>CM051234.1:140917800-142117800 GCA_027917425.1 Gastrophryne carolinensis | reverse complement strand
GTAATTAAGGGAGCCGTTCTCCAGCCGGCGACCTCCCCTCCTCCTGTCAAAGATCTGCTGCTACTGCAGAGGAGGGCCATGACAATGCTTTCCTGGCTCCTCTTCCTCCTGACCGGCTGTACTTTCTGTGAAAAGTTATCTCTCAGTCATGGCCTGGAATTCGACGACGATCTCCCTTATTATGAGGAGGAAAAGGCCGATTCCTTTGAGTACAACGATCCTTGCAAAGCAGGTAAGTCACGTCTGGCTACTATGGTTACAATCCGGGATGCTGGTAATCTACACGGGGCTGATGCCTCTTTGTATAAGGAGGAATTATAGTGCTCACGTGTGGCAGGCACAGGCAGAGCACAGCTATTATCATGATCAACTTCAGCTTATGTGCATGGCTGGCTTTTGGGGTGTGCAGGTTGTGCAGTCGCTCAAGGCATCTTCCCAATATCTCTGTGGAAGGGGCACCAGAAGACATCATTTAGAGGGAAAGCTCTCCATTGATTCAGCTCAAATTTCTGTTCTTCTATTAAAGTGGAACAAAACCCACCTGGTTGGCTGCTGTCCAAATTGGGATACCCCGTTGTGTGAAATCCACCAGGGAGCAGATAATAACTCACCTTTCCTTGGTCCAACAGCGCCTGCACTGGCTCTAGTCCAATCAGAGACGCCTGCTGAACTGACGTAAATCGGAAAGGCGGCCACGATTGTTGTGAATGGGGGGCGACGATGGCCGCATAGCCGAGAGAGCTGTCTGCCATGACTATATCATTTGACAAATGGCTCTCATTGTTTTCAATGGGGAGCGTCCACAGCCGCATCCCCGATTAAAGTGGACCAACACCCAGGATTTTGACTATCCTGGGTCTTGGTCCACTTCGGTGGGGCACCCCCGATCGGGGTGCCCCGCTGTGTGAAACCACCCCGATCACCCTAAAAACTCACCTCTCCCCGCTCCCAGCGCCGACGGACAAGCGTTTTGACAGCCGCGGACAAGCGGCGCCGCCGCCTCCCATTCACAGACGGCCGGCGCGGGCGCGCGCACGTCTAGAGGGGCGCGAGGGAGGCAAGGGAAGACAAGGTAAGGGGATTTGGGGTGTTTGGGGGGGGTTTCACCCCGGGGGACATCCCGATCTCGGACGTCCCGCGGGGAGGGAGGCGATCGGCCCTGGAATCTTATAGATTCTCGGGCCGATCACCGGAGGGTGATGGTCCACTTTAAGGATGCCCTGAGGGAATGCCAGCGTCCGGCCCTAGTATTTATTAGATTCCAGGACCGCCGCTGGTGGGTTTTGTCCTGCTTTAAGTCCTTTTTGCACACTGCCTCGGTCTATCTTTCTTTTTACCTCCTCTGTGTTTTCTCTTCTTTTTAGTTTCCATCTATCTTTTTTAGTCTCTTTTTTTTTCATATGTTCCCTCCATCTCTTTTCCATGCTGCCTCTGTTTACTTCCCATCTCTTTCTCTTTGACTGTGAATAGATGCATGTTTGAGTTTTGGGGGCACCATCATTACACAGGGCAGCATTTGCACTAAAGGACATCCCTTCTGCCTGCTCATTTCTAAGTAATTTCTTTCGGAGTATAGGAAATCCACATTATACGTCAGGTATATTGTACAGGTCCCCCATCATCCTAGTGATCACACCCTTGAATGACAGCAGCTGACAACAGCAAAAGGTCAGGATGAAGAATGTCAGCCGGCAGTGTTGGACTGGCGTGTCGGGTGCCCCCTAGTAGAACTGACTCTGGGAGCCCACCCCAAACTTAGATGCAACTATCACTGCTTGTATTCAGGGCCTATGCACAGAAACATTTTGCCAAACCGTATTGTATGTGTACTTGGAATGCCACAAAAAAGCTATCCATAGTTCAGGTTTTGGTGATGAAGGCCCTCAAAGGGGCCCATCGGGGGATTCCCTGGTAACCCAGTGGGCCAGTCTAAGCCTGTCAGCCAGATCATTGGGTATTTTTACTACTAAAGCAAAAAAAGATAACCAGTATAAAGTAAGTAAGTTGGAGTGAAGCAGTTGTTAGCGATGCTAGGCGTAGATTTAATGGAAATTAATCCTATAAAAAATACATAATTGCTTAACTTTGACCTAACTAGTAAAACATGTGACCAACATCCCTGATCCAGAAGTGTCTCAAATAAACCTGGGGATCTGGTTGCTCTTCAAATATTCTTTTCAAAAGTGGATTTCCCTTTAAAGATGAACTGACTTATGCTGACATACAAATATAGAAAGAAACAATCACTAGGATTTTCTCTTTTCTGATAATTGTTCGTCTCCAGCAAGTGTGAAATCCCCCAGTTCACAATAAAAACTCACCTATCTTGCGATCCCACATGGAAGATGTGGGCCCCCAGCCATTCTGACACTCCATTAATCTTTGTTAGATGTTCTGATGTTAGAGCAACTTGGTATACATGAATGGAGCACCAGCTCTGGCTGTTCTCCTGCCCTGGGCATTCAGATAGGCCTGGCACAGGTACGCATATAAGTCGAAGGGGCATCAAGGATGCGGCTGCAGCCCCACGTGTGTCATGGGATTGCCGGTGAGGTTAGCTTTTATGGCAAGCTGGGGGATTTCTAATAGCAGGGCATTACGAATAAGGATAATCCAGATATTGGGAATCGGCTATTGTTGGGGTCTTTTAGACTGAGCCCCTTTCAGGAACTGATTGTTCCTCATTGAAGCAAGAGAATACAAATTCATAGAGCACAGACTAGGGCACCCATCCAGCAACCCACCATAAAAAATGATTCCAGTATTGTCTTGCATGTGGGGTGGCTGGGTTTTCAAGAGGTTGAAGGGTAAGGCTATGTTAAAGCCAATCATTGTGCTTGCTGCTGTGGCTGCCATAGTGACTGGATGTCCCATGATCTCCTGCAATGTGATTGCTGGGAAGCCCAAGCATACATTGCCCTGCTTTTGGCAGAGAGTGGCAACCAGGTGAGTTATTTATTTCTTGTTATATTGCCCAAATTGGGGTAATGGAGAAGGGCTGAGAGTGTCAGGGTTGGACTTTAGGCCTGCTCTAACCTATACATGCTGCACTGTGTTGTGATGTAGCTATGGCTCACATTACATTGCAATATTTTTCAGGTTATGGGTTTTACATGCATTGTAGAAAGTGAGGAAATGAGGAGTAAAATGGACAATGTAATGTATGACATACTGCAATAGAATTACAAATCACAATGCAATACTCCTGCATTGTGCTGCCCTAGACCCTCATGGGCCATGCTAGCATGCCAGTCACACCAGAGGTAACATTTTGCCTCCAAGAAGCCTAATGGAAATGGAAACAATTGATGTGTTTTTTTACACTGTGCTGAAGTTACCCCCCCCCCCTTGCCATTTACTCACCTCGGCCCTCAATCCCAAGGCACATGCACGGATGAGCCCTGTCTTCTATGTGAGGCACGCTTTGTGTTTACCAAGCGCCATCTAGGCAAAATAGTGAACAGTGCAGGAAGGGTAAAATTCTGCCCCCTCATCACCGATCCTACTGCCCCATACCAGTATGTGCCATGCTGTACCTCTACTTTAGCAGCAGGCAGTGCCCCCTCTGCATGACTGCACCCAATATGGGGAAATGCGGGGCTTATGGCTGGCACTAATAAAAGGGACCCTAACCTATGTGCAGAAAAAAGCTGGGATAAAGGTGCCCCCAAAGTCCCGCTCGCCCTCCTCTAGATACTGCCTTGACAAGCATATATGGTGACCCTGGGATTATACAGGAGATAAAGTGAGCTCCAATGTTTACTGCTTGATGCCACAGCCATTTGTGTCCCGCTACCCTTACCATGCTGATTTGCACAGCCATTCAAGTCTGTCGGACGCACAGCAAGAAAGCCTGGGGTGAGCCACACATGCACCATTGAAATTAATTAATTGATATTTGGCAGTTCCACCGACTTTTACACAATGAGATATCCCAAATCTGGATGCCCTTGTATGTCCCAAATCTGGATTCTCTTGTATGTCCCAAATCTGGATGCACTTGTATGTCCCAAATCTGGATGCACTTGTATGTCCCAAATCTGGATTCTCTTGTATGTCCCAAATCTGGATGCACTTGTATGTGCCAAATCTGGATGCCTTTGTATGTCTCAAATCTGGATTCTCTTGTATGTCCCAAATCTGGATGCCCTTGTATGTCCCAAATCTGGATGCCCTTGTATGTCCCAAATCTGGATGCCCTTGTATGTCCCAAATGTGGATGCCCTTGTATGTCCCAAATGTGGATGCCCTTGTATGTCCCAAATCTGGATGCCCTTGTATGTCCCAAATCTGGATGCCCTTGTATGTCCCAAATGTGGATGCCCTTGTATGTCCCAAATGTGGATGCACTTGTATGTCCCAAATCTGGATGCCCTTGTATGTCCCAAATCTGGATGCCCTTGTATGTCCCAAATCTGGATGCCCTTGTATGTCCCAAATCTGGATGCACTTGTATGTCCCAAATCTAGATGCACTTGTATGTCCCAAATCTGGATGCCCTTGTATGTCCCAAATCTGGATGCCCTTGTATGTCCCAAATCTGGATGCACTTGTATGTCCCAAATCTAGATGCACTTGTATGTCCCAAATCTGGATGCACTTGTATGTCCCAAATCTGGATGCACTTCTATGTCTCAAATCTGGATGCCCTTGTATGTCCCAAATCTGGATGCCCTTGTATGTCCCAAATCTAGATGCACTTGTATGTCCCAAATCTGGATGCTCTTGTATGTCTCAAATCTGGATGCACTTGTATGTCCCAAATCTGGATGCACTTGTATGTCCCAAATCTGGATGCACTTGTATGTCCCAAATCAGGATGCCCTTGTATGTCCCAAATCTGGATGCACTTGTATGTCCCAAATCTGGATGCCTTTGTATGTCCCAAATCTGGATGCTCTTGTATGTCCCAAATCTGGATGCTCTTGTATGTCCCAAATCTGGATGCACTTGTATGTCCCAAATCTGGATGCACTTGTATGTCTCAAATCTGGATGCCGTTGTATGTCCCAAATCTGGACACTGTTGTACGTGTCTATAGTGTCTTTTAGACCTGTTTAGTCCTCTTTGGGTTAAGGATAAAGGGTATTCATACTTTGGGCTGACTAGTTTTCTGTGGCTCTCTTTGGAGACCTCTAGTTTTTGTTCTTCATTAAAGGGTCCATTTGTCTGAGGAGATCCATGATGTATAATGTGGTGCTTATTTTTCTTCTGTACTGAGGCCATAGAAAGGGAGAAATTCGTGGGCTATACCTCAGGTGAACATTTGCCCTTGTGTTGCCAATAGCAACCAGTCTCAGTTGTAAACCTTCTGTAGCAGTTTGGTCTTGCTTTAGAATGGGGTGAGGCCGGGTGAAGGGTGGCGGGTGAGGGTCTGTGCGGCTCCCGCCCACACACAGGTGTGCATGATGGAGACACCTCCAGGCGGCTGCATATTTATACGCTGACATCAAAGGGAGCCTGACCCCAGCTCCCAGTCTGTTCCCGGCAGTGTGTGTATAATGGAGAGGGAATCCCGGCGCCTTTCATCCTGTGCCACGTCCCCTGGCACTGGCTACATTGTGTGTAGATATGGCCGCCGCGTGCTGGTGCCCGGGAGAAGCCCCCATTGTCTAGCGGCATCCTATGCCGGTCTCACGTGTCACCCGGGGAGGGAGCTGGGTGTAACTATTAACCAGGAGGGCAAGGCGGTGCACTCTGTTTCCTCCGCAGCCTATATTGCCCCTGTCACGCATAGCTGAGCGGCGGGCTGCCATTGCTGCCTGTCCCCCTCACAGGCTTCCCGCCTCCATGATGCTCGCTGCAGCTCTCCCCGCACCCGGGAGCCGGGCTGTGCAGGCATATAAGGCACCATGCCGCCCTGTCCTACGAGGCACCATGCCGCCCTGTCCTCCTAACACCTAACAGCAACATTTACCACACAAACCAATATTCCCGCGGCCTTTGCTTTGCTGCCAGGTCCCACCGGCTTCTTGTAGCGCTATGGGCTGATCTAGGTAAAAATTAGTTTACCAATGAACGTTACATTTATTACACAAAATATTGACATTAATACATTGATAAATACTATTCTAAAATAATAAAAGCTGTAAACGGGGGTGTTATAAAGTAGCAAACTCTTCCTCCTTTGTGGGAGAACTCCTCTTTATGTTTTAGTAAGAAGCCGTCTATGGAATAAGGAATACTCATAGGCAAAAGTATTATTTATATTTTTATGATTTATATAGCAGCATTATATTGTGTGGCACTGTACGCAGCAGTGATGACAGAAGAGTTAAGACAAGTAATATATAATATGCAGGATATTAATGGGAATCAGTGGAGGGCCCTTGCAGCATTGGGGCATCCCAATTTGTGACACCCTTTGCTGGGAAGCCTGGTACTGGACAGTTGCTACTCACTGTCTTTCCACTGTAATACATGCCCACCAGCATTCTGCCAGAATGGTGGACCTAAATGGCTGCCAGCAGTCACATGAGCAGCAGCCATCAAGGGGGCACGGAAGGGGGTGAGTACAGGCTGCCCAGTATCAGGATGCCCTCTTTTCCTATAGGGGAATTCCTATTTGGGATGCCTCTGGCCTCATCCCAACTGTGGACTTTCCACTCCCACACTGGTTGGAAAATATTGGAATGCTGTGGGCTACTGCAAAGTGCAGATCATCTTAACCACAGCCAAGGTACTGAGGGTTTCAGTTTACAAGGAAACCATGGAAACCCATATATCTAGCTAGGCCTCTTCAAAATGCCCTTAATACAGAAGCAGAATTGTCTGACTTCAGTACTAGCCAATTCATTGTTGCAAGTTGGGATGCCCTGGTCTGTGAAATCTGCCATTGGGTAATGTATACTCCCCTTGCCGGCGATCCGATGTTCGCATAACTCTGCTTCTCTCAGCTGATGTGCCAGGCATTTTTCATAATAGATTGCTGAGTGACGCAGCCTATTCTGAAGCCCATGCATGGGCCAACGATTGTGTTGCAAGGTAAGAATACACTGGCAATCCACTCCAATGCCCCAGTAAAGGGGACCAAAACCCAGATGAGTGAAAAATCTAAGTTTCGGTCCATTTTAAATGTGGAAAACAGGCCTAAATAAGTTAAAGCGGCAGTCCAGGCTTATCTCCACCCACGTGCCACCCATCCGACCAGCGGTGGTGCTAAGCTCTGGCAAGCAACCAGTTCCCAGCTGGGGGGCATAGCACTTTCTAGTTCAAAGATGTGGGGCCGCCTGTGACTGACTGTCTTTACCTGACACACAAACAAAGCTGTGACAGGTGTTGACAGAAAATGACAGGCACCAAACTGAAACTTGATGATAGGACAGGGCTGGCGATTTCCCTGTCTGAAGACACAGCATTGTACTTAAAAGCTCTCCTCCCCCGTCAGGCTGCTCAGCCTTGCAACAAGCATACCATGTTCAGGTAACTTACCTATAGTTCAGTAACTGGCCAATGGACTTTTTCCTTTTAGACTTGAATAAGGGATCACTTGGGTGCGCCTGTGATCTGTGATCACTGATCATTCAGTAATCAAATGCCCAGGCACATCTCATGTTAGAGAATGGGCGAATTTACTGCTTTTCCAGGTGGCAGCAGAGTCACTCCCCAGTTGTGAAGGAGTCCATTGACTTACATGGATTGCATTTGTGATTACTGGGTCATCAGCGGTCCCACAGCATCCAACTTGATGTGAAGGAGCCCCACAAATTCCTGACAATCCATAGATTGATACATAGCGTAATCCTGTGCAGACACACACTAACTTTCTCCACCCTTATCCCCTTTGGGAACAGCATAAAACGAGTCATTTCAAAGCATCTGGCAATCACTGATTATAGGTAAATAACCTTTGTGTTCTAGGCAAAGCTCATTTTTTTGCTTTAATTTGTGGGTGAAAGCTGATCTGGGAAGGGCATGTTGTGAAGCAGAGTGTTGTGTATGCTCTACTGTGGTCAGAGATAGCTGAGGGACCACGTTGGCTAGCCATGCTCGCTATTGCAGAGAGCGCCAAGGGACAGAGTAGCTGACTTTTTTGCGTAGTCTTGGAGGAATGCAATTCAAAATAGGGCAAACTTTGGAGTCATGTTACGGCATCTATCCTGCATTTCTGGAAATGGGAGCGAGGCAAACGGCAGAGGCAGCAGGCAAGCCGCTTGCTGCCTTTTTATTGCCATTGGGTTTACAGTCCCTTTTAGCATATTTTTGGACATGATGAAACCTACAATAGTTTCAACAATAATAAGCGGATCATAGTAACATTAAGATCTAACAACACAGTCCATGAATTTTTACATAAACGTGTTCCTCTGTTCCATTGTTTTCTTTCCATATAAAGTGTACGTAATGAGCTGCATGGTCGTTTTGTGCAGAATTGTGCCTTGGTCTGAGTAAAATGTGCTTTCAGTGCTCAGCGTTGCACATGCCTTCTATGAAACCTAATCCAGCTAGCTTTCTCCAGTTTAAATGGAAGACCCTCTCTGAAAGTGAGACATTTAGCCTTAGGTCAGCTGAGGAGTGGGGGGGGGGCAGGCTAGGGTTGCTACTATAAGGATTCATGTATGGACACCTGCAAAGATACGTTTGCACACAGCTTTCTGCCTGCTCCCCGGCTGCACCCGCACTGCTGCAAAATGCCTGAAGTCCTGCATGGTGAAAGGCGAGTCTTACAAGACAGTAAAACATTTTTGGAGGGGACACTAAATGTTTAATTTTTTAAGAACCACCTATAGTAAAATGAATGACCTTTGTTGCTGGTGATGATGGGGTGCTTTTGGGCCCCATCACGGCTATGTACACCCCTGAGCATCAGTAAATTGTTTTGTAGATTATGAAGGTCATGCTAATTATTTGGTAAGGCCATGGTGCACCAGCAGAGCGCCTTGCAGTGTGATTTGCAATCTGCATATTGGTGGCCTTTTTAAGTTTAGCAATCAGGAAAGTGCAATAAAAGTTCTTGTTTCATTTTTTCCCAAAATACTACTTAGTCACGCTATGGGGAATTTTTAAATTATATAAGAGTATTATTTTATTATTACAAGTTTGGGAATAACAGCGTCTTATAGGCTATTAGGGGTGTGAATTGGAAAGAATCTGGTGATACGATGAATAAATGACGATACGATGGTGATGAATACAGCCTTGGAAAACCTAATCTACAAATCAATACAACATTCACACATAGGCCCTTATTTAACAAGGGATAGCGCCAGGTAGCGAATGGTGAGCGAACGGTAATGACGCTCACCGCCATGAGAACGCCGGCTCCCCTCCGCAATCACACATTTATGAAGCCGATCCTGCTTAGCGACTGACAGAGCGCCAGATAGCGAATCATTCATCATTATTCCAGCCTCACCCCACAGCGCCAGCGAGCGACCTTGAACAGCGACAGGTATGACCTCTCGCTACCTGGCGCTCTCCAATGCATTTCAATGGAGCAATCTTTAAATATTCATAATTAATTGCTATTTTTTTTTTTTTTTTTTTTTTAAATGTCAAAAATTCTGTGACCACTTCTGCAATGTTAGATATTTTTTTATGGTTAAAAAAAAAAATAAAAATTTGTGCAGAATTGATATTACAGGTCTGATATTAATGTATTCATATTACAAAATGTTTGAAAAACTTGTTTTTTTTTTTTTCCAAAAAATATGGTTGTTTGGGGGTTAAAAGACTACTTTTAACCCATCGCCGCCAGCGCACTGGGGTTTAAACAAGCATTTCACAGCGCGATAATTTTTGGAGCGTGATTTGTTAATGAATATGCTGGGAGCCGATCGCTATGGCCATTCGCTGTCATGCGCTCCCATACAGCGCGGAACCTGTCAAACAGCGACTCCTAACCCCGTATTCAACATTACCGCACACCGACTGAGTCGCTGTCAACAACCGAACAACGCCCAAGCACAGCGAATATTAGCGGGCGCTGTGAAAATAACGCTACTGTTGCTCATTTGTCGCTACCTGGCGCTATTAATGAATCGGCCTCCCCCATAACAACAACGCAGAACGACATTCGCGGGATCTCATTGTTTCTCTGGTTGGGAGTAAATGTTACATATAAATAGTTCATAAAAGATCGATTCAAACATATTCTGAATCGATACTAGTATTGTCTAATGAAATATCGCGATATTTGACAGAATCGATTTTTTTCTGACACCCCTATGGGCTATGCCGGATATTTTGTCTTTTTTTTCTGCATACCCCATAGGGCCCCATTGTTTCTAAAATCCTAAAAAAATAACCTTATCTCATTGGAGAAATGATGCACCTCATCTGTAAAAATACGTCATCGCAGGTGCATGTGGTTTTTTTGGGAAGAGATGGAACAAACATTTTTACATTCTTGTGTGTTGAAATGAAAAAGTACAATGAGATGCAGGTTGCAGTTCAAACCACAAAGCATACTGCTGGCTTACCATGCCTTACCAAAAAATTAGCATGACCCCAGGGGCAGACATGCCATAGACGAAGTGCAGGCACAGGCCCCCGGGCCTGTGAAACAAGGGGGCCTGGCCCATGCTGCCTTCACCACCTCTGTAGTATGTACTCCCATTGTACACTTACCCGTCCATGCCACCTCCTTCCTCCAGGCTGGCTTTCTCGCTCCATCATTGTGTGTGCTGCACACCTCTCAGGAGCAGCCGTGTGCGCGCAACACTGCGCATGTCTACTTCGTTGTCCCCTTCCTATCCTCCTGCCGCATGTCTCCTGTGGTCCCAATGGCCAGTGAGAGTCCCTCCCTTCCATTGGGTGGTTGGTTGCTGATAGGGGCCCCGCTATGCAGCCCCAACAGGGCTCTGTACACCACTGCATGACCCCCACTATCCTAAAGAATATAATATACCATTTAGGAGGGAACTAGCAACGAAAGCCCCATTGCCTCATGATGTACCACTTCCACTACCCCATTTGAGGCTCCGGTGTTCCCCTAGCAGCCCACTAGCCCTTGCTACCTTTTTACAGCCATTTTTGGTCCTCAAGTTTGGGTACCCATTGATTTCAATAGGGTTCGAGTTCTGGCCCGGGGCCCCAACCAAACTTGGCGAACCCAAACCTCTACGGCACCTGTGCCAAACTCAAGACCCGGAGGCTGGATGTGGCCCTCCAAGCCTTTTTATGTAGCCCTCTGACAGGTACCAGATATTGGTGGCTGAATGGTGCCCCCTTCTAGCTGGCCCGGTCACTCCAAGGCTTTCACTGTGGAGCACAGTACCTTGGTAGGCACCAGTTTTTTGGGGAGAAGAGAGTAGCTATTTTGTGTCTCTCTGCAACCAGCTATCGCTGCTCAAGGGGGGGGGGGATGCCACACTACCTATACAGGGAATGGAAGAGGGGGGGATATCACACTACCTATACAGGGAATGGGAGGGGGGATGCCACACTGCCTAACTGGGGAATGGGAGGGGGGGGTGTCACACTGCCTATATGGGGAATGGAGGGGGGTGTCACACTGCCTATATGGGGAATGGAGGGGGGTGCCACACTGCCTATATGGGGAATGGAGGGGGGTGGCACACTGCCTATATGGGGAATGGAGGGGGGTGGCACACTGCCTATATGGAGAATGGAGGGGGGAGAATGCCACACTACCTATAGGGGAATGCCACACTGCCTATATGGCAATGGGAGGGGGATGCCACACTGCCTATATGGGAATGGGAGGGGGAATGCCACACTGCCTATATGGGAATGGGAGGGGGGATGCCACACTGTCTATATGGGAATGGGAGGGGGATGCCACACTGCCTATATGGGAATGGGAGGGGGAATGCCACACTGCCTATATGGGAATGGGAGGGGGGATGCCACACTGTCTATATGGGAATGGGAGGGGGAATGCCACACTGCCTATATGGGGAATAGGAGGGGGGAATTCCACACTGCCTATATGGGGAATGGGATGGGGGAATGCCACACTGCCTATATGGGGAATGGGAGGGGGGGATGCCACACTGCCTATATGGGAATGGGAGGGGGGATGCCACACTGTCTATATGGGAATGGGAGGGGGAATGCCACACTGCCTATATGGGAGGGGGGATGCCACACTGCCTATGGGGAGTAGGAAGGGGGACATCCCACACTGCCTATGGGAATGGGATGGGGGAACGCCACACTGTCTGTAATTGGGTGTTTTAGCACAACATTTGGCTTAGAATATTTTTTTTCTAGTTTTCCTTCCCCAAATCCTAGGTGCGTCTTATAGGGCGAAAAATACGGTATTCTTTTACATAGTAATCCCTTCTATTTTTGCTATTTTGTGTCGCCCAGCTTCACTCAAGAACGTATACTGTGCTTCTGCATATTATTTCTGTGCGTAGGGGAGCATATGTGGAAGCCCATGATTGGCATACGAGTTAATGGCGCCAGGGGCACAGTGTGTTGATGTCAAATCATGTCTTGATCTGCCAACTCGAAAGCATGATTCTGACTTCTGCCGCATTTTACAATACTACATTTGGACATGGAACTGCTCTACAATAGAGAGAACCCTGTCTGCAAAATGCAGGGCTACAAATAACAGTTGACTTTTTCAGTTCAATATCGAATTTACTACAGAGAACCGAGATTTATTTAACTCTAATATATGTGATTTGTTTGGTGTACCCCCTCTATATGTTCATTTTAGGTTTTCAATTGGTTATCAGCACAGCACACAGCAATCCTTGTCATTTAGTGTTGTGTGTATCTGATTTCTGGAAACAAGTTTAATAATGTGAATGCATAATGATGATTAACCAAATGCTCCACAGATGCTATGCTGTCACATTCATGTAGAGAGGGTGGGTGAGTGTTTAGTGTGGAACAGACATTGATCATCAAGTAAATAATTTAGGCTTTTCTTTTTTTTTTGTAAAGACCTTTATAAAAAGGACATTTTTATGTGCAGCAACCTGAATTGCTCTGTGGAGGGCTGCATATGAGCACTGTTTGTTGTGTTGATCTGGTTTAAATCATTTTTTACTGTTGGTCCACTTTAAGGTGGGGGGCCTCATGCTAGGATGAGAGTCCAATAATTGGTCTGATATAAGAATCTCCCAAAAAGTGGAGTTTCCCTATAAATATAATAGCCCAAAAGCCTCTTGTGTGTTGCTATGTATACAAATGCTCATAGATAAAGAAGCTGATTTACTACTAGCACCAGGTATGAGCGTCTATATAGCGGCGCTTAGAGCGACAGCTAGTAGACGCTGTAATCGGGTATCGGGCGCTGTAACCTAGCATTACGGTCGCTGTTGTAACCTGGCTGGCATTGATGAATGTAATGTGTGTTGGGTGCTCTATCAACAGTATAACGCTGCAGTGAGCGATAGGTAGCGCCAGCTCAGTGCGTCCCAAACTCGGCGCTCAACACCATACTCAAAAAAAAACTACACACACACAGCGTCGGCGCTCTAAAGCTGGGCACTCTAGCATAGAGCGCCAGATGTTGTGTGATTAAAGTCTGTTTTTGAACACATATACACCAGTTAAAAAGTGAAAACACATGGAATTACATTGTTTTAACACTGGGACACTTTAGTGCCAGACCTGTAAATACAATTCTGCATAAAAATATGCAAGCCAATGGAAAGCCATTGTTTGCAGCTAGGAGAGGTGACACAATGATTTGAACTAAAAAAAAAAAAAAAATAATAATTGCCAAACACAATATTTTAACACAACTAAAAGAAAGGCCATTGAAATGTATGGGAGAGCGACGCTGAGCAAAAAGTAATACGTGCTATACGCTGGGCCGCCTCGGGGAGGCCGATTCATTAATAGCGCCAGGTAGCGACAGATGAGCGCCAGTAGCGTGATTTTCACAGCGCCAGCTAGTATTCGCTGTGCTTGGCCGGGGTTTGCTTGTTGACAGCGACTCAGTCGGTGTGCGGTAATGTTGAATACGGGGTTAGGGGTCGATGTTTCACAGGTTCTGCGTTGTATGGGAGCGCCTGACAGCGAATGGCCAGAGCGAACGGCTTGCTGCAGATTCATTAACAAATCACGCTCAAAAATTTCTCGCGCTGTGAATTCCTTGTTTAAACCCCAGAGCACTGGCGGCGATGTGTGTAAAGTAGTTTTTAACCCCCAAACAACCATTTTTTTTTCATGTAAAAATTATACAAGTTTTTCTAAACATTTTGTAATATGAATACATTAATATCAGACCTGTAATCTCAATTCTGCACATATTTTTTTTTTTTTTTCTTAAAAAAAATATCTAACATTGCCGTAGTGGTCACAGAATTTTTGACAGTTAAAAAAAAAAAACAAAAAACATAAACTCAATTAATTATGAATATTTAAAGATTGCTCCATTGAAATGCATTGGAGAGCGCAAGGGAGCGACAGGTCATACCTGGCGCTGTGATGGGATTAGCAGCGGCGCTGTTCATTGCAGTCGGCTACATGATGAATCCCGTGCTAGCTGACGCTCTCGCCGGCGCTAGCCTCATTTAGCGTGATAAATGCGTCATTGTGACCGCCGCCGGGCGTACTTGATTCGGTAGCCGCCGTTAGCTGGCGGGACCTGGCGCTCGTCAGACACTACCTGGCGCTAGCCCTTGATAAATAAGGCCGTAATAATACATGTGATGCTACATGGCGCTGTTAGAGGAGCTCACCAGATTCTTAAATGTGGTTTCCTATACAGCGCCCAGCGTTCACCTACCTGCCACTACGAAGCACCACCTGGCGCTAGCCATTCTCAAATAAATAAACTCTGGTGTCCATACTCACATCATTTTCTTTGCTTTTGATCCAATAATCTAAGTGCTTCAGCAAATGGTTATAACAAGTTGTAACATATTAACTAACCTGAAAATCAGCAGAATCAGGGAGATTTATAGGACATAAATGGGAGTTAATAATATTAAACTTTATCCGAGTTGTAAATACAGGAATGTGTCATCTCTGTGCTGGGAGTTCTTCTCTCCCATCCTGCTGTATGCGGAATGTGGCTCACATGTGCCAATGTGCTCATTACACCTATTTTATGCTGACCATTCTGATTGTGGACTTTGCTAAGCTTTCTTGATAGATATATATATATATATATATATATATATATATATATATATATATAGTGGTGGACTGGGACCAAAAATCAGCCCAGGATTTTACTAGCCCATGGCCATAGCCCTATAGTATTGGGGGCTGTGGTTCCTTGGCTTGTGGGTACAGAGGGCCGAGAGGGAGACACTAAGAGGGCACGGATTGAATGTGCGTGGTAAAAGCAGGAAGCCAAACTGGCCCCAAATCAATGCTACTCTTGCCTTAAAGTGGACCAACCACAACCTATGGAAGGTTAAATAAAAAAAAAACCATGTATCAACTTCCCTTAAAGGAGCGCTATCACAAAATTGTGTCATATTAAAAATCCAAATAAACACATTGCCTAATGAGAGGAGGGGTCACTTATACACCCGAACTGAATAAAACTCCTGCCAAGCTTGCAGTTTATTTGCTCATGGTAGGAATAAAATCCAGGGGTGACAGGTTTAGTGTATCAGGGCTGACAGAACCTGTCACCCGAGATGTCCTCTTTCTTTCATTAAAATTAAAAAAACAAGCCTGGCTGGATATTTCATAATGCCGGGTGTATAAGTGACCCCTCCTCTCACCATCCAGCATATTTATATGGATTTTTATCATCCGGGCATTTTTTCGCGATAGTGCTCCTTTAAGGTCCTGTAATGAATTGAATAAAAAAACTCAACAAAACAATTTTGGCTTCAAAGGAAAAATTGGGGGAAAATGAAATCTTCATTTGGCTCTTATCTTCCTTCTAGCACTATTTTCAATAGCCACTAATTGCTTAATGAGGCTGGACAAAATAGATTGAGTTGTTTTTGGGGGGTTTGGTCCACTTTCAATCTACAGACCATCCTGGAGCAATATGTATTATTTGCTGTGTCACTGAAACTCTGGCAGTTGCATTGTGGCCATAGTTAGCATGGCTTTCTGACTAGTGTCTGACTAATGTCGGGGTGTCATAGCATTTGAACACATTCATGAAGCATATTTATTTTGAAATGGACCAGGAGGAGAAGATGTGATGTAATATGTGTGAGGGAGAGGTGTGCGATGGAGGTGTGATGTTGCCTTCAGGCTTCACATTATCACTTCTTTGGTGCAGTAGAGATAGAGATCACACTATACATTGCTGCATATTGTATTGCAGATAAACCATCGGAACATTCGTGATGAATAATGCTGCTGTGTTCATTGCACTGATTGCAGTGATATGCAAACTCCTCGTTGAAGATGCTCTCTATGTAAACACTACAGATGCCAACTGGATTATTGACTCAAATGTTTTGAAGTCCCTGTCCAAGTACATACTAACTTCTTCCCATCTTATCTCCTTTCAGAGCAGTGTAAAATTAGCCATTTCAGAGCATTTCATAATTTCTGATTATATGTAAATACCTTATGTATTCTAAGCAAAAGGGCTTTCTTTGCTCCAATTTGATTATGATGTGTCAAGGTTCAGGTATTTGAGTCTTTAGCATGCTATGCTGTGGTCAGAGAGAGCTGTGGGACCACTGTGGCTTTTAGTGCTCGCTCAGGCTAGGAGAGAGACACAGTAGCCATTAGACCACTTTTTTCAATAAAATGTATTCAGTCATACAAATAAATACATTTCCATAATCCAATGTACAAGCACAAATAGAGGGGGCAGTGTTTACGTAGAAGACATGATGACAAAAGTAAGGTAGAGTAGAACTTTAATTAGAAAGAATGGCCTTATGTAAATCCTCTTCCCTTATGTGTCCATTGCATCAAATCCCCTTGTTTTATGTTGGTCACCTTCTTTTGGTCCAAATGACACCTATGGAAATGTGTAATAAATGTTGTCTTTAGTGACCATTTGATATTATATCTCCCGGGCATGGTCACCGACAGCAGATATTATATTCAGTTGACTTCTATTCTTGCACAGTTTAAAATGGGAACACAAACTTTTTAACCCTGCCCTTTGTCTTTATGTTTTTTGGATGGCCCCATTACTATTATTTGTTGGCTCATAATAATTGTACATGCCAATGACGCGGAATGCGTCACTGCAGAGATCGGTTGATTGATTAGCCAGCTGGGCTAACCCGGAGAAGGGGGAATGACGCGGACTGCGTCACGCCAGGAAGCGCACTACGGATTGGTCACCTCTGATGCACGGGAGGGAACTCAGGCTTATAATGGAGGTATGGAGGGCCGCCCACCACCCTGACGAAGCTCCGGTGGGCGGAGCGAAACGCGCGTCGGCGGACGGCCGGCCCTCTCCACGTGCTGGCCACCCTGCTTCCAGCTCTGCTTCTGCCTTAAGTCCCTCCGGTTTTGAAGTGTTGCGCAACACCGACGTTATGGCGCCAGTGCTCGGCAAAGGATAACTGCGTGTCTCAGCTAAGTACTAGCCTCGGCGAGGCGTTGTTACACATTGATTGTACAGTCTTTATGTGAGCTTAGAGACTTGAAAATGCAGTGCTATGTTGGTACATGATGGACTCATGATGCAAGATATCAAGCATTCTGCCATGCTGTGTGATAGTCGCACTTGAACCTTGGATGCTGCAGATCAAGAGATTCATTATATGATGACACTATTATATGTCAAGTATTATTCAGCTGGATACATTCACTGAGTCAACTTCTAGTGTGAGGATGCTGGCCACTGTCTCATGTTGACAACTTTGCTGGAGTAACAAGCTCTGAGTAGTGTGTCTTGCCCTTTCTTTAGGCAGAGTTCAGCAGCGCTGCTAGCGGGGTGGGCTGTATGAGTGCGTGGTAGCGTGTGTGTGTGCACGGTGGGCCCCCGTGATTTTAAAGCACTTTTGTTAGTTTTTTATCTGTAAGATTATGTCCCATGTGTGTGCTGAGATTGGTGCAATAAATTGACGTTTGCTCAGCTAATCTGTGCGCATAGCCTATTTGCCAGGCCTACCGTTAACCATTTGTCCTTTTTGTTGTATTTGAGTTCGTGCAGAGGTTAGTAGGACGCCGTCGAGTATGTGCGGCAGTGCATAGGCCGTATATTCCAACTCTCTCCAGCCTTTTTAAGTGAATTTAGGGCTCATAATAATTGCCTCTGGTTGGAGTCTTTGCTAGTCAAATATATTTCTATATCTGTGAGAATAAATATAGGCGACTGAACCTACTGTTTTATTCTCTTGAAGATGTGAGGCTAGCCATCTGGCTTCCCTTGCCTTGATTTATTTCCACATATTTGTCATGACCTGGATGAATGAGACCCTTCACTGACAAGTCTTTCTCTTTGACCATGAATCTGAGTTTAGGAGTACAGATGACTTTATGTTTACTGGTGCTATTAGATCACCATCCTGAAATATATATGTTATAACAAGGAGGCTGACTAGCAGACAAGAACACATTTGAGACCTCATTTCACGGGGAGGCCGATTCATTAATAGCACCAGGTAGCGACAGATGAGCGCCAGTAGCGTGATTTTCACAGCGCCAGCCAGTATTCGCTGTGCTTGGCCGGGGTTTGCTTGTTGACAGCGACTCAGTCGGTGTGCGGTAATGTTGAATACGGGGTTCCGCGTTGTATGGGTGCGCCTGACAGCGAATGGCCAGAGCGAAACGGCTTGCTGCAGATTCATTAACAAATCACGCTCAAAAATTTCTCGCGCTGTGAATTCCTTGTTTAAACCCCAGAGCACTGGCGGCGATGTGTGTAAAGTAGTTTTTAACCCCCAAACAACCATTTTTTTAATGTAAAAATTATACAAGTTTTTCTAAACATTTTGAAATATGAATACATTAATATCAGACCTATAATATCAATTCTGCACATATTTTTTTTTTTTTTCCTTAAAAAAAATATCTAACATTGCCGTAGTGGTCACAGAATTTTTGACAGTTAAAAAAAAAACAAAAAACAAAAAATCAATTAATTATGAATATTTAAAGATTGCTCCATTGAAATGCATTGGAGAGCGCCAGGGAGCGACAGGTCATACCTGGCGCTGTGATGGGATTAGTACCGGCGCTGTTCGTTGCAGTCGGCTACATGATGAATCCCGCGCTAGGTGACGCTCTCGCCGGCGCTAGCCTCATTTAGCGTGATAAATGCGTGATTGTGTCCGCCGCCGGGCGTACTTGAGTCGGTAGCCGCCGTTAGCTGGCGGTACCTGGCGCTCGTCAGACACTACCTGGCGCTAGCCCTTGATAAATAAGGCCCTATGTGTTGGGGTATTTGTGTGTCAAGACACAAGTGCCATATAAATATCTATGGCGATTACTACTAATTCTATTTACATTGTGATGATATTTGTAAAAGCTTTACATGAAGATTACATAATAGGTCAGCAGTGAAGGCAAGGTTATTAATGTCTATGAAATCAGTGCTGTTTAATTGTAATGATACTAATAAGAAAGTCATATAGAACCATTCATTTCATAGTCAACAAATAGAACAAGTTGTGTAAGCTCAGGTCAATGTAATGACCGTGTTGGTTTTCTAATCTTCTAGTGAGATTGCTTTGCACTGTCTGCTCTGACCTTTCAGTCTGGAAATTGAACAAATCAAGTGTTAACTTCTTTCTTTGGAATTGTCAGCGATCGTCCATCTGTCCATCAGCACATGCAGTGTTCAAACATGTATTCTATTAAAGTTGTCAGCTATGCTTTGCTTCTTGTCTCCACACTCCTGTCAGCATTATACATGGATTTCTTTCAGTCTAGTGAAGGCTGTCAATACAGTACTCAAGGGCTTAGATCAGTCATGTGCCCACATTCAAGCTTTCCTATCAGTCCCGGCAAAAACAGATTAATAAGAATTTCAAACCGCTATTCAAGTTGTGTTATTAGGCTTTCGATTTGCCATTCATTTATGACTATGGATGTTTGCTATATGTGATTGCTAAGGAAATATTGGATAACTCAAAATGGACCAAAGTCTAAATTCTCTAGATCAGTGTAGAACTCTACTAGTCCTACAATCTCATTTCTGTCATATTGGACAATTAGAAGATCACTCTATGGAGGGAAGGGAGCCCTGCTGATTGCTGAAAACACCAACCACGGGATCCAGAGTAGAGGAAGCAGGGGCTCTGCCACCTAGGGCAAGGGTTTGGTTGATACTATACCCTTGAGGACAACCCAAATCAAGATGTCCTGCTGTGTAAAGCTCGTCTAGTCCTGGGATCCCACTGCAGTCATATCTGGCAATCAGCAGAGAGCTGTGTTGGATCACAGGATCCTGGGACTAGGTGATAGAGCTCCGCCTGAAAATTGGAAGGTTGGGGTCCTTATTTATGATGGACGCCATTTAGCATCTTTCTGGTGGCTCTAGCTAAGTAATTAGCTTTGACTGTTGCACTAGGTATTGGTTGGTCTGTTGGCCCTGAATGCTGATTTTTCCAGCGCCAGTGAGTGCAACTTTGTACCTCTGTTTTTCCGGTGCTGCACATGGTATTTATTTATTTTTTCCTCCTTGAAAAAGATTGGTGCTGTATTTTTCAGGCGCTGGTCAGTGTTTCATCATTACAGTTACAAGAAATCTTTGCTGGGGACAGTGCATTTAGGTTACGTTTTAGTTGCTGTTGTCCAAATTACAAAAAGAACAAAAAGAAGCCACAAAAAATGATTGTATTGTTCTAAACAAATGTCATTTGACGACAGCTAGGTCCTGTGTATCTATTATTAACAAGTCACAATCCAAGTTCTGTACAAATAAATGTTTGCAATATTAATAATGACCAAAAAACACTTCCATTGTGCTGTATCTTGACCTACAGCAGCTAGTTTAGAGCAATGGTATCCTGTCATAAACCAATGGCATACAAATGGCATACCTGAGGAAAACAAAAATTAAAATTATAACATGAATAGAAAGCAGCATTGAGGACAGAAAACTCTCAAAGGTAACGTACCTGGGGTGTGAGAGCAAAATAGATTGAGTTCTTTTGGGGGGTTTTGGTCTGCTTTAACTACGGGGCAATTGTCTGTTATCAAGAGTGGAGTCTTCTTGGGACCTTCCCTGCTACAAAGTTGTTGGAGAGGTTTTAGGTCTAATTGAAGTCAATAGTCTATAGTAAGTCTATAGTGAGTAAAGTTCTGTCTGGCCATGCAGGAGATCACTATTCAGATACAGTAAGGTGGTATATCAGTGACTGACATTGTTTACAATGTAAAACAAAGTTTAAGCCGTTTTAGCCATTTTAGATAAATGTGCTTTAACGTGGCCACCCAATACCTCTTTTGGGTTTTATTGTGAATAGCACCCAAATGATTGCGTTGTTAACTAACAATGGCCCAAATGAGTGGTTGGTCTTGGCAGTATTGAGCAATAATTTATCTATGGGTGGTGCAGTAGGTGTAAACATTTTACGAATTTATTCTGTTGAGAGCACCCCTGGCAGTTATAAACCTATATGGCCTAGTGTTTGATGAAAGAAATAACAAGTGGACCAACCACGTCCTATGGAATGTTAAATAAAAAAAAATCATGTATCAACTCCCCTTAGTGTCCTGGTAATAAATTGGATAAAAATACCCACAAAAGATTTTGGCTTCAAAGGGAAATGGGGGGGGGGGGGGGGATTAAGGGAAAAATAAATCTTCAACGGTATACAATGGAATACCTGGCGAAAATGAAAAATCTCTGTAACAGGAATACCAAGCAGCATTGCGAGATCAGAAAACATTCAAATGGTAATGCACCTGGATTGGAGGAGCAAAATAAAATTGTTTTGGGGGGTTTTGGGCCACTTAGATTCCTAACAATGCTGTAAGTTATGAAGAAGGGGTGAAGGGAACTCAGCTGATAATGAATTATTCAGGAATGAAGGATTCAGGCCTTCTGAGCATAATGCTTCATTAGTGTCCATGGCCATAATACAAGGCCTGTAAGGCCAAGTAACTATAGCATGACATTCGATGACCACGAATACTAACGGCCTTATTTATCAAGGGCTAGCGCCAGGTAGTGTCTGACGAGCGCCAGGTGCCGCCAGCTAACGGCCGGCTACCGACTCAAGTACGCCCGGCGGCGGTCACAATGACGCATTTATCACGCTAAATGAGGCTAGCGCCGGCGAGAGCGTCAGCTAGCGCGGTATTCATCATGTAGCCGACTGCAACGAACAGCGCCGCTGATAATCCCATCACAGCGACAGGTATGACCTGGCGCTCCCTGGCGTTGTCCAATGCATTTCAATGGAGCAATCTTTAAATAATCATAATTAATTGCTATTAATGTTTTTTTGTTTTTTTTTTATGTCAAAAATTCTGTGACCACTTCTGCAATGTTAGGATTTTTTTTTAAGTAAAAAAAAAAAAAATAATTGATATTACAGGTCTGATATTCATGTATTCATATTCCAAAATGTTTAGAAAAACTTGTATAATTTTTACATAAAAAAAAAATGGTAGTTTGGGGGTTAAAAACTACTTTACACACATCGCCGCCAGCGCTCTGGGGTCCCAACAAGGAATTCACAGCGCGAGAAATTTTTGAGCGTGATTTGTTAATGAATCTGCAGCAAGCCGTTCGCTCTGGCCATTCGCTGTCAGGCGCACCCATACAACGCGGAACCTGTGAAACAGCAAACCCTGGCCAAGCACAGCGAATACTAGCTGGCGCTGTGAAAATCACGCTACTGGCGCTCATCTGTCGCTACCTGGCGCTATTAATGAATCGGCCTCTAAGCCTTTTTGCATTAAGATTGTCATTAAGGTAAAACCTTCCCGTGTTGTCTGTTAGGACTCCCCTGTGATCTTTCTTCATATGAGATTTATTCGCTATTTTTGTTTTTTTTGTTTTTTTTTTCACCCGCTTGATTTATGGAGGTGACACATGATGCAGTTACAAATAATGAAGGGGCATCTGTTAATGTTTTAATAGTCATATTATATTTACATATTCATGAATATTGTATGGAGGCTGTGGAGGAATGTGGCAGCTAAATTAACCATTTTTGTAACCGGGATGCGGGTGATGTTTATTTCTGGAAGCATTATCATTTCTGGAAGCATTATCTATATCAAGGGAGATGGGTCATCTCCTTTGAGATGATGCTGAGTCTAGCAAAAGCAGGGATATAAAAGGAAGTACATATCTGATTCAAGGCTGAGGTTGTTGTATAGTGCAGTTTCAAAGTGGTTGAACAGGTCTGGACTGTACTAAACATTGATTATTTATAGTGTTGGTTTTATGATATTTAAATAGACGGGTTTTGCCCTTTTGATAAAAGAGTTTGACAGGACTCTACACTTAGCACTGTGTGTCTGGAGCTGGCCCTGCTGATGGAATCATTTTTGGAAGTCACTAGGGTAGTTAGGAGGTAAAAGTAAACACCTACTCTAAGAGGGTACAAACCATTTATTATGTCTATGTAGGTGGGGAAAACAGGTACGAGTAGAAATGATCAGAACTAGTTTATATTAGGGTTGCATTTTAGTGGTTAATAAAGCCTTTCTAGCTTGTGGAAAAGCTTTTTACCCTGAGGTTCATCACTTAAACCGGACCTTCAGCGTGATTTAATGAAAAGCCCAAACTCTTAAAAAACTGTTCCCCAGCATCTAAAATTAATATATTTTACGTTTTTAGTCACTAACTTATTATTCTTTCCCCCACTGGGCTGCAACTCTGTTCAGGAATTTAGGATACGGGCGCCGCCATCTTGACTCAGAAGCATCACACTTACTGAGGAGAGGAGAGTGGGATAAGGTACAGGGGGGCAGGTTATAGCTGTGCTTTGCTCAGACAGAGCAGAGCTGGGGTCAAGTAAAGGTCAGCAGTCCCAGAATGCAGAGCAGCACAGTCAGGAGGCACTTCCTGTTTGCAGGCTGCCTGATAAGATGGCGGCTTCCATAAGCCGCCATCTTGGATGTTTAAAGGCTCATAACATGCAGTAGATGCAGGTAGGGTGATTTTTAATGTGGACAATCTGTATGTACAGGGTGTGGGAAACATATAAGATAGACTCTTATTCAGAGTGAAGGTCCGCTTTAATGATCTCTGAAGCTTGCATTGCATAAGACTCAGTGACCATGGGCACCTGCCACTTATGTAGTACAAACTGTTTTGCAATGTTCTGGACCAATAGACTGTCAAAGTTTGCAGGGGTGAAGGAGGCAGGGGAGTCCACCAGCTTTTAATTACAGGTATGAAAATGGAGTGTGGGCAGAGAACAAGATTGATGTGCTCAGGTACCCAAAATAATTGTGGTTGTATCTTTTGCAATATTGCTAGGTAGACAAGCCAAGTGTATGAGGCTCAATGAATACAACTGCTTAAAAGAGACCAAAGCCCCTGAACCTAGGAAATATATGTAGCCAAATCCATGTCCAATATGTCATTCTTAGGGTATAAGACTGAGCAGAATGTATTAGTGGTTAAGGAAGTGGCCTTGGGACCAGAGGGTGGAAGTTTTCATTCACAGCCGGGACATGACTGAAGTGCTCTTAAGCAAGGCATCTAACCCCCAACTGCTCACACGAGCGCCCCTCTGGGAAGGTGTGCACTCACTGCTTGTGCTTGTCTCACCTCACGAATGGGTTATGGAAGAATTCTGTCAATGCCCCCCAAAAATCTAAATCCATGAGGGGCAATCATCACAAGATCTTGGCTGTGACAATGTGAGATGTCAGGGGTTCGGGCATTGCATAGGTGCGGCAATGCTACCAAAGCCACTCTCAACAGCTGCAATGGCTCAAGGAGGCTGGACTTCCGCCTAAACCCGCGGCATTTCCAGGCAGCAAAGTGAATCAGGAGCATCAAAAATTGCCTAAAGGTACTCTTCATGGGCTGAGCAATTCAACTAGAAAAATGTGGATTTTTGGCCTGATTTTAAAGCGGACCAACCACAACCTATGGAAGGTTACATTTAAAAAAACACCTTCCCTTAGTGCCCTGAAATTGGATAAAAATACTCACAAACAATTTTGGCTTCAAACGAAAAAGTGGGGGAAAATGAAATATTCTATTGACTCTAATCTTCGTTCTAGCACTATTTTCAACATCCACTCATTTTTCCCAGCCTTAGTTTGTGAGAAGGGGGCTTAAAGTGGACCAACACCCAGGATTTTGACTATCCTGGGTTTTGGTCCACTTCAGGGGGGCACCCCGATTAGGGGTGTCCCGCTGTGTAAAACCCCCCAGAACCCCGAAAAACTCACCTCACCACGCTCACGGACAAGCGGCGGACAAGACAGTGCGCCCGCTGCTGCCTCCCGCACGTCGCTCTGACAGGGCGAGCGCCGGCCATTCACAAACGGCCGGCGCGGGCGCGCGCACGTCTAGAGGAGCGCGCGGGAGGCGGCGGTGAGTTTTTTTTGGGTTTTGGGGGGGGGTCCCTCACCGCGGGACATCCCGATCTTATAGATTCCCGGGCCGATCACAGGAGGGTGATGGTCCACTTTAAACAGCTAGTTTAGAACAATGGTATACTGTCAGAAGCCAATGGCATACAATGACATGCCTGGGGACAACAAAAATTAAAATCACTATAACAGGAATACCAAGCAACATTGAGGGCAGAAAACATCCTAACGGTAATGTACCCGGGGTGGGGGAGCAAAATAGATTGAGTTGTTTTTGCTGGTTTTGATCTGCTTTAAGCAGACTATAAGCCTGCTGCCTGCTTTCCAAGCCTTGGTCTCCCACCCTTCCCCCACTCTCATCAAGTCCAGTTTTGGGGTTGACACAAAAAAGTACCTGTCTCTGCAATTTTATTTTAGACAAGGCGAGCAATGCATTCTCGCTTCTGTCTAGTGTAGAGTGACTTGAGAGCACGTTAATCATGCAGGGACGCTTAAGATCACTGAAGGTCCTAGTGCTACATCAGTCATAGCATAGTGCCCTTCTTCTGCCATGATCTGCAGATTGCGATGGACAGGGGGAGGGGCCTTAAAATGCATAAGGTCTGCTTTAGGTTGACAAACAGTAAAATGAACAAATTTGCTTTTGGAATAGATATATCCGGTTCATTCTATCATTTCCTAAATGTGCCACTCAGGCTGAATCATATTCAAAGCCTTGCTGTAATTGACCTCCCCAAACAAATGTACATTTGCTAAAACAAATAATTAGTGGTTTTTGTTTCTTTGCTAATGAAGTACAAATTGTGATTTTAGAACCCAGCTGTTTTCTTTCACTCTTATCTACTCTTTCTCTTATCAACTAGCTGGTAAACATAAACAATGAAGCCAAGGGAATGTACAAACACAAGCTTTGGATTAGCAACTAATGTTTGCTAATTGTTATGTATGCTGGACCTTGTGGCATCCATAAACTTTGGGGGAAACGTCTACCGGTGGTTTGTGGACATTTTGCAGGCAAAGCTATCCAATTCCTTGTTCACAAGACAGTAGGATAGTCTCCCCCAAAAATTGGTTCTGTGAATTACTTTAATATAGCTATGCACAACCTGCAGCCCGGGGCCACATGCGGCCCGCACTGCCATTGGTTGCGGACCCCGGCACTACCTCTGCTCCCCTTCTCTATGCTTACCTTTTCCTACAGCTTCACATCAACATTTAACCTCTTCCTGCTTGACCAGTTGCAACATTAGCTCGACCCACATCACATTTTCCCTCCTGAGCCTGCCCACTTCTTCCCACCTCACCTGTTCATTGCCTCACATCAGCTCCTTTTTTTCCAACTTCCAACTTTTCTGCTCACCTCAGACACTTCAGACCTCACTTCATCTCACCTCTTTGTAACTTTCTGCTCCGCACATAGAGAAGTTCCCACCTTCCCCTGCCCACTTCTTTCCACTTCACCTCAGCCAACTTCACCTCTGATCACCTCTACCCGTCTCAAATGCCTTCCTCTACCCACCTGAACTCACTTTTTTCACCTCACCTCTGCTCTCCTCATCTCTTGGTGCCTTGGTATAGTCAAACCTTACCTCTGCCATCCTCATGTTTACCCATATCACCTCTACCCACCTCTGCTCACCACTTCTAGTCTTTTTCATTCCTCACCTCAGCTCTGCATATACATAAAAGCATATTTATTACGTTCAGGTTACAGCTTTCTTGTAGTTATTAGCTTGTATTTTTCCTGCCTGGATTTTATTGTGGCCCCTTGAAGTGGATCAATAAGACAATGCAGCCCTTGGACAAAAAAAAGTGACATTCCAGGCAAAAGTTTAAATGTGTCTGTTGTTTGGTGCTGGTGAATAAAGGGGGGCAGCCACTGATTGACCCTTTAAACTTTATAGGGTAAGCTGCCCACACCTCCAACGATTACCCAATTCTAGTTCAGACTTTGGTTATGCAGACAGGCTATTTCACCCTATAGGTTTAGGGATTACATTTGATTAATAGTTAGAGAGCCCCTTTTCCTTATGTAGAGATACTCTTCTTAGTTCATCATTTTCATTTAGGAAAATTGTCTCTACCTCTTTGTAACTTTCTGCCTCTCACATGGAGACATTCTCCATCTCAACATCCAGTCGAGTGCAAGGGGTTAAAAATTAGTGTGTTTAGGTGCTCACAGTTTTCCGTGAATAAAATGTAGAGGCATTCCAATAAGGTTGAGAACCTCTCTGCAATTAGAATGATCCTTTAAAAAAAAAAAAAAAAAATCATTTTTTTTATTATAAAAAAAAAGCAAAATGGAAGAGATGAAAAAATGTGCGTATTCCAAGACGATGACTGCAAGTGAAGGTGGTACAAACAGCAAGTCATAAAGGAAATCAGCAAATTTACAAAAGAGGTCAGCAATGGCTGTCTCTGTGATACTTTCCTTTAAACAAACTGGTTAATATACATTTACAGAGGACACATACAGAGGTGTCCTGTTTTGTGTATAGTCCCCTGGCTTTGATGAGTTGGATGAGCATAGTTGGGATGACAGTCTAAACCTACTGAATAGGCCTCAGCTAGGGTCATTTTATAAACAAGGAGGCATTGAGTAAACTGGCTGTCATTATTGAGTTATAGTTACATTGTATATGACCAATTTCAGTCTTTTTTTCTGGAGAATCAGGCAATGGTGTTTGTCTGCAGCCAGGTGATGATAGTAGTCACTGGCTGATGGGCAATCGGTCTATTTCTATAATGGGTAGTTTGAGCATCTGAGGAGTTGTATGTTCTTACACTACAACTGTGGTAGGGGATTTTGCAGTCTTCTCTGTGCTCCTGAGTGCTTAGGACAACATTTTTGGGGACACACTTGCCACCTTCTAAATAGTGTCTTGGAACAAATTGTGAGCTTTTGAGTTCTTAAAGTCTTACATATTCGACATCCCTATATGGCAGTTTTTGCATGATTCAATGAATATTGACAATCTTCAAAATGGAAATCACCGTATGTGTTGTAAACCTGAACTGCAAATTGATCAGTACTGGAAATCATAACAGGGATCCATGTTCAAAGACTTGTTTTACACCTATTGAATCACCATGGTGCTGATGTCCATTTGGCAAGTTATTATGTGCATTTGTCATTCAAAACAATTATTTTTGCACCAGAAGGGAATAAATTGTCCATTAAATTAACTAAATCTTCACAGAAGAATATCCAGTTTTGGTCAGCAAAAGTCTCTCAGCTTTATCGTTTCTTTACAACTGTCATACATGCCTGGGGGAAATCGTAGTTACTAATGGTGACACAGAAAGGTGTGTAAAAGACAATTATGAGGTGCGAAGGAGCTTAAGCTGTGTGATTAATCAATGTCTGTATGCCTATACTCCTGTATCCCCAATCAAACAACTTATTTGACTAGGCAATACGAGAGGCAGGAGTTGCTGGTCAGTCACTATCCCCTAAGGATCCCCAATCAGCTGACATTCTTCCTTCCGTTTTTGTTCCAATCAAAGATTATTAGAAGAGACTGGTCCTATGCCCACCCCATAACTATTTCATATAAAACAACTGAATGCTAAGTTGGGTCACCCATTAATACTCTGTTCACATATAAAGGTTGTGAAAATACACCTTTTTCTTTATAGACTGCAATTCTGCATAGAAAAATGAGCAAGCATGGAATGGAGCCCTAATGCTGTATTTTATGTGGCTGGCTGACAACCCAGTTGACGAGAAATAAAACCGTCTACAGTAATGTTCAAGCAAGATTTTAGTTTCCATTACCCTATGCAAATATTAATTAGGATTTGCCATGTTCTTGAATCACAGTTAATTTAAGGTGGTTGTAAAAATGTTTGTTTTATATATGTTTTAACACAAGCTTTGACCCCATGCCATAGTCTTTACATTGATTAAAGTTTACCTTGCTGGGAGACTAATGAAGTTTGTTTTGTGTTAGGGACTCAGGTCTCCTAAGTGTTGTCTTAAAGGAAATTAGCAATGTGGTAACCTCATTGTTCCTAATAAAAGGATTTATATAGATGTAAGAGGATTAAGCATTTCAGCTCCTGTCTCTAAATACTTAACCTGTGAATGCTGGTCTGGAGCCAGCACGCCTTGTATGCAAATCTGGTGTCCACTTATTTGTCACCAACCTGTCTCCATGGCCTGTAAATAGCACTGCTATTCTCACCCTGGGTGTTTGAAGCACCCATGCTTAGGGCTAAATAAATGTCTGTACACTATTGACTGGGCAAGGTCATGTTGTGGGAAACTTAGGATGGCGTAAAACAATATTAACAACCACTGTCCTTTAACAATCATGGCACCCTGTGCTGCAAGTTATAAAGAGGTTGACTGTATTCATTTTTACAGTTCAGGCCTAGTAACACAAAGCCGAGTTAAGGTGTCTTTATTGCCCAAGGCATCTTATTGTCCTGTTTATGTTTCTAGGGCAATATATGTATATAAAAGGGGAATAACGTGGTCAATTCAGGCACAGACAGAGACATAAAACACCTTCTAAAGTCATGTTTATATGTTTTTAGTAGGTTTCACAGGCCAACGCCCATAGGGAAAGCCTTGTTAAGTCAAGTATTTATTATAGCATTCCTTGCTTCATTTTTCAGCTTATTCTAACTTTATATAACATGAAATCTTATTAAGATATACAAATATGAATGTATGTGAGCTGTTTTACAAACACAGTATATACCTGCTATGGGGATTGGGTAAAGCCTCGCCCATGATCCCCTGCAGCGGCAAAGCCATATCAGCTAGCTTAGCAGAGAACAAGTTTACTGTGGGGAATGGGCTGCCTGCTTGCATTGAGCTGGTAAGCATTTTTTTTATTTTAACAATGATTAACTATATTAGAGAATGCACAGTAGGTGCTGTAATTCTACGTTGAAGCTAACTATAGGCTGCTGCTAACAGTTCCCCCAGTTCAAAAATCTGAAACCCAAGACTGGACAAAATACTACTACTGCCTTCCTGCATAGTCTTTGGATAGGTATGTGTTGTGCATGCTAACATAGCGACCTCCATTTGCCGCAGATGGTGAGGGTTTTAAACTTCTTTCAGGCATCAGGGCGATTTTTAACTGGCTGGTAGATACTACTGATGTGGCATCTGGCAGGTTCTACTGATCTAAATGGCATATGTGGAATATATATATATATATATATATATATATATATATATATATATATTCCACATATGCCATTTAGATTTGTGTCTTTGATTTGCATCAGTCACAAAGAGAGTTTTCTGTCATTTTCAAGACTTAGACCTTATGTAAAGGATTGTTGACTGCATTGCTAAACAATTCTTTTACAGCGCAAGCATTTAAAAATAAAATGAAGACAAGCATCCAACAAACCATGTAATGAGAAATTGTCAGAAGTCAGCAGGAAAATATTGCTGACTCTTCACACTGCTTGGAATCACTTTGAGAATAGGTAATATGGGATCTTTAGTAACACCCGATAAAGCACGGGCATCTATAGGCATTGTCACATTGCCATTTCTATTGACCGTGACAGTGATTTCCAGCGTTACTAGAGGGAGGAGCCAATAAAAGCAGAAAGATTTCGCAAACATGAAAGTTTTAGAGTCTGTTAAGATTAGTGTGAGCTTATTGGTGGACAGGTAGCACCCTTTAGGTAAAGTGTACATTGTCATTTATGTTTATTTCATTTGGACCTAATAAACTATTTTACCTATTTTTACAATAGTGGATAGCGTAATAGTTAATTTCAGAGTATATGTACAGGTACTTAAACCTGAGCACTTTCCTATTAAATGCTCAGAAGTATTATCTATATTTACAAAAATGGAAAAGCACATCCACTGCTTAAATCAAGTGTATTGATTGATACATATGTAGACAATAAACCACAGGATTTACAATAATGCCACAAGCATCATCTTCATACATAGGTTTTAAAAAATGTGTCCATTCTGGGCCTCTGGAATAGCATATTAAATAGCATCAAAGATAAGTATGTCGAGGCAATATTACTTAACCTCAGTTTAAATGTAGCATGAAAAATGAAAAATATAAGAAAAGGATACAGGTTATACGCTAGGGTCGGAGGTTTGTCTTGCGGTATCTGGGGCAGTAATAAGCTTGCCCCTCACTGTCCTGCAAGGGAAAACCTTATTGGAAGTATTTGGTAGGGCCAATAATTTTGTGTTTGTTCAGTTGATTCTTGCAGCTGATACTTTAAGTGAAAGAGATTTTTTTTATTTAATATAAACAATTACATATATAAATTAAGTGCCATAACATACATATTTTCAAAAGAAATCCTCCCCTAGCATATATGAGTTTCAGTGAGTAAGGGCCAACAATACTAGATAAATCTGCTTCTCAAGAGAACTAATCCTAGGATCAGTTCTCTTCCCCCTCTCCTTTCGATACAGGTTATGATGCCATAGGATGCCATGTTAGCCTCGTTGCTGTGAGCTCCCTGTGGGTCTAGAGATTGAGCACAGATTGTAGTGCCCATTATTCTCTCTGGGAGCCTGGGCTTGGTCCTGTACTCCGCCACACACTTCCTGTGCTTGACCTGGTGTGGAGCTCGCAGTGACGCTGGGACCTTCACATCATGGCATACAAAATGGAAGTGACTGCAGGACTGCAGCCAAACTCATCTGCTGCCATCTTTACTTTGCCGATTTTCTCGGTAAGTACAAAAATGCTCCAGATAGTGATGCAAACTATATTTTGTACCATTTTAATGATTTTGTAAATTTTTTACACAGTTCTAGGAGGCATCACAGACCACCCAGGTGAAGGGACAAATGACAAAAATTAGCCCGGAAGTTTATCATCCCATGGCCGGCCCTAGACATCCCTGCCGATGCCCACCACCCCCATTTCCGCCCACAACAATGATGCTGGGGTTATAGCATTGTCCGCCCTTGCCCAGGTGGTACATAGAAAATGGAAAATGGTACTTGATGACAAAAACATTGGGGACCCCAGTATTGATTAATACAGTCTCTTTCGGATGCATTATTCTGCATTGCAGTCAGCACTGCAGCTAACAAGTGACAATTGTGTCACTTACGGTCCTAGCAGCAGACCCTGAATATCAAGACCAGGGCTTCCAGTGGACTGGACTGGAAAGGACTCCTGGTACAGATCAGGTGAGTATATGTGAGCTTATTACTTGCGGTAATCAGGGATAATAGTGGAGTTAATAAGTGAATGTTGAGTCTAGGATAGGAGGGGATTTTTTACCTAGTATAGAAGAACTTTATAATTATTTTGAAATAACAAAAGTGTTCTCTTCTGGTCTGCTTTGAACTTTAATACCCATGTTATATTAGCTTTTAGGAAATAAAGAAAGCCAAATAATTCTATGCTGCATTGTGGAGCCAGGTCAGCAGTCAGATGACACAGTGACTCCGCTGTATAGGAAGTGACAACATGTTTAGCATGTCTGTGACCTGTGTTTACTATCAGTCTGACAACTGGAGACAGTTCATGGAGGTGCCTTTTATATTCTAATTGCATGTGTTCAGAAATAGTGGTCTGCGTTTCCTGCTTTTCTCCTACACATAGACTTGCAGCCTGTTTTACAATGCAGGTGCGTTATAGTACATGTTTTCATTTGAATTTGGGTTGCTAGACTAATATTTAAAGGTTGCTATATTATCTTTTTTTAGTGACACCACCACCATTGCCCCCTTATTTATTATGAGATTGTCAGTCAGTAATTTTGGCCAGGAAATACAGCATGTAAAGAGATTCTGTAACAATAGGAATATGTAGGTTGCTATTGCGTTAATTAATTGTATATATGTATTTAATTTAGCTACAAATTAAGACGTAAACCTTCACTTTTATTTAAAAAGGGATAGATATGCATTAGTAGTATGCTTTACCTAAAAACAGGCTTGTCCTTTTAGTTCCTCAGCAGGCAAGGGAAAGAGGTTGTTTTATCTTCACAGGAAGAGAATAAAATTGGGTTCAGATAGCAATTAAAGATATAAAGGTAAAAAGAACAATATTATCAATTTAGGTCTTGAGCTTTATGAGGCTTCTGATAAGAGGGCCGTAAATGATTCAAGATAAGGTAGGGTATATAGGGAAGGGACACAAAGTGGCTCATCTTGTGTTTTGTAAGAAAGGAGTCTGAAACTTTACAGAATAATAAATGTACAGTATTTACTGTAATTTAATATATTAATATAAATCTTCTGAATATTTGTCTATCTGGTGTCATGTACACCCAAGTAATCCTCTTTCAATTCATATGTGTTTCTGTTCAGTCAGACAGAAGCCAGGGCAGCATATTTAACTAACAAAATGGCGTAAAGCAAAGCTAATCAAATAGGTAAATATCATGCATCTTAACTACACCACCTTCCATTACCATAAGACAACATATTTTGTCTGCTCTTACTTGGCACTTACAGGGCATCGCAAACTTAAAGGAGATCAATCGTGTATGATATTTATCTATTACCCTCTTAATAAGTCTATATACTGGATCCAGGACCTAACCACCGAATATGCCACATTTAATCCCCTTTTAACCCCTTTAATCTTACAGCCTCTGGAGAGGTATTTTGGAATTTATTTGGGTACAATCTGGAGAGTTATTTGGGAATATTTAGCTAATCTTGCAAGGACCATATACCACAGCTAATCTTGCATATCATGGCGATCTTCGATCTTCAGGTTGGCTTCAATTAGGTTTGTGTTTATTAAACCTTTCCCTGCGTTTCCACTAACTTTTTCCCACCACTCCCTTGGCGGAGTTAATTTTAAGTATTTTTCCCAGGCTTTCATATAGGAAAGTCTTGATTGGTCAAGATTTTGACTATCCTGGGTTTGGTCCTTGACCCTGCTTGTACCTTTCAATTCTTATTGGCAACGCCAGGAAAAAATATAGAATTCCATCTTTACAGCGGCCACCCTCCCTAGCCAAGAGAGTGGCCGCACTTCCGAAGCCAGGATATTCTTTTGATTTGATTGAATATTGGGGTGAAGTTTATTTTATATGTTTCCTCTGATCCACTGCTAACTTCACCCCCAAATATGTTATTGCTTCCGACAACCACTAAAACCGATACTGGGCTTTTACTGACCGACAAACCACCTGTCGTTCACCCTCAAGCCAGAGACCTCCTGCATAATTTTTGAGAGTGACTTCAATGGCCTGGTGATGAACAACAGCAGGTCGTTAGCAAAGAGTACACATTTGTGCTCTCTCTGTCCTCACATTACCCCACTGAAGGCAACACGATAATGGAGCCCCTATTGAGGAAGTAGGGTTCCAGTATTAGACCCAAATCATGCTTCGGGAAGTGTCTTCAAAACCCATCTTTACAAGAACCAGCCGTAGATACTTCCACAAAGCCCAACTGATCCAGATGAATAATCCTACTCAAGAAGGAATTCAATCTAAAGATCAGAATCCTCATTATATTATATATCCTCATTTATATCTTTATAACTTTATAATCAAAGAGATCATTGCTACTTTTGGGAATGACTATGATTCTGGCCTGTAGCACCTCCTTCAGGATTGATTCCCCTGCTCTGATACGATGAACCAAACTAAAATCTAACTAAACTTCTTATAGTAAAGGCTAGAGAATCATCCGGACCAGGGGCCAAGGCAATCTTAACCTCGCTGATGACATACAAAACTTCTCCTCCATCCTCCCTCTAAAAGCCTCTGGGATTTTCCTAATCCCAGTAGATTTCAACTCTTAGCTTCTCAATCTGAGTCATAGTGATACTGGTACTATTGGCTGGGAACTTCTGCACCAGACAATTCTGATAATACATGTGGTATATAACATAATTTCCATAGCCAGTACAGATGTTAATCGTGGTTTCTTTCTTTCTCTCTCTCTCTCTCTCTCTCTTTCTCTCTCTCTCTCTCTCTCTATATATATATATATATATTGGCTATGGCTATAATAGTGTGATTTTCACAGTTTGTATGTTTCACAGTGGACTGTTCATCTTTCTAGAAATGCCATGTGTTCCTATTCGCTGTTTAAATGTTCAGCGATTCCAAGATAAATATCATAAAATTTTAACGCTGCCAGATATTCCTGTGCATGTTATTGTAAGGAAGACATGATGTGAAATATTGGCTCTCCACTTATCTAATATCATCTTTACTATTAAAGAGCAAAATGCACATTGCCAACCTTTTGTTATCTAGTTTCCCGACTGCAGTACTGTATTATACATTGCCAAATTTGCTTACATTTTTTTTAAGTATTCACCATTGACTTAGTTATCTCTTCCTGGTAGGCTGCATCCTGCCTCTTAGCTGGAAATGTCACATAGTCTTTCTCATTCATGTTTCCTTCAAAGAGATTTTCTTAAGGTACAGAAATCTGGGAGAACAAGTCATTAAGTGCACTTTCTAGTGTTACACAGAGATAGGGATACCAAGAAATGCTGACGGTGGGCAAAATCTAGCACACAGGCTCGTTTAAAATGTGTAAATGTAAGTAAGTAAATGCAGGAAATTTGACCTTTATGCATTTAAAATGGAATGATAATAATTTTGGTCCAGAAAAGTTACCTTGAACTGATGTCTGGGCATTAGGATCCGAAATATGGAGAGCCTGTAAACTTTTCTATACTTTCTACCCTGCTGATTCTACCTACTGTACTTGTTTTCTGTCTCCTTTATGTTTCCTGTAAGGGGTAGTGGAGCTTACCTGTAGCTTACATGACGTCAGACGAGTGACGGTTGTGGCTCCAGGTTAACAACCCCCCTCAGATGGTGTCCATATACCTGGGTGAGGATCCCAGTCATTCACATTTTCACTTTCATTAAAGTGGACCATCACCCTCGGGTGATCGGCCCGGGAATCTATAAGATTCCCGGGCCAATCACCTCCCTCCCAGCGGGACATCCGAGATCGGGATGTCCCGCGGGGTGAAACCCCCCCAAAACCCCCAAACCCCCTTACCTTAGTTTCGCCGCCTCCCTCGCGCCCCTCTAGGCGTGCGCTCCCCCGCGCCGGCCGTCTGTGAATAGCCGGCGCGGGCGCGCGCGCGTCAAGAGGGACGCGCGGGAGGCGGCGGCGGAGGAGCCATGGACAAGCGGCTGTCAAATCCCTTGTCCGTCGGCGCTGGGAGCGGGGAGAGGTGAGTTTTTAGGGTGATCGGGGGGGTTTCACACAGCGGGGCACCCCTATCGGGGGTGCCCCACCGAAGTGGACCAAGACCCAGGATAGTCAAAATCCTGGGTGTTGGTCCACTTTAACAATATGCATTTACCTATTCACAATTAGGAACCCAGTCATTCCCATTTTTACTTTCAGTAACAATATGCATTAACCTATTCAAAATAAGAAACTGTATCTTTGTGCATATTGTAGGAAAGGCCACTCTAGGTATAGACCCAATTCAAAATCAAAATCTTAAATCCAGAAGTGCGAGTAAGATTAACTCTTTATATCCAAGTCTCCAAGCGTGGTATTGTGAGGTTTATATCACATTTCTAGTAAAGGGCAGAAGATAGAAGTTAAGCTGCAGATGGTTAAGTCAGCGCACCTCCTCACCTACCTGATTCTTCCTTCCAGTCTCATTGGGGATGGGGAATCTGCTCATGTGGGGCAAGTCCTTCCCAGTTGCATTCTATTTCTATTCCAGTTTTTACCAGCTGCATTTCAATTTAGTGGTTTGGAGGATTTTTTTTTGTTTTGGGGAGGGTTGATCTGTGTGCATTGTGCTTTATCAATATTGGGGGCCTTGGTCGTGATTCCCCTGCAAACCGATGCTGTCATTTGCAACATTATTTGTAACAGTTTCCAGTGGCTTCCTGTTGTATATTAGTTCTATGGCTTCTGCTCTTTATATAGAATGTGACTCACAACCATCTCTTCCTACTGAATGTGGCTCTCATATTAAGAAAGGTTGGGGCCCCTGCTACTAGGCCTTGTAAACCCCTATATACTGTATATATACATTTTATGCTGCTGTATTTGTGTTCAATACTTAAATATGTCATGGCAAGAATTTTTGGCACAAAAGATTTAATTATTTTGTTTTAGGCAGAACATTCCCAGACCAAGATCTACTTTTTGTGTCTAAACTTATTCACTTTGCAGCTTACACAATAAGTCTTTAGTCATCTAGGGGCAGTTGTGGCCTAGAGGTAAGGGAGCGGGCGCCGTAATTAGGGCAGCCCACCGCTCCGGGCATGTGTACACTCACTGCACGGATGGGTTAAATGCGGAGGATGAGTTCCTATGTGTGCGCAAGCATACAATGGCCATCTATGCATTAAAAAACAAATCTATAACATTTCTAGGTTTAATAGGCATTCAGAACTCTCTAATATATGGCTGGTAATGATCTAAAGTCCAATAAAACATATTCAGCAAGTGTGATCCAGCTTAGCAATAATATCATGCATTATTTCCAAAACATGAATGCAACTGCAACAATTCATTATGTGCTGCTCTATAGCAGCTTCAGTTGTGCCAGATACAGATGTCAGTAATCAGCCTTCTCATATTTCCCAGCAGGACACATATATTTAAGTTAATTTAGACCTTTGTACTGACAAGGAAAATGGTACATGTATTGTTTACATATGCATAAATAATATATATAACACTATAATACCATGTAACATGGAGGTATATTTATGCCGTTTTAGATTTACATTCTCTAAAGTTGTCAGTTAATTAATTTTTAGTATTTAAAACTCAGCTGAATGTATTAAAGGAAAAGGTTGCAAACTGTTTCAACCAAAATGATGTAACAAGGAAGTTCTTGACTGGTACAAAAAAATCAATTAAACACAAAAGACAAAGGGGGTATACCTACCCCAAAAATGCCCCCATTGTATATTCTAATAACTGTCTACTCTGATGTAAGCAAAAGGTTCACCAATCAAGCAGTTTTCAAAATACAGTCCAATGATTTACCACATTTTCTGTTCTATAAGACACACTTTTCTCCTCCAGAAGTGGGGGGTGGAAGTGCGTCTTATGGTGTAAATGTTTGTTTTTCCTTCTCTCATAGGGGGACTATATGGCCCAAAACAGATTGCTTCTGATTATTAAAAAAATGTATTTTATTAAAGTGGACCAACACCCAGGATTTTGACTATCCTGGGTCTTGGTCCACTTCGGTGGGGCACCCCCGATCGGGGTGCCCCGCTGTGTGAAACCCCCCCCGAACCCCCCGAAAAACTCACTTCTCCCCGCTCCCAGCGTCGACGGACAAGCCGCGGACAAGCGGCTCCTCCGCCGCCGCCTCCCGCGCGTCCCTCTTGACGCGCGCGCGCGCCCGCGCCGGCCATTCGCAGACGAAGATAAGGTAAGGAGTTTGGGGTGTTTGGGGGGGTTTCACCCTGCGGGACATCCTGATCTCGGATGTCCCCCGGGGAGGGAGGTGATCGGCCCGGGAATCTTATAGATTCCCGGGCCGATCACCCATGGGTGTTGGTCCACTTTAATGAGTAAACTATAATTAGCTTTAAAGCAAATTTACAGTCATAAAACACTATAGCTCTGCAGTACTAGTTAGCAGCGGGGCAGCACAAATCGGGGATCTCTTCCATTAAAACAAGAAACTAGGTGCCCCAGATACTCACCACTACCTCCGGGCCTTCTCTGTGGCCTCTGCGGTGCTTGCGGTCACGTGCGAGTGTCGCCGCTAGCAGCCTATAAGCATGGCCAGCGCGTGAGCCTGTCAGCCCTGACCGCGATGCTGATAGGTTGCGCCACAGTGGCCGCTGAAAAGGCCTGGAAGTGGGGTATAACCAGGTGCCCAGTTTCTTGTTTTAACAGCAGCCATCAGGGGATTGCATTAAAGCACATTTATCTCCAGCAAATTGTATCAATGTTGCAGAATGTATCCACTGTCAGTATACTATATATGTAACAAAAAGTCTGTGCAGATAATAAACAAGGAGGGGGTCTGAAATATGTCTCTAAAGGGCTAGCATTATATAAAACATACTTTGAGGATCACAAATAAAGTGCAAGTGCAAAAGAAAAAAAATCAGTGAGTAAATGTAAATGTGCCAATAGATCCTCAAAAGTATGTTTGCTGTATATAATGTTAGAACTTCAGAGACACCTTTTAGACAGTCTCCTTGTTTATTATCTGCACAGACTATTGTTACATGTGTTTATTCATATACTATTATACTTTTTTTTATAGTATTAGCACTAATTGGTTACACTGTGTTTATACTGACAGTGGATACGTTCTGCAACATTGTTACATTTTGCTGGAGATAAATGTGCTTGAGTGCAATCCCCCGATTGATTTTAATCTTATATTTGTATATGTTCAAACTGATGATAGATAGTGTATTTATTATTAAAAGGATTTTTTTTATTAATTCTCAAGCAATCTGTTTTTGGCTACACTTAGGGGGAATTCATTTCCTCTCAATTGTTTTCCTATTATATACTAAGCCTGAATGGACAATTTAAGAGACTTGGAAGATGCTCTCCTCCACACTGTCTGTAATAAGGTGATGGGGGGTTCTGCACACTGTCTGTAATGGAGTGATTGTGGGGGGTTCTGCACACTGTCTGTAATGGGGTGATTGGGGGGGATTCTGCACACTGTCTGTAATGGGGTGATTGTGGGGGGTTCTGCACACTGTCTGTAATGGGGTGATGGGGGGTTCTGCACACTGTCTGTAATGGGGTGATTGTGGGGGGTTCTGCACACTGTCTGTAATGGGGTGATGGGGGGTTCTGCACACTGTCTGTAATGGGGTGATTGGGGGGGATTCTGCACACTGTCTGTAACGGGCTGATTGGGAGGGGATTCTGTACGCTGCCTGTTATGGGGTGTTCAGAATATTTCTTTTTCTTTTTTTCTCCTCTAAACTCTAGGTGCATCTTATATAGTAAAAAATACTCTAGTATCATTCAAATTCCAAACCATGCCATGCTATTATTAAATACATTTTCATATATATAGAAAGTGCCGTAGGTAATCAGTACAATATCACACGTGCAGCAATCATGTAAGTGTCCTGGTGCAGTATGCCATAAGTTAGCAGATTTACAGCTAATGAAAAGAAACCATGCCTGTGACTTTTGATTCTTGCCCATGGTACTCTATAGCTGCATCCGAAAGAAAGAAGGTTACATATGGGACAGAATAGAGCAGCTTTTTTACCTGATGAAGGGCTGTTACCTGAAAGCTCACGGTGGTCACGGTTCTTTAATAAAGACAAGGGACTAGCACCCAGGGGTTGCATCAACTCTGGTATGTGTTTACTTTGTTTTTTTTTTTTTTAAAGACTAGAGCAAAAAATTATCCCAAGATTTTACCATCTACAACATGCCTGCCTAGAGCTACTCCCTATTTGCTTCTCCATCGGTGAACTCCACATGTGAGGCTATGGCATTGCAGGAAACTATCAAGAGCAGGGGCGGGCATAGCCACTCCTAAACTGATGGAACAGAAGTTTTAATATTGAAGGGGTAGCTTATGTGGAAGGGGAGGGGTATGCCCCGCAGCCATGATTCTGAGTCTATAACATTGCAGGGGCTGAACATGGCCTCAGGGGGAAGGGAATGGATGGGGATATTAGAAGCCCCAAAATAGTTCAGCAGAATTATACCTATGGCCTGTCCATGTTGGTTTACATGCTCGGGAGCTAATGTGCAGAATACATTCTAAGCTGTATCTGTAGCTCCAAAATCAAAGCTGATTCTCACTTTACCTCCAAGTCAGCTTATTCAGCATTAAGCTGACAGCAAAAGAAGTCACCTTCTTGACTTATCAGTTTTTTTCAATTCGCATAGGCTCTAGCACATCCCAGACCAACAGTCCAGCCAGACTTCCCATTTTTAAAATCTCCCCTGCCCTGCCACCCTCCCCTAGTGCTGAAGCAGAACAGGGGTTACATAAAAAAAACCCTTGCCTGCAATCCAGCTGAAGCCGCGTGGAGCCGCCTGCCCCCGCCGCACGACCCGCGACGAGGCCGCCGCACCCCGCCGCCGTCACGCTGGCCCCAGAGCGGCACAGAGAACGGGGCCGCGACGCGCCGCGGGACCGGGGCCGGGAGACAGGTAAGCTCCTAACATTACCCCCCCCCTGAGGAGGGGCCACCGGACCCTCCAAGCTGGGCTTCTGAGGATTCTCCCTATGGAATTTTCTCACCAATCTCTGTGCATGAACTTCCCTAGCCGGAACCCATGACCTTTCCTCAGGACCGTAACCCTTCCAATCAATCAAATACTGAATGGAACCACGAAAAAAGCGAGAGTCCAACACCCGAGCAACCTCAAATTCCTGTTGCCCGTCAACTAGAATGGGATCCGGAAGATTATCGGGTTCAAAGTTTCTGGCCGGTTTCAAAAGGGAGACGTGAAATGAGTTACAAATCCTCATAGAAGGCGGGAGATCCAGGCGATAGGTAACCCGATTGATTCTCTGCAGTATGGGGAAAGGACCAATAAATCTTGGACCCAACTTGGCAGATGGCTGGCGTAAGGCCAGATTTTTGGTCGAAAGCCACATCAAATCGCCGACCAAATAATCAGGATTATTATATCGCCTACGATCAGCAAAATGTTTTTGTTGGACCCCAGCCTTAGACAGGTGCTGCTGAATTTTATCCCATAACCTTGGCCACTGAGACATCCATTCATCTAGAGAAGGTACTCTGGAAGGCTGGTCTGACAAGGCCGAAAATTTCAAATCTTTACCGTAAACACAACGAAACGGAGATACACCGGTGGAGGAATGTGTGGCATTATTAAGGGCAAATTCAGCAAATGGAAGAAACAACACCCAATCCGTCTGGACATCCGAAATGAAACAGCGTAAATATTGCTCCAAGGATTGGTTCGTTCTTTCCGTTTGCCCGTTGGACTGAGGATGAAACGCAGATGAAAGGGAGACAGTGAAACCCAACTTGAGACAAAAAGCCCTCCAAAAACGGGAAACAAACTGGACCCCCCTATCTGACACAACATCCTCCGGGATACCATGGATTTTAAATATGTGTGTCAGAAAAAGTTGGGCCAGGACCTGAGCAGTAGGTAGCTTTTTTAATGGGATGAAATGAGCCATCTTACTAAACCGATCTACCACCACCCAGACGACAGTGCACCCTTGGGAAGGGGGAAGATCGGTTATAAAATCCATGGCCAGATGGGTCCAGGGGCGGGAAGGGATGGGCAATGGAAGTAGAGGACCCTCAGGAGAGTGTCTTAATGACTTACTGCGGGCACAAATCTTACAGGCTCGCACGTACCCCTGTGCGTCTTTTCTAAGGGACGGCCACCAAACCTGACGAGACAACAAGGAGATGGTTTTCTTGACACCAGGATGACCTGCCAACTTAGAGTCATGGAACTGGTGCAAAACCGCAGCCCGATAGGCAGCGGGCACAAATTGGGCATAACTGGGTTTTTCGGGCGGGGCTTCAGACTGGAACCGGGTTAAATCAGGAAGTTCTGGCTGGATAGCAGCTACTACCAGAGCCTGGGACAAAATGGGTAAATTTTCCCCTTCTGGTACAGTAGAAGAAGAAAAACAACGTGACAAGGCATCCGCCTTCATGTTCTTGGATCCCGGTTTATAAGTAATAGAAAAATTGAACCGGGAGAAGAACAGAGACCAGCGAGCCTGTCTTGGGGTCAATCTTTTGGCGGACTGAATGTACTCTAAATTCTTGTGGTCGGTAAAGACAGTAATGGGAAATTGAGCCCCTTCCAGCCAATGCCTCCATTCTTGAAACGCAAGTTTAATTGCCAATAGTTCTCGATTCCCAATATCGTAATTTCTCTCGGCAGGGGTAAATTTTTTGGAGAAGAAGGCACAGGGATGGAGGCGTTCAGGGGAACCGCTATATTGCGAAAGCACTGCTCCTACACCAAGTTCAGAGGCATCCACTTCCACAATAAAGGGTAATTGGCAATCCGGGTGCACTAACACAGGGGCGGAACTAAAAACTCCTTTTAATTTCCTAAAAGCCAAGACGGATTGCTCTGGCCAAACAGCAGGATACTCCCCTTTCTTGGTGAGATTAGTGAGGGGGGCTACCAGGGTGGAAAAATTTTTAATGAATCTCCTATAGAAGTTGGCAAACCCCAAGAATCTCTGTAAACCCTTAAGATCTTTGGGTTGCTCCCACTCTAGTACCGCTTTAACCTTGGATTGGTCCATGGAAAGGCCGGTATTAGAAATGATGTAACCCAAAAAGGGAACTTCAGTAACCTCAAATTGGCATTTCTTGAGTTTGGCAAATAAATGATTCTCCCTGAGCTTCTGTAAAACCAGACGAACATGTTTACGATGTTCTGATAGCGAGGAAGAGAAAATCAGGATATCATCCAAATACACTACAACAAAACGGCCCAAGTATTCCCTAAAGATTTCATTCACAAAATCCTGAAAGACTGCGGGAGCATTACACAAGCCGAACGGCATTACCAGGTACTCATAATGCCCCTCATGTGTATTAAAAGCTGTTTTCCATTCATCTCCCTGCCGGATCCTAATAAGATTATAGGCCCCGCGGAGGTCTAATTTGGAGAATACTTGGGCCCCAACCACCTGAGTGAACAGCCCATCAATTAATGGCAGGGGGTACTTATTCTTAACCGTTATCTTGTTTAAACCCCGGTAATCGATACAGGGCCGGAGTCCCCCATCTTTTTTCTCGACAAAGAAAAACCCCGCCCCTGCCGGAGAAGAGGACGCCCGTATAAACCCTTCTTTAGATTTTCTGCGATATACTCCCGCATAGCAAGATTTTCGGCTCGTGTTAGATTGAAGATCTTCCCCCTAGGTGGCATAGTACCCGGGAGGAGCTCGATGGGGCAATCCCAAGGTCTATGAGGGGGAAGTTTATCCGCCGCTTTTTCAGAGAATACATCAGAGAAATCAAGATATGGGCTAGGCACTTCTTCAGGGGATAACTGAGTGGCTCGCACTGGTAGTTCCAGACAGGAATGAAAGCACTGAGGACCCCATTTAACAATTTGCCTAGTTACCCAATTGATTTGGGGATTATGTTTCTGTAGCCAAGGTAGCCCAAGAACTAGAGGGGTAGAAGGCATTTTAAGAACTAAAAGGGAAATTAATTCAGAATGCCCCGCTCCCACTCTAAGCAGGACTGGTGAGGTTCTGTAATGAATGAGCCCCCCCGCAATGGGTGTGTTGTCAATGGCAGAGACCCGAATGGCTACAGGAAGGGACTGGAGCGGAATTCCTAGGCTTTGAGCTAAGTCAAAGTCAAGGAAGTTCCCTGCTGCACCACAATCTAAAAGAGCTTCCAGGCTAAAACATTCTAGGTCAAGTTTTACCTGGACTGGAATCATAAATGGTGATAATACACGAGGAGATACCTTACAGCCTAGGTGGGTCCCCTCGATTCCCCCTAGGCTCTGAAGTTTCCCGACGGCTTCTTGGGGCAGGCTCTGACCATGTGACCTGCTCCGCCACAGTAAAGGCAGAGACCTTCTGACAAGCGCCGACGTCTCTCAGCTTCAGTGAGCCTGGTGGCGCCCAGCTGCATGGGCTCCTCAGAGGAGGGCAAGGCTGGAACTTCAACTCTTAAGCTGGAGTCGGGATGTGACCCCTTTTCCAGGCGTCTCTCCCGCAGACGTCGATCAATGCGAATGGCCAAATGCATAGTTTCGTCCAAGGTCTGAGGAACTGGATAATTCACAAGAATGTCCTTGATGGAGTCAGACAAGCCTAGCCTGAACTGACCGCATAGCGCTGGGTCGTTCCAACGTGAATCGACCGCCCATCGTCGAAATTCTGAGCAATATTCTTCAGCTGGCCGTCGTCCTTGGCGTAAGGTACGGAGCTTTGCGTCTGCTGTGGCCCCCCTGTCAGGATCATCATATAGAATCTCCATAGCTGAGAAGAAACTATCCACAGAAAGACGGGCTGGATCCTGGGGCGACAGACTGAAGGCCCATGATTGTGGATCCCCTTGAAGGAGGGAGATAACGAGACCCACGCGCTGCTCCTGTGACCCGGACGAGGTTGGTCGAAGATGGAAATAGAGCTTACACGAGTCCCGAAAATTTGCAAATTTGGCTCTGTCTCCAGAGAACTTATCTGGAAGTGGAATTTTGGGTTCCACTGATGATGCGGCCGAAGCCCCTTGAGGGCTGGTGTTAAGCGGAGCTGGACGGTTCTCCTGGGCCGCCACACGATGGGCCAGGTGCTCAACGGCCGCGGTTAAGGCCTGCACCTGTTCCAATATCTGGTCCATTCTCTTTGGGCCCGTTATACTGTTAGGCGCCGGACACCCTTCTCTCTTAAGCCAGGTAATCCCCAATCTCCACCGCCTCTTCTGCCTTTAGACAAGTCCCCGCTCGCAGGAGACGCGGATTGTGCCTCTCCAGACTCGGTTACCCCCAGGACTTAGTTGGCGCAAAGATTACCGGCTTAAGGTGGAGACGGGTGAACGGCAGGGTATCCCGAATATGGATGCCGGGATGTAAATGGAATTACAAACGGAGAGTTCAGCAGAGAAGTCCAGGAACAAGCCAAGGTCAGACCGGGTGATCACAGAGCGCAGTTTCCAAGGGGTCAAGCGAAGATTAGTCAAAACGAGCCGAGGTCAAACCGGGTGAGCACCAAAACGCAGTAGCAGAGGGATCAAGCACAAGCGGAGTCAGGACAGGCAAAAAGGTCAGGACGGGCAGCAGGCAAGGAAGGTCAGAGACGAAGCCGAGTTGAACACAGTAAACGCAGACTATAACGCACACCCTATTAACCAGAGGCTATAACGGGCACTGGACAAAGGGGCGGCAGGGTAATAAAGGGAAGACTGGCCAATGGGAAGGGGAAAAGGGAAAGGAGAGGGAAATGTGGTGATTGGTGCAACGGTAAGTATCCAATGGGAGCGGTCCCAGGAACTGGACCTGCCCAGGCCAGACGGACTGTCCAGTCCCTGGGCCCGACTCCCATCAGGACAGCAGAACTATTGATTAGACACTTGCCCCCGGCGGATGCGCTGGGAGCAGCGCCGCCTGGGGGCATATGCAGAGCGTGCCCGCGCGCGTGCGCGAGCACGCGAATGGCCGGGCGCGCTCCCGGCCGGAGGAAGCACCGCCGCGCCAAGAGGTGAGAGCGTGGAGCCGCCTGCCCCCGCCGCACGACCCGCGACGAGGCCGCCGCACCCCGCCGCCGTCACGCTGGCCCCAGAGCGGCACAGAGAACGGGGCCGCGACGCGCCGCGGGACCGGGGCCGGGAGACAGGTAAGCTCCTAACAAAGAGTCTATCTTATATGTTTCCCCCACACTGTACATACAGATTGCTCACATTAAAAATCATCCTACCTGCATCTACTGCATGTTATGAGCCTTTAAAAATCCAAGATGGTGCCATTTTATCAGGCAGCCTGCAGACAGGAAGTGCCTGCAAACAGGAAGTGACTGTGCTGCTCTGCATTCTGGGACTGCTGACCTTTCCCTGACCCCAGCTCTGCTCTGTCTGAGCAAAGCACAGCTATAACCTGCCCCCCTGTACCTTATCCCACTCTCCTCTCCTCAGTAAGTGTGATGCTTCTGAGTCAAGATGGCGGCGCCCGTATCCTAAATTCCTGAACAGAGTTGCAGCCCAGTGGGGGAAAGAATAATAAGTTAGTGACTAAAAATGTAAAATATATTAATTTTAGATGCTGGGGAACCGTTTTTTAAGAGTTTGGGCTTTTCATTAAATCATGGTGAAGGTCCGGTTTAAGCGTTTGTGTTTGTAAATTATGCATTTTTTGGTGAACAAAGATAAAGAAAGATAGACAACCGAACAAAGCACAATTATTTTTAAATCACAGTGATAAAATTGAGCAATTGCATCACTAAACACCTAGAATTTTTCAATCTCTTTGGTGCGAGAACAGCCTTAAATATGAGTACTTAACGCTCCTGATTTTGAAGCACTTCTCTGCCCCCATAAAAAAGGAGCCTGCTCTCTCAAAACTGTGGTCAGGAAATTGAATTGGAACAGGCCTTGGCAGTGTACTCTGCTGGAGCCATATTGGCCACATTAATGGCAATGTGCCATTTATACAGCTTTAAATCTGCCATAGAATTGCATTCATTGGTGCAAAATCACTGCTCATTTACTTCAATTCAAGTGCAGTTTTCTTAGATGTGTGTTTCAAAAATATATACTGTATGTTTCTCCATATAAGACACACTTATATTTCCCCAAAAGCTAAGGGAAAATGCCTGCGCGTCTTATAGGGAAAAGGAAAATGTGGAACCCCCCATTACCCAACCACTGCTGAGCATTATACCTGCACTGCGATCTGTTTTTGGGGATGAGGTTGGCCACACTACGCTGTTATGGGGGTATTCTGCAAGTCGATTTTACAACTTCTTTTTAGGTAGTCCCTACATGCTTCAGTTCTGATCGTAAGTAAAAGTATAGGCCTAATCTTTTAATATGATTCATGTTAGGAAAATCCTTGCATGTATGTGCTAAATGAGCGTATTTAGTTCATCTAGCTGTATAGTTATCCTTTAATGTATGTTAATAATGACTATTAAGTATAGAAATTATGACTACTGGAATAACATCACATAAAAGATAATGTTAATCAGAGCCGAGTGCCTTTCAATTAATCATCAAGTGGGACTTGACATTTAAAAGTCCAGACTAAAACGCCACTCACTTAGCTGCCTCTATTCAATTAGCACTGTTTATAATTGATTTTTCTTGCACTGTAATATGAAGCAGATGATCTTTGAATAGATTAATCCTGTTGCTAAATGCTGTTAATCAGCCATTAATTGAAGTTCTATTTTAGAGGCAGGCTTCAGTGGGGCTGTCCGTATCTGTAGCTACAAGATTTTGTTAATTTGTTTGCCACATATAAAATGCCAGGTTCTGTTTTTATAACAAGAGACCATGGACTTGCATGCCCCCGTGTGATGTTCATGTTTACAATGACCAATTTGTCAGCAACAGCATCCTTATTGGCAAAAAAATCTGTCTGTGATATTTAGGGGGAAACCATTCTGAGGAATAATCATTGGAAGCAGTTCTAGACAAATCATTTAAATGAATAGGTAAAATTGCTCACATTAAAAATCATCCTACCTGCATCTACTGCATGTTATGAGCCTTTAAAAATCCAAGATGGTGCCATTTTATCAGGCAGCCTGCAGACAGGAAGTGCCTGCAAACAGGAAGTGACTGTGCTGCTCTGCATTCTGGGACTGCTGACCTTTCCCTGACCCCAGCTCTGCTCTGTCTGAGCAAAGCACAGCTATAACCTGCCCCCCTGTACCTTATCCCACTCTCCTCTCCTCAGTAAGTGTGATGCTTCTGAGTCAAGATGGCGGCGCCCGTATCCTAAATTCCTGAACAGAGTTGCAGCCCAGTGGGGGAAAGAATAATAAGTTAGTGACTAAAAATGTAAAATATATTAATTTTAGATGCTGGGGAACCGTTTTTTAAGAGTTTGGGCTTTTCATTAAATCATGGTGAAGGTCCGGTTTAAGCGTTTGTGTTTGTAAATTATGCATTTTTTGGTGAACAAAGATAAAGAAAGATAGACAACCGAACAAAGCACAATTATTTTTAAATCACAGTGATAAAATTGAGCAATTGCATCACTAAACACCTAGAATTTTTCAATCTCTTTGGTGCGAGAACAGCCTTAAATATGAGTACTTAACGCTCCTGATTTTGAAGCACTTCTCTGCCCCCATAAAAAAGGAGCCTGCTCTCTCAAAACTGTGGTCAGGAAATTGAATTGGAACAGGCCTTGGCAGTGTACTCTGCTGGAGCCATATTGGCCACATTAATGGCAATGTGCCATTTATACAGCTTTAAATCTGCCATAGAATTGCATTCATTGGTGCAAAATCACTGCTCATTTACTTCAATTCAAGTGCAGTTTTCTTAGATGTGTGTTTCAAAAATATATACTGTATGTTTCTCCATATAAGACACACTTATATTTCCCCAAAAGCTAAGGGAAAATGCCTGCGCGTCTTATAGGGAAAAGGAAAATGTGGAACCCCCCATTACCCAACCACTGCTGAGCATTATACCTGCACTGCGATCTGTTTTTGGGGATGAGGTTGGCCACACTACGCTGTTATGGGGGTATTCTGCAAGTCGATTTTACAACTTCTTTTTAGGTAGTCCCTACATGCTTCAGTTCTGATCGTAAGTAAAAGTATAGGCCTAATCTTTTAATATGATTCATGTTAGGAAAATCCTTGCATGTATGTGCTAAATGAGCGTATTTAGTTCATCTAGCTGTATAGTTATCCTTTAATGTATGTTAATAATGACTATTAAGTATAGAAATTATGACTACTGGAATAACATCACATAAAAGATAATGTTAATCAGAGCCGAGTGCCTTTCAATTAATCATCAAGTGGGACTTGACATTTAAAAGTCCAGACTAAAACGCCACTCACTTAGCTGCCTCTATTCAATTAGCACTGTTTATAATTGATTTTTCTTGCACTGTAATATGAAGCAGATGATCTTTGAATAGATTAATCCTGTTGCTAAATGCTGTTAATCAGCCATTAATTGAAGTTCTATTTTAGAGGCAGGCTTCAGTGGGGCTGTCCGTATCTGTAGCTACAAGATTTTGTTAATTTGTTTGCCACATATAAAATGCCAGGTTCTGTTTTTATAACAAGAGACCATGGACTTGCATGCCCCCGTGTGATGTTCATGTTTACAATGACCAATTTGTCAGCAACAGCATCCTTATTGGCAAAAAAATCTGTCTGTGATATTTAGGGGGAAACCATTCTGAGGAATAATCATTGGAAGCAGTTCTAGACAAATCATTTAAATGAATAGGTAAAATTGCTCACATTAAAAATCATCCTACCTGCATCTACTGCATGTTATGAGCCTTTAAAAATCCAAGATGGTGCCATTTTATCAGGCAGCCTGCAGACAGGAAGTGCCTGCAAACAGGAAGTGACTGTGCTGCTCTGCATTCTGGGACTGCTGACCTTTCCCTGACCCCAGCTCTGCTCTGTCTGAGCAAAGCACAGCTATAACCTGCCCCCCTGTACCTTATCCCACTCTCCTCTCCTCAGTAAGTGTGATGCTTCTGAGTCAAGATGGCGGCGCCCGTATCCTAAATTCCTGAACAGAGTTGCAGCCCAGTGGGGGAAAGAATAATAAGTTAGTGACTAAAAATGTAAAATATATTAATTTTAGATGCTGGGGAACCGTTTTTTAAGAGTTTGGGCTTTTCATTAAATCATGGTGAAGGTCCGGTTTAAGCGTTTGTGTTTGTAAATTATGCATTTTTTGGTGAACAAAGATAAAGAAAGATAGACAACCGAACAAAGCACAATTATTTTTAAATCACAGTGATAAAATTGAGCAATTGCATCACTAAACACCTAGAATTTTTCAATCTCTTTGGTGCGAGAACAGCCTTAAATATGAGTACTTAACGCTCCTGATTTTGAAGCACTTCTCTGCCCCCATAAAAAAGGAGCCTGCTCTCTCAAAACTGTGGTCAGGAAATTGAATTGGAACAGGCCTTGGCAGTGTACTCTGCTGGAGCCATATTGGCCACATTAATGGCAATGTGCCATTTATACAGCTTTAAATCTGCCATAGAATTGCATTCATTGGTGCAAAATCACTGCTCATTTACTTCAATTCAAGTGCAGTTTTCTTAGATGTGTGTTTCAAAAATATATACTGTATGTTTCTCCATATAAGACACACTTATATTTCCCCAAAAGCTAAGGGAAAATGCCTGCGCGTCTTATAGGGAAAAGGAAAATGTGGAACCCCCCATTACCCAACCACTGCTGAGCATTATACCTGCACTGCGATCTGTTTTTGGGGATGAGGTTGGCCACACTACGCTGTTATGGGGGTATTCTGCAAGTCGATTTTACAACTTCTTTTTAGGTAGTCCCTACATGCTTCAGTTCTGATCGTAAGTAAAAGTATAGGCCTAATCTTTTAATATGATTCATGTTAGGAAAATCCTTGCATGTATGTGCTAAATGAGCGTATTTAGTTCATCTAGCTGTATAGTTATCCTTTAATGTATGTTAATAATGACTATTAAGTATAGAAATTATGACTACTGGAATAACATCACATAAAAGATAATGTTAATCAGAGCCGAGTGCCTTTCAATTAATCATCAAGTGGGACTTGACATTTAAAAGTCCAGACTAAAACGCCACTCACTTAGCTGCCTCTATTCAATTAGCACTGTTTATAATTGATTTTTCTTGCACTGTAATATGAAGCAGATGATCTTTGAATAGATTAATCCTGTTGCTAAATGCTGTTAATCAGCCATTAATTGAAGTTCTATTTTAGAGGCAGGCTTCAGTGGGGCTGTCCGTATCTGTAGCTACAAGATTTTGTTAATTTGTTTGCCACATATAAAATGCCAGGTTCTGTTTTTATAACAAGAGACCATGGACTTGCATGCCCCCGTGTGATGTTCATGTTTACAATGACCAATTTGTCAGCAACAGCATCCTTATTGGCAAAAAAATCTGTCTGTGATATTTAGGGGGAAACCATTCTGAGGAATAATCATTGGAAGCAGTTCTAGACAAATCATTTAAATGAATAGGTAAAATCACTGAAAAGGTTCAGATTCTGCAGTTAGCTCCATCCTTAATAAACTTGAATGGATAAATCCAGAAATATGATACTACCAAAGCTTCTACCATGTTACATATCATTTTAGTGAAGTCAAGTGAGCTTATTCCACAATTGACTTTGTACACATACAATAGACACTTGACACATAGACACTTGTGTGCCGGAGTTAGGTAACCGCAGCCTTTGCAGCTGTTGTTAAGAAGCAGATGAAGCTGCTCAATGCCAGGAACAACTGGAAAGCCACAGGTTGCCTGTGCCCAGTCCTAACGCAGCTTGCACAACATTTAGGATGGCACATTGTTCTAAGGGTAATCTGCTCAGGCAATTTGTCTAAGAAGCATGCAAAATCTTTTTTTTTTCCCTCTATTCTCTGTTAACAACAATTTCAAGTAGAAATATTTCCAATACAAAAGAAAGTTGACGCACATTAAAAGAGTGCCCTATTTTGGCCCACCAGGCTCGCACTGGACCACTGGGTTACCAGGAAATTTCTCCTGGTCCCAGAGGCCCCTTTGAAGGTCATCATCACCAAAACCTGAACTATATATAACTTATTTCTGGCATCCCAAGCACACACACAACAACCATACAGTTTTGCATGATGTTTCTGTGCATGGTCCCTGAATATAAACCAGTAATACTTGTATCTAAAGATGAGGTTGGCCCCCAGAGGGTGGGCTCCAGGCACCCCAGTCCAACACTGTGCCCCACAGTGTAATACACCTTGGGTTCCCCTTAAACCCCCTTGAACTTGACAGCTGCAGTAAAGCTTTGCTGGACTCCGAGTGAGGAAAGTGTGGATGTGGCACATGTACTGTGGGATTGAGGATAAAAATGATCACTGTTTTTTTACCCTGCAAAATATTACAAATTGTGATGACCACAGGGCAGGGAATCACCCATGCCATTCAAATTTTTCAGCTTTAGATCTGAAGGCAGTAGAGCTCTAAATTCACTCTAATCATTTTAGAGAAGCAGCAGAAATGGCTGTAATCCCCATTAACTCTTCGGTAGACAGTAGAGACTACTTTTGCTAAAAAGATTATTTCAGCACAGCTCAGCTTTCTATGAAATAAATTCAACATGACTTTCTTTGATCAGGTAATGGCAATGTTTCCAACATGTTTCCAACATTTGCTGGTTTCTTGAAGCACAGCTACAGTCAACATGTTTTGTAAAATGGGGAAGAGTAAAATCAATGCAGTTTTTTAATTTATTTTTTCCCCTTGTGGGAATTTAGCTTCATTCCTCTTGGTCCCGAGAAAACAATCAGTAGTGACCAGCACAAACTACCTTTAATGGTGATGCTGCTCTGTTCCAAGTGACGCCCATAGTCTTTCCGAATAACTATGTTTGCTCGCCACATGCAGGTTAATGCCCCTTTTAGGCCTAACCTCCTTGTGGTTAGGCTTGAGGGAGGCTGGGGATTGCCGGAAAGGTCAGTGACTGCTGGGGTACAGTGGGGAATCCCAAATCTTGATGCCTCCAGAGGCAGTTACAAATGTGCTTGGTCCTCTTTAAAGTGGACCAACACCCACGGGTGATCGGCCCGGGAATCTATAAGATTCCCGGGCCGATCACCTCCCTCCCCGCGGGACATCTGAGATCGGGATGTCCCGCGGGGTGAAACCCCCCCAAACACCCCAAACCCCCTTACCTTATCTTCCCTCGCGCCCCTCTAGGCGTGCGCGCGCCCGCCGTCTGTGAATGGCCGGCGCGCGCGCGCGCGCGCGTCAAGAGGGACGCGCGGGAGGCGGCGGCGGAGGAGCCGCTTGTCCGGGACTGTCAGATTGCTTGTCCGTCGGCGCTGGGAGCGGGGAGAGGTGAATTTTTCGGGTGATCGGGGGGGTTTCACACAGCGGGGCACCCCGATCGGGGGTGCCCCACCGAAGTGGACCAAGACCCAGGATAGTCAAAATCCTGGGTGTTGGTCCACTTTAATCACTGCACTGTGCTGTAGTGAAAAAAACGTCCTGCATCCAGCACAATGCAGTTGAAGAAGTGCAAAGAAGTTATGCTGGTAAAGTGCAGAATGGCATACTAGTGTTTGCTCTGCATTGCAGAGGTCTTTGAATTTAAAACCTTTAGGTGTTGGTTCCCCATCCAGCATTACCAACCCAGCACACCAAGCATAGGGGCTGTTATTCCCAATGCTTGAAAGATGCATGGCCAAAAATAGGCTCCCTGAAAGAGCATTAGGCTCTGGACACACCCAGAAAGGGGTGAAGGGGTCATTTGAAGCCAAAGGCCCACCATGGCTGTAAGAGGGCATGTCACCCCTTGCCCTCTTAACTACAAAAGGGGTTCCAGAGACCTGTTTTCAGTTCACTAGTAGTGTAAACAAATCATTAAAATAACCCCCATTTAACAATTAAATAGAAAAAAATAAATCCAAGCTACAGTTTCTTCCTTTTCTTTTTCCGAATCTTGTCCTGGAATCCCAACATCTTCTGTGCTTTTCTGAAGGGGGGTTTGATCAGCAAATTTTAAACTGACAAGTAGCAGGTACCATCTCTTTCCCCTGGCTAACAGCCAAGGACTGAAGGTACTGCAGGTGAGAAGGATATTTATACGTCAAATCTTTGTTTAGGTTTCTTGACTATGCTTCAGATAATATTTGAAGAGCGCACAGGACCTGGACTATGAGATGCCATTATTTTTGCTACATTTACCTATTAGTAAGCATTTTTGAAAAACTATTCTTGCATAAAAATGAGTTTCTGGCATAGCACGAAGCAGTGTGTGAGTGCACATCACTAATATTACTTTACCACTTCTCTGCAGCCCTGGTATTTAAGGTCGTGAACTGCAGTTCCATGTTCCAGGCCGGGATAATTGGTGGGCATGGCAAGACTGTTCATGCTGATGATTCCTTATGCTCCCTTATACACTGATGTAGGCCTCTGACCAGTCAACACCCAGAAGCGTGGCTCCCAGATTCAAATACCTGGCCTGTGGAAATTCAATCAGCTGTAGGTGCAAGGTGAGCAGGAGAGCCTTGTGTCCTTGGCACCTACCTGATTCAGTGCATCAACCTTTAACCCTAAATATTTAGCTCCTTATGGTATTTTCAGTGTCCACCAGTATGTCTGCCCTGGCTATAACCACTGTGAAGACAGGAAGAACTTATTTTAGACATTTCACCATGTACTCTTTACTCCAATGGAGGAGGGGGGGGGGAGTTGGAGAAAACTGAAGAGGCAGCACATTGAAGATGAAATCAGATATCTGTGGGGAATTTTAGTATCTTTTCTTCAAACACCCCAGGGTTGTCCTTTAATGACAAATTGTGCTTAAAACACAGTATTAAAATAACAAGGATTACCTGAACATTTTTGGCACACAGTGTAGGTGGAGAGGACAGAATGCCAGGTATTGATGTGCTCTCACACGCTGTGTCGCGCTGTGCCAGACACTTCCATTCCTAAGCAAGAATAGCTTTACAAAATTGCTTACTAATAGGTTATTGTCCAAGCAAAAACAATGCCAGAATCTCGTAGTCCAGTTTCTGTCTTTTTTATATAAATCTATTGACTATGAAATCCGGCAAACAGCCAAGAGCTATACTTTTGTGCAAGATAAGCAAATTCAATAGCAGAGACAGCAAAAGCTCCTAAAAGGAGCAATTCAAGGGGAATCACGGTTGAAAATGTCATTTACTCTTGTAATATATAGTAAAATAATGCAAATAAACCCTTTCAATGTCCTTATTGGTTCCTTGCTGTCATCTTAACTAGTTTTATTATCTGTGTCTGCTTAGTAGGTAAGTATTGCTTTGATAATGGAAAATAGAACTTTTTGACAACAAGGACCTCTCCATTACGTTAAGAAGCTTTTCAATCTCACTGTGATTTTTCCAAATAGAAATTTTTATTTGATAGGATCAAGCATCCTATTGGCCCTCCCTGGAGTCTAAAAGTTTCCAAGGCTGGCTGAATAAGTACTCCTGTGACATACCGATTTGGGATGCCCCACTGTTTGAACCCACCAGGAATTACCCACCAACACTAACCTTTCTGGCGCTCCCTTGCTGCTTTCATAGACCACATTGCCGGCTGTGGCCCACTCCTGCACCCAGCCATTCAGACCCCAAGGTAAGGGTCGGAACCTGCTGCAGACCACAGGGAGGCCAGGGATGCGGCCACTCCTCTTTCTATAATGGAGCTATGTTCCAAACAGACACAGGATTTATGAACATGATTGGAGAAGAAAATGCATATGTGTATGAGACAACCGGAAAGATACGTTTTTAGGGCAATCCAGGGGGTCTCACACAGTGGAGCATCCTAAAACCCAGGATAATAAAAATTCCTGGTATTGGTCGACTTTAAAGTGGACCAACACCCTCCAAAATTACTTAACTCTATTCACTGTAATGTAAAAAGACACTTACCTTTTGATGACTGTTGGAGCCGTCTGTCCCTCGCTGAGCCTGTAATCTTAATAATTCATCACCGGAAGTCCCGCCCTCCGTTGATTTTCATCTTGTCCATCAGGCTTGTCCGTTCATTTGCATATTTTGTCCGTCGCTGAGCTCTTCCTTGTTCTCGCGCTGCTTCTGTTACTTCTTCTCTTCTCATGACGTCATCCGGGGGGCGTGGCCTCTCGCTGCTCTCGGGATTAAGCGTCACAGACTGAAGACCAATCAGGGCTTCCTAAGTCCTTCAGTCTGTGACGTGGCTGGTGATGATTGGAGCCTGCTGGACCCTGTGCAGTGAATATTAATTAGCCATGTGTGTGCAGTGTCTTCTGTTTTATGCCTCAGCACCTCCTCCCTCTGTCGGCAGTTAGGGTAAGCTTAATCTACACACAGCATGGTGGAAGCGGGGAGGCTGGCTGCGCTGTCAGCGGGTTGCGGAAGCCGGCTTCCGTCGCCCGTTGACAGCGCAGCCGGCCTCCCCGCTCCCACCATGCCGGCATTTTTTTTTTATTTCAGGGCTTGGTGGGAGCGGGGAGGCCGGCTGCACTGTCAGCGGGCAGCGGAAGCCGGCTTCCGCCGCCCGCTGACAGCGCAGCCGGCCTCCCCGCTCCCACCTTCCCCAGTACCTTGGTCGGAAATCGCGCATGCGCAGTAGCGCTGATTTGGGTCAGGTGAAGCGCCGCTCGCTCCCGATGCAAGCGGCGCTTCACCTATCTACTGCGCATGCGCGCGATTTTAACAGGAAGAGGTCAAAGGATCTCTTCCTTTTTGGCAAAAAATTAAGATGGCGGCCAATATTAATAACGTTAGCGACGCGCAGCGGGAGCATAAAAGGTACGTTTTTTTTTCATAACTCTGTAAATTGGGTCGTTCTGCATAGTTTGCATATTTCAAAAATACATATAAAAAAAAAGGGGGGCAGGGTGTTGGTCCACTTTAATATAACTTATAATAACTCTAAAGAGAATATTTCAGGAGCTTATGAATGCTTGATATATGATGGTTACATCCAAACACCAAAAACATTCACTGTGAGGTGGTAAAACAATTAATTGACTGTAGAACTTACTGAAAATGATCTCTCTTATGAGGTAGAGAGGCTTTGCGATGAGGTGGTTAAATTCTACAGCCTACTATGAAAGGATGATCTTCTGGAAGGCTTCAAGTTTGTAACCCAACCAACCCTTTCCTGTATTTTAGCCCCACGTTAAGAAGAGACTTTTTGTTTGTGGTTCCCCATCCATTTGGGGATCTGTACACAATGTTGGCAGCCACATCTCCTCCAGTAGGAGACCTGCCTTGTTGTCTTTGATAGTACAGATTTATATCTGCTTTAGGAACCACTGGTCTAAACTTAATAATACATACATAATGAAGACCATTGCTGACATATCCTGATCAAAAGTTGCTGAAAATGAAGGAACGATTATGAAAATAGTATTTGTTGTTTTGCTTTAGTTGACTTGGGCAAATAGGCTTTTGTTGCAAATAGACAATATATGTCCTCTTACATTTTCATTAAAACATGCAACAAAAACATATTTTCAGCTAGTTATGTGTTTTTATTTCCATTTTGTCCAGGGTTCCTTTAAACAACTCGTAGGACTAATCAGAACTAGTGATGAGCGAGTAGTATTCGACCGAGCCGGTATTCGATCGAATACTACGCTGTTCGTCATACTCGATTTCGATCGAGTACAGCGGCGATGGCGCACTCACAATTCGTTTCCCCTCCCACCTTCCCTGGCGCGTTTTTTACACCAATCACCATGCAGGGGGGGTGGGACAGGTCCTGGGAGGACGCTGGCATCGCGAAAACGGCGTCTACACGCATTGGCTGGAAAAACCATGTGACCTCGAATATACAAAACTCAGCACTTCCTCTTCGTCAGCATTAGCAGCTTGAACTTAGTGAGGGACAGACGCTCACAGCAGGGAAAGACAGGCTGTCGCTGGCAGGGCCCCAGAAGCTCGGAATATCGCTTTTACCACCATCTATACCAGCTACCAGAAGACAAGACAGTCCTTAAGAGCCCTTATTAGGGCTGCTACGCTGAACAGTATATAGCTCATTTTCTATTTAGTCAGGCAGGGCCCCAGAAGCTCAGAATATACCTTTTACCACCATATATACCAGCTACCAGAAGACAAGACAGTCCTTAAGAGCCCTTATTAGGGCTGCTACGCTGAACAGTATATAGCTCATTTTCTATTTAGTCAGGCAGGGCCCCAGAAGCTCAGAATATACCTTTTACCACCATATATACCAGCTACCAGAAGACAAGACAGTCCTTAATAGCCCTTATTAGGGCTGCTACGCTGAACAGTATATAGCTCATTTTCTATTTAGTCAGGCAGGGCCCCAGAAGCTCAGAATATACCTTTTACCACCATATATACCAGCTACCAGAAGACAAGACAGTCCTTAATCCCTTATTAGTGCTGCTATGTTGAACAGTATATAGCTCATATTCTATGTAGTCAGGCAGGGCCCCAGAAGCTCAGAATATACCTTTTACCACCATATATACCAGCTACCAGAAGACAAGACAGTCCTTAATAGCCCTTATTAGGGCTGCTACGCTGAACAGTATATAGCTCATTTTCTATTTAGTCAGGCAGGGCCCCAGAAGCTCAGAATATACCTTTTACCACCATATATACCAGCTACCAGAAGACAAGACAGTCCTTAATAGCCCTTATTAGGGCTGCTACGCTGAACAGTATATAGCTCATTTTCTATTTAGTCAGGCAGGGCCCCAGAAGCTCAGAATATACCTTTTACCACCATATATACCAGCTACCAGAAGACAAGACAGTCCTTAATCCCTTATTAGTGCTGCTATGTTGAACAGTATATAGCTCATATTCTATGTAGTCAGGCAGGGCCCCAGAAGCTCAGAATATACCTTTTACCACCATATATACCAGCTACCAGAAGACAAGACAGTCCTTAATAGCCCTTATTAGGGCTGCTACGCTGAACAGTATATAGCTCATTTTCTATTTAGTCAGGCAGGGCCCCAGAAGCTCAGAATATACCTTTTACCACCATATATACCAGCTACCAGAAGACAAGACAGTCCTTAATAGCCCTTATTAGGGCTGCTACGCTGAACAGTATATAGCTCATTTTCTATTTAGTCAGGCAGGGCCCCAGAAGCTCAGAATATACCTTTTACCACCATATATACCAGCTACCAGAAGACAAGACAGTCCTTAATAGCCCTTATTAGGGCTGCTACGCTGAACAGTATATAGCTCATTTTCTATTTAGTCAGGCAGGGCCCCAGAAGCTCAGAATATACCTTTTACCACCATATATACCAGCTACCAGAAGACAAGACAGTCCTTAATAGCCCTTATTAGGGCTGCTACGCTGAACAGTATATAGCTCATTTTCTATTTAGTCAGGCAGGGCCCCAGAAGCTCAGAATATACCTTTTACCACCATATATACCAGCTACCAGAAGACAAGACAGTCCTTAATAGCCCTTATTAGGGCTGCTACGCTGAACAGTATATAGCTCATTTTCTATTTAGTCAGGCAGGGCCCCAGAAGCTCAGAATATACCTTTTACCACCATATATACCAGCTACCAGAAGACAAGACAGTCCTTAATCCCTTATTAGTGCTGCTATGTTGAACAGTATATAGCTCATTTTCTATTTAGTCAGGCAGGGCCCCAGAAGCTCAGAATATACCTTTTACCACCATATATACCAGCTACCAGAAGACAAGACAGTCCTTAATAGCCCTTATTAGGGCTGCTACGCTGAACAGTATATAGCTCATTTTCTATTTAGTCAGGCAGGGCCCCAGAAGCTCAGAATTTTTAAAAGGTCTCAGCTCTTGGGCCTCCACACAATTTTTAAAAGGTCTCAGCTCTTGGGCCTCCACACAATTTTTAAAAGGTCTCAGCTCTTGGGCCTCCACACAATTTTTAAAAGGTCTCAGCTCTTGGGCCTCCCCTACTGCTGGGGTGACACACTGTAACAAACCTCCTCCTGTAAGCTTCCCTGACTGCTGGGGTGACACACTGTAACAAACCTCCTCCTGTAAGCTTCCCTGACTGCTGGGGTGACACACTGTAACAAACCTCCTCCTGTAAGCTTCCCCTACTGCTGGGGTGACACACTGTAACAAACCTCCTCCTGTAAGCTTCCCTGACTGCAGGGGTGCCACACTGTAACAAACCTCCTCCTGTAAGCTTCCCTGACTGCAGAGGTGACACACTGTAACAAACCTCCTCCTGTAAGCTTCCCTGACTGCTGGGGTGCCACACTGTAACAAACCTCCTCCTGTAAGCTTCCCTGACTGCTGGGGTGACACACTGTAACAAACCTCCTCCTGTAAGCTTCCATGACTGCAGGGGTGCCACACTGTAACAAACCTCCTCCTGTAAGCTTCCCCTACTGCTGGGGTGCCACACTGTAACAAACCTCCTCCTGTAAGCTTCCCTGACTGCAGGGGTGCCACACTGTAACAAACCTCCTCCTGTAAGCTTCCCTGACTGCTGGGGTGACACACTGTAACAAACCTCCTCCTGTAAGCTTCCCCTACTGCTGGGGTAACACACTGTAACAAACCTCCTCCTGTAAGCTTCCCTGACTGCAGGGGTGACACACTGTAACAAACCTCCTCCTGTAAGCTTCCCTGACTGCTGGGGTGCCACACTGTAACAAACCTCCTCCTGTAAGCTTCCCTGACTGCTGGGGTGACACACTGTAACAAACCTCCTCCTGTAAGCTTCCCTTACTGCTGGGGTGACACACTGTAACAAACCTCCTCCTGTAAGCTTCCCTGACTGCTGGGGTGCCACACTGTAACAAACCTCCTCCTGTAAGCTTCCCTGACTGCAGGGGTGCCACACTGTAACAAACCTCCTCCTGTAAGCTTCCCCTACTGCTGGGGTGACACACTGTAACAAACCTCCTCCTGTAAGCTTCCCTGACTGCAGGGGTGACACACTGTAACAAACCTCCTCCTGTAAGCTTCCCTTACTGCTGGGGTGCCACACTGTAACAAACCTCCTCCTGTAAGCTTCCCTGACTGCTGGGGTGACACAATGTAACAAACATCCTCCTGTAAGCTTCCCTGACTGCTGGGGTGACACACTGTAACAAACCTCCTCCTGTAAGCTTCCCCTACTGCTGGGGTAACACACTGTAACAAACCTCCTCCTTTAAGCTTCCCTTACTGCCGGGGTGACACAATGACACAAGAGGACATGTCTGACCACATCTCACACACACACACACACACACACACAATGACAATTAGGGGTGGGGTCTATTTATTTTCCCCCTTGCCTATGCCATCTGTGGTTGTCATTAGGCAACGTGATTTTAAGGGGTGCAGAATTTTGTTCTTCTTTTTTGTACAGTTTGGCTTGGGGTCCATGGCAATGTAGAGGAAAGAAGGTTTCCTTGTCTTGTCTCACTTTACGTAGAAGTAATATTGTGTTTGGAGTGTATTGTTGAGAGGCTGTGATAGTGGCGTAATAGTGCGACTTGGGCGCGTTATATGCACCCAGACATGCTTCCCCTGCTGTCCCAGTTGCATTCCAGCAGTGTTGGCATCATTTTCTGATGTTTCAGGGTGGACTTGGTGACCTTCAAGTGGTCGAATTGAGATTTCCAAGTGTCAAGCATTTTTTTCCCATAGACTATAATGGGATTCGATATTCGGTCGAGTAGTCGAGTAACGCGGTCTATTCGAATCGAAATTCGAAATTTCGAATATTTCACTACTCGCTCATCTCTAATCAGAACACATATTTTGGCTTATGCATTATCCTGGCATGTTAGTATGCTCTTTCAAAATTTGAGCTCTTGGGGACTGTATCTAATCAACAACAAATGAATATAAGTAGAATTGTAGAATTATCACAACAGCCGAGGGCTAAGAAAACAAAGCTACTGATAGGAGAAGACAGAACCAAAAGAGAGGGCATAGAAGCATTTATAGATCTTGTCCTTTGTGTAAAATAGTGATATAATGTATACCATTTTTAGCAGTGTGGCAAGTGGGACAGGTTTTATATTGGTAATCAGTTCCTGTGATCAGATCTCTGGTTAAATAACCAGACCTCTGGTTAAAGGCTATCACAGTTGCTGATGATGAACACCACACTTATCATGCATCTAAATAATATTGTTTTAATGCAAACATATGCCCCAAAATAAGACTTTCCCTGCTAACCCTGATTTGCCTGCAAAATAAAAAATACTCATCTGCTCATGATTCCTTGCTGCACTGGAGCCGCGCAGCTTTAAGCAAGGAGCCAAGAAGATGCCCTTTAAGTAGATTGGGCGGGACGGTATACCTTATTCAAAGGAGAAAAAAGGTCAATAGGTAAGTTGACAAATTACTCTTCCTAAGCTATGGTTACTTTATGTGGAATAAAAGCAGAATCATTTACAAATGACTGACAGCTTTTATAGCCAACATATTTTTTAGACTTAGCTTCTGCCAAATTGTAAAAACCGTAACAAAGCCTCCTGGCATATTGTTCTATATATAAAGAAGTTTAAGAATATTGAACAACTTGTCATCTTCTCAGCAGGATGAACATCTTCTTTCAATGTTTAAGTGAAAACTAGAGCACATCTATGTCATATACTCTATTTTGCTTTGTAACAACTCTATTTGGAGTGGACGTGGAATAACCACACCTCCCTCCCTATGTGGAGCACCAAAAATATACATAAACCATATCCTCAAAAAGATTAAGCTTTTATTAATGCATGGCTGATCATAAAAAACATATAACAACACAAGACATTTAAAAACAAAGCAAGTCCCCCCTCATCATCTCCAATAAGTCTCAACCACCACAATACAAATGGTAAGTTTAATGTAATTAGAAATATGTATGCTTTGTACCTTCTGCTTTAATTTTATATTTTTTGTATGTAAATCTGTATATATATGTATACATATATACACACTCAGGTATTTGTGCCGGCACAAAAAGAACCCTAAATGGGCCCCTTTATTAACAAAAACCCACCTATCCGTATTTTAAGAACATTTATGAAAAATGTGTAAAAAATGTGTAAGAACAACAATTTACACCTATAATATTAAACCAATAGTGATGCAAAAATGCAAGCAATATGATGCCTATTATTACCAAGGTAACCCGCTATATAAAGTGCCTAGTGCTAAAATGTTTATTATTATATATATATATATATATTAACAATACATGCTCTACCTAAACATAAATGTACATATAACTGTGCATACACAACCCACCACCCAATATTACAAACCATCTAACCCCACCCTCACCCTTTGAAGCCGCACAGGAGCGGCGGGCGCGGGTGTCCTGGTTGCGGCTCCCCCCTCTGATTTTGTTGCTGTGGCTGCTTTGAAGCCCGGGTAGTATCCATTTATTGTGTGCTGGCACAGTTTCTTATATTGTGCTATTGGCATTTCATGACCACCTGTTATATTGGTTTTTACTCTGGGATATAATTGTGGGATTAGATGGTTTGGAATATTACACATTTAAAGCAAAACGGATAATGTTTTACTGTTAAAATAATATAAGAGACCAATCAGCCTCTTGCTGTTTGTGCACCCCACACATCTCCGCATAACCCCTGAGATACTCGCACTGCAGGTTGAGAACCAGTGCTCTAAGCATCTAGTATCTTTGGTGCAAAGAAATAGGAGTACGGGATCACATTTATGTTGTATGAAGCCACTATTTTCTTGATCGCATTAATTTTTTTCCTTGAAGCTTGACAATGTCAAACCTAGTAGTGGCTGCCCTGCTTTAAGTGGACATCCAATAAAAATCACTGCAGTGGAACTTGGGACTGCTGCATCCCCCTTCCCAACATCCCTTTTTGGGATGCCTGACCCTTATGAGTCCCCTAGAAATGCCTCAAAATGAGCATTAGTACTCATCCCCTCTACTCTTCTGAATTGTCCTCGTGCCCCCACATAAACAAGTTGGCCAATGGGTTTTGCCAAGTGGAGCTGCTTACCTAACCCTTTTGACTTATAGTTTGGTGGATGCTGGATGCAGCTGCCTGGCTCCTGGAATGTAGAAAAGATTTCTAGGAACTCATAACAGATGTGCATTTCAGAACAGGATACCTAGAAGATAGAGGTACTGAACAGCCCTGTGGGCCATTTGCAAGAGATCATCTGTCTTGTTCTATGGAAGAGGATGGGGCTATATAGATGTAAAATTAATATTAATAATAATAAACTGTCCCTGGGAATTTCAGACATAACATATAACTGTCATTCCTTAACGTAACTTATAAAGACATGTATAGGGAAAATTAATACTTAGACTGTGTAGGTGAGAACTCCTTTTTCTATCTGTTCAGTCTTACAATTGGATCTGTAATCAGATCTTTAGTCAGGGCACTGTTTTAAAGCAAACCATGGAAACTACATCACTAAGAAAACCAAGAGAAAAACATTAGCTAGGTCTATAGGTTTCCATTGCTTCCAAATGTCCATACCACTACATTAATTCAACTATCTTTTGAGGAATAGAGAGACGTAAAAGGAAAATTCTCCGACTTGAAGGTTACATTTATTTTGCAATATATCTTGAGAAATACCTGATGTTCCAACAGACCCCGATAAAAGCCCTTGAAAATTACTTACCTCAGCAACAAAATGGTTTTTGTAAGATGGATGTTTTGATGTTCAGTCAAATAAGTCCAGCAACAGCAACTATCTTTTGTCTCCAAGGAGGTTCTGGTATGAGTACTTAATGAGACCCAGATTTAAAAGCAAAGGGTGTGAGATGCAGTTTTCTCCCTCCGGGCTATGCTCATACACAGAAATGAGTATAGCTGTAGAGGAATGACTGCCAAAAATGAGATTTTTTACAGGTGGCAGAGTTTCCATTTACATGCTGTGTGTGTGTGGGGGGGGGGGGTGCAAAAAAAGAGGAGATAAATTAGAATTTTGTCAGAGACAACATCTGTCTATTACCATGGTCAACACATTATTCTCATTGGGAGATCATGTCATGCTGGCACATGATAAAGTGAAATGATTACTTTCTAAGCACATTTGTTGAAACCCTAAGGACCAAATAGATTTCCTGCAATAAATTTCTGTACACAACTTTTTCTATTTGTATTAGAGATTTTGTAGCTCATGATGAACATATGTCTTGTTTAGGGTTTGTGGAATAATGGTAACTGGAGGCAATTACTAAATTAGTTACTTTTCTTTCCCCAGTTTACTTAGCTCAAGGTGTCTGCCTAGAAGTAGAATTAAAAACAAACTTTCCTGATCCCTGCTCTATAGCTACTCTTTTGGCAGAAGTGGGGCTGAGTGGCCCATGTTTCTAGGAATTTTCTGCAGCCACTGCTGCCTAATACTACTACTAAGAATCATGACCCCATCACTGCAACAGCAGTGGGCTCCAGCATCAAATTGGGCAATTAGTGAGGACAAGGCCCTAAGGGCCGCTTCATCCCTCACCCTAGTCATCATAATTTAGTATGCTCAGAAACATAATAAGGAAGTCCAGAAATGGGTTCAATTGGTCTCCGACACATCTGCGAGTGCGAGCAGCTGAGTAGTCTGCCCAGTTTCTATGCTTTTTATTGGGATTATACATTGAAAGACATCCTCAATTACATGCTCTAGCATCCCTCCTGACATTAAGAAGCATTTATTCCCAACTGGCAAACCCTACTGGTCACAAGGAGAATATTGAAAGGTGGGAACACAGAGGGCCAAGTAATATTTTAAGTTTGGGGGCCTTGTATTGGGATGCTGGTAGGTAATAAAGCTAGCCTTTTTACTTGAGGTCTGCTTTAAGTTACCAGATTCATATTTGGCATGATGTTTTCCCGGATCAACTAGAAAAAAATATTGTTTTATCTCCATATGTTGCTAAGCATGCATGATGCCAACACATTTTAGTATACTAGTTAAAGGGTGCACATGTAAAACACAGTAGCAGTTTGGCCCATAGGGAATAATGGCAGTATAGGGAATGATGCATCCCATTCATCCCCTATACCTGCAATTGTTTAATGTCTGGCGGCAGAAGGCATTGTTCTTTTAAAAGTGTGTACAGTCAGTAAAATGCATATTAGCTTGACTCAATTATAGCTTACAATTTTGATTACTTTATTGCACGTTCGCTTTACTGCTCTTTGGGCTATATTTCAAACATGCTTACATTGGCTTTGTTTCAATTGATTGGAGGTGTGAAAAGTGGTAAAAGGAACAAGAAGTTTTCAAGCAATAATTACCTGACTGATTACAATGTAAAAATGCAGCTTATAGCACTTTACAGAATTTCTTATTGACAGAATTATTGACTGGTTTTCAGAGAGCCGTCATTATGCTATAGGGCTATAAATCATTGGAGTGATTTTAATTTACCAGTATTGTAGCAAGCTTCAAAAATCAATTGTTCTCTGGACATGGCTAGTAAATAATGGAGTGCGCAGCCATGCGAGATCCCATAAGAGACACATACTGTATCTAAATTGTACTTTTTATCTTTCCCCTAGGACCTTAACAATAAAGGTACACTCAAACTCTGACAACTGTGTGCCAGAGACCCTTACCAAGCTAACCCACCCTTTCTGTCGCTGGCTAGTGTGTGCTACTTACCAGTATCATCCTTGACAGATAGTTTGTTTTGCCCGTCAACTAAATATACCTACCTAAATTACACTTGTCACTTCTGGGACTGGAGCCCTGGTTTGCCCCCTTTTTGTATCCAGTCCTGGTTACAATGCATGCAAACTATAATTGATAAAGAGTTTTGTATTGAGGAAAACTGCAAAGTCCTTTTCCACCAGACCCCAGATCAGACCTGCCAATACATGCAAAGGCACCCACGCTTACCTGCAAAGATCTCCATTTTGGGTCCCGCACTTTTTAGATTTGGGTCTTTTTCTTGGCTTTTGTAGGGCACCACAGAGAATTAAAGAACTAGTCTAGTCATACCCCCTTCCCCCAGCGAGGCTCCCGCCAGGACAGAGACATGGCATCCACCACCAGAGCCAGAGGGTCCTGGGACAGAGACACAAATGCCGGAAGCTGAGGGGGCCAAAACCTTGGATTTGATCCTGCTTCTGATGATCATTAATTGATATTTCTAGCATTCTTATTTAAATGTGTAAACAGTTAAATAATTGTCAACAACAGGTTAAGCAGTGTAGCACTAAAAGAGCAGCTACTGAATGAATTTCCAGTCCACTTATATTCATGTATAATACAATTTACTGTATTATATGTTTTTTACATTTCTGCTTTAAACCATCATGGCAAGTGTGCTCAACCTGTATGTGAGAATGAGAAATATTAGCAAGTGATTAAATTGCCAGTTACTCCTGCAAATTTAAACAACACAGAAACATAAAATGTGTATACATAGATGGCTAGCAGAGGCACTAGAGATTTGTATATAGTACTTGTGTTAAAATGTGTCAAATGAGATAATTATTTAGAGACTTGACTACCCCCTGTATGGTAAAGGTTAGAGCAGTAGCATGGGATTCTATGGCTGTAGTAATGTCTTTTATTGCATTGCTTTTTATATTAAAATACATTCTAACTAATTTATTTAATGCAAGTTAGCTAACTAACTTGCATTTTGGTAAGCTATTTTTGGGGCGTATTCACCTCTCAAAGAGAGAATTATCTTTTCTATATCTTCGAGAGCAAACTCTGTGTTGGTAAAAATTATTTTATACATTTAAGGGTTGATTTAGCACCAGGTGAGAATACTTTAATACTTTTTAGGAGACTAAACTGCCATTCACTTCCATGGTCTCTTCGGGGATGATTCAGTGTGTGTTTATAAGTTGTGGACAAAACAATTGTCAGCACGCCCTATAGAGCTGTCCTTGGTAGCAGTTCACTTGAAAGCTAGATATTGATAAGCTATAGACATGCAGTACATGATGTCATAATAAATGTTATACTATACTTTTATGTCAGTCATATTCTGGCTCTTATAGTTAATTTATATGAAGTCATGTTATCATATGTATCATATGTAAGTATTTGATAAAGGGCTATAATGTTCTAGAGATATATCAATTGGTTTGGTACAAATCAAATTTGGTCTCAAATTCCGTACTTGGGATACCAAATATAAGACTTCAGGGCTAGAAGCCTTTGTTACACTTCTTTTTAAACACCTTTGCTCTCCCCTACTTTTTTGGGACCATTTTTCAATTCATACTCAACTTATATGGTGATTGAAACTATTTTAGATGATTCAGAACAAAACTAATCTTATGGCCAAATCTGACCCAATGCCAGTCTGCAAGGTTTTTCCAATCTACACAAATCAACTCATTATAAAGCAAGTGGAACCAAGATTTTCTCAGGCACTTAATGCCCATTTTCATCAGCACTTTGCTATTGTGGTAATCTATTCAAACTCCATACTGATGTTGTGCCTGTTGGAAAATATAATCCAGGACTTCTTGCTCCAATACTTAGAATGTCTAAGGTCAGTGCCAAGCCTTTATATATTAGTGAAATGAAGCATATTTGCTTTTTGCATTTGCTTGTTCTTTCCACTTACTTATACTACTTAACTTTCTCAGAAACATTTATTTCAGTTGCCATAGAATTTGCAAAATAGAAAGCAGGTAACGTGTGATACACAAAGCAGCAGTGCACCGCCATAAACTTTTATTGTCTATTGTCTACATTGTGGTTGTGTTGTGGGTTGAAACAATGCAACACAGCTCATCACATTGCTGTGAAATTGCTCACAGCAAATAATGGGCCAATGAAGTGTGGCCCAATAAAGCGCAGCAACATAGACAAAAATTGTGAGCAAAGTCTAGATCAACTGGATGACAATTCTTTGATTAAAAAATACCACTAACTTCATGGGAACACATCATAATTTTAAATATTGTAAAGAAGGCTCTTACATATGTACTGCTTTTATATTACATCATTTTAGTAAAAAGATTCAGAGATAGTGTTCCACTGCTATGCAGAGTTTTATTTTCCAGTATTGTTTTTAGTACTTTTACTGTGCTTTTAAAAAGGCTGTGAGCTAATTTTCAGACATTTAATATCATTTATCATTTTGTTTTGATATGCTCTTGTCTATAATCTTTATCATATCGAGCGTCACTACAAAATAGAGTATTTGGTAGTCAAAAGTTCATTGCTATTTCACATTGCTGATGTAAAAGATGTGTGTGTCCTTTGTGGACTTATTACTGTTAAAGCATGTGAACATTGTCTAAGAATGTCAAGAATGTCTGTCACATATTTACTACGTATGGGTATGCCTGTGCAAGACCAGTGTAGAACGTTGACTGTTCTGAGAGTCGATAGCCTTTGTTAATTTGTTGGAATGTTGGTCTCAATGATTGTATGCTGTTCTTGTACTGCACAACTGGAAAGAAATCATCTGTTTTTATCTTTGATCTTTCAGCTGTCTTTTGGGGAGATATTGCCTTAGATGAAGAAGACTTAAAAATGTTTCAAGTAGACAGAACAATTGACCTCACTCAGCACTCCAATGATAACTTGGGACATACCACTGGTAAGACTGGATCTGTTTGCAAGTTTAACACAATGAAAATGTAATACTTTCCATGTACATCCATTTGTAATTGGGTATTTGATGGGTTATTGTGGAGAGCTCTGTGCCCCACAGAGCCTTCTGTTCATATGGCAAACACTGGCCACTATATTGCATACTCTGAAGGGTATGTTGCAACTCAACACACAACACAAGTGCAGAAATAGAAAAAGGAACCCCTTCCATCTGGTTAGGCTTTGTGGTGGAGCAGATCTACAGGTGAAAGCAGACATATTGCAAGTATGTCTCACACCCTGCTTCGGAAGTATTCATTACACGTGGGTTATGGTCCAGTAGAGGGCGAACTTCTGCAGAGATGACTAGAAAAAGAAGCCCCTCCTGGTCCATAAATACCTGGGACCTCCCACACATTCCCCAGATTAGTCTCTGCAGACGGCGACGACAGTCAAGATGATGACATCTCTTTCCTTTCAGGTAAGCTGGGTGCACACCCGGCCCCCATTCTTCCTATTTCCACCCGGACCTCTTTTAATAACGTCTTTTATGCCTCCCAGCTATGGCTGCAGGGTCCGGGTGAGGGTAGGTGACACTTTTTAGAGGTGTTTGACTAGGAGCCATGCTCCACCGCAAATCCCCCACCAAGGGGTAGGCGGCCGTCAGGTTTGGTGATCCTGACTTGGGATGCCCTGTCCGTTCAGAAGCCCTTGCCTATCTAAACGTGGCTATCGGCTTCCCCCCTTACTCCCTGTTCCCAGTTAGTAGGGGGGGCTGTCCCTCCATTTAATCTCTCCATTTTATCTATATATATATATATATATATATGTTTTTGCCTTCACGCGCTGACTACTGCCAGCGCGTGTGTGTGCTTGTGTGAATGCCTTACTTTTAACTTGCGGCCCGCGCGGCCGTGATCATTTTCTATCCCCGTCAAGGGTGGCTTCATTCCTGGGCATGACTCTGGATACCATTCAGACCAGGGTGTTCCTACCCCAGCCAAAAGTGGATGTTCTACAGGCTTTTATTTGTTTTCTTCTGTCCAGCCCTCGTCCGTCCATCAGGCAATGCATGAGGCTGGTAGGTTTGATGGTGCCATTTGCTCAGTTTCACATGAGACCCCTTCAGCTCCATCTTCTATCGGTTTGGGACTAATGTCATCTGTCTCTGGATCAGACTTGTGTTCTGTCGCCTCTTTTCCGGCAGTCCTTCCAGTGGTGGATGGACCAGAGGAATCTTCTGGGGGGCAGGTCCTTTCTTGCGCCCTGTTGGGAGACGGTCACCACGGATGCCAGCCTGTCAGGCTGGGGAGGCTTCTGGAGGGAACGTCAGTTCCAGGGGCTGTGGGATCCTCAGGAGGCCCATATCCCCATCAACATTCTGGAGCTGAGGGCGGTTCGGTTGGTGCTGTCACATCTGACACATCACCTTCAGGGCTTACCAGTTCAGGTTCGCTCCGACAATCGGACAGCGGACGCTTACGTCAATCACCAAGGAGGGACTCGCAGCCGCAGTGCCCTCCGGGAGGTGTCTATGATTCTTGCTTGGGCCGAGAGCAATGTTCCGTGCATCTAGGCAGTCTACATTCCAGGGGTGGAGAACCTGGAAGCGGACTCTCTGAGCAGAGGGACCTCTCGCCGGGGGGAATGGTCCCGCAACAAGGTATTTCTATCCCTCTGTCGCAGGTGGGGGAGTCCAGAGGTGGATCTGTTTGCCTCTCGTCACAATCACAAGCTTCCGGCATTTGTGTCTCTGTCCCAGGACCCTCTGGCTCTGGTGGTGGATGCCATGTCTCTGTCCTGGCGGGAGCTCGGTCTCCTGTATCTGTTTCCTCCCTTTCCCATGGTGGGCAAGGTGGTACGCAAGCTGGCTCAAGAGGGTGTGCCAGCAATCCTGGTGGCCCCAAGGTGGCCAAGACAGGTGTGGTTCGCAGACGTCGTCCGGCTGGCGGTCGATCAATTCAGGCTGCCTCTGGTTCCAGATCTAATCACACAAGGTCAGCTTTGTTACCCCAATTTACAAACGCTGGCTTTGACAGCGTGGCTGCTGAAACCTTCATCTTAAAGGAAAAGGGTTTGTCTGAAGCCGTTGTCTAGACTCTTGTCAGGGCTAGAAAGAAATCTTCCTCTAATATCTATTACAGGACCTGGCGGACCTACATTGATTGGTGTGAGGCTAGGGCCTTTCCTTGTCGGGTGTTTTCCATTCCTTGGATTTTGGAGTTTCTTCAGCATGGTCTGGACATGGGGTTTCAGTTTAGCACTCTTAAGGGGCATGTGTCCGCTCTGGCGGTTTTCTTTCGGAGATCTTTCGCTCTTCATCCTTTGGTTAAGACCTTTTCTCAGGGGGTCACTCATGTGCGCCCTCCTCTCAAACCCATGTTACCTGTTTGGGATTTAAATTTGGTGTTGTCTGCCCTTCAGGGTCCTCCTTTTGAACCAGTGCAGGATTCTGCTCTATCCATTTTCACCTTAAAAGTTGCCTTTTTGGTGGCTATCACCATCTGGTGGCTACTTCACCATTCTGGAAGACGGACGCCTTTTTTGTGGTGCCCTCTGGGCCCAAGAAGGGTTTGGCACCCGTTAAGTCTACCATTAGTAAGTGGATTCGTCAGGCTGTTATTAGGGCCTATTCTGTTAAGAGGAGGGATCCCTCTTTCCAGATCACTGCTCATTCTACTTGTGCTGTTGGGGCTTCCTGGGCGTTTCAGCACCAAGCCAAGTTTTATGGTTTTAAGGTTGATGTGCAGGCCTCAGCAGATGCTGTTTTTGGCCACAAAGTTCTGCAAGCTGCAGTGGTTTAATTTGTGCACTATTGCCTGTTGGGATCCCCACCCTTTTTTGGACACTGCTATTGGATGTCCCACGTGTAATGAATACTTCCGAAGCAGGGTGTGAGACATACTTGGAAAAATACCATTTTGTGATTACTCACCTGTAAAATGGGTATTATAAGTATGTCTCACACCCTGCTTCGTCCCACCCTGAGTTGTATCTTGGATCCTCTATATGGTGAAACTTTTTTCTCTTGGATTTTATTGGCTCTTCCTGGTCCCCTTACTGCTTTCTTATACTGGGGAATGTGTGGGAGGTCCCCGGTATTTATGGACCAGGAGGGGCTTCTTTTTCTAGTCATCTCTGCAGAAGTTCGCCCTCCACTGGACCATAACCTACGTGTAATGAATACTTCCGAAGCAGGGTGTGAGACATACTTATAATACCCATTTTACAGGTGAGTAATCACAAAATGGTATTTTTTTAATGTGATAGAATTATGTTTTTACATATTTGTAAATAACAGCTCCCAATTTTGGAGAGAAATTCTATCATAGGATAAATAGTCCCTCAACACTTTTATTAAATACAGACTCCTTAACAGGGCTCAGCAGGTCATCTAGGGCTGGCACAAAGATAGATGGAACCAGACCTTATAGCAGAGAATGAAGGACAGATCTATAACTATGCAGAATATTTGCTTACAGTTCTGTGTGTTACTTTAATGTACCAACCACCTAATACAAATAGGATTTTATGAAGGGCTGTAAAGCTGAGAAACTCAAGATACATCACATACAGTTAAAAATGGACCTGATATTTTATACAATCTTGATTATAGCAGAGGCACAGTATGTGGATATAGGATTCTGTTTGGAACTACTGACTCATACACTTGCCTGTTCATCTGGCTCTGACAGATTTTACAGTCAAAATGAATATTTATTTAAATGAAAGACACTGTTATTTTCTTTTAGCATTTAATCATCTGGTTTGTCTGCATCTCTTTATAAATTGTCCAGCCTCCTAAAAAGACGCAGGATGAAAGACTGCACCCGCCAGAATGACCTTGCTGACACGCTGGCTGCTGGTGCAGCTTTTCATCCTTTTCATCTCACAGTCTCATTGTGGGCTGTTCAGCAGAACTGCATGTAAACTGAATTAGAGTATGTAAATAATGAATTAGCAGAAATGTAACATTATTGTCATTATCAGATTTTTTCTCTCTTGTTCAATGAATTAGCAGGAATATTTATTAAAATAGACCTGCACTGGTAGCCCACAGAATCTTCCAAACCCACCACCCCTAGACCCCACCTCTACTTATTCCATGATAAGTCTCCCTTCAATCGCACTTTTCTCCAGTACGAGGGCTTCGGTAGCTGCGGAGCCCATTACTAGTTGGACAAAAACTTAACCTGGACATAAGTATAGCTCACTGCAAGGCTGGGTACAGCAGTGAATTTAAAGGCATAGGGACAGAGCTGATGTGATAGAAGAGGTTGTTTGGCCATTAAAAGAGGAACAACACACAGTATTCTCACTTTCCCATGTGGTGGCATCCCAAATTGGGATGCCCTGCTGCATGTATCCCCCCAGGTAGCCCCATGCTCTCATTTCTTTTTTGCTCCCACAACGCAGACTCAGACGAGAGCTTGTGCGCTGATTGGCTGAGCGACATGCTCAGCCAATCAGCGTGTTTGCTTTCACTCGCCTCCCTTCGGCTCCACTGATGACTAAACCATCTGGATGGCTATGCAGCCGAGTAGTGCTGAAGATTGTGCTGCCGGCTGCATCCCCTGCTCACCTTCCAGCCATGGCGTACTCGCGCCACCCATTCAGAAAGGCCAGACGCGGGCACGCGCTCGGCTAGAGGTGAGCGGGGATGCGGCCACAGTGCAAAGACATGACGAGGTCCATGGGAGAAGGTGAGTTAAACTGGCAATCAGGGGGGTTCACACAGCGGGGCATCCCAATTCAGGATACACAAAGGAGTGGAAACTCCAGGTCTTTTAAACTCCAGGGACTCCGATTTTCCTCTTTAAAGCTACAGCTACATAGCGTAACCCTTTAGACAAATCTCCAGTAAAAAATGACTGTTGGTCTGCAGACTCCTGCCAGATTTCTTAAGAACCACCAACAGGCCATGTTTTGCAGATCCTTGATTTAGGGGCTTTAAACAGTGTTTAAACTATTCTTAGCACTGTATTACCTATAACATTTACATAGACATACTATATCGAACGACAGAAGGTACAGAAGGAAAGCACAGTATATTCCAGTACATAACGCATTGAGAACATAAAACCTAAAGGCAAAGATTAGAGATGCAATAGTCACTGGACCATTTAACCTGATGGGCACATTTGAAATTGCTCTGCAATTGTAGCTATGCCTCTGTGGTCAAGAAAATGTGTGGTTGATTTTAAATGGCGCAGTCAGAGTTATAACCTACATACAAGCAACATCTATCTACTTACCCTTACCACTGCACTATGGACCCCAAAGGAAGTTTTTTACCCAATGCACCACTAACTATTTCCTAATAATATAGATGTAGGTGTGCCTTAAAGGAATCCCCAAAGAAAAGTATATACAAATACAATTATACAGTATGTGGCCCCAGCTACCACCAGGGGCATTCCTAGGCACCACCAAATCAAATAGCCTGAATCAAAAGTATATCATAAATGATCAATATTTATTCATAGTTATAAAAATACCATCACAAATATACTTTTAAAAACAACATATCAATAGCAGGGACACAAACAATCATCCCTCTTCCTCCTTGTGAACAATAAATCCCTATCACACAATATACAATACAGTACAAAGATAAAGTGACAAATGCAGTATTTAAAGGCTAAATGCTAAGATAAGAAGCTGCTAGGTGCTACAATAACATTCAAAACCTATATAAATGTATCCCACATAGAAAGAGAGAACAAATAATCAATCAATTTGCCCCAGAGTAATAAATTGGTTAGTGGTTAAAGTGCATAAGATATCACCAAATCGGAGGTTAAGAGGTGTCCCTGCTAGTAACTGGCGTCCTGATCCCCCACGCGTTCCGTGAGACAAGCTCACTTCTTCAAAGGTGCCAGACTTACCACTGCACTATGGAGATTGGCAGCAAAACCTACAAAGAGCAAAACTGGAATGTATCAACTGTATCATGTGAGAAGAACCTGAAATGTAATTACGGTAACTGGTTCAGTTACTTAACTGTCAATGGCTCAATATCGCTTCAGTTCCAGCATAGTATAGGCAGAACTATTTCCCTGACTACCTTTAATAGACCTCTTTAGGGTTCCTGGTTGCTATCTAAACCTTTGCATTCTTTGACTACTTATATTCACCATGCCTAAGAATCTTGTATTGTTGGGATTGAACGAAAGACAACAGAGCAGTCCTGTCTCTGAAATGTATGATGATCTTGTAATTTGTTAACAAAAATAACACAGCTGGAATATTATTTTAGCATGTATGTTAAGTAAATAGCCACCAGGCATACTACACATTCTCAAATATGCCAGCTATTTAGTTCTGTGCACAGACTGAGTAATGTGAATTATGTCAGCCATCCCACATTTTTCCCTCTCTATGCTCTGGCTGGGAAATATAGGAGTCAGAGCTAAGAAAGTTCAATGCCAAACAGTGATACATAGATTACATGCTTTATTCTGTTTGACTTGATTTGAAAAATAATTGTATTCCTATTCCCTGCATACTGATCATAATTGCCGGACATGTTAATTATTTGACGTATTCCCGAAATATTTTGACCACTTTGTCATTGGGAAGAAATGTGGTTTTGCAGTAAATAATTTTGCAATTAACTCATGTAGATATCTTTTTTGTAATTAAAAGTGTTACTTTACGTTACTAACAGCTATTCAATAATACACATCTCAGACATAAAAAGCTGTGCATGGGCTACTAATAAGTTTGAGTGGCATTAAAAAGTATATGTGATAAAACCAAGAAGAGAGCAAAAAGGGTGTCCCTCTTTAAAAAAAAAAGCGAACTGCAGCGGGTGGGACAATTGATTTTAATGCATTCTGCCACAGGTATTTACTTACCACAATCCTTCCTGGCAGCCTGGGAATTGTGCCACCCCATGTTACTGCTGGGGATCTGGGTGGGGGGGCACACACAGCTTTGTATAAGCCCTTCGTGCAAACTTCACCTGTTCCCGGCAGTCATGGAGCCTGCACAGCTTTATGGGAATGAATGTATTCTTTGTAATTTCCTTGGTATGAAAAACAATACCAGGAGCCTGGCAACATAGATATTACCAATACTAGTGCAATGTGAATCCTTAAAGTTGACCAACACTCACGGGTGATCGGCCCGGGAATCTATAAGATCACCTCCCTCCCCGCGGGACATCCGAGATCGGGATGTCCCACGGGGTGAAACCCCCCAAACACCCCAAACCGAGATCGGGATGTCCCACGGGGTGAAACCCCCCCAAACACCCCAAACCCCCTTACCTTATCTTCGCGCCCCTCTAGGCGTGTGCGCGCCCGCGCCGGCCGTCTTTGAATGGCCGACGCGGGCGCGCGCGCGTCAAGAGGGACGCGCGGGAGGCGGCGGCGGAGGAGCCGCTTGTCCGGGACTGTCAGATTGCTTGTCCGGCGGCGCTGGGAGCGGGGAGAGGTGAGTTTTTCGAGTGATCAGGGGGGTTTCACAAGTGGACCAAGACCCAGGATAGTCAAAATCCTGGGTGTTGGTCCACTTTAATGGAACTGGTCCAGGCAAAATTCGTCCTCCTTTCAAGGAGAAACAAGCAGGCCTAGTTAGAGCTGAGCCACCTAGAGTGGTGCCATTGTCAAAAAACTCCTCTGAAATGGGATGCTCTTGGGACGGGAGTAGGCCAGACAGAAAGTTGAGGTTTGTAAGCCAGGGTTAAAATACATTATTATCAATATAAAGACACCTGTATGGTAGTCAATTCTAAATGTATGCCAGGAGCCTTTCTACATATCTGTTTCTGTACCAGTGCAAGGAAAAAAAGAAGCTCCAGCGACCAAAAGGAATGAGTCAGTTAGTTACTTTTAGTGGTAATCCATTAAAAGATACTGCCCAAACAAAGAAATAAGTGGGATCATGCTGGCTTTGCTATGGATTTCAGCTATGTGTTTCAGTTTAAAAAATCCCCTTAGTCCTTTGGCTGTTCATACCCAGAAACCTGTTGTGGGATCTAATTTTTTTGTTTGGTGTAAATATTTTAAAGTATAACTGTTAAGATTTAAGATTTAACTGTCTCAATTCCTTTGGTTTTGGTCGCTGGAACTTTTTTATTCTTCTTATTGTATTCTATGTTATGCAGCTGCCTTCTGTGTCCCATGGATGGGGCTCACATGTATATGTAGAGAGCTGGTTTCCAGCATCAGAAAGTCCTTACTAAACTATATTTTCTAGTTGTCAACATAATTAATCTCTTGAAAATTTTCAATTCAACCTACTATAACCTCCGTTTTAGTAAGAGTTAAATCTTCTTTATGGCTAGGCACTTACCAAATTCTGCAGACTCAAATATTTTTGTCTTTTCATCATCTACCTAGCGACCAGATTTTTTGCAATAGCACATAATAACACTTGCTTAAAGCTGTATATTTTAATTGTACCTGTTTAAAACAAGAGACAAAAGAAGGTATTGAAAAATAATGATCGCCTCTGCAAGTGCATACAATTATACAGTTGTCTGGTTTCATTTTGTGCCAGAGCTAATTATATATTGGGTGGCTTTGTGAGGAAATAAGCACATGGTGGCTCATAATTTATCCCCATGGTTTAATTACCTGCCTGCTAGCCAATATATTTACACAATTAAATCTTTTCAGATGGTGGACATTTAAGACCGGCACACTTTGGGAATTTCTCGCAAGCGCATTTCGACATTCTGGTGCAAGTGTGTGTATATATATATATATATATATATATATATATATATATATATATATATTAAAAACACACAACGTTTTTAGCCAGAGTCCAATTTGTTTCCATTCACATCTAGAAACGCTAGTCATGCAGCTCCCAATTCTTAGTAGGGCAAACTAAACTGCCTGACAAGAGGGGAAGAAAGCAAAGAGGGGAAGAAAGCAAACATTAACTTTCCGAAGTTCAACCATGTTGGGTTTGCCACTTTTAAAGTTTAAATTTATGAGGCTGCATCTCCAAACATTTACTCCAGTATAAAAGGCCCCTTGCTGCAGCGGGAGGGATTGGCAGAAGACGAGAGTAAGCAGCAGAGGCCAGGAGCAGGGCAGAGGACACCCATACCGGCTAACGACACTCACTTCTGACTGAGATCGAGACAGCACCCAGTGGTGGAAGGGGGTTAAGAACTAGTTAAAAAAAATTGTGTTCATAAAGTAAGTGGTACTTGATACCTCTATACCAGTTAAACCCCCGTCCAATTACCTGCATCCCCAATGGCCAGGTACCCATGTACGCTATGGGGGCTGGTAGTCTTTAGGGCTGGGGGCCATAGCTGGTGCCCGGGGCTGGAAGAGGGAGGAACCCACGCCATTTTTTTTGCATTTTAAAGGATTAACACATGATAGTGTCTCCTGGGCAGGACCTAAATACAATACATATGTGGTACCATTGTATTTGGGAGGAATGAGGCTTTTACAAGCAATATGTTTTTTCTTGAAAAATGCTAAAAATGTATATCCCAAAAATGTGTCACCCAAAAATATTGAGAAAACTCTAATAAAGTTTTAAAACAAGACATTTCCTGTTAAAGTCCCAAATCTGTGCTGAAAAAAAGCAATATATAATTTTCCTGAAAAGCCCTGTAAAAATCACAGTCAAAAATATATAGTGCAAAATGCTTAAACCGGACCTTCAGCATGATTTAATGCAAAGCCCAAACCCTTAAAAATCTATTCCCAAGCATCTTATTCTTTCCCTCACCGGGCTGCAACTCTGTTCAGGACTCTAGGATACAGGGCTGCCATCTTGCCTCAGAATCATCACACATACTGAGAAGAGGAGAGCAGGATAAAGTGCAGGGGGCGGAGACAGAGCAGAGCTGAGGTCAGGGAAAGGACAGCAATCCCAGAATGCAGAGCAGCACAGTCAGGGGGCACTTCTTGTTTGCAGGCTGCCTGATGTTCCATGAGCCACCATCTTGGATGTTTAAAGGCTCATAACATGCAGTAGATGCAGGTAGGATGATTTTTAATGTGAGCAATCTGTATGTACAGGGTGTGGGAAACATATAAGATAGACTCTTACTCAGGGTGAAGGTCCACTTTAAAGATTGCTTGGCAACAAGAGGTGACAAATTCTCTAGGCAGGCAGGGAGGGAATGGGTTAATGATATCCAAAACATGGGATTTTAACTATCCCCGGCTTAGGTTTATGCCCCCAGTGCATCTCCGCTAAGTGAAGCCCTTTATTCTTACCTTATCGGCGATGCCATAGCACATGTTTGGGCTCCCCTCGATACAGCATTCCTATCACTGCATATAAATTAGTACCTAAAATGCTGAATTAATGGCTAGCTAGATGTGTCTCTGCCAGGTAATCAGATATGCCTGGTCTGGGTGCACGCAGCTACTGGAGAGGAGCAATTTTGCGCATATTTCATAGGAATACCAGTTAGGTAAAAACCTGGGATTAACCCTGGTGTTTAACAGAATGGGGTGTCCTAATCTGGAGTAGGGAATTTTAGTTGTGGGCCTCTTTAAAATCTCTGCAAGCTGTGAAGTTAAAATTCCGGATCATCTGGGCATCACTGTGAGTTAGCGGCATTGAGTGAGGAGACCTAATATACCTATGTGTCAGTATATGATGTAATGTCAGCAGCATTGAGTGAGGAGACCTAATATACCTTGGCATATTGTGTCAGTATATGATGTAATGTCAGCAGCAGTTAGACCTATTGTGTTTTATCTCACACTCACAAGGATGCTATGTGGGATATGTACTTGGATAACAGCTGGTTTGCCAAACACCACACATTTCCTCATAAATGTCATCTCACCATTATCCTTATAAGACTATAATAAAATCCAAGGCCTTCTGCATTATTAAACAAATATAACCTTGGTTGACTCTTCTACAACCAACTATGCAAAAGATCTTTAAAACAAGAAACATATCTGTGAAAATTAGCATTTTGCAATCAATTAGAAATTCCCATGAGACTGGACACATACTTTCTCCTAAAATTATCAGTGTTGTTATTATTGAATTATCTCTATTAGATTGACTGACAGACGAGACATTAATACACAGGTCTCGCATTTCATTGCTGCAGCCAAAGGCCTGGCATATTTGCTATAAAACAACACCCATAAACGGTATTAATCTATTAAGGAATGTTATTTGTGAGGGACAGAATTTGTGTCATGTAAAATAAACTTGCTCTGTAAATACCCAGCATCACGTGAAAGTACAGCTGATGCTGAGATGCACGATGTGCACAGTATAAGGAGTACAAATGCCTTCTCATTGCAGTGCACTGTAAGGGCAAGCTTCAATGGGTATTCCAGCAAACAGCTGAGACCCACATTGATTGGTTCTCAGTCTGGACACACCCATTAAGGCCTAACCTATTGAGGCTTGATACACTGCAGGGAAGGAGGGAGGGAGCTCATACCCTGTGCTTGAAGTGCGTCACATGAGATCACGGCCAGGACTTGGCAGGATTGTGAGATTTGTAGACCTCCCATGTGTTCCAAGATGGGGTTGAGAAGGGCGGATTTAGGGGAGAGCAAGCAAGACAATCACCCTGGATGCCAAGGCCATTGGGGGGGGACGGGTGAGGAGGAGGTGGAATTATATATTCCTGTACTATTCTGCCTAGAAACTGCCCTGGTGCTGGACAGTGCAAATTTCAAACAAAGCTCCTTCACACTCTACACACGCTCTCTTTGAACAGGCAATAAGATCTGTTTAGTTCATGCTACAGGTAAGATGTGACAGAACCTATACTTGCCTTTAAGGAGAATTATTCATTTAGACTTGTGAGCCTCCGATATTGGGCCTATTTATCGATACTGCTACCCCAAACCTGCCGACAACTTGCACAGACAAGTAAGCCATTTTAGTTAAGCATTATGTACATCCACTATAACATTATAACATTATTACTAGATTTTATGAGCCTCTTTGAAGAGGATATATTTGGACTGATTACCCAACAAAACACACAATAAATATTGAATTTGAAAATTCATGATTTAAAGCAAAACAAAACTCACCTGGCCTGTCCCTGGAATCAAAAAGATTGGCCTTTCCCTGGGACATCCCAAATTAGGATACCCCGCTGTGTGAAACCCCACAGGGCACCAGTAATCATTTTCCTTTCTCTAATCCAGCAGCACCTGTGCAATCAGAGCTGCAAGTAATTTTGCAAGGCGGCTCTGATTGTTGTGAATGGGGAGCAAGAGTGCCTGCATCCATAGTGATTGTGCATGCTCCAACCCTGACACTCAGGCTGGGGCACGAGCACTGGGCAGCAGGGGATGCAGCTGCTCTCGCTCCCCATTCCCACTAATCAGAGCTGCTCGCCGAAATATGTCACTTCAGCTGGCTGCTCTTATTGGATGAGAGCCTGCGCAGGCAGCGGTGGACCGGGAAGAGGCGAGTCTTCACGCGCCAATCTGGGGGTATCCCAAATCGGGATGTCCCGAGGGTGCGGAACAAAACCTGAGAAAGTGAAAATCCTGGGTCCTGTTCCGCTTTCATATTGGCCTTGCTCATTTATTTGTAATGCAAAACTGCTTAGATTTCATGGACCAAGTGACCAGATGACATTTGGTTTTCTGCTAGATTAAGTCATGCATAGAAGAAGTTTTCTCACTGCTGGGGTTAAGCTTAACTAATATTAATGATGTAAAAGCAGGCCTCCAGTCACAAAATTAAAGCTTAGTAAATAGCTCCCCTAAAGCCCTCCTCTGGTAATTAATGACATAAGATATTTGAGAGGATGTAACCCCATGTAGATAGATATTGTGGAATAGCAGGCAGATTCTGTGGTATTCAACTATATGGGAGCTTCCATTTTGTTTTAGACCTGAGAGGCCTGCTTCTGAAAAACTAAAAAATAATTGCTTCAAATCTCTGTGCAATCATCCCTTATTTTATATCAGTAGTAGAAAGTCATCAGCAGCAATGGCTCACTATTGCTCTGCTCAGAGCAGAGAGCTCCTAGATACATTTTAGTTGCAATAATTACACTGCCTGAATGCTTTATGGCTGAAGCATGATTAAGATGACACAAAGGAACAATGTAAAGCTTCCTACTTACAAAGACTTCCTCCAGCTGCTGTTAATTCAGTGTGTGTCTAGAATGTTAGCCAAGCTTCATTGTGCTTTTGATTCATTTTTCTCTCTCAGTTTGGTGTAAATTGCTGTTGGCACGGGTCCCTCCTCGTGATTATATGTAAACTGGACTGTCAGGTGTGTAGTAAGATGGCCGCTCCCATTTAGTTCAGGAGTGCAGCTATTCCACAACATCTCCATGGGGTTAAGCCCTCTCATACAGTTTATGTCACTGATCATCGGAGGGACATTTTAGGGGAGCAATTTATTCAACTTAATTTTTTTTTGATAGGAGGTTTGCTTTAAAAATCATATGCAAGCAAAGAAAACATGACACTAGTTAACCCCCAAAATTTGAGATAGGGTCTTCAGTCATGCCTCTGTTTCCTCTATCTGCACATAGCTCCACACACTACATTTGGGGTGTGCCCAGCACTGCTTTGGCACACTAGCCTTTACCAGACCAATTTGCTGCAGAGCATATTCTGTTTTATTTCTACATAAGCCCTAAAAAATCCTAACTGTATGATGATAAAATAGTAAAACGTATTTTACTCTAGATAGTTTGATTTTTTAATGGTACATTCCCACACCTCTGATTTTTGTGTACCTTGTCCCAGCAGCCTTTTCTTTCTTCAGGTAAGTAGGCAGTAGATTAGTAAATGTACTGGATCTTTAACTAGGTTTCAGGCTTGCATCTTTAACATTCACCCTTTTGGGCGCTATCCCCTTACTGTTTGTATCTTGGGCTCTGAGCTATTGATTAAATAAGCCACATCGGAGAGCCTCTGAGATCCCATTACAACTCAGCAACACCTTATTGCTGTGCTGTTCCAATGTAACTAAAGGATGTGGTTTTTCAGATCCATTTCAAACCCAATAGAGGATTTGAAAAAAAATGATAGTACTCTGCATTTTTGGGTGTCCTTTTTTTAGAACGTATAATTGCTTCTAGTTGGGAAAAATTCATTACCAGAGGATGAAAACCGTCAGCGGTATGCAATCTAGATGAAAGCAAAGCATCTGGCTGCCAATCAATATGGCACAAAAGATCTGAAGGTCACAAAGAGCAGCAACGCTTCAGATAAAAAAATGGTAACATTGTGAGTTGTCTGAAAAGGAAAATGACATCTAAACTTTGAGAGTAAAATACAATGTTTTCTTTAACATGCCTTGAAAGTTATATGTATATTTTATTTGTTGTGATTAGGTGACATGGTTGTTGATTCTGTGCTTGACTTAGCCATGACAACACTTTTTCTTTTCTTTGTGTTCAAGGTGGCCTTGAAGAGCATTCTCTATCAAAAAGGAGAGGAGCACTGTATCAGCTTATAGAAAGGATAAGAAGATTTGGCTCTGGTATGCCAACTATTTATATAAGCTTTTTAGGCAGGGGTGGGATTCAGCAGGTTCTTGTTAAAATTGTAGCAGTACCCAAAAGCGAGGGGAACTGGCACAAATACGTTATACAACCCCTTAATATTTTAATAGTATTGCACAGTTTGCTGTTTAGTAGACTGTATGGAAACATTCATTAAAAATATATCTATGTGAAGCTCTTGACAACTTTATGCATAGGGAACAGGTCATTAAAATGTTAAATCCCACCTCTGCTTTTAGGGCACTGCAATGGCATTTTTGAAGCTGCATACATATTTATTTAGGTATCCTTTTTCACGGTAGGTTATGAACGCACAAACAAAACAGGTGAAAAGACAGATCTCAAACCCTCAGGGAGAAGTGAAAAAAGGAGAATTCCCAGAGCCGCGACATCACGAACTGAAAGAATATGGCCTGGGGGAGTTATCCCATATGTTATTGGAGGCAACTTCACTGGTAAGATGCTTTCTCTATTACTCCTAAGAAGTTTAGTTTTTGGGGCCTTTTTGATTTTCAAACATTTTGACTGCTTTACAGCATATCGTTAGAGATGAGCGAACTGGTTCGGACGAACCGGAATTCGCTCCGAATTTCAGAAAATATTCGATTCGGCACGAACCCGAATATTTTGTGGTTCGTGCCGATCGAATTTTTCCTGAAATAAAAAAAAAAAAATGCCGGCATGGTGGGAGCCGGCCGGTAAAGCCGGCCGGCCCGCTCCCACCATGCCGGCATTTAAAAAAAAAAAAAAAAAAAAAAAGCATTTTTGCCGGCATGGTGGGAGAGGGCGCCTCTGATGACGCGCCCTCAGATGACAGCTGAGAGCGGCGCCGGCCTCCACGCTCCGGACCTGCAGGTAAGTGCTTTTTTTTTAAATGCCGGCATGGTGGGAGCGGGCCGGCCGGTTCCGCTGACAGCGGAGCCGGCCGCCCCCCTCCCACCATGCCGGCAAAAATGCTTTTTTTTTTTTTTTTTTGTTTTTTAAATGCCGGCATGGTGGGAGCGGGCCGGCCGGCTTTACCGGCCCGCCGGCCGGCTCCCACCATGCCGGCATTTTTGATGGGGAACTTCGTAAAAGTTCGATTCGGCCGAACCCGAATTTCTTTGTGAAATTCGGCGAATCGGCCGAATCGAACTTTTCAAAAGTTCGCTCATCTCTACATATCGTATTGAACTGTACTGCATAAAATTCACGTCTGTCAAAGTTCCTGGCTATGATCTGAAGTCAGAGCAAATAGCAGTATATATGAAATTTGGACAATGTTAAAATGTTTTTGGGAGCCTTTGCAATTCTTGAAAAGGCTGAGTTTTATATTCAAAAATAGAAGACAAGTATTTTTGTTTTGAGTTGGAAAATCTTTTAAACTCAGCCTCTCCAAAAAATTGCAGAGGTTCTCAAAAGCCTATGGTAACCCTTTTATTTTATTTTGTGTATCAATGAATGGCAGATAGACCCAGTATATTAAAAGTGATCTCTTTCATGTTTAGTATATCTTAACTGCACACAATAATTGTTCCTCTATATGCCACCCATTTACATTTTCATGAACAGAAATTGTTGAAATATACTTTGAGTTTTTGCTGTTTGGAAAGTACTAGAACAATGCTGTACAAGAATAATCCTGTGGCATAAATAATGCTGTGACATAAATCGCCATTTCTGTCATATTGTATGTACCAAATAATTCCATCCATATTATGATGCAGGATATCGTTGCCAGTGCCCACAGTGAAGGTTAAAAGGAAATCTATTCTTATCTCATTAATCCTAGACTGAATTCAGCATCCCTAAACACGTGATGAACATTAAAGTGCATGCTAATCCGTGCCAGTGATTATGACAGTTCTGTGGCATAATTCGAGGCACTAAATAGACACGTTACAGTGGTTGAAAAAACGTTAAATGACATACTGATCATGCATTTTAACATGATTATTGTGCCCGTTGTTATTCAAAATTTAGTTTAGTAAAGCCCAACATATTTAACATATTTGCCTTTCTTCTAGGCAGCCAGAGGGCAATGTTTAAACAGGCCATGAGACATTGGGAGAAACACACCTGTGTAACCTTTATAGAGCGCACCGATGAGGAGAGCTACATCGTGTTTACATATAGGCCTTGTGGGTATGTATGATTCCATATGCTTCAATGATTTGTTAATGTAAATTGTGTTTTGTAACATTCTTGTTCCTAACAGTTCTAAAATGTGAATTGCAATAAATTAATTTCACATTTTAAATGTGTGCTACCAGGGCGTCTCTTTTGTAAATGTATTTCCTCCTAAAAAAATACAAATATTAATGGGCCGTGTATGTGCTTTTAGGAGGAAAAAAGTTTATGACCAACTTTACTGAGGCAAAGAGCACAATAAATCATAATAACCTAATATACATTGACACATTCATGATGGCGCTTGTGGAGGTTTTTGAAAAGCTCTACTACATTTGTAACACTGATATTTATCAGGGAATGTATGTTGAATCCTCATCTACAAATGCAATGCATTTGGTTCTTGAGTGGAGTTGCTGAAAGTAATTTTTAAGATAAACATTGTCACCTTCAGTGTGTTATCTGGCTTACCAACTGTCAAGATGTCAGGTCGGCAAGCACCACAACTTGAGTTTTGGCTGCCTGTAGGTATATTTGCATATTACATGCCCTTATTGGAGTCTTGAATGGAGATGAGAAATGATTGCATGCCATTTTAAATAGCTTTCATTAACAGCTTGTATTATTAAAGTACTACCAAAAGCTGTCCTGTCACACAGATATGCCGTATTCTACCACCAGTTGTCTGTGAAGGTTCTCATTCATGCAGGTCATGTTAGATCTGTAATAAGAGATCAGACAACCTAGTTTGTAGTATTTATTTATTCAGCTAGTTATAAATAATAACCTAGAGCAGGGGGTCCTCAAACCTCTTTCCTCGTGGGCTGAGACTGACCAAGTTTTGCAACTCTCCACACTGGTGCACAAGTGAAGAGATTTGTGCTAAGACAGAGCCTTAATAGCCTTAATTCTTTCACCAATACATCAATAAAATGCAAAAACTCACCGGTTTTAGTCCTAGAGGAGGAGGTTTGAAGATCTCTGACCTAGAGGGGACATTGATATCTTCAATAAAAGTGATCCAATAAAAAAATATTGTTGGCTCACTCCCTCTGCTTTAGGGGAGGGGGTATGCTGATTGCGATGCCTTCCCTTTGCATAGTGCCTCTGCAAGTCCAATTTACCTGGCCAAACCCCTGCTGACAAGTTGACCAGTGATTCCACTGGTGACAAAGGTGGTAAATGTGTAAATACACAAACCCCTCTAAAATGCATGTGATAGATACCCCACACCACATAATGATTGGGAAAGCTCATTCTGCAGCTACATACCTACCATGTCACACTGAGCTAGGTGACCACACATAAACAATGGCCGCTATTGAAGTTCGGGAGGGGGGTTTGCCCTGTAGTGTGTTCTCCCATCCGGCAAACCTTCACTGGTCACCAGCAGTCAGGTGGAGGTGTTGATGCGGCAGCCAGAAAAAAGATTGTTGAGGTAGATAAACTCAAAAATTGTCTTTATCCCACCTTAACCAAAGACTGGAATCTCAAATCCAACCCAAGTAAATATCTGTTGCACTTTGCTGTGTGTTGAGGTTCTTTCATTTGCTTTTAAAGAAATATGTGAAAATACCAAAAATGTAAGACTTACACCAGAATACTGTGGATGTCAGCAATACATTTTTTTACAGTTTAGACTTGTGGGCCATGATACTATTATATTTTCCTCCCTCAGAAATAAATGGAGATGTTTATAAAAATGTAAATGATCGTTATCAGTACATTCCAGTGCTGTGATACAACATGTTACAATGCACCTTGAAAAGCCTAGCTGTAAATCTCATATTTGACGTACACCGCAATACCATCTCCAGCAATATCTCCAGCAAACCTAACTTTACCTATGGTAACTATTTGGGCATCTGCCCTCCTAAAATAAATAGATATCATTAGAAAAACATTATGTAAAATATGCATAAAATATTAGGGCTTATCTTTTCATCTAGACTTCATCAATAGCTTTAATAACAGATAATAACTTAAACATGAATAGATCAAAGGAAGTTAAATAGAAAAGAAAAGGGAGCAAAGAAACTGATCATATAAAGAGAAAGAAAAAAAATATTTTACCACACCCCCTGTACTTTAGATTTGTACTAAATATGAGTCCAAGGGCCCATATATCATAATACCCCTCCCCACCCCACCCCACACCACCAATTAAATATTTAGGTATTTGAGTATTTTGCAAGGCCACCCATTTTCATGTGTGCATCCCTTGAGAATCATTTTTATGTTGTAGAATCATTAGACCTGTTTTGATTAACACTGACTGCAATAAATTCTGAGACGTAGTAAAGTGGAAAGCTGGCAGGAAACTGTTGAAACAGTTTAAGCTAATGATAAATAATAAGTTGTCAACCTGTACAACTGTATTTTTAGTAAAACATCAATACATTGTGCCATGTTCTCAGAATAGTTGTTGCTATGATACAACAGAAATCTGTGAGTGTAACAGATGTGGCATATAATAAATGATTCAAGTGTTTGGTCTATTAATAAATTTAACTCCTTTACTATTTGAAATGCCTGCAAGGGGATTAATTATTAAGCAGGAAACTGTGACTGTCCCAAGATTTTTGAGTTGCTTTCCATTTACTTAACAGGTGCTGCTCTTACGTAGGCCGGAGAGGTAATGGTCCCCAGGCAATATCAATTGGCAAGAACTGTGATAAATTTGGAATCGTGGTCCATGAGCTGGGTCATGTGATTGGTTTTTGGCATGAACACACTAGGCCAGACCGAGATGATCATGTGACAATTATTAGAGAAAATATTCAACCAGGTATTTCCTTTTTTTGTGCATGTATTTCTAAAAACTAAGAACATTTAAATTGCATTTGGCACAGTGGGTCCATTGTAACCACATAATGCAGATTTGCAACTGTCTGAGGATAAATCCAAACATACCTGGATCCAAACAATCCCTCTGTGCTGTGCTCAATTTGGACTCTAATGTAAAAAACAACTTATCTGCATGGAAGGGACAGGTGAGTGATAGGTCATTCATAGTTCATAGGAATGTACTGGCCTGTCACTATAGTCCAACCCCCCCCCCCCACCAGCATCAGGGAAGGATCGGGGTGGAGTAACTGGGGGTTACAAAAATCTTGGACTTCTTCTTTAAGTAAGATCTCCAATTAAAACCTGTTATTTTAAAGTGCAGCCTATATTTTTAACCTAAAGCCATCCTAACTGCTTAATCCCACTATCTCAGTTATCCTGATTAAGCGTCAGTATAAAGTTTCCTTTATGCCTACTATAGTTCAATTGGGTTGCTCGGATGGACATGCACATGCTCCCAGCTAACCTGATAGGGCTGCAGGAGGTCACACGGAGAATCTGTTGGTCTGGGAAAGTAATCTAGCCCTTGGCCTCCTAATTATTTTTCAACTGAGGGGCATCCTACATTTGGATGCCCTAGGGGGGAGCGGGTTAAATGGACCTAAAAAATATTGAAAAAAAATCTTTCTCTGGTACCTTGTACCGTAAATCGGGCCCTAAGTGTTTATCTGTGTTGCAATAATTTCTTGGTATAGAAATATATTTTTGTTGGCATCTTTCAGAATGTAGATGATATAACTGTGCCCATTGCATTTTGTATTTACTGGTTTTATCAAACTACTAGGTCAGGAATACAACTTTCTGAAAATGGAGCCTGGGGAGGTGAACTCACAGGGAGAGCCATATGATTTTGACAGCATCATGCACTATGCGAGGAACACCTTCTCAAGGTTGGAACCTCAGGTTATAATTTTTGTCTTTTAATTCATTTTTATAGTGAATAATAAACTTAAATTGCTTTGCTAGATTGACTTGAGCTGGCAGTGTATGGGCTGCTAGCGGAAATGGTGTGCTAGAAATGCATCTAAATAACAACTTTAGGCTGGGGCCTCTTCTTGTGCATCTTTGATGACTACTGTATCTGTTTGTAAGAAAGTATTTAGAATTGTTTTTATTTTCAGATTCATACTGAAAAATTCCTACAATACTTTAGTGGCCTTAAATAACCAAAACATATTTTATATATTGTTTTGAGATGCGTGTAACAGAAAATATAATTATGAAAGTTGATTGCACTTTAAATAGGCACATATGCATTCACAAAAAATGCAGTGTATTATCATCAAGAATAAAGTATAATTTTACCCCTGGGATTTGTTACCAAAACTGGACCTAGTGGGGTTGAGGCCCAATACAAAAGTGCACTTTGGAGTAAAAAAATGCACTTTAGGGGAAGTGTACTTTTCCTACCTGGTCCTGAATCGGCCCTTTGCTCACAAAAAAGTGCCATTTCATTGTCTACTTAGCTATCAATTCCACATTAGGTCTAAACTTTTATTTTCACCTAAAGTGCACTTCTTTCACCTATTTCGAATACACCCCAAAGTTTTAAAAACTTAAAAAATGTCAGCTATCTTCCCTAAGGGGCATCCTGATATCTCACTGTGTTACACTAGAGAGGGAAGGGAAACAGGGAAGCCTGAATGAGTTTGTTAACAGGATTTCAGGCTTCCTCTTTAGCTCAAAGCAGAACTCCAGTCTCACTCACCCACCACCCAATAGTTTTGACTATTTAAAAGCAAAAACTCATCTGCCTGGAACTGGGTGTTTGACCCTCCAAATTCCTGTGACTAAACAGTTAGTCTCCTACTGCAGGCGCCTGGGGATCAGACACCTGGCACCAGGTTAGTTAGCACTGATTTTTCTTTCAAAATAGCCATATTGGGTCTAGTACCATGGGGGGGGGGTCTAGTGTCTTTAAACAGTGGGGCATCTCAAATCAGGATGCCACCTAGAGAAGATGCTTGCCAGGCTAAAAGTCTTTTTAGACTTTCAATACAGTTTAAATATATGGTACACCCTACATCCATTTCTGCTCCCACCGTTTCTTTACACATAAAATTTTGCAGGAATATTATGCTGCCAAAGGTGCCATTTTCCTTTTTTTGTAAATAATCACTTGTCTATTTAGCTGCAGTTGCTTTGTCCTTGGATATTTCTCTGGCTTTAGAATGCTCTGCCCTTCCTGCCTGCTCAGAGCATGAACTTTATAACTCTGGTTTTCTTAAAGGAATATTGTCCATCCATTTGGTTTGTGCTATAAAAAAATCACAGCTTATGAAATTTCATATTTATATTCCCCGTTGCAATCAGATTTTTTATTACCATATAATGAATATTATCTGTCCAAATTGGTAAACCACGAAAGAAATGTGTTATTATTATAAAGCAAACTTGATATTAGCATAATAGAACTGATGATTCTGTCTGTGTATCAATCATATTTTAGGGGTATGTTTCTAGATACAATTCTTCCATCTCGTGATGAAAACGGTGTGAGGCCACCCATCGGACAACGCACTCGCCTCAGTAAAGGAGATATTGCACAGGCAAAGAAACTGTATAGATGCCCAGGTACTGCAGAGAGAAAATGTGTTTTGTTCAGCAAAAAATCTTTAGGAGTTTAAATTAATGAGTCCAGAGGTCAAAGAATGGGGAGATGTGATAAATTGCCACGATTTGGCACAATCTGCCAAATAAGCACGCCTTTTTATCATGTATTCTTTGCTAGAATTTCACTTTATCATCTTTATCCTTCTTTAATCTAAAAGGAGTGCATGCTTTTACATAGATAACCTGTTTGTCTAATATCAAAAAAATATAACTTGCTGAGAAATCATTCCTTCCTGCCCTGCTGCTTGGGTTTGTGACCTAAATAATTACAATACAAAGCCACCTTCACACTGTACCTAAGTTTTTGTTATAAAACACACAATGATAAATTTGTGAGCATAAGTCCTAGATAAGATTTAACATTGGCTGAAACATTAATATGTTTCATTAATATGTTAAAGGTTTTCTAGGTTGCAACTTTAAATTTTAAATTGTGTTTTATCATTTCTGTGTCAGAAGATAATAGAATGTCAGTTGTTAACAACATTTTAAACATAATTAGCTTTAATTCCAGTTGGCATTTACGTAGGGAGAAGTTACTTGTCTAGATACTGCTGGGTATAGTATATCACATCAATCTTGACATATACCTGGTCAGTTATAATAAGTAAGCGGTTTACAATGTTACAATAACATTCTATTAACATTGACATATTGGTAACTAGGGATGAGCGAACCGGTTCGGACGACCGGAATTCGTTCAGAATTTCAGGGAAAATTCGATTCGGCACGAACCCAAATTTTTTTGGGTTCGTGCCGATCGAATTTTCCCTGAAATAAAAAAATGCCGGCATGGTGGGAGTGGGCAGGCCGGCTACGCTGTCAGCGGGCGGCGGAAGCCGGCCCGCTGACAGCGCAGCCGGCCTGCCCACTCCCACCATGCCGGCATTTTTTTAAAAAGCAAACACTTACCTGCATGGTCGGAGCGTGGAGGCCGGCACCGCTCTCAGGCGCCCTCTGATGACGCGTCCTCTGATGACAGCTGAGAGCGGCACCGGCCTCCACGCTCTCACCATGCCAGCATTTTTTTTCTTCAGATGAGCGATTCGTGAAAGTTCGATTCGGGCGAACCCGAATTTCTTGGGGAAATTCGGCGAATAGCCCGAATCGAACTTTCAAGAAGTTCGCTCATCTCTATTGGTAACGTGTAGAGGTAAAACTGTATTCATTATTTTGTTTTTCTTTTTAATTAAAGAGATGTATCGTAAAAAACATTGACAAATAATAAAAATCTGCATAAATGTGCTAAATGGCAAAGGGGTGGGGTGCTGCTTATATACTCTGCAAAAAAAAATATATAAACTTGATTTTATCTTTTACTGGATGGAAGACGGATCAGGGGTGAGGAGTTTTTGACTATACTTTTGTGCATTAACAGGGAGCACTGCCTGTCCCCTGATATATATGGGAAAAATTCCCAAGGACAAAAAGAGCTGCACATTCCACTGAATAAATTACACCCACTCTGTGCAAGCAACAAGATCCTTGTTTGAAACAATGGTAGAAGAAAAAAGTTGTCCAGAGCAAATCAGGTTGCTGAAAATAAAGTTGCTTTTAATCCAACATGGTTTAATATATATATATATACATCAATAGCAGTGCCCATAGTGATCCCAAATGCACTGTTGACACGTTTTACAGTATCTCACCCCTTAGTCTTACATAAAGTATATCCCGCTGTCCCCCAGTTGTGGCGGTGGCCACACCTTCCATCTGGCACTCACGCAGCTAGCTACGAGGGACAACAAATCCCTTCCAGGAGGTGGAGTGCCAGGGTCAATCATGGGCCTAAGATCAGAAAAGCTATCCCCTCATCACCTGAAGGGAAGACGATTGACATGGCATAAGACATGCAAGTTCTAGCGAATGTCTAATGATGGCCAGTGGGAGAAAAATACTCTCCTCACTCGTGGAGCGTGTGTCATGCCTCACCCCCTGATGATGAATCTTTAGGTACTGAAAGTTCCTTTGATTGGCTTCTGCCTACAGACTACAAGTGCAAGCACAGTAAGATATTCTTCAGGTAAGACTAAGGGGTGAGATACCCTAAAATGCGTCATGTGTGTATTTGGGATCACTATGGGCACTGCTGTTGACATGCATGTTGGAATAAAAGGTACTGTTTATTGTGGTACCTTTCTTTTGCGGTGGGCAACTTTTTTTCTTCTACCATTGTTCCTTGAGATATGTTATGCTGGATTAACAGTTTATAGTTAATTTAATTCTTTCAGTCTATAGGGGTCTTCATCCCTGTGCTTATTGGTGCATAAATAGGTAGGTGTTCACCCTACCTATTTATTCACCAATAAACACAGGGACCAGGACCGCTACAACAGATTCATTGGTATGTGTATATTTTCATTTTCTGTATTATGTGCTTAAAGGTTAGACTGAAACAATTATCAATTTAGATGTGAGGTTATACCTGTAATTATTTACTATGCTAGCGATGGATTTTACCCATCATGCACAGCTTTCATTTAAAAATGTGCTTCTATAATAAAAGATAAAAAAGGACATTGATAAGCAATCCTGAGTGTTTCCGACTGCTGATTAGACATTGTGGACTGCTTATTCCACAATGCTTAATCGCAGAAGTCCCGACTGTTAGGACATTCACTCCACTTTAACGTGGTTAATGCTATCATTTCCCATAGTTTAGCTTAGAGAACAGACACTTAGAGGTGAGCAGTTGTCTGATACATTTAGAAATCTGGGTCTTCGGCCATGCAACACAACAGGGTGTAAAGGTAACACCTCTTCTTGCTATCTTGTGCACATTGATTTTAAATATTACATCACCGTGCAATAGAGCTCCTTAAAGAGGACTTTGCAGGCCCTGGAGTGTAAAAGCCCCAATACACTCACCTTCTCCCAGGGTTATCCCCATGTCTCTGTGCCGTGGCCGCATGCCCACTCACCTTTAGTCGTATGCGCACCCTTGCCCTTCCTTTCTGAATGGGCATGCCACTGCTAGAAGGTGAGAGGGGGCTGCTTAGCTGTGGCTTAGCCATGAACAGAGCCGAAGAGAGTGTGATGTATGAGGCGACCTGCAGAGGATACACACAGCGGGGTATCCCAATTTGGAATGAAGCTACATTGAGGGACAACACCTCAATAGTCAGAATTGGGTGTGTTCCTCTAAAATAATTTAAATGTTAAAAAAACACCAACTGCAGGGGACAAAAAGTAAGTATAGCATTCACCTAGCCAGATCCTTTAATGGCAGATTTTTCAGACTCTGTCCAAGTGAGGTTTTTTTTCAACAGGTTTTTGCTAGCATCAAGTCAGGTAGATGAGCTCTCTTTATGTTAGTAAATGATTTCCAGTTGAGGGTTCCTTCTAATTCTGAAGCATTACAAAGAGCAAATAATCCATTGCTAGAAAGCACTATACAACATCCTCAGTTACATAGCTTTAACCCTGCTTTCCTGTTGCTTATTATTGTGACTACATGTTATGTATGCCTAACAGCTTGTGGAGAAACATTGCAAGATTCAACAGGCAATTTCTCATCTCCGGGATTTCCGAATGGTTATCCTTCCTACACCCACTGCATATGGAGGATTTCTGTGACCCCTGGAGAGAAGGTAATCTTGCCTTAAGTGGTTTTAGACAGAGTAAATTATTATTTTCCATGTCTCATATGAATGGTAGGTGTGCCTTCACTTAAGCCCTAATCTTTTTTGAAACGTCTAAATCAATCTCAAACATATTCTAATGATCTTTTTTTTCGAGTTTTAACATGGTGTTCTTCCAATATTTTCAAGCTTGTTAATGCACAAGCTAAAATATATGATGACTTAACTAAAGTGCTGTTTGCTTGTATCCCCTATTTGCTATTATCTAGTACTTAAACTATTCTTTCATTCCTCGTCTTGGCCTTTCAAATAGAACCTTCGTCTGCTTTCAATTAATAGTCAGATGTTAACGGTCAGATGAAATAATCATAAAATCAATTTTTTATCTGCCTTTGACCCCACTGCAATTCGACTTTAGTCATCCTAAATAAAAATTGTATTTACTAGAAAATTACTGAGTCTCAACTGAACCAAAGGCTCAATGGCACATTGGTCTGGCCCTGTACTATGCATATGTCCCTGTGAGGCCCGAAAGTGCCACCCAGTTTCAGACTTTTGACGCTCTTGGAGTGTGGTTGAATATGTGGGAGCAGGTAAAATTTAGGTAGGCAGTTTCATTCACCAACGGCACCCCTAATCTGAGGTCTTATAGGAAAATCCACGAAAGTAGACTTTCCTGTTAAGTTACTGTTTATCTATCCAATGTAACCTACTTCTGCAAAAGGCAATTAACTGTATGTATGTACATATACACTTGACAGAAATAAATTGTGATGATTCTTGAATCATTTTTGCAGACTCTTTAGTCTTAGAAAGCTCCCTTAGATCAGGTTATGCCTTCTATTCACCTATGCATATAAGAAATAAACTGGTGGCAAAGCTTAAGCAGAAAAAATATCTTATTATATATGATTATTATAATTACATTTAGTAGGTTTACACTTAAAGAACCCTCAATTACAGCATAGGTGTTGACGTGCATTGTCCTAAAATTACCAGAATCCATGGCCATAGCCAAGGGGCTACAAAGAAAACACATTTCAGCAATGGGACCATCTTTTACTTTGACCTGCTGACAAACCGCATATATACTGCTTTTATCTTAAAATCTTTCTCTCTTTGCCCTTTAGAAATATTAGGGCTGAAAAAAACTCATGGGAATGAGCATAAAGAGCTTAACAGTATAGCTGCGGGACACTGCTCTGTCTGTTAAAGGCTCTGAGATGAGCCATCAAAATGATTCATTTCGGTGACAGGAGCACCATAACAGATCATTTTTAGATAATTAATAGCTTTAGGTTATCATACACTCCTCAAATGCTATACTTAATACTGGTCACATGTATTTGAAAGCTAATGTGATCACATTTATTTAAGATATATCACAATTTTCATTGGCTGCTGATAATGCAGACATTTTCTTTAATGCACTTAAATAACTTGCCCAGGATTTTGACTGTCAAGGTCAATGAGATGCATGACAAGTTACATGAATTTAATCTGTAATGCGGAAGCAGAATTTGCTTACAAGGCCAGTTCTCTGCTAACCTAGTGGACAAAAGTTGCCTAATTACTTACAATCGAGGCAACAGGACTGTCCATTGAGCTATCAAATTATTCTCTGTGGCTACTTAATGCAAATACATGTAATACTATTATGTATGCTGTTTACTCCTCTTCTTTCTTGTGAGTAATTGATGTAAAGTGATATATATATATATATATATATATATATATTATATTAATTTAGATATATTGAATTATTCTTTAATTTGTGTGTTATATATGTATTTAATGATGTAAAATGTATAATCCTTTGTGTTTGCTGTATTGTAGATTGTGCTGAACTTTACAACTATGGACCTTTATAAGAGTAGCCTCTGTTGGTATGACTATATTGAAGTCCGGGATGGCTATTGGAGGAAATCTCCACTGCTAGGTATAAAATGTAGCAGTCCTGTTGTTTGTCCTTTTTAAAATAGAGTCTAATTTTTAAATTAAAGCAAAATTGGATTGTCTATCAGGGTTATTTTGCTAGTGTCATTTCTGTTAAAGGGATACCAGTCTCTGGCTTTGACTTATTAGGGGCATGTCTTACATATTCTGCACAAGGTTATAAGTTCAAAACAAGAGATTTCTCCAATTGAAAACCCTCATAATAGTAAATTATAGCCCATGTCTGGAAATGAAGAGCCTATGTCTGGAAATGAAGCTTACGACAGGCTTATTGATCATTCTAGCTTTTATATTTGAATGGTCATGTTTTTGAGGTCCTAATTGTGGGCCAGTTACTCTTTTTGCTGTGTCAGTGGCACAGGGAGCTGGGCTAAAAGGCTAGTGGTAAAAAGCTAAACCTTCCTCTGTTTACACAAAACATAAAGGTTCGAGTTTGAGTTTCTATTTAAAAAGAACCTCTGCTCAAAAGTCACTGGGGGTCTTCTTGGTCCCAGTCAATCCAAATTTGAGATGCTCCACTGTGCACCCCAGTTCTGCAACACCACTTACACATTGCCTCTCGAGCCTCCCATTTACATGCCAGTCGGCAGCCAATCAGGTTAACCAAGCTGGCTGGGCATACGGGCGGTAATGTGGATGGCAATGAATGTAGAAATAGTAAATCCGGGGCTGCCAGTAAGGGTGTGCAGCAGGGCATGACAAATAGGGAACTTCCAGTCAGTTTTCACAAGACCTCTTCTTGTAGGTTGTGGACAGACAGTGATACTAAAGATTTTAAATATGAACTGTAACAGAAAGCACATGCTTAAGTTTTGTTGCAAGAAACCTTACTTAAATTATTTCATGAATATAAGGACCTAAATTTGAAGCAGCTGTATTTGCAGTATGATGATAAATCGTTGCATATGGCACATTGCTTTAAATCAACATTTCTAATGCTTAAAAGGTTGAAGTCCCTGATTATTTTATATATTTGCTTTAAAATACACAATATATGTAAAATTATATATTTTTTCTATATGTAGAGGTTGGCAAGGCTCTCAACATCTAATTCAATTAGCCCTCTGGCGTTATGTATTATTTCAGTTTTTTTCTACATTTGTGCATTTTGTTGATAGTTTATGTATTCACTATATAAATATTAATTTGCTTATTGAACTTCAACTGCCTAGTTGGGTGGATCTGACTCTTGTTCCCCATTGCCATCGGGTGGGGTCAAACCTTTGGGGAAGCAGTGCACCACTGCTCTGTAGCTCTGTAGCAGGTCATATGGATGAGGATGTATGGATCACTGGTTCAACCAAGTATGGCAGGAATGACAGACCTGTGGGTTCCCTAAAATGAGTTCACAATGTGTAGAAGGTGCAGAATTCATTGAGAAAATATATGAGCTACAGAGATTTGTTGCAATATTATGCTCCCCAATGTGGGAGGCCCTCCAGGAAGGCCAAGATCAAGCAAAATATTAATCCTTCTGCATTCCCATAGTGGCACATTTGTTTCTTCAGTCTCATTTGCGGGACTGGCATGCATCCAGTGAATTCCAATAGCCACTGGTTGTCACATGGGATGTTCAGGTGCTGCAAGAGAATGGGCAAGTGAGTAATATTTTAAAATGTTTCAGCTTTCTAGCAGACTTTCATTTGTTGGCCATCCCAGCTCAGAAAAAAAAATGGTGGAGGTACTTCTTCAGTCTATTTAGTGTCTTATTTTTCTAAATGTAACCATATGTTTCATTATATTTAGGTAGATTTTGTGGGGACAAACTTCCAGAGGTTCTGACAACAACAGACAGCAGAATGTGGATAGAATTTCGTAGTAGCAGCAACTGGGTTGGAAAAGGGTTTGCTGCCGTTTATGAAGGTGAGATATTCTCAAGATTCTTTTAACACTGTGTATCTTGAATTTGACTTTGTATCCATAAGTATGTGATATCGTTCACTAAGAAGCACTAAGAACAGGCACTTACCAAAAATGATGGCTGCACAAGTATATGTATACAATTGAAAGTAAATGTGATATTTTTTAATCGGGATTTGTAATTTCGTTAAAGTGGACCAACACCCAGGGGGGACCTCCTTGCGGGGCATCCGAAATCGGGATGTCCTGCGGGGTGAAACCCCTCAGGAAGCCCACAATCCTACCTTTTCCACGTTTCAGCGGCGCATGCGCATCCGCCGCCGCCTCCCACGCGACCCTCTAGCAGGGCGCGCTCCCGCGCCGGCCGTTTGTGAATGGCCGGCGCGGGTGCGCTCCCTGTAAGAGGGACGCGCGGGAGGCGGCGGTGGACGCGCTCTGCTTGTCTGGTGCTGCCTCTCGCTTGTCCAGTGGCGGGGATTGGTTGCAGCGGTCACGTGGGAGCGGGGTGAGGTGAGCTTTCGGGGCTTTCTGGGGGGTTTCACACAGCGGGGCAACCCGGATTGGGGTGCCCCACCGAAGTGGACCAAAACCCAGGATAGTCAAAATCCTGGGTGTTGGTCCACTTTAAGGTCAACCTTATCAAGTCCTGAAAAAATACAGTTGTTCATGGCGCAGAGGACTGCTTTAGTAAGGCTTCTTATCTTCCTTCGTAGTGGAAATGGACTTACATTTGAATTGATGTGGACGTACTACAACTGAGCATACTTAAAACCCGTCTGTGGCCCAAAATAGGGACAGTTTTACACAAATTGTGGCCCTGGGCAAAATTAAAAGCAGAGCCTCAAATACAATTTATATACTAACTTCATACGCAGGAAGATTTCTGCCCACATCTGCTGCACAGCACCCCCATCCAGCAACATTAAACTAAGTAGCTCTTCCCAATGCAGCTATCTCATATATATTTAAAATGACTGCCCCTCTTTCCAACCTCCAGGGAGCAACATTAAATCAGTTAATTATACAAGTCGGCCATACAGGGGGCATTGGTTACTCTCCGTCGTGCTGGCCATTGCTCTATTTGCTCTCTATTAACCAGTTTGCTCTCCTTTACACTGACCTTGGACTAAAAAAAAATGCTATTTACACCAGACCCATACGCCCACCACTGCAAAGCATTGATCCCGCTTAGTAATGGCTGCTTAGATGCTATGTGTTTTCATTTGTCAGCTGAGTATGTGCACTGTTCATGCTGGCTCTAGAATCTTTACTTGCTACCAGTGAGGGGTACGTACGTACCATGCTTAAAACAGAGTTACATTTCTGCTGCAGAGGCTGTGGGGGATCATTGTAGCGAAAGGTTAAGCACATTTATGGTCCTAGATACCTTTAAGGTTTTAGGAAATGTGTGGGGTCTTTTTATGACTGTGAATTATAAGCAATAAGGTGACCTATATCTAATTTAGACTTCCTTTACTTTTTTACCTGGTTAATGTAGATTTTTGTTTTAGAATACCAGATATTGTTTAACACACAGTTGCAAGGCCTTTATTAAATTCTTGTTAACTTTTTTTTTCCAGCAATTTGCGGAGGAGAAATCCACAAAGATTCTGGCCAGATACAGTCCCCCAATTATCCAGATGACTACAGGCCCTCAAAGGAATGTATATGGAAAATTACAGTAGGTGAAAACTACAACGTTGGATTAACCTTCCAGGCATTTGAGGTAACTTAATCTGACCTAAACAGTTCTCAGGATCATTTATATTGCTTTCAGAAATCTCTAATCCAGATGGCAAACAGCAAATTGTTACTGACAGCCTAACCCCGAGGCGGGACGTACATCTCTTTTTATACAGTTTCAAGAGGATTAAATGAATTAAAGCATATACTGTAGGTTCTATCTGAAATGAACATGTTAAAGCCCTGACTATAGCTCTCTTCTAAACTTACCATTTCTTTTTACTAGAATGTGTTATCAATGTATTTATGAAACACATGTTATAAATGACAATTTGTGTTTGATGTGAGGTTTGAGCACATATAGTGCATTACAATTCTTTACTGCCACATGAAGTTTTAATGTGATTCGGTCTGTAATGTCATTAAGCATCTTTACAATGTTTAAAGCAGTGTCCAACCTGTGGTACATAAGATTTTCTCAGTTGGCGCTTGATCTGCTTCAATTTAAACTTTATTCAAGCCTAATTTGCTCCTTAAAGGACAACTATCATGAAAAAATGGCCCAATGATAAAAATCTATATAAATATGTTGGATGTCGGGAGGAGGGGTCACTTATAAATCCAGCATCAATAAATATCCAGCCAGGCTTGTTTTCTTTCCTGCATGGAAGGAAGAGGAAATCAGAGGAACATGTTCTGCCCCCCTGAGACACTCAAACCTGTCACCCCTGGATTTTATTCCTACCAGGAGAAGAAAACCACATGCTTGGCGGGAGTTTTATGAAGTTCAGGTGTATGAGTGCCCCATCTCATTTGATTAAAAACCTTCTTAGGTGGTAGCAAATAATTAGAACATGAAAAAATTGTATTTAAAAAGGGTTAAGATAAATTTATTATACAACCACATCATATAGGTAATTTTCCAGTTTAAAATCAACATTTCTGTCGTTACTTTGTTGGTAAATGGGTGTATTTTAAATGAATAGTTACCACCATATTTGACAAGATTTTGCTAAGCCAACTTAATGTAATGCAAACACAATATATGTTAAAGAGGAAGTCCACACATTTTGTAACACTCCACTCACCCCTCCTTTCCCCTGTGTGAAGCCTAATTTAGGCATTAACATAAATAACAACTCTGAATGGAAGTTCGCACTGGGACCTTGAGTGACAGTCACCCAATCCTGTGCAGCAGTGTGACTGCACTGGTCTGTCACTCTGGTTTGACTGTAACTGAAGTCTATGGCTGCCATGCAGAGTGGATTCCGGTCATCAAGTAAGTTGTTTTATTATTTTGAATAAAGGGATGGGTGGTTTGTAGGGGGGGGGGGGGGTTACAAAAAAGTTGGAACTTCCTCTTTTAACATCATTCTGCCACCATGGAGGCTCAGGAAAGAGGCTCCAGTGCAATTAGTAGCTGGTAAACCTCTATTGCAATCAAAAGGTAGGTCTGTCTCTTTCCAAACCTTACCTGATTGTGGTAAACCAAATTTGGTATTTGGTAATTGTAATATGTTTGCGTTTATATCTACTGTCTTTATTTGCGCTCACAATAATAATAATAATAATAATAATAATAATAATAATAAAAATAACAAAAATTAATAATAATAATAATAAGTATTATTCTGACAATTTTCAACCCTCATTCTTCCTTTTCAATTGTTTTTAAAATGTTGGCATTAGCAAATTGAAATTTTGGCAACATTGTAGCTCGTTTGAATTTACATTTGCAAAATCCAGGACCCTTTTGCTTTATTGAAGATTATTTTACATCACCAAACCCATTGTGCGTTGAGTTGAAAACACTTTCCAAACTGGGAGGCCGATTCATTAATAGCGGCAGGTAGCGACAGTTGAGCGACTGTAGCAGTATTTTCACAGCGCCCGCTAGTAGTCGTTGTGCTTGGCCATTGTTCGGTTGTTAATAGCGACTGAGTCGGTGTGCAGTAATGTTGGATACAGGGTGACGAGTCGCTATTTGACAGGTTCCGCGATGTATGGGTGCGCATGATAGCGACTGGTCAGAGCGACCGGCTCCCACCATATTCATCCAAAAATCACGCTCAAAAAATTCAAGCGCTGTGAAATGCATGTTTAAACCCCAGAGCGCTGGCGGCGATGTGTTAAAAGTAATTTTTTAACCCCCAAACCACCATATTTAAAAAAAAAAAAAAATAATAATTTTTAAAGAATTTTGTAATATGAATACAATAATATCAGACCTGTAATATCAATTCTGCACAATTTTTTTTTTTTTTTGTTTTACCTTAAAAAAATTATCTAACATGGCAGAAGTGGTCACAGAATTTTTCACATTTAAAAAAAAAAAACATTAATAACAATTAATTATGAATATTTAAATGTTCCATTGAAATGCATTGGAGAGTGCCAGGTAGCGAGAGGTCATACCTGTCGCTGTTCAAGGTCGGACGCTGGCGCTGTGGGCTGAGGCTGGAATAATGATGAATGAGTGGCTATCTGGCGCTATCTCAGTCGCTAAGCAGGATCGGCTTGATAAATGTGTGATTGTGGTGGGGAGCCGGCGTTCTCGTGGCGGTGCCCGTCATTACCGGTCGCTCATCAGTCGCTACCTGTCGCTATTCCTTCATAAATAAGTGCCTTAGTGCACAAGTATTTGATTAAATGTTGGGTAATTCAGTCTAATTGAATTGCTCCCCTTCTCTGCCCCTGACCAATGTTAAAATGATATGTTATTTTCTCAGTTGTTTAAAAAATGTGGTCCTTGTAATTTTAAAATCCGCCAAGAATTTGACCACCCTGAATGGTATATATCTCTGTGAAATCCAATGTTTCTATATTAAGTTTACCTTTACTGTGATTTGTTTATAACTGAATAAAGAAACATTTTGTTTAAAAAAATGAAAATGTAAAAAAGTGCACATTATTCTGAAACTAATTTAATCTGTAGATCGAACGGCACGACACATGTGCATATGATTACCTGGAAGTGCGAGATGGGAATAGTGAAAACAGTCCCCTGATTGGACATTTCTGTGGCTATGATAAGCCTGATGATATCAGATCTACCTCTAACACCTTGTGGATGAAGTTTGTTTCAGATGCAACCGTAAACAAAGCAGGGTTTGCTGCTAATTTCTTAAAAGGTAAATTATTCTTCAGACATTTTGAATAGGCTGCTAAGTTTCTAAAATCTGCAGCTTTACTTTGTTATTTAAAGTTTCTGCAATCTACTCCCTCTTCACTCTCGTCCATACCTTACTCTCCTTGGAAAAGAAAGCAAAAATAAAATCACTCACCTTGTCCCAGCTTTTGCCCACTCCTATATCTGGCTCCTAGTCTACCAGGACCTGGAGATCTTGAGTGACAATTTCATCACCCAATCACAATGTCTGTCCACTCATTAGAGCCCAGCTTCTGCTGTGGAAGATGGATTACAGCCATGAACAGGTGACTTTTTATTAGTCATGCGGGGCTTGGAGGTTGTGATTAGAGATGAGCGAACTTCTTGAAAGTTCGATTCGGGTTCGCCCGAATCGAACTTTTACGAATCGCTCATCAGAAAATAAAAATGCCGGCATGGTGGGAGCGGGCAGGCCGGCTACGCTGTCAGCGGGCGGCGGAAGCCGGCCCGCTGACAGCGCAGCCGGCCTGTCCGCTCCCACCATGCCGGCATGTGTTTAAAATGCAAACACTTACCTGCATGCTAGGAGCGTGGAGGCCGGCGTCGCTCTCAGGCGCCCTCTGATGACGTTTCCTCTGATGACAGCTGAGAGCGGCGCCGGCCTCCACGCTCCGGTGCCGCTCTCAGCTGTCATCAGAGGACGCGTCATCAGAGGGCGCCTGAGAGCGACGCCGGCCTCCACGCTCTGAGCATGCAGGTAAGTGTTTGCTTTTTAAACAAATGCCGGCATGGTGGGAGCGGGCAGGCCGGCTGTGCTGTCAGCGGGCCGGCTTCCGCCGCCCGCTGACAGTGTAGCCGGCCTGCCCGCTCCCACCATGCCGGCATTTTTTTTTTTTATTTCAGGGAAAATTCGATCGGCACGAACCAAAAAAAATTCGGGTTCGTGCCGAATCGAATTTTCCCTGAAATTCGGAGCGAATTCCGGTTCGTCTGAACCGGTTCGCTCATCTCTAGTTGTGATGGAAGGGGCATGGCATGTTTTAGGATTTTAGGGTTTCTTTAAGGTTTTAACTACAGCTATGTACCCAGGGAATTGTGAATGTACTGTAACAACAATATTAGATCAGAACCCCACAGTGACCACATTTTCTTGATTTAATTAATTTAAATTCTCTTACTCTATATCTATACAGATTTTTTTGTACATGACAACAAAAGTGTTTTCTGTAGCCATTATACATCTTACAGTAATACTGCCCTTTTACTCTGAATTAAATCCTTTGGATTTAGAGATTCTACTAATCCGTTTTGAAATACAACATAATGGTCTGCACACTGTATAATTTAGTCTGCTGTAGATAAAATATCCTTCTTGTGACCCTGACTGGGGTTTGAAATCATTTGTTGTCAATAATATTTTATTCTTGTGTTTAACTCTTTTTAAACAGTACTTTTTGTCTCTTTTACACAGAGGAAGATGAATGCGCCAAACCAGACAATGGGGGCTGTGAACAGCGTTGCATTAACACTCTGGGAAGTTATAAATGTTCTTGTGATCCTGGCTATGAGCTTGGTCCAGACAAGAAGAGCTGTGAAGGTAACAATCTATAAAATTAAGTTAATGTATTTTGGTCTAATGTTGCTAAATTAATTTAGAAAAGAGATTTTGGAGGGACCGTGTAACTGTGCCGATAATTTATCATGCAGTGCCTGTTACTAATGGTCACACTTAACCCTGTCCTGCAACTGTAAGATTTGGAATTATGTTAGTTTGAATGACTATAAGAGGACTATATTCTAAAACTGTACCCTTCGTCATATGCAAAACCACTTTCAGGAAGTTTATTAACCGAAGTGCTTGACAGGAATTAATACCTTGCAGGAAGCTTCATTTTAAAAGGTACTGTCAGGAGATATCAGGAGAGGGAATAACCTTGATTGATAATATGGAAACCAATAACATTTCTGTCACTCCTACTAAGATCTCTAGTGCTAGATACCTGTTTTCTCATTGCCTTGATCAACCATAGTCAGGGTGCCACATCCTAGCACTTTCACATTATTCAGGCACTGATGTGCTCTTCCGATCTCTTTGCGGTAAGCAGATCATGCAAAGCTTCCTTGGTGATGGGAATGCGAGAGTAAGCAGACCATGGCTCTATAAGGTCTGCTTCTCGATTCGCTGTGGCTATAGTGGGAGATAGGTAAGTATCTTAAAACAAAGACAAGGTACACTGATACTTTAATTCTTCTTGTCTCTTAGCCTTTTACTAATGAGCAACTAATACCCTCCACACAAAAGACAAACTTACCTATATTTCAGTGGACACAGTACAGCCGCATGACCACTATAGCAGTTGTTGCTGTCTCCTTCTGTCACAAATTAGTGACCTAATGCCCCACTCATGCCCTGGGCGACGAGGGTGTCAAGATTATGCTCACTGGTCACTGTGGTTACTAGGCTGGGGAAGGTTCTTGGGTTTCACTTAACTACAAGTTTGCCACTTTATTGATCTGTCAGTATTGGGGGGCAGCTCCTTCTGGAAGGCAATGGCATTGTGTCCTGGACTGGATCATCTATAATCACCTGTTTTAAAGATCTGGTCCCAATCAGTCCTCTAGTGGCCATCCACCAGAGTAAGCGGCTCCATTTACTGAAATAGAGGGGGGTTCCAGATCATGCGGCACAGGTCTGTGCGTGGAATCTGGGGAACTGTTAGGTATATAAGATCCTGTCTGGGCAGCATCTGTTGGGCCAGAAGATGAGTATAGCTTTTTGTTGTTCCTTCCCCAGTGATAGGTGTTAGGCATACCATACTTTAAAAGGTCTTATACCTATTTATAACGAATGATGAAGGGATAGCTGATTGTTGGGTGAGTTGAGATGCGCACTTTAACATGAGAATTATGTTTTAAGACAACTGTTATTTTGTCGTTTCAGCTGCATGTGGTGGGCTGTTAACTAAACTTAATGGAACAATAACCACCCCAGCATGGCCGAAAGAATATCCTCCGAACAAGAACTGTGTCTGGCAGGTTGTGGCTCCCTCTCAGTACAGGATATCTGTGAAATTTGAATATTTTGAATTAGAGGGTAATGAAGTAAGTATTTAGCTCTGTTCATTGATATGACATTTTGAAACGGCAATTCTGTAAAGCTAATAAAAATATGAATGCGCACATATTGCTACTAAAATACGCTCATTTTGAGAGGGAGCGTCTGTCATCTCAATGCATCTATTTATTAAGCCGTTCTAAAGCTATACTCTGATGATTACAGCATGATCCTGAGCTGCTCTCGGCGTACTTTAGTTCATCCACTTCTAATTACATATTAGAGGTGGATGAAATACAGCGCACCACCTGGTACACCCTCTCTTGACAATAATGGTGCCTTCTCTGATGTGATTGGAAAAAGGGACCTGCTTTGCGGCTGTGGAGCGCACTTTCAGCACCAGAGCTAACAGCACTAGAACAGGGACTACTTAGCTCTTCTAACTTGGAGAGATCGACCCTGTGGGCCTTTTATGTCACCATCCAGTAAAATAAGGGTCTGAAGGGTCTCTAAACACCAGAACTGGTACTTGCCTATTTCCACAGTCATTCATTTCAACTGCTGGATTGAAACTCTGTGACCACCCAGGGACCTGTGACATTTGCCAAAGGGGTGAAAGCACAGCATTGCTCAAGCCCATTCTGTGGACATTTTTACATGCAAACTGTGCTGCAGCATCAAATTAAAATGCAGGCCATGGTAGCACATAAACTTAAAACATTCTATACATCTTAATATAATCAGCATCATGCTGATCGTGTTGCATAATATTTTGGCAGACTTGCTTTTTGCTCTAGCCATATTGCTTCAATTTATTGTAATACAGAAGTTGTGTTCACACAATAGCATTAAATGAAGAGAGGTTATGTGAAATCATTATAATGGGAACCACAGCAAAGGAGAAACTCTAGTCAGAAACATATTTTCCCTTTCTTCTATTTTTTTAGTATATTAACTAACCGTGATTTATGGACCTTGAATTAATAGTACACAGAGCCTCAAATGAACTTTGTTAGACATAGCTGTTACTGAAGGGAATGGCAACATAGCTGCAAACAATTGGTGCATTTTCTGAAGCCATTTATGTTTCAGCATAAGAAGCTTACAAAATTCCAGCATAAAACACTTTTTTGTTAAAGCCATTAGACTACAGAATAGGAACATAATTCAAACATTGACAACGTTTCTTTAATAAATCATTCAACACATTAGCTCTCTGGATGCAAGGATAACAAAGATACAATTAATAATAGTACTACATTTAGGCATTTTGTAAATATGTATAACTGTTTTATCTCACCTGAAGAACTTCTGCCTCAAACCCTGATGAGGTACATTGGAAAGAATCATGATTGTGTGTTAAGGTGGATAGCTTCTTATGGATATATAAGAGAAATACTATCAATTAAATGTAAGGTTTGTCTATAGTAAAATGTCAAGTGGGGGGAAAATCTTACTGTGTCTTATTGGGCGAATGTTAAAAAAAAATTTCCCGCTGCTCCCACACTGCTGGCCTGTGCTTCTGCAGCAGTTAGTCTCCCGCCGACATATACACACACAAGCATATGCATATCTTACCAGCCGCATCCACTGCCCTCCTTCTCCACGCACACGCGCGCTACCACACTGGTTCTCTGCGCGAGTGTGTGAGTGAATGCGGTGAGTGCCGGTGGGCCATGGAGGTGTGGGGATCGGCAGTGGGCAGTGGTGGCAGTGCAGGTGGGCATTGGCAGCAGAGATGGCTGGTAATATATATGTGTATGTGCGTGTGTATGTCTATATGTAGGCAGGAGACTGGCTGCTGCAGGAGATGCAGGTCAGCAGTGTGGGAGGCGGAGCCATGGCAATGTAAGCATTTTTGCCTGTATTTGGGATGCCTCACACTGCCTGTATTTGTGATGCCTCAATCTGCCTGTATTTGGGATGCCTCACTCTGCCTGTATTTAGGATGCCTCACATTGCCTGTGTTTGGGATGCTTCACACAGCCTGTATTTGGGATGCCTCACACTGACTGTAATTGGAATGCCTCACACTGTCTGTATTAGGGATGCCACTCATTGCCTGTAATGTGGGGTCTGTAATGGTGTGATTGGAGGGGATTTTGCACACTGTCTGTAATAGGGTGATTGGTGGGTATTTTAGCACACCATTTTGTTCAGAATATATATATATGTTTGCCTTCAAATCCTGGCTGCGCCTTATGGGGTGCAAAATACTGTAGTCTAAATACAGGATAAAAAAAGGGTCTGAATTCTCAAGAGAAAGTTTCAAGGCATATGCAAGATACAAAAAATGCATTCATAGATGTGTGTGTATGTTTAATGTGCATTGCATGTTATTATTGTAATGGAAATCACAAAGTACACGCTTTATTACTGCTGAGGTGAAGCAGAACTGTACATATAAATGTGGCAACAAAATGTAAACATAACTATTTCAGTTACCCTATGCCTATTACCACAAGTATATATAATATATGAAATATTTTCTACTTTGTCTTTAGGTTTGCAAGTATGACTATGTAGAGATACGGAGTGGGCTATCTTCAGATTCTAAGTTACATGGGAAATTCTGTGGAACAGAAGTGCCTGAAGTTATTACTTCACAATACAATAACATGAGAATCGAATTTCGATCTGACAATACCGTATCAAAAAAAGGCTTCCGTGCCCATTTCTTTTCAGGTATGGTACTGCTTTTACAATGCATTTCATGCAGAAAGTAAGAATTGAGCTGCCAGAATACTAGACATCTACAATGTATTTGTATTTTATTCACCTACATATAGTATTCTTATATTTATTTTTAGACATTTTGCACAATCATGTACCAAATACCGTCTTATCTTTACACTTTGAATTTTAAATCAAAGTAAATTGACTTATTTCAAATTAGTTCTACAGTGTCCCAAAAGGAAGTTTTGCCTCATTCCCTGTCTTCCTATAACATGCAGTATATAATTAGTTGGATTGTATGTATTTCCTTTTTTATACGTTTTTGACAGCAGGAACAAATTAAGGACCTGGTTAGTATGTTTTTTCTAATAATGTTCATTGCGTTTTGCAGGAGGCATGGAAGGGGGAGTTTTATCTTCTTAACAAAGGGTTGCTTTATAGTGGAAAAAAATAAAATATTACTCTCTTGGGTTTTGTTGCTCCCTGTGTTTTCCCCCCGGGATCACCGAAAACCTCATCTTTTTCCGGTTCCTATGTGGGCCATGGGCAGCACTGGTTTGTTTAAAATTTACTTTGTCACACTGATCTCAGTGAGAGATCTCCCACCATGCATACTGCTGCTATGAGGCTGATACATGTGCAGGATGTCAGCAAGTCTGACAACTCTATCTCCAATCATGACTCGAGATTTGAAAGCCTCTAGTAGGCTCAAAAACAACTAGATTGCCAGGGTGCCTTTTAAGGATACAGTGCCATGTAAATATAGCAAATATTACATTCATGGTCAACATTACAACACATGTGTTTCATATTTATTATACTAATTTCCAGGATTTATTTTTTATGGCAATCTTAAATTAGTTAACTGCTCACCATTATGTACAATTATTTATTTTTATTTTCTGGCTCTGGTGTAAATATACTGTGACAGAACTAAGGGAAATTTATTTCAGTTTACTAACACACTACAGTGCTAGCAGAAGTAGTTGTAGTATTGGCCTAGCAGGGGTGGGTTGACCATGGGGGGAACCGGGAGAATTCCTGACGCATTGGCCACACCAACCCCTGACACATAATCTGTCCCAACAATACTAAAACTTTAGTACCATCACTCCAAGGGTGGCTACATCTACCCCATCATATAACTCCATGATACAGTATTAAGTGTGTAGTTCACTTGTTGACTGACCTAAAAGGACATTGAGGATAGGGCACAGCAGCATATTAGCTTGTCATGGTGTGACCAGGAACACAGAAAATTCTCCGTTTGATTTTTGCCCCTTTAGCCTAGTATGTTTTTTCCTTTCCAAATCAGGTGAAAGATTGCTGGTAAGTATTATGCAGTTTATAAATCCTAGTTCTATAACTTAAAGTGGACCAACACCCAGGATTTTGACTATCCTGGGTCTTGGTCCACTTCGGTGGGGCACCCCCGATCGGGGTGCCCCGCTGTGTGAAACCCCCCCGATCACCCTAAAAACTCACCTCTCCCCGCTCCCAGCGCAGACGGACAAGCGATCTGACAGCCGCTTGTCCGTGGCTCCTCCGCCGCCACCTCCCGCACGTCCCTCTTGACGCGCGCGCCCCCGCGCCGGCCATTCACAGACGGCCGGCGTGGGGCGCAGGAGGTGGCGGCGGCCGGCCGCCGCCGAAACTAAGGTAAGGGGGTTTGGGGGTTTTGGGGGGGTTTCACCCCGCGGGACATCCCGATCTCGGATGTCCCGCGGGGAGGGAGGTGATCGGCCCGGGAATCTTATAGATGGTCCACTTTAATAAATTGTGTGATATTCATAAAAAGTGTTTAGTCTGTGCTTAATACTATAGTAATGTTACTATTATAAACAACTGCATTTTTTATCCAAGAGTTATACTGTACAATCATATAGTTCAGATATTGTGTGCAGATTAGTTATTAATAATAACAATTATACCCCAAAGCAGCTAAATTATTTAAAGTTAAAGGGACTAAAAACACAAATTTAAAAGCACACAGGCACTTACCTTGCCTCTACCTCAGCAGCTCCACTGCTCAGAAACCTCCCAGTTTCCGAGAACAGAGCTCCCTTTGTGTTGTCACCACCCTCACATCAGTCACAGTGACTCTGTACGCTCCCTCCATTCATTGCAATGACACTGCTTTGCCACACCCTCTCCATTTCAATAAACAGAGGGGGCTGTGCAAAGGCACTGTGACTGGCATAGCGGAGTCTTGGGTAATTCTTGGGTGCATGTCTGCGATGCCTCTCAATATTAGAAACCAGGAGGTATCTGAGCGGCATATAATCAAGGAGCTGCAGGGGGTGAGAGAAGGTAAGCGCTGGTTTTGGGCTGGCTTGAGATAAATCAAGTCACTTTTAGGTGTCCATCAAAATCACAATTCATTTTGATAGTTTTTTATTTTGACTTATTACCTTTGTATTTTTATAACATATCTGATTGATCACAGATATTTATTATGCATTATTATTAATTACTATTATTATTATTATTATTATTATGGATATAGAGTTTACTTTGGGGCAACAAAATGATTACAGAATTCTTACAATATATGTGTTATGCTGATGCTTTGATGCTTTTTGATGACTCTTAGATTCTTTTTAAAAAAAGCATGTTAACAGCTTGTATCTGGAAACTTGGTGACAATAATGCGAATGGGGTCTCATTTACCACCCGCACTCATTTTGTTCACTGTTGCTGGTACATTTTTGTTCACAGACAAGAAAGCTGCCTGCAAAGAAAGAATTTTTATTTTTGAATCTTGCAAGGACTTGACAAAAAGTGTCCCATCGGGTCGTGTACGTATATATGACAGACTGGTGGCCTCTGACAGGCTCAGAGGTACGACCACGCTGTAGGATTACTTGTGATGGTGAATGGATGAGTCCTTTTTTGTTGGCTCTAGAGTCACAAATATCCATTCGAACCAAAGGGAACTGCCTTCTCTTCACTCACCCATAAATGGCTTTGGGTTCTAAATGCCTAAAACATTTATTCTCAAAACTTATAACTTCAACTAACCATATTGGATTTCCAGAATGCTACTTTTAACAAGAATGTAATCTTACTTCAACAACAAGTAGACAAATACTGCTTTTTTCTAGTAACTTATTCTTCAAGCATTACTTAAAAATATATTATTACCTAAAGCTTTAGGTTGAGTTTAGGAATATTAATTTAGAGCCAGTAGATGCTGTACTCAGTTTTCAATAAGTCGGAGCATATATGAAACTCGAGGCTTTTTTAAAATAAGCTTTTAAAAAAACATCATTTAAAACAACCAAAATATGGCATTTAAAATTCTACCCAAATGGACTGTGCAGGCATATAGAACAACTGTTACTGTTGTGCTGCAAGCTGCTTCAGTCTCATTTTGGAGCTACCTGTTCCCAAGCTTAGAACACACTTCCACCTGACCCCACGTGAACAGCCATCCAGCCGCCATGAGTCTATGGGAAAGGAGGCGGGTATGGGGAGTAAGTGTATTTCTGTTACATGTTTGGGACTGTAGATGTCCTGAACCTTGGCCCAACGGGATATATATTATAGTTTAAATTGTTTATATATCCTGGACCAATCACCAGGATTTTGACTATGTTGGTGATTGCTCCCTGTCCCAGGGGCATTCTGATGTAAGGTATCCCCCTGTGTGAAAGCCCCCAGATCGCCCACTTTCACTCACCTTTCCGCCGTCCCCATGGCGCATGCAGGGGTGCTCATCCAATCAGTGTATTATGCAGTGCATGCTAATGCCTGGCAGTTAGCGGCAGTTAGCCGCATCCCCGGCTCCCCTGTGAAGAGCACGCACAGCTACAGGGAAGATGGGCATGCACAGCTACAGGGAAGATGGGCATGCACAGCTACAGGGAAGATGGGCATGCACAGCTACAGGGAAGATAGGCATGCACAGCTACAGGGAAGATTGGCATGCACAGCTACAGGGAAGATTGGCATGCACAGCTACAGGGAAGATTGGCATGCACAGCTACAGGGAAGATTGGCATGCACAGCTACAGGGAAGATGGGCATGCAGCCGCCAGTGAAGACAGCATTGCGGGAGCCTCCGGGATCAGGTAAGATTACTGGCGACTCGGGGGGGTTTCACACAGTGGGGCAGTTGATATAGGATACCCAGAGGGAGGGCTAGCAGCTGGCTGTAGATTCTTTTCGATTCCAGGGTCGCCACAGGGGGTGGTCAACTTTAAATATATTGAATGTAAAATGTATTTAGCTTTTCTGAAATACTCCATACAGCTCTTTTTTAGTACTTCATTGTGTGCTGCTCTCCAAAACTTGAAGCGCATGTATTCCAGATGCTCTCCAAATCTAATGAAAATACTTTCCATAACTGCAATAGAGACAAGCCATGTAATTTGTAATAGTTTTCATTCATATCATTACCACTGAACATGGATTTGTTTGGAAAGGCCCAAGTGCCCTGCAACAAACCCACCAGGGCCCAACTTTCTTTGGAAATATTTCCTGCTCCTACACTCTGATCCAAATTTTGTAAATACCTTTAATGTGAATGACAGCATGAGGTTAGCAGGTCTATTATACAATAACAAAGAATAATCAGAATGTTTTAAATAAAAAAACGGAGAGGGGACAAGCTCTAAGAAGATATACCTCCCCACTTCCACCAGAACACAAGTTTATATAAGATGCAGATTGGAAAGGCTGTTTCAAGCTTCACTGGTTATATCCCCTTTCACAAGCAATCGAATAATTAAATAAATGACATCAAGCTTTAATAAACCTTAAATACTTCTTGTACTTACTAAGGACCAGTTTAAAGCAGAAAAAACACACTGTGGCCTAAAGAAGATTGCAGGGCAGGCCACTGGCCTGCCCCAGGGGCATCCCAAATCGGGAGGTGCCGCTGTGTGAAGGGTGCCGTAACACTCACCTGCTTCCTGGTGCCCCTGGCAATATAAACATCCTGTGGCTGCATTCCTCACATCTTTGGACTATTCAGACCATTCAGATAGGTTGGGGGAGGGAGCACGCATGCTGCTGGTGATGTGGCCGCTGCGCTCCCGACTGCTGAAGCTCTGCATGTAGACAGAGCTGTTTGCGGAGCATTATATATACATAGCAAAGGGCATTCTAGGGGATTTTACACAGGGGGCATCCCAGTTTGGGGGCATGGAGCAAGACCCGGGATAGCCAAAAGCCCTATTAAGCAAACATTTTTAAACTTGTTTTGGGCTGCAAGAAAAACTCTTAGAACATCACTAGTTATGCAGGGCTGACTCCAGGCTTATGTGGGCCCTTGGGTAAGCCTCAGAGGGCCCCTTTGTGGTGTGTCATGTTAGTTGACATGTCACGTCACCTTCCAGCTCTGCTGCCACTGATGGGTCCTTTTCATGAATGAAGTAGGTCAGGAACATCCAGCAATTTCGTCTTCCAGAGTGTTGGCTTTGCATGGCGGCATCTCTGGTACCTTGTTTCTGCTTCCATATGCCTACTCCTTTCATTGCAATGGAGGGGGCATGCCTAGGTGGGTTTGGTATGCAAGCCTCTTTCATTGCAATTAATGGTGTAGTGTGTTAGGGGGCGTTAAGTCATCTTGATGGACACCGAAATGTCTGGCCAGTACTGGAGAACCGAATCGCTCAATCTCTCTCATTGGTAAGTATGAAGATGACGGGCACCGTACATAGGAGCTGCAGGGCACAAAAGGTGAGTATAGACTAATTTTTTTATGCCTGGACAGGGACTTTAACCATCCTGGAGTTTTCAATTTACATTACAAAACAAACTTGCATATTTAACACCTTAAGGACATTTATGTAAAACTGAATAAAAAGGTCAAACAAAAAGATTACCATAAAACGTTTGAAATGGCAGAACTCTTTAGAGCACTGATGACTAATAAGCCCTTGAAGTACAACATACATGAGAAAATTGTGTAGTAGCGCACCATGATTAGCACTGTCCCCTCTAATTAATTGCTATGCGTCTGCATTATGCATTGCCTTGGAAGAGTGTTTCTATGTATGTCAAGAGCAATCTGCCATTACTTAGTTGAGGCTCTGACCAGGTCTGTCTGATAATGACATATGACACATTGCCGTGCAAGTGGAGGCCTCATTCTGAAATGGCTGCGGTTAAGAATCTTTCTTTATGCAGAAACACTGGTGACCTTTTGACAATTGCTTCTCATCTTTACTCCTTTACTTCAGATCTAATGGTGGAAGTATGCATATTTAATATCTTTTAATTTGCCTCACTACACTGGCCTATAGCCACCTCCTCATTAACTATTAATATGTTTCAGCTTTCGGAATTGGTCTTAAGATGTATATAATGAATATATTATTGTTCAGTGCTATGTCTGCTGCTAATCTGTAAGTAAGCAGGCAATGTTACCTGTACCTTTGTGTACTCCTGTCCTGTAGGTCTATTACTAGAATGCTACAGGGTTAGTGCATAACTGCATATCCTAATTAGACCACCAAAGAACGATTACTAATGGCATTATTTGTGATGTCAAATAAAATAGCGATACAATAATTATCATAAATACGTATCACAACATAAGGAGTTGTATTTGTACAAGGGTACAGGCAGACATGGCTAAATTATTTTGCATGATATATGATACATTCATTTAATTGCCGTGATCCGCTGTTTACCACCATCTTTCTTTTTACCAATGGGTAACTCAACATATATTTCTTACCTGCAGACAAAGATGAGTGTTCAAAGGAAAATGGAGGCTGCCAACATGAATGCATCAACACAATTGGCAGCTATGTTTGTCAATGCCGCAATGGATTTGTACTTCATGAAAACAAACATGATTGCAAGGAAGGTAAGAGCCAAATTTAAATAAGAAGTAAAAAAGTAGGTAAAATAAAATATTTCATTACTTGTATCGAAGCAGTAACAGTTGTTACATTATATGGACTGTCCATGCAAGGGGTTAATAAAACCTACGGCCTCCTCACCTCTTAAAACGGACCAAAACCCACATTTTTAACTAGCATCCCCTGAATTACTCCCCCCATTAAGAGTATGTTTTGGCAATTTTCACTGCTCCTGTGTCACTCTAATCCCAGCTAACAGCCCTTGTTTTAGCTGTAAAGCTCTGCCTCCTCCATCCATTGCCATTGTTGTGTGTGGCAATTATGTCATTGCCATACCTATGCAATAACTGATCACCTGCCATCTTACAGAGAGGAACAGAATGATTCAAAAAGCGAAAATATCCATTTCTAGTTCTAGACCCTAAGAAGGGAGTATCGGCAGGGGCTTTGGCCAAATGTATTTCACAAGTTCGTGGGTTTTGGTCAGCTTTAAGTGAATGTTGTTTAGTTGTCTTTGGCCCTTATGTGCAGCTTGGAGCAAGCTTTACAGTGTCTAATCTCTCCCCTCCACCCCCTGGTCTCTGCTTTGATGGTCAAGAAATAACATTTTTTGGTCTCCTGTGACCAAGTGCTGCCTCCAGTTCCCTCTCAGCTTGTACACAAGCACAGCATTAGGCTACATTTACACCTGTCCCATGTAAATCTCTGTATTTTGATACAGTGCAGTTGAAACATAGCCAAAAATGTCCTGCTTGCTGTGTTCTAAGCAAACTACATATTCAGATGTATTCTGTGTCTATTCTATGGAGCGGCATCTGCAAAAAACTGCACATGGCAAATACACCTGATCTGCACCTGCATTAGTTGGTGTGTAAAATGCATGGGTATGCTATATATACACCCATGTGTTTACCCAAACTCTACTGTGATGTTAGTTCTACTATGTCCACAATGTAATTTACTATTTAGCATTTCTTTGCATTATCACAAGATGGGACTGCTAAATGTAATGAAAACAAGGAATTGGTTTTAATCGCACCCAATCAAAAGCATGGGGGGCATCCCGATTGCCAAAGTCCTCTCATGTCCACCCCCCTCCCCATCCCACGCGCAAGCCTGGTTTCCTCACTCCTATTTCCTCATTGCTCCCACATGACAGCTGAAGGCCGAAAGTGGGGCCCAGAAAGGGGATCAGAAATAAAATTACATGGTGATTCAAAACCCAGAAAAGGTACATAAAATACCTCTGTGTATCTGTGGATGAAAAACAAAGAAGTGTTCACTTGTCTTTTGATACCTTTCACTTGATTTCATTTTTTTATCTGTTTTAATGTATTTTTGGAAATAAAAAACCTTTTCATTATATTGTGTCTTTCCTTACACAGCTGAATGTGAGCATAGAATTCATAGCTCAAATGGAGTAATAACAAGCCCCAACTGGCCAGACAAGTATCCAAGCCGCAAGGAATGTACCTGGGAGATCAGTGCCACTCCGGGTCACAGGGTTAAGCTGGTAGGTGACAGTACATGTTTAAATAAGCGCTAATGCAGACAGATAGAATAAGAGTAGAAACTAAATATGTCTGATTACATTTTCATTTTGCGTTTTTTTTTTTTATGATCTTCACTAAAATAGTATTTAATATTTTTTGCATGGCCTCAGCACCTCTATTGCAGTAAATGCAGTGGATGTGCTAGAGTAACCGTGACTGATGGCTAGGGGCATTCATTTCAAAGGCAGCGGTGACTGGAGGACTGGTCCAGTGGACAGTTCAGGACTCGTTCTCAGGATCCACTAAGCTGGTGCCCCTTGGGGTAGGACTGATCAGCTGCGGTGGACAAAAAGTGAGTATGAAGTTTGTTTTTATTTTTAGTTGCCTGGACACATTATCTTCTATCACAAACGAAACTGGAGATACAAGAAAAAAAGATTTACTGATATATATATATATATATATATATATATATCATATTTTTCGCCCTATAAGACGCACCTGCCCATAAGACGCACCTAGGATTTGGGGGAGAAAAATAAGAAAAAAAATATTTTTACCAAAAACGCACCATTACAGACAGTGTGGCATTCCCCTTTCCCATTCCCATTCCCATAGGCTGTGTGGGATGTTCCCATTCCATAGACAGTGTAGCATCCCCCTCCCATTCCAATATAGGCAGTGTACACCCCATTATCATAAGCAGTGTGGCATTCCCCCCTCCTATTCTTCATATAGGCAGTGTGCCCCCCCATTCCCATTGGCTGTGTGGCATCCCCCTCTCCCCATTAGTATAGGCTGTGTGGCATACCCCTCTCCCCCATAGGCTGTGTGGCATCCCCCTCTCCCCCCATAGGCTGTGTGACATTCCCCCTCCCCCATTTGTATAGGCTGTGTGGCATCCCCCTCTCCCCTCATAGGCTGTGTGGCATCCCCCTCTCCCCCCATAGGCTGTGTGGCATCCCCCTCTCCCCCCCCATAGGCTGTGTGGCATCCCCTCTCCCCCCATTTGTATTGGCTGTGTGGCATCCCCCTCTTCCCTCATAGGCTGTGTGGCATCCCCCTCTCCCCCCATAGGCTGTGTGGCATCCCCCTCTCCCCCCATAGGCTGTGTGGCATCCCCCTCTCCCCCCATAGGCTGTGTGGCATCCCCTCTCCCCCATTTGTATAGGCTGTGTGGCATCCCCCTCTCCCCCCCTTGGCTGTGTGGCATCCCCCCTCTCCCCCATTTTCTATAGGCTGTGTGGCATCCCCTTCTCCCCCCATAGGCTGTGTGGCATCCCCCCTCTCCCCCCATTTGTATAGGCTGTGTGGCATCCCCCTCTCCCCCCATAAGCTGAGTGGCATCCCCCCTCTACCCCCATTTGTATAGACAGGGAGGCACAATAAAAAAAAAAAAAGTAAAACTCACCTCCACGGTCGGCTCCGTGAATGAGGCGGGTGTGGCCTGCGCCGCGTCAGCGTCGGCACAGGCCACGCCCACCCCATTCACGGAGCTGGCCGTAAGAAGCAGCGGCGGGCTCTGTCCCGGCCCGCCGCTGCGATCGCTGTATTTTAGCGGCAGCGATGACAGCGGCGGGGCCAGAGACAGCTCCCCCGCCGCTCCTCCATCTGCTGCTTCTTCCGCCTGGGGCACATGCGAGCACCCAGATCAGGGCAGCAGGTGGGCGTGGCCTGCACCGACTTGGTGGAGGAGCGGCGGGCGCTGTCTCTGGCCTCGCCACTGTCATCGCTGCCGGTAAAATCACAGCGGCGGGGCCGGGACAGAGCCCCCGCCGCTCCTCTGGGCTCTCGCAGTGTGACAGGCAACGCGGGAACGGGTGAGTTTTTTTTTTTTTTACATTCGCCCGATAAGGCGCACGGACATTTTCCCCCCACTTTTGAGGAAAACTAAGTGCGTCTTATAGGGCGAAAAATACGATATATATATATATATATATATATATATATAGTGATGTTTCACTGTTTAGTTTTGATCTGCTAAATTGGAATCCTTTTGCAGCTGCCCAACACCCCTCATCCTCTCCAACTACAAACCTGATCACATGGTGATCCAACAGCACATGTGCGGGCCACGGCAACATCCCTAGCAGCCCTCCGGCTGCTTCTCCAGCTGAATAGCTGCGTGTATGCCTGCCTCTCCCACTGCATTTATTATTATGTTTATGTACTACATAGAATGCTGATTGGAGGGGCGTCAGGACATGTGCCATGGGATCAATGGCAAGGGAAGAAAGGAGTGGGTTTTTGCAATTTTCTGTGACCGTGGGGAGTAAGCAAAGAGAATGACCCAGATATCTTCGTAAGTTTTGAAGAGGCCAACTTGGTCGGATTCATTTTTTTACAAGCCGACAAATACTCTTTTATCCAAAACTCTTACTTTGGTGGCTTCTGAAGATCGGATAACAGCCCAGGAAATGGAGTTAGCTGTATAAGTCCTGGGCATTCACATCAACTAACTGTAAGAACCAGGTGCACGTTGCTATTCATACTGTTTAAATTTCAGGAAAACAAAATGTCAGATGCCATTTTATAGACGTAACGACAGCAGAATTTTTATATAACCCCTCAGCTGTGCAAACATAAGGCTGTACTATAACTGTGAATGTAAATGTGTTTTCACGCTAGGCATTCAGTGAATTTGAGATTGAGCAGCATCAAGAATGTGCATATGACCATCTAGAAGTTTTTGATGGGGAAACTGACAAGTCGTCTATTTTGGGACGATTATGTGGCAGTAAGATTCCAGATCCTTTGATTGCGACGGGGAACAAAATGTTTCTTCGCTTTGTGTCAGATGCATCAGTACAAAGGAAAGGATTCCAAGCTACCCATTCCACAGGTTAGTACTGAGCAACATTTGCCTATGCTCACCCAGGGTTCAGTAGATTTAATAATGTAGATTAAACAAATGTTGCAAATAAACTGTGCTGCATTATTGCGAAACCCATCGTTAATTTACAGACGTTGAGGTCGATTCAGAGCCTGGTGAGAAAAATCGGCATTCACTTTCATTGTCTACTTTGGGGCTGATTCATAGCCAGGTGAAAATTTACATACATTGGAAAATGAAAGTGAATGCCAGTTGTCGCTCATGAAAAAGAAGTACATTTTCTCACCAGGCTCTGAATCGACCCCATTGTTTAAATAACAACTTCTAAACAAGTTTTATCACACTATCGTGTGTCGAATACGGTTACTGTACTTTTTGGAGCCAAATTCTTACAAAAGAGTCAACATTATGGTGTGTGAGTTTCATACAAGCCACGTCTAACATAAATGCTTCTGTGTGCACCCAATTGGTAGATGTGAAAAATAAAACACAGTAGATCTATAAATCAGACCCAATACGTTTTTTCAATATATGCAGTCATGGTTAAAATCTAGTTGCATTACACTGCCATCTAGTGGTGTCAAATGTTTTCTTCTTTTACTTTTAAAGTATGTGTTTGTAGTTATTCTAGTCTACTTTTACAAAGTCTAAAAGGCTCTTGTCTGGGAGAAACCCTTTCCTAGGGTCTAGGATGCCCTGCTGTTTGAAACTCACCTTGTCCCAGGAGGCCACGGCACTCATATCGGCAGTCAGCAGAGCACTTCTATGCCGCAGCATCACTGATCTACACAAAATGTCTGCTGCCATGTGTGCACTGATATTGCTGATATGATTGCTATAAAATCCTAGGACCAGATCTGCTTTTCACATTGTATTTGTCAACAAGTCTTTTAGATATATGGAAAGTGATACATCTAGGCTATTTTTCACATATGCTTATATAGTCTTCTAACACTTACTTACACAGCTGCTGAACATTAGAACTAATTATTTTTCTTTTATCTAAAATACTTTTTTTAGAATGTGGCGGCAGACTAAAACCAGAAGCAAAAGCCAAAGACCTGTTTTCCCATGCCCAGTTTGGTGACAACAACTACCCAGTCCAGGCAGATTGTGAATGGCTGTTGGTTACTGAGAGAGGTCTTCGCGTTGAGCTTAGTTTTCCAACCTTTGAGGTGGAAGAGGAAGCAGACTGTGGCTATGATTACATAGAGCTGTTTGATGGTCATGACACTTCAGCGATGAGAATCGGTCGTTACTGTGGTTCAGGGGTAAGAAATGTTATTAGTTTAGTAATGCTTTCATTACAGAATGAGATGCTTTTCCCATGCCCTTAGGCAGCCCTAAACAGGATATCCATCTGCTATCCCTTGCTTGAAATCCTAAAAGCAGGGCTATTATTCTGACCTTCCACCTTTATCGAGCATCCCCTGCTCTGATCAAAGATGTGATGGCATCCAATAGGATTGGCCAGCCATGCAGATGACTCGGACATAATTACTCATTTGAGATTTTGCGACAGAATACACTGGGAAGGGGTGAAAAAAACATATACCTGGTTCAAATCACACTAAACAGCATATATATTGCAGACAGGGCATGGTAAATTGTCTTGGGTAAACTAGAAGTTTCTAGAAAAATCCCTGTCCATGCTCCTCCTTTTCAGTGGCATCATTAGTCACATGGGGCGATTCCACAGAGGCTCCTCCTCTGCAGTTTACAAGTTGTCCTTCCCGGCTGCCTGGGATTAGCTTGGCAAGATGCCAAGTAAAGAGCAATGGGGACCTGTGTTTCCCCTCACTGCAAATGCCAAAGGGGTGGCTGCAATAGCGGCTCCCCACCAGCAACAGACCAGCATCTTCCAGGCTAGGAGGGAGCCCCCAACCCAGAGGACCAGCAAAAAGGACACCACCCAGCAGGGAACAGATAAAGGAAAATGCAGTGATAGTGAGTTCTTTTTCTTTTGTAACTGTGAACTGGTAGGAGGGCCCAAATACCAATTTACACATTGCGGTGTCTGGAGCTATTGTACCCACATTCGGGAGCACCGAAGGGTCCAAGGAACCCTTATACCAGTTCATTGTGGTGGCCAGAGCTCTAGGGAATATCCGACCAGATACACCCCAATCCAGCTCATCACCTTCCTTTAGCTACTATTAGGCTTTAACCAAAAAGGGGTGCAGGTTCAATAACCAAAAAGTTTAATTGATCAAGTACTGTTTACTAAACTTAGTACTGTCTCTTGTTTTATGTAAAAATAAGGCACTTATTTTTTTTACTATGATTTTTTCTCTGCATCTCCAATGCTAACTGTTTTCGGTGTTATAAGCTAAAGTAAAGTCGTTCATATCCTTCTAGGGGTAACAGGTTGTAATTAATACAAGTATGCAGATAAATAAAGTGTTCTGTTTTCTTCCCTTTTAGCCACCAGAAGACATTATATCTACTGGAGATGCAGTACTTATTTATTTTCACACTGATGATACCATCAGCAAGAAAGGATTTCACATACGATACAAAAGTGTTAAGTATCAAGATATTCTCCACACCAATTAATACAGGACCCCTCTGTAACCGAAGAATAGGAGAAAAAAGAACGTGACTGTGAACATGAGAAAGATTTTTTTTTTTTACTAACATTAGTGTAAATGTTTTATATCATAAATAAAACAGGAACTTTATTACAAAGACTACACTGATCATAAATAGATCAAGTCCACGCCTGAAAGACATTAATAACGCGGATGCAGGTTTGAACTCGGTTCTCAGTGAACACTTTGTATTGCATGCTGCTAGGGAGGCTATGGGGGGATTTCATGCCAAAATGACCAGTATTCGACCTTGGTTCATTGTTTTATGTTGTCATTTTCAACAACATATTAATTAGCGATGGAAAACTGGTGGTGATTATCAAAAACAGTAAGATGTCAAAAACAGTGACACTTAACATGATCAAAATAAGCACACTATTATGTAAAAATGTCACAACAATAATTTACACATGGCAGACGTGGTTGTAGGTCGCTTTTGTGAAGTTCCTCTTATGAGCTTTCATACTTCGGCTAACTTGTCATTGTTTTTTGCAAAGTCTCTTGGCACCACTAAAAAACAATCCAAGGACAACTAGACCTTTTGACTGAATTAAAAAGGAAGCCAAAATGTCCTGCAGACTCATAAACCTGCTTTGGGCTCCTGTGTTTGGAGTTGCCTTGACAGGCCACTTATCTTGTAAACAATATGGCATGCGGAATACAAACTGAGAAGATATTTAAGAGGAATTCTGGAACTCAGTCAGGATTCCACCATTTATTCAGTAAAACAAAGATGCTGAGGATATGGGAACTTTAAGCCTCTTTGTGACTTAACACAGATGCCTGTTCAACGGCCACCTTTGTTTCTTCGTTGTAACCATCATTTATTTGAATGTATCTTTTTGTTCATTCACAGTGCGAGTGCTGTTTGAAAAAAGGATGTGTTCATCTTATTGGTCTTTTATGCCATATGTTGTAATGCACTGTTCCTTTTGCAAGAAATCTAATCAGGGACCTTTTAGTGGATTTCAAATCGTACTTCTCATATTCCTCTTTTCGATGGTAGACAATGAAACAGTTGGATCTGAATACATATCTGAACTGCAGGTTCTAAAAACATCATTAGTTTTATCTAGAAGCATCAACATGTATAATGGCTGCTGTTGTGTAACTATGGATAACTATTACTATTCAGACCCCAATGTTTGCAGGTTTGTCAGCAGTATTTAAAAGGAGATATTTTTTCAGTGATGTATCCATTTCCAATGGTGCTAAATTTGTTAGGAAGCCACAAAGACACACTGTTAAAATAATAATGAGCCATCAAAACTGGAAATATGAATGCATCACATGCTCATCTGTATCTGTATACAGCTATTTTATCTTCAGCTCTGTGTCCTGTGGAATAACAATTGTTGCCTTAGAATTCTTGCACACGATCAACCAGATCTTCTTGTAGATACATCTGTAATTTGATACAGCAGTTGACAACTTAAACATTTTAAATGTATGTTGAAAACGAACTCTAAGACTATTGTATGCATAGGCATAGCATATATTGTACATATAACGCATAGCTTTCTCTGTAGTTGTATTATGTATTATTATTATTGAACTGTGCTTTTAGATCTTGTACAGAGCTAGCAATGAAATATCTGCAAAATGTCAGTTTGTATGAATGTAAATGTTTCAGATGTATGAAAAATCTTGTATGGTTGACCAGTTAAATTGTTCTGTTATGTGCCAAATTCTTTCGAACTTTTTTTTGACAGTAACAACTTTTATTTAAAGTTGTCAAACTTGGGTTATTTAAAATAATGCAATTACAAATGAAACTGAGTTTATTAAATAGAGTTCTTGTTTTGATATTATTTGTCGGAGGTTGCTGTATGCTTGAGAATTAAGCATCAGCAGTAGAAATGATTAGAATGGTCTATTCAAAATGGAATATAGAATGTTTACCTAAATAGACAATGATTAAAGAGACCAGTTTTTGGTCCTACTCTGACTGTATCAACTTTACTCGGTCCCAAGATTCAGCACTGCAGAATTCATGCTAACCGGTAACATACAGCATGTAGGGTTGCCCCCTGTGCTTGTCACAGTGACTTGAGCACTTCCAATTTATTTACTGCAATAGATGGGGTCGAGATGAGGCCTGGCACTCCTCTCCATTGCAGTAAATGAAGTGGTCAGGGGTGACAAGTGAGGCTATTTTAAAGCTTTCCCCTATTGTGTTTTGTATAGATGAAGTTCCTGTCCAGTCGTGACTGAGCTGGGAAAGGTGTGTCATGAACATGATTTTCTGTGGTCAGAGACAGCTGCAGGACCACTGTGGCTTGCCAGGCCCACCCTCACTGAGAGCACCGAGAGACAGAGTAGTTGTTCTGTGTTGTCCAAGAAGAATGAAATTGAAAGGCGGACAAATTATGGAGCCCTGCTAGGTTTTTACATGGTGCTGCAGGAAATGGAGGAGAGGCACATGGGACAGGCAGGCCTATTATTGCAGCTGGGTTTACAGTCCCTTTAAACATTACATATACTGCTATTGGTGCTCCCTTTCTCACAGTTTCTTTATCTTTTTTGTAATTTGCAAACTTCTAAATAGCTCTAGGTAGTTAAGGATAGTCTAGTAATAAAATCAGATTGATATATTTTACCTAAAGCCACACATTAAAGCCTGTCAATTAGTCAAACAATAACCCATTCTCACCCATTTTTTCTGTGAAAAACACTGTTTTTTGAACTTTTACATTCACATGTGATTTATCCAAGCCATTTTTGGGTGTTCGTTTTTTTTTTCTTGGGGGGGGGGGGGGGGGGGGGATTTATCATTTGGAAACGACTATTCCAAATTAAAAATCCCACAAAACATATATTTTCTTTGCATGGAAAAAAATCATGCTGTCTGAGATGAATACATTTTACAGTAATAATTTTATATATATTTATATATCTACCAAAAAAATGTTTGGCCGAATGTTTACTTTTTATATTTTGATCACTTTTCCTTGTTCTAATGTATGCTGCTTTGGTGTGGGCACCCCTGGAAGGACCCCATGCCCAGACCAATGGGCACCAGTCTCTTCTGCACCCCTGATGCCCCAAATGGGGGTGTGGGTAATCTGTCATGTTTGGGGGGCAAAGAGCCCTGAACACTGGAGGACACCTGCCACAGCTAGTGAAATTTTTCATACACTTGGGCTGAACTGGTAATGGGTCCAGGGGACCCCATACCAGTTCACCAGGGTAAGGAGCCGACATGACAGATTACCCGCACCCCCATTGGGGGACTTTGGGGGTGCAGGAGAGCCCAGTGTCCATTGGTGTGGACATGGGGTACTTTCAGGGGTGCCCAGAAGAGGCCTGAGCCCATTCCAAAGAGCTCATGGGCTTGTAACTTACAGGGCCAGGGGCCGCTAACTTTGCGGTCTCTAAGCCCTGGGTTACAAGCCCTTATGCTTGGTGACTGGGCTGGTTGGCTTTAGGGGGGACCTCATGTTTTTTTTTTAAATAAAAATTACATTAAACCGAAATAAAGAAACAAAATGCTCAATTGTCACTTTCCCTGCTTAACTGAATTCAAGGAAAAGTGACCAAAAATGAATCAATAAAATAAAAATTCGGCCAAACAATTTTTCGTTAGATAACAAAAAGCATCATTCAATGAAACATTGAAAACTGAAAAAAATAAAATGAAAAATTAAAAAGTCAGGCTATTTTCCGTTAGCTTTTTGGCTTGGGGCTTTTATACTATCGGAGTGGTGACCATATTTAAAAACCATATCTTTTATTTATTTTATATCTTTAAAAATTATTGTACATTATACAGATAATAAAATATACATCTCATAGTACATTGCATAGAGATAGCCTCTGTGTTGTAAATAGATCATTCCAAACTTGCTATGTTCTTCTCCTTATACTTTCTGGGCAGACATGAAACTAACAACCAACAGGCACAGCCTAAATAAATTAATTCCACAAGCGTGCACCAGGGCCTGTGCCACTCAATAAACTCTGCTACTTCACAAAGGCACAACAGATCCCAAACAAGAGCACAGCTCACAATATTATCAAAATACAAATTTCTTTATTGGGTTCCAAGCATTAAAAAACATATAAAGACATGATTAAAAACTGACACCTATTGCATTGCCCAAAGGTTTTGGTTGGAAGTAATCCAGTCAGAGACCTAGTTTTTGTCTAATGGGGATGGGTATGTACATGTGTCCAGTATAAATGTAGAAGAAAACTGCTCCTTAACATTAAGTTCAAATATCTAATCAATAAATTATACTCATTCTAAATAATTATCAATAATTAATATATACATACAAAAACGTGCTAGTGCTAATCTGTGCATAAATCTATGATATCAAAGTGCAGGTGCTGAATAGAGTAAATACTACATATAACCAAAGTCGCCACCAGATGGCGTCCAAGTGTATCACTGTAAACAATTAGCTCTAACTGTGTACTGTGCAAAAAACGCTATTGTGCAATACAATCATCATAATATTAGGGCAGTTAGATCAGCTCCAGGCATTCACCTAGTAGCCAGGCATGAGACAGTTCAATCAAGACACATGATCAAAGTCAAATGAACAGCAGATAAACATTGAGTTAAATTTAGTATATATACTGCCCCATCTCAAAGTCCATAAGTGTACTGGGAATAGGTGTCCAAAAGCAGAAAGGTCCTCACGCGTTCCGCTATGAAAATAGCTTCTCCAGAGGTACTCCTCTGGAGTACATCTATAGGTCTCCTCTGGAGTACCTCTGGAGAAGCTATTTTCATAGCGGAACGCATGAGGACCTTTCTGCTTTTGGACACCTATTCCCAGTAAACTTTCCCTTTCCCAGTGGACTTTATGCTGCGGCTCCTGAATTTCATCCTAACCCACAACATCTTTCTCTTTAATGGCCAGCTCTACCACCAGATACAGGGGACAGCGATGGGCGCGATGTGTGCCTCATTGTTTGCGAACCTGTCACTCGGTTGAGGGGTTTGTGGGCAGAGGACGAGATGACCCCCATACCTGAGCCATGTGTCCGAGTGGCACAGATACATAAATGATGAATGATTTTGGGAGGGGCTGCAGTGGAGATTCGAAGAGTTTGTTCAGAAACTAAACCAAAATGTGGTTAATCTGATATTTCATGTCGGTATCACAAACAAACCATCAACTTTCTAGACCTGGACTGTACTGAAGGGATACGCCAGCCAATACAACTTTGCGGGGCTCCAGCTCACGTCCTGCGCACCTCCTCTGCAGTATCCAATATGGGGAATATGTAAGAACTAGGAAGAATTGCTCTCCTTTAGAGTGATTTGAGAAGGAAGCATTATTAATCATTTCTAGATTATCCCAAAGAGGATACCTAGCATCAGCTTTAAAGGCAGCATATAGAAAGGCAAAAAATAGAAATAGACAAGATCTTCTATATAAACCGAAGAATGAGAAACAACAGGGGCCCGCCTTAATCCTAAATTATACAGCTGCACATAAACAAATACGTCAAATTTTGAATTTACACTGGCAATTGCTCTTCAATGATAGATCCATACAATCCTTCCTCCCTAAGGAACCCAGGATAATCTTTAGGAGATCAAAACATTTAAGGGATAACCTTGTTCATAGCTATTATGAGGAAATAATTAGTGAGGAATGTTGTAAGGTGAAAGGCACTTACCAGTGCAGAGGGTGCAATATGTGTAAATATATCAAACCTGGCACAACAGTAATGTTATCTAAAAAGAGGGAATTTTCATTAAAACACCTAGTAAATTGTGCAACCATCAATGTGATTAGGGATGAGCGAATCGATCCGGACGAACCCGGATTCGATCCGAATTTCATGAAAAATTCGATTCGGATCGAATCCAAATTTCCCCGCGATTCGATCGCTCGAAGTTTTCCTTTAACATCCATTCATTTACATTACAGGTATTCTAAGATGGCGGACGGGACATGTCCAGACATCAACCCCGCGCCAGTGCAAGCTGGGGCAGTCACATGCAGCCTATCAGCAGCCAGCAAGCCCGGTGACGTCACAGCGCTATTTAAGGCCGGCGGCCATCTTGCTTTTCCTCATTTCTCTATTGCATTCGTGAGAGACAGGACGCTGCTGTAGGCAGGGAGAGAGACAGTTAGACAGACAGGGACAGGCTGGAGACAGGCAGGAGACAGGCAGGAGACAGACAGAAAGTCAGCGAAAAACAGGGAAAGTTAGGAAAAATCGGAGGCAGTCACAGGGAGATTTTTTTTTTTTTCATCCAGCCTGGGTGTTACTGGCTGGCTGACTGGCTTTGTTAGCGTTTTCAGGCTGCTTATACACTTACTGTGCATATATACTGAACTGATCTAAAGTCTGCTGTGAGGCATCCCATTCTGTGACTACACCAGCCTCTATTTACTATAACCCTTTGCACTTATTCTAAAAGTCATTTGGCCTGATAAAGACACTTTTGCTGTGCATAGTACTGCTCCCAGGTGCACTCTGGTTGGGGCATCCCATTCTGTGAATACACCAGCCTCTATTTACTATAACCCTTTGCACTTATTCTAAAAGTCATTTGGCCTGATAAAGACACTTTTGCTGTGCATAGTACTGCTCCCAGGTGCACTCTGGTTGGGGCATCCCATTCTGTGACTACACCAGCCTCTATTTACTATAACCCTTTGCACTTATTCTAAAAGTCATTTGGCCTGATAAAGACACTTTTGCTGTGCATAGTACTGCTCCCCGGTGCACTCTGGTTGGGGCATCCCATTCTGTGACTACACCAGCCTCTATTTACTATAACCCTTTGCACTTATTCTAAAAGTCATTTGGCCTGATAAAGACACTTTTGCTGTGCACAGTACTGCTCCCAGGTGCACTCTGGTTGGGGCATCCCATTCTGTGACTACACCAGCCTCTATTTACTATAACCCTTTGCACTTATTCTAAAAGTAATTTGGCCTGATAAAGACACTTTTGCTGTGCACAGTACTGCTCCCAGGTGCACTCTGGTTGGGGCATCCCATTCTGTGACTACACCAGCCTCTATTTACTATAACCCTTTGCACTTATTCTAAAAGTAATTTGGCCTGATAAAGACACTTTTGCTGTGCATAGTACTGCTCCCAGGTGCACTCTGGTTGGGGCATCCCATTTTGTGACTACACCAGCCTCTATTTACTATAACCCTTTGCACTTATTCTAAAAGTCATTTGGCCTGATAAAGACACTTTTGCTGTGCATAGTACTGCTCCCAGGTGCACTCTGGTTGGGGCATCCCATTCTGTGACTACACCAGCCTCTATTTACTATAACCCTTTGCACTTATTCTAAAAGTCATTTGGCCTGATAAAGACACTTTTGCTGTGCATAGTACTGCTCCCAGGTGCACTCTGGTTGGGGCATCCCATTCTGTGACTACACCAGCCTCTATTTACTATAACCCTTTGCACTTATTCTAAAAGTCATTTGGCCTGATAAAGACACTTCTGCTGTGCATAGTACTGCTCCCAGGTGCACTCTGGCTGGGGCATCCCATTCTGTGACTACACCAGCCTCTATTTACTATAACCCTTTGCACTTATTCTAAAAGTCATTTGGCCTGATAAAGACACTTTTGCTGTGCATAGTACTGCTCCCAGGTGCACTCTGGTTGGGGCATCCCATTCTGTGACTACACCAGCCTCTATTTACTATAACCCTTTGCACTTATTCTAAAAGTCATTTGGCCTGATAAAGACACTTTTGCTGTGCATAGTACTGCTCCCAGGTGCACTCTGGTTGGGGCATCCCATTCTGTGACTACACCAGCCTCTATTTAATACCATAACCATTTGCACTTATTCTAATAGAAATTAGGCCTGATAAAGACACTTTTGCTGTGCATAGTCTTAGTGCTGCCAGGTGCTCTCTGGTTTTTGTGGCATCCCATTCTGTGACTACACCAGCCTCTATTTAATACCATAACCATTTGCACTTATTCTAATAGAAATTAGGCCTGATAAAGACACTTTTGCCATGCATAGTCTCACTGCTGCCAGGTGCTCTCTGGTTTTTGGGGCATCCCATTCTGTGACTACACCAGCCTCTATTTAATACCATAACCATTTGCACTTATTCTAATAGAAATTAGGCCTGATAAAGACACTTTTGCTGTGCATAGTCTTACTGCTGCCAGGTGCACTGCTGGCTGTTGGGGCATCCCATTCTGTAACATAGCATACCCCTCTTTATTTACACTAAGCAGCTCTCTTATTTTCACTAGGCAGGCCTGTTGGAGGCTGAGTGTTACTGCTCACTTTTGGTGTGCATTATATTCTGCTTCATATAGACCCACCGCTGCCTGGGGGTTCTTAAAATATCACCTACTATCACGCCAGTTAGACTATGTCGGGCAGACAAGTGCCTGGAAGTGAAAAGAGGAGTGGCAGAGGCCAAGATTCCGCAGGCAGAGCTCGCAGCAGACTGGGGGCCAGTAGCAGCAGGAGTCACGCTGAGAGACCTAATCTGCCAGTATCTGCTAGCGGTCGGGTCTCCACCAGTAACGCATCTGCCGTGGTAGATTGGTTGACGCGCTCATCAACAACATCATCACAACTTACGTCTGAGACCCCCAGTCTAGGGTCGGTAGGTTCCTCTGACACAACCCTGAGTTGGCATGCCCCGAGAGCAGTCCCTGTCCTCCCATTGCCTCTGTCCTATGCCGTTCCCTCCCCCAGCGACGTATCCTATGCTTTGGGTTCAGCTCCACTCTTTAGTGAGGAGGACGATCAGATAGAGGACAGTCAGCAGCTACTGCCCAGCCAAGAAATGGAGGTGGCTTCTTTAGCTAGGCAGACAAATATTGATGTGGACAGTGTCGTGGGTGCTGCGAGCGTTCCAGCTCCTGCGCCAGACACTGTTGACGAATCCACGAACATCAGTGACGTACAGCCACAACTCGATGATAATGATGATGACGATGAAGCCGATCGCACTTGGGAGCCGGGTGATGAAGGGGCTTCATCGTCATCATCAGGAGAAGAGGGGTGCAGGTTGCCCCGGATTCAGCAGCTGAGGCAGCAAGGTGGTAGCAGTCAGCATGGGTGCACAATTCCAAAAGCTGGAGCCGGCCGGGGCCGGGGCCGGGGTGGAGCACCTGCTGTGCGGCAGTCTACCTTATCGGGAGGTAGTGGAGCAGGGGTTCATGGAGTTGGCAACAGCAGCAGTGAATCAGTGAGGCCAGGGGGTGGGAAAAGTAGCTACTCGGCAGTGTGGCAGTTTTTCCTGAAGCATCCGCAGGAGGGTAACATGGCCACATGCAAGATATGTAGGCAAAAGGGGAAGCGTGGCCAGGGTCCAAATGTTGGCACCACGGCCCTGCGTCAACATATGATGCGTCACCATAAAGCGACCTGGGAGAATCGAGGCTCCCAAGGGGTGGTCCAGTCTGCTTCCTCACCAAGTGGCACGCCGCTCCCAATTTCTGCCAGCCAAGGCTCCAGCACCTCAGCCGAAGGCAGCTGTGCGTCATACCCATCCTCTGTTGCTCCTGCTCCTCCTCCTCCTCTTCCAAGTCATGCATCCCGCCAGCAATCCATCAGCGAAGCCATGTCCAAGAGACAGCAGTATGCGCCCACTCATCCTACGGCGCAGAAGCTGAATGTGCTCCTGTGCAAGTTGCTGGTGCTGCAGTCGCTCCCTTTTCAGGTGGTGGAATCTGCACCTTTCAGAGAACTGATGGCTTGTGCCGAGCCGAGGTGGAGAGTCCCAAGCCGTCATTTCTTTGCCAAGAAGGCAGTACCAGCGCTGCACACTTTTGTTGAACAGAAGGTGGGCCAGTCCTTGAGCCTGTCGGTGTGTAGCAAAGTGCATGGCAGCGCCGACATCTGGAGCTGTAACTACGGTCAGGGACAGTACATGTCGTTTACGGCCCACTGGGTGAATGTGGTCCCTTTGCAGCAGCAGCAGCAACTTGGACAGGTCACGCCGCTTCGGCCTCCGCGCTCCCTGCCCGTTGGGCCTGTGACACCGTGCGACTCGGCCTCCTCATCCTCCGCCATCTCCTCACCCTCCACTGTAGGCTCAAGTCTCAGTGCCCCTCCAGTCTACCATGTGTGCAGGGCACGGAGGTGTCACGCAGTGCTTCACATGGTTTGTCTTGGCGAACGGAGTCACACAGGTGAGGAACTGCTTAAATGTATTCATCAGGAAATCCAAACATGGCTTACTCCAAGAAAACTTAAAATGGGAATCATGGTTACCGACAATGGGAAGAACATTTTGTCTGCGCTGCGCCAAGGAAGCCTGACCCATGCCCCCTGCATGGCTCACGTCTTCAATCTGGTTGTCAAGCGGTTTCTGAAGTGTTCCCCCCATCTGCAAGACATCCTAACAACTTCAAGGAAACTTTGCATGCACTTCAGCCACTCATACACCGCCAAACACACCCTTCTTGAGCTACAGCGTCAGAATGGTATCCCCCAACATAGTCTGATTTGCGATGTTTCCACCCGTTGGAATTCCACCCTTCACATGTTGGACCGATTATATGAACAGAGAAAAGCCATCACGGATTTCCTGATGATCCAAGCAGATAGGGGGACTCCCCTGTGTAACTTCAATGTCTACCAGTGGCAGCTCATACGTGACACCTGCCGTTTGCTCAGGCCCTTTGAGGAAGCCACTTTATTCGGCAGGATTACGGGATGAACGACGTGATTCCACTGCTTCATGTACTACAGCACATGTTGGAAACCATGGCTGGTCAGGGCACTGGAGACATGGCGTTTACATCTTACGGCCACATGAACCCCGTTGGAGCTGAACTGGAGGAGGCGGAGGAGGAGTTCCCCAGCGAAACACAGTTTAGGCTTGGCGAAATGGCTGGTTTATCTAGTCAGCGGACAGGAGAGGAGAAGCAGGAGCAGCCAGAGGAGGTAGAGGTTTTTGAGGAAGGCGAGACAGAGGACCCGGGCACACCGTGGCAGTATGCAGTGGAGATGGAGACAGGTAGTCCATCCGAGTCACTTGCGCAAATGGCAGGAAGCATGCTCACGTGCTTGTGTAGTGACCCCAGAATTGTTTCCATCTGTCGGCGGGATGACTTCTGGCTGTCCACCTTATTGGACCCTCGCTTCCGGCACAAAATGGGGGCATTTTTTAAACCCACCGAGAGGGAGGACAAACTGAACTACTACAAAGACATTCTACGTAGGCAGTTGGCCAATGCCTATCTGCGCCATGGTCCATACTCTCGCAGGTCTGACTCGAGGGGACCTCTGCGCTCACCTTCCACTGCCATGGCCGCTGGGGGGGTTGGCAGGAGCAGCAGCAGCAGCTCCATCAGCAGCAGCCTCAGTCTTCAGTCGCTAATGAGTAGCTTTCTACACCCGCATAGTGAGGCTACTCATGAGCAGCAGGAAGACCTGGAGCAGGACCTGAACCAGCAGGTCATGTCATACTTTGACATGACCATGCCAACACACCTTGAGGATCCGCTGGACTTCTGGGCAGCCAAACTTGATTTGTGGCCGCAACTAGCAGAGTTTGCCCTGGAAAAGCTGTCCTGCCCGGCAAGTAGCGTGCCATCTGAGCGGGTGTTTAGTGCGGCGGGGGCCATAGTTACGGCGAGGAGAACTCCTCAGGGATGGATCAGCCACGATTTCCACCCACCAATGCCTGATGCATGCGACTAGATTCAGCATAGTGCCACGTTTTACACTTTCCAAATGGTGCAAAACATATTTATGTCTTTAGGCCAATTTTTGGGCTCCTGCTGTTGCCAACTCCAGGGTGTGAATCATCCAATTTTTGGGCTCCTGAAGCCAACTCCAGTGTCTCTTTAAAGTAATGTTTGGGCTCCTGCTGCTGCTGCTTGCGACTCCAGGGTGTGATTCATCCAATTTTTGGGCTCCTGAAGCCAACCCCAGTGTCTCTTTAAAGTAATATTTGGGCTCCTGCTGCTGCTGCTGCCAACTCCAGGGTGTGAATCATCCAATTTTTGGGCTCCTGAAGCCAACTCCAGTGTCTCTTTAAAGTAATGTTTGGGCTCCTGTTGCTGCTGCTGCTGCTGCCAACTCCTGCCAACTCCAGGGTGTGATTCATCCAATTTTTGGGCTCCTGAAGCCAACCCCAGGGTCTCTTTAAAGTAATATTTGGGCTCCTGCTGCTGCTGCTGCCAACTCCAGGGTGTGAATCATCCAATTTTTGGGCTCCTGAAGCCAACTCCAGTGTCTCTTTAAAGTAATGTTTTGGCTCCTGCTGCTGCTGCTGCCAACTCCAGGGTGTGATTCATCCAATTTTTGGGCTCCTGAAGCCAACCCCAGGGTCTCTTTAAAGTAATATTTGGGCTCCTGCTGCTGCTGCCAACTCCAGGGTGTGAATCATCCAATTTTTGGGCTCCTGAAGCTAACTCCAGTGTCTCTTTAAAGTAATGTTTGGGCTCCTGCTGCTGCTGCTGCCAACTCCAGGGTGTGATTCATCCAATTTTTGGGCTTCTGAAGCCAACCCCAGGATCTCTTTAAAGTATTATTTGGGCTCCTGCTGCTGCTGCTGCCAACTCCAGGGTGTGATTCATCCAATTTTTGGGCTCCTGAAGCCAACCCCAGGGTCTCTTTAAAGTAATATTTGGGCTCCTGCTGCTACTGCTGCCAACTCCAGGGTGTGAATCATCCAATTTTTGGGCTCCTGAAGCCAACTCCAGTGTCTCTTTAAAGTAATGTTTGGGCTCCTGCTGCTGCTGCTGCTGCCAACTCCAGGGTGTGATTCATCCAATTTTTGGGCTCCTGAAGCCAACCCCAGGGTCTCTTTAAAGTAATATTTGGGCTCCTGCTGCTGCTGCTGCCAACTCCAGGGTGTGATTCATCCAATTTTTGGGCTACTGAAGCCAACTCCAGTGTCTCTTTAAAGTAATGTTTGGGCTCCTGTTGCTGCTGCTGCTGCCGCCAACTCCTGCCAACTCCAGGGTGTGATTCATCCAATTTTTGGGCTCCTGAAGCCAACCCCAGGGTCTTTTTAAAGTAATATTTGGGCTCCTGCTGCTGCTGCTGCCAACTCCAGGGTGTGAATCATCCAATTTTTGGGCTCCTGAAGCCAACCCCAGGGTCTCTTTAAAGTAATATTTGGGCTCCTGCTGCTGCTGCTGCCAACTCCAGGGTGTGAATCATCCAATTTTTGGGCTCCTGAAGCCAACTCCAGTGTCTCTTTAAAGTAATGTTTGGGCTCCTGTTGCTGCTGCTGCTGCTGCCAACTCCTGCCAACTCCAGGGTGTGATTCATCCAATTTTTGGGCTCCTGAAGCCAACCCCAGGGTCTCTTTAAAGTAATATTTGGGCTCCTGCTGCTGCTGCCAACTCTAGGGTGTGAATCATCCAATTTTTGGGCTCCTGAAGCCAACTCCAGTGTCTCTTTAAAGTAATGTTTTGGCTCCTGCTGCTGCTGCTGCCAACTCCAGGGTGTGATTCATCCAATTTTTGGGCTCCTGAAGCCAACCCCAGGGTCTCTTTAAAGTAATGTCTGGGCTCCTGCTGCTGCTGCCAACTCCAGGGTGTGATTCATCCAATTTTTGGGCTCCTGAAGCTAACCCCAGTGTCTCTTTAAAGTAATGTTTGGGCTGCTGCTGCTGCCAACTCCAGGGTGTGAATCATCCAATTTTTGGGCTCCTGAAGCCAACCCCAGTGTCTCTTTAAAGTAATGTTTGGGCTCCTGTTGCTGCTGCTGCCAACTCCTGCCAACTCCAGGGTGTGAATCATCCAATTTTTGGGCTCCTGAAGCCAACCCCAGTGTCTCTTTAAAGTAATGTTTGGGCTCCTGTTGCTGCTGCTGCTGCTGCCAACTCCTGCCAACTCCAGGGTGTGATTCATCCAATTTTTGGGCTCCTGAAGCCAACCCCAGGGTCTCTTTAAAGTAATGTTTGGGCTCCTGCTGCTGCTGCTGCTGCCAACTCCAGGGTGTGAATCATCCAATTTTTGGGCTCCTGAAGCCAACCCCAGGGTCTCATTAAAGTAATATTTGGGCTCCTGCTGCTGCTGCTGCCAACTCCAGGGTGTGATTCATCCAATTTTTGGGCTCCTGCTGCTGCCAACTCCAGTGTCTCTTTAAAGCAATGTTTGGGCTCCTGCCCCTCATAGTGATGCCACTTCAACTCTCTGCAATTGTGCCGCTCTGCGATTCTATTAGCGATGCCACTGATCTGCATGTGATATTTATTCAAAGTATTATTTAACTAACCCAGCACGCATCCTATGCGTGTTACAGCAAGGCAGAATGGTTTACAACCCTATTGAGGCTCTAGGAGGCTCAGAAATAGCCGTTTTTAATAGCGATTTGTCACGAATAAATTCGGGTCGAAACGATTTTTGCCGGAAAATTCGGCGAATCAGTCGAATCGAATTTTTCAAAAGTTAGCTCATCTCTAAATGTGATATATATACTTACCTGCTCTTGTGGAAGGTTTTATATACCTGTGTTCTCCTCCTTTCTAAATGCCAGTGGAGCATCCTTAGAAGCCCCACTGTTATTAATTTAAAGGAGCCTGCCTGGAGAAGGTAAATATAAGTTAATTAAGAACATTAAAAAATATTTTCTTAAGCTTGTGTTTGTTTACTTTTTCACTCTCACTTTGAACTGATAAGGGGTCCCATGAACTCCAGTTCATTCTCTATTACCCGCACCACCAATGGGCATGATGGTGTAGATGAGCCCAGTGGCCCTACTTCTTTTTTGGGGCAGGGACAAAAATGTCTGAGCCCCCCCCCCCCGAAAAACCATTACCATCCCGGAAAACCAAGCAGAGGGATTGTCGTTCCAGGCCCCAATAGCTGCCCAGCTGGCCACTGGCCCTGTCCATTACAAGCTCTTATTCTTTAAAACACAGGTCCAATTACTTAAACTTGCGGTGAACTGCCCGCTCCCACCATGCTGGCATTTTTTTAAAAAGCAAACACTTACCTGCATGTTCGGAGCGTGGAGGCCGGCACCGCTCTCAGGCGCCCTCTGATGACGCGTCCTCTGATGACGCGTCCTCTGATGACAGCTGAGAGGCCGGCGCCGCTCAGTAGCTAGCTCCTCAACGTCAGCTTAGTAGCTAGCTCCTCAATGTCATCCAGACAAAGCTCTGAGAGCAGGGAGAAACGCTTTGGAGAACAGAGGCCGTGTACATCATGCCCCCTTCCCGCACATGAAGGGGGCCTGGCATGGCCACTTTTGCACAGTGCACAGCCAGCAGAAAGATTTGGATTATCCTGCCTTCTTCCACAGGACACAGCAATATCATACCAGTGGTAAGAGTGACGAGGGCTGGTGGTCAGTCATTGTTCTGAGCCCAGCTCATGCTGATTCTTGGATAATTTAGGTTATATCTACACACCCACTGCTAGTAAGGCGCTGTCCTTACTCATCTGCTGCTTTGTGCTGGATTTGCATTTGTGGCTGCATGCTTATATATTGTCTGGACGCTGTTCCCACATCATAGTGACTATTTTGAGTCCTTATTTTGATTTTATTTATTTATTTATTTTTTATTTTTTACTGACTTAGATAGAGTGTGTGTGGGAATGGGTGTAGTGGCTGTTTTGGGGGCCCCGTGTTTTTATGACGTTGTCGTTTTTTATGTTTTTTTTTACCTATCTTTCTGTTACTCATGAAAGTTTATTTAATAAAATGCGTTTGGCATCTGTCACAACCATAATAACCAAATGACCAATTATCTTCCGAAGTCACCTAATTAGAGTCACCCTAATTAGTATTAGAATCCATCCATGTGTCATTTATTCTCAGTATAACTTTTATGTGAAGGCTTGTTGAAGAGCATTAGTGAACAAACATCATCATGTAAACCAAAGAACACCTTCGAAAAAGTTGTGGAGGGTTAGGTTACAAAAATAAAAATAGCCCAAGCTCTGAACATTTCAGGTGCTGTTCAATGCATCATCCTTAAGTAGGAATATGGCACAACTGCAAACCAAAAAAGACATAGCCATATACCTCAACTGACAGCCCAGGCAAGGAGATCACTAATTAGAGGTGCAGCCAAGAGGCACAGGGTAACTCTGAAGAAGTTGCAAAGATCCACAGCTCAGGTAGATGTATTGGTCCACAGGACAACTATTAGTCGTGTAGCTGGCAAGTCTCACTTTTTTTGAAGAGTGGCAAATAAAAAACATTTCTGAAACCAAGCCATAAAAAGTCCTATTTGCAGTTTTCCTCAAGCTATGTAGGGGGTACATCAAGCATGTGGAAGATGGTGCTCTTGCCAGATTGTAAGTTAAACATTTTGGCCTAAATGGAAGAAAGCTAACACTGCACATCACCCTGAACACACCATCTCCATTGTGGAACGTAATAATGTCAGCATCATGCTGTGGGAACCGCTTCTTCAGCAGGTCTGGGAAGCTGGTCGGAGTTGGTGGGAAGATGATTAGAGCTAAACACATTGCAACCCTGGAGGAAAACCTGACAGAGGCTGCAAAAGTCTAGGTAGGGTCACCTTTGAGCAGAACAACAACCCTAAACATATAATGCAATAGTTTAATTTAAAGCATATTCATGCGTTGAAATAGCTCAGTCAGTCCAGACCCATTTACAATTGGTGGCAAGACTTGAAAATTCCTGTTCACAAAATGCAATCCAATCTGACCAGGAAATTAATTTTCAAACAAGATTGGAGAAAAATGTCAGCCTCTAGATGTGCAAAGCAGGTAGAGACATACCCCTACACACTTACAGCTGTAATTGCAGCTAAAGGTGGTCCAACAAAGTACTGACATATGCACACCACACTTTTCTGCTTTGTTCTTTTAAACTTGCAAAAGTCATTTATCATTTTGTTTACACTTTGCAAATACTTGCTACTTTGTGTTGCTCTGTCACATAAAATCTAAAAAAAAAACATATACGTCAGTGGCTGTCACATTTAAAAATGTGGAAAAGTTCAAGGGATATGAAAATACAGCCCCATGCTATATGTATAAGGATACAAGCAAGCAAGATCTTGTGAGATCTTCCATAGCCTTTGGGGTCTCCATAAAACAAATAAGTAGACAGGTAGGTGCACATAAAGCTGAAATTAAAAAATTGACACACACAATAGGAATAAAAGGGTCAAAATGTCAAATGCATTCACAGGAGAAAACAGTTATCCAGCTAATATTGCATCTTTCTTGCAATGCTCTTGAGTTTCTGGAATAGGAGATCAGGCAAATAAAACATAGATTTTGGTGGGAGTTTGACAATTTGAAAAGCCAATATATGTTTCATCCTACTTCTAATGGGCATCTGGGGAAATTACGTTGGTTACTATGTTGCTATAAAGAAATGTAAGCTGCTTCCAGAGTATTTTTGGATTTGTTTCCTGGCTTGGAACTACAGCAAGAAAAAAGGCTCCCTTAGTTAAATAGAGCCTAAGTGGTTCTTAGACAACTTGCCCTTATATTGTTGTCCCTGGCAAGGTATATAGGAAGTTTTGTCAGCATGCCTGTTCCTTTTGTGCCAAGAGGGTGCTATTTTAGTAACTAACTTAGCCCCATAAAGGTTTACATTAAACTGCAAATTAGCCCTTCTTGTTTTTCATTTTGTAGGTTCTGAACTCTAAAAAATTTTTTTAGCATTTCCAGCTTTGCTCTATGATTAGAGATGGGTGAAGCTGAACTGCAAAGTTTGGGTTTGTGCCAAACATTGCAAGTTCAGGTTCCCACTGCCAGCTGACACTAGAAGTGTCTTCACTCATGGGAGCCAGTGGACATATTTCTGTAGCCCCTCCTGGGGCCAAATTCAAATGCTGCTGCAGCTCCACCGCCACCAGTGCTGAGAGGAAGAGGATCACGGGCTAAGAGTTAGAGCAGCATGCTTACTGCTGCCCATAATGTGCCCCCTGCCAACACCACAGCCATCCCCCAAAGTTAAGGTCCCCATTGATTTCAATGGGCACCGGGTTCCATTTATTCACAGTTCATCCGTACTTGCCGGACCCGAACTTTGGGAGGTTCACTCATCCCAATTTATGATATTTTACTTGAACCCTAATTACAGATTATTTTTTTCTCCAGTTCCTTTGGCCTAATGTCTGATTTTGCTTGGTAACTACACTACAGCTACAAATTCACCTTTGACAGTGATTGTATGATGGTCATTAGATGAGTTGTGCTACTAAAATGTCTTTTGATAGAAAAAAGTGCCAGTACTCCCTGTTCTAATGAGGAGTTAATAAGTCAGTGTGTGATGTGCTCTGTTTCAGTTTGAAGGAGAATATCAGCCCACATGACTATATAAAGGCTCCTGAAACGCTCCATTATTAGCTTGCCATTTGCTCTTGCCATGCTTTTTTTGATTTTTTGCCATATCCGTAATCCCTTATTATAGCTGCTAAATAGAAGATTTTAAAGACCTCCACCCTTGTCTAGCGGAAGTTATACATTTTATAAGAAATACCATCGCAGTTAGTAAGTAACACCACAGGTTTTTGCTTTGGTATTCCCTTCCTCTGTAGTTATAAATATGCAAACTTCTGTCCTAGTACATCTGTATTAGTGTGTGGGCCGACTAAACCAACCAGGGCCCAGGGCATATCCTTAGATAGAGAACCAAGTGTTCTTGAAAGCTCACCTTATTTCTAGAATGTAACTGGAAAAATGTTACTGTATGAGCAACATGGGACCTTAGTTAAAGATATTGTCCAGGCAACAACAAAACATTAACTGTGTAAAGAAGACTTACCAGCCATGCAGATCGTTGGGTTTCACTTTCATTTTTTATCTTTGAAAATCCTGTTTTTGCCCTAGATCACCCTCTCTTCCTCTCCCTCCCACCAACGTCGAAGAATGGTGTCCATTGTCTTGGACAATGGGCTGCACCCTCACATTCTCACTGTGTCTGCTCTGTGTGATACCCCTGGGCTTGGCTTTACAGGAATCCCCCTAGCATCATTTGACAACTTCGGAGATTCCTATGAAGCAATGCCTGGCCTAAAAATATCCCTCCTATTGGCGCAGATCAATAAAAGCTTGGCAGAGTGTCAAGACTGCCAGTCTGGAATGAAGCAGGACTCTCATCCTTCTCACTTCCAAATGCCATCAGAGTGGTCATTCTGACTGCTTCTGCCAGCAGAAGAGAAGCCGACGAGGGACCCCAGAGGGGTCAGAGAAGTTAAAGGAAGCCGTCCGGTGCTGGATGAAGAAAGCGGAGGTAAGTATAGTATAAATGGGGAGCCCTATTTATGAAGCCTCAGTAGCACTGTGCGTGGGATTTAGAAAATGGTTAATAAAATTGATTGTAATGGCTTTTTGTTGCTTACCAATGTATAATTATGACACCAACAACTAAAATTCACCATAAATTCACCACTTTGTCCCCAGCATTGATTTTTTGCAACTGTAATGAAAAAACTCTGATCCATGCCTGAGAAATATAAATATTTCAAGGAGGAAAAAATTCAGTATGCTGAGGAGCGCCGGAAATATGACAGCACAAAGTGGCACTCACTGGTGCAGGGATAATCGGCCGGCAGGTCCAAAAGTACAACAGTCAAAGCTAATTAGTAGCATTCAGCAGAGCGTCTGCCACCGCCAACACAGCACAGCACCAGATAAATAGTTGGCGCTCTGAAGCTGGCAAAAATGAAGCTAAAAGGTACACATCATAAATATGGCCCTTAGAATAATAAAATCCTTTTTTTCAAAAACAAAATATATAAAAACTATATATACATACCGCTCTAACAAACAAATTAGTGAAGATAAAACACAGAATAAAAAATATAGTGATCTTAAATCCAGCTCCACGTGTTAAACTTAAATCCCACCCTTAAGTCAAAAAAACAAAATTACAACAAAAACACAGAGCTATTAATAGCTTATTTAGAGTCCTCTTTAAAGTCCTCCAACTTATAATTAAGTAAATAAGTGTCAGCAATCCAATTGTGCAGATCCACCACCGATTTGGTACCCTTACCAGAGATGATTAAGTCACCAGCAATATCATCAATTGCGCAGACACTTCCTCCAATCAATTCCACACGCTAGGCTACGTGTCCTCAATGTAGATTTATGCGACCAGCCCGGTTTCCAAAGTAAACTCATGCATAAGGAAATAGAAGAGCCATAGTGCAATATTGCAAAGCTAAAAATTCCATTTAATAAGGCCAATAAAATACTCACAAACAAAGGGTTAAAATACGCATGTCACAGTAATGTACCAAGCCAACCCGCGCTGCTGAATTCCAATATTGTAAACCGCCGGCTCCCAACGCGTTTCGTCGCTCAGCGCGACTTTCACTAGGTGATATAAACAACCACAAACATATTTCTCTAAATGGCTGAGAGTCATGAACAAGGTCCCTTTATTTTACCCAGAGCTAAATCCACAGAACACTGTGAAGCAGTAAAAACGTATCAGTCTGTGGAGCTTTTCCAAAATGTATTCTTTTTGGAGTTGACTCCAATCAAACCAATGTGCAGCCATATCATGCACTGAGTGAAGAAGAGCAGGGTAGATCAGTGTATGAGTCTATGCAGTGATAAGCTTTTAGGGTCCAAGTGCTGTTGATAATTGTGTTATAGGGTGCAAAGTGGGGGAGGTAAATGAAGAGGACAAAGAAAGGGAAGATTATGAGGTTTGTGACCCAACATGGCCTCAGGAGTTGGAGCACCAGAGCAGCAGTGAAGTGAAGGAGGTAAATGCAGAGCTTGCTTCTCCTGGGACAGAAAGCAGGGTGTCCAAAAAGCCAAGGGCTTTGACTTCTCTTCTCTGCCACCTCAGGTACAAGGGAATGGCTCTGCTAGCTCAGCTCAAGGTGCTGGCGACAGTTGCCCTATGGTTGTAATGGAGAACCTGGCTATTGTTTGGAGTGGGAGAGCCCTGCAAGGGCCGTGTGTTACTGAAATACCTAAATATAAAAACCTGTCTACTGTTTGCGTGGCAATGTGCTTACTGCAGTTTTTCTAATCAGTGGTTAACCATTTATTGGAGAATATTCACGTTTTAAAGCATATTAAAGAGAAACATTGGAGGATCTGGAGTCTAAAAGACTCCAGGGCCATCCTAATTCCACTCCTTGGGTCGTCCTGAATTGAGATTCCCCGCTGTGTGAATGCCCCAAGAATATCTGATATAGGTGCCTGGCTTTACTGGTGGTGGGGGGGGGGGGGTAGCTTGCGATGGAAGATTCTGCCAGGGCCCTCCATTGCTGCAATATTCAAACCTGTATTTGAATCAATCAGATTTATTTCTTGGTGGAGTACAGTTTTCATGCTGAGGTGCTGGGGGGGTAGCTAATCATTGTGTCGGAAGAGCTCTGCTAGGGCCCTCCTGTACTGTAATTTTTAAATATTAAATCATATAAATTAAATGTCACTCTTGGTGGGGTGGCTGGCAGTTTTCTGGCTGAAATATGTGCCTGGCTGTACTGTGGGGCCTAGTTAATCTTTGGGATGGACAAGCCCTGCCATGGCCCTATCCTACCGAAACCATTAATAATTTTTTCAATATTGGACAGAAGCAAAGTGGTATCATACCAGTGTAGGTTCTGTTTTTTTTCTTGGTAAACTACTATGTAAAATTAAGGCTTGATATTTGGAAGAGTATTTGGAGGAGCCCTCCCCACTCATCCTGAAAGCTGAAATACTATGAAATATTTTATACATTTAATTTGTTTTTTATTGTATGATCAATGCCTATCATAATAGCATGTGTGTGCAGGATATGCAGAGGTACATCACTGTGTATAGCAACTTTTATTAACTGTTAATAGACTAATTTCACCCACTTTTCATCAGAGATTACTGCAATATATTATCAAGGTGGGACAAGTAAACTATGGACCTGGAAAACATCAAATTACAGCAATATAAAAATTTAACCTGATCTGCTATTCTTTTCACAAAACTTTGGATGCACGTGCTGCCTACGGGTAGGAGGGATGGCTACACTACCAATGCCACTGCATCAATGGGATTGCACTTTCCTCCTTGGCTCCCACTCTCTCAGGAAGAGAGGACAATGGCCTTGCATGCACAACGGAGTGCACCATTTCCACCCTGAGACCATCTTCAAAGTCAGAAACCCCAACATGCACTGTACAAGCCCCCCACAACAGCACCATCTTGGGGGGGGGGGGGCACCCAGGCCACAGAGGAGAAAAGGAGCCCCACCATCTTATGTGAAGGTATGTGAAAACTTTCCATTAGAGAGTACAGGGGGTGATTTTTTTCTTAAAACCTGCCAATGGTTTATATTTTGGGCTCTTATGTTTTAATGACAGCCGCAGACCTGCACTCCAATCAGCACACAGGAAATACCTGTGGAGCATCTCTTTGTATAAACAGGAACATGAGTACAAGAAAGGTGTAAGTATGTGTAATTACTTACAAATAAGAGAATTATGGAGGTTTTTATGCATTAAATGTATAACAAGGAAGAATAGTATATTTTAAATGTTACAGGTCCACCTTGTAGTGATCAAGAATATCTTTGAAACTAATTCACAGAGTGAGCCATGTGATGAAGAGATGCAATATGCTTTTATACAAGGGTATTGAATTAAAGAAGAGCTGTTTTTAACGGAAATCATGTTATTATGTCTTTTCTCTGCTTTGTAATGCTAAAAGAGGATGATATCCAGAGACTACCGGTAATTTTATAAATAAAGTTGCTATCTAGGGAATAGCAAGTGTAATGCTGTTCTTTACCAAGAGGCAGGGGGAATGTTTTGAGTAATGTATAGTATTTGTTATGGGAAATATCCTAGCATAAAAACTTGTATTACAAATCATGGCCTTGCAATACCACAATATGCCACTAAGGGCTGCTACTGCTCCTAGTTTGTTTTACAGTATGATTCAAGACATGGTGCTAACAACTTCAACATGTTGTTAAAACAACAATAAAGTGCGCCAATAGTAACCAGTTTACATATATATATATATATATATATATATAGTTTACATATATCATTTATTTATTTATTTACATGCATTGAGATATATATATATATATATATATATATCTCAATGCATGTAAATAAATAAATAACTGAATAAATATAACTAATGCAAGCAGAAGGGTTGGGTCATTGGTCTATAGGACTTTTGTCGTGCTATCAAATTCAACCATCCACTAGTGCAGCAGCAGGTTTTCCCATGCTTTTTATTTCCTCCAATAAATATCCGTAATTGCTTATAGTATCCGGGTTAATATTACTGATCTCTTAAATAGCTGGTGATATACTAGTTGAGCTGGCCCAATTTCTAGGTTAGGCTATCCAGCTAGTTTCACCCCTTAATCTATCTCAAGATTTCACTAATAGTTATTTTCATAAGATTTTATATAATGAAATAAGGGTAAAGTTATGGTATAAGGGAACAATTTCCACTTACCATTTGCTTTTGCTCAGCTTGTTGTTGAATACAAATTCACCAGCCAGATAGTGTCCCTGTACTTCCAACATCTGCAAACATAAAAACACACCCAGTATCCAACATGTCGCTGAAAAAAGCTCTCCTTTGGTATTGAGATGAAATTTCAAGTGTCTTATTAAAAAAAATCTCAGTAATGAAACGCACGTTGGCGGGAAAATGTAATTATATCTACCCTATTGTTGAACTTTTAATGAATGGATAAGGACTATCTATAACTGACTTTAAGTGACAGTGGACACTTTTCTAAGCTATAAACACAGAGAGTGAAATTTTGGTTTTATCGTGTTGTGTTTATAATTACTCAGTTTCCAGTCAAAGACAGTGACCTCACAAACTCTAGTCTTATGCCTTAAGATGCTATAAAAAATTGAGGGATTGCCATACATTTTTTGTGTCTATTGGAAATTTCCTAAGGCTAGGCTAGACGTCTGTGTATCAGATCAGTTGATATTTATCATTGATCAATCTGCTATTATTTTTGCTGTTTTATTATGACATGCAGGGCCAGATTATAAGGGGGTGTAAGGGGCGCAAGCCCCGGGGCCTCCACCACTTACCCTGCACAGGGGGCCTCCACCAACCTTTGGGTTATGTTTTTGCAAACCTGCATCCAAAGCCACCACAGGAGGCAGGTCTAGAGCAGGAAAGCCACCGTCAGCAACGCTACAGTGATGGGTGCGTGCAGAGCTGTCACTGCACATAAGCCACCAAGCACAGCCACTGGCAGCTCAATGCAGGGAGCTTTTTCTGCTGGACCAGCTGGGCGACTACACCCCCCCCCCCCGCCTAGAATAGCAAAGCAGGAGTTCCCGAGCAACACGCACTCGCACAAGGGTGGCACAAGGAACTCGATCTGAGGTTCCAGTAAGTAGGCGGGTGCCAGACAACCAACAATCAGTTACGTGGCTGGACTATTATTTTAAAGGAAAGAAAATACTGTATCTGGGGCCTCCACCAGATTTTGTGCCGAGGGGCCTCCACCACACTTAATCTGGCCCTGATGACATGTATGTAAAGTTGGGCTTTATCTTCCATTTAGCTAACCTAGAAGCAGGGGATCATTGTCTTGAGTCCCTCTCAAAAGAATGCTTTTAAAAAAACTTTTTGTCAAATGGAAAGATTTAACAAAACACTTTAAGATGACAAATGTGTGTTTTATAAAAGCAGTTTTACTACCTACAAACTGTTGCTATTAGCAGCTGTGCACCAAGTCTTTACATCAAGATCTCCAAGAAGAGAGACGTGAGCCCTGTACACACAGAACACTGCTATAATGGGGGTTATTCAAGAAGGGAAAGCGCCAGGCAGTGCTTCGTAGCGGCAGGCAGCGTCTGGTGAACACCGGGCGCTGTACACAAAACCACATTTATGAAAGCGAATCTGGTGAGCGACTATAACAGAGCCATATAGCGTCTGATGTATTATTACAGGTGACTCAGAATATAACGCCGGCGCTCTAGCTTCCAGAGCACCAGGTATTACCTTTCGTTCAGTGTCGATCTCCCATACATTTCAATGGCCGTTCATTTGCTTGTGTTTAAACAGAATGTTTGACATTTTTATTTATTTATTTATTTTTGCTCAAACCATTGTGTGACCTCTCCTGGCAGCAAACAAACACTTTTAGAAACTTTTTAGATTTTTTATATTTTTATGCAGAATTGTGATTACAGGTCTGACACTAAAGTGTTAATGTCCCAGTGTTAAAACAATGTTATTCGATGTGTTTTCGCTTTGTTACTGGTGGATATGTGTTCAAAAACAGACTTTAATCACACAGTGTCAGTGGTTTTTCATTCCCTGTCATTGGACTTTCATCCCCTTCCCCTCCCACCAACCCCCCCTCTCTCCCCGCACACCGCCCGAGACCGAGGACACTCTCTATATGGGCATTTCTTCACAGTGAGACGCCGGTTCACACACACACACCGCACAGCAACGGAAAGCTGCGGTAGTGACGGCTCTCCGGAGCTGAACTAAAAGACTTACTCTCACCGCCAGTCAACTCACCGTCCCCCCCTTCCCCCTTTATCAAATCAGAGACTTTTTATCCAATAAATATTTAACCATTAAGAAGATCTCGAGTTATTATTAAAGCGCAACCTGGAAGGACCCTAAAGGAGAACCCAGGTGCAACTGATTCCACATCGTAAAAGTCACAAGGCGTACCCTCAAAGGCCCTGGGCAGGTTGTGTACCCCCGGGCCTCGGCGGTGAGTCATCTTCACTGTTTATTACAGTTTAATTATTCTTCAATTACTTTAGATCATTTTATTCAACCTTTGATTATCATTTGTTGAACAGTATATTATCTCTTCACCTTTAGTAATACTCCTCATAAACACCATTTACTGAATCATTTTTTTGATTATTTTGGTATAATTATCTAATCTTAATTATATGACACATTTGGACCTTTAAAAGAAATTCGTTTCCATTGCAACTATGTCTAATCTATGGTAAAAACGAAAAAGATTTTCTGACCATTTAACCGCATCCTAAAGCGCACCTAAACACAAACCATCATCCTACAACATATCAATTTGGTGTGTTGTAAGACCTTGTTTGAAAAAACCACTGCCTATCTTTAAGTAAGGAGAGGTCTCTTACTCAATAGGTGCAGCTCACCCTTAATTTCTATCTTTAGCGCTCTACACCACACTCTTTTATCTAAATTGATGTCAGTTTCTCAAGCATGTTGTTCCATTGGTGTTGAAGTTACAGTGAGTTATGAAAAGCACTAGATGGCAATGCAGGGCTATAAATAAAGGTACAAGATTAAAGTAATTGTCCAGGCACATTCAAAAGTATCTCCAATGCGCAGGACTACACATGGCAATGTTCTTATTTTTATTTTTTCCTTTTTGAAAATACAGCTTCACTGTCTGGCCATAATAAAGGTCACACGCTCGAATATTTTGTTGGACTGCCTTTGATTGTGGCTTGCTTTCACTGTGTCATTTTGTTCCAGCACATCCTAAAGATTCTAAATGGGGTTCAGGTCTAGACTCTGGTGACCAATCTATGTATGAAAATGATATCTCACATTCCCTGGACCACTCTTTCAATATGTAAGCATGATGACTCCTGGGATTGTCATTTTGGAATCAGGGACGTACACACGTTTCATAGGGCCCCATAGCAAAATTCATAGTGGGCCCCCACTCCAAAAAATAACATCCATGCAGCATTAAAGTTGACCAAAAGCCACAACACCCGACTCTAAGGACTGGTGAAAGCCCTCCTTTGGGGCATCCCGATGTGTGAAACTCCCGGTCTTGCCGATAATCTTATCTCTCTCCTATATCACATGTGTGAGCCACCCCTGCACCACTCCACCTGATGTATGCAGCCTCCCCAGACATTGTGTGGACAGCCTGAGGCATCGGCCAGGGGAGGCGCCTGAGATTCAATGAATTCATCATTTGTTTGCCTTGCATTATTATGCACTCAATGCTGATTGAAGGAGAGCCGTAAATGTGGTGGGACAGAATTTGGATGATCTGTGCTCTGATTTGAGTTTTAGGCAGTGTTGGCACAATGTGGGTGTGGGGTCCAGTTTTTCCTGAGATGTTACCCCAGTATGCAGCATTGGTGCCCTGTCTACAGGGAGAATAGGGGGGCAGAGCTGCAGGCTCCACAGGGTGGAACTAAGATGTCAGCACCTTGTTTCCCCAGATGTTCTCTAAACAGAGTGCTTGGCTTAAACAATACCCTGGCATCTTAGTTACGCCCCGCAGAACCTACAGGTCTGGTTCCTGGTGCTCCCCATGGGGCACCAACAATACATACTGGGGTAGCTCCAGTCCAGCACTTTTGCAACAGATGCTGCAGGGTGAAGCTTGCATGGGGCCCCCTTCTCTTAAGGGCTCGGAAGTAGCTGCCTTTCCTGTCTCTATGGTATGTACACACCTGCTTGGAATATGCCCAATGTGCCATGAGGGAAGAAAAAAATCTATTAATGGAATAACATGGTTGTTCAGTATACTCAGGTAGTCAGCAGACCTCGTTCTTTGGGCACATAACGTTGCTGAAACAAGACCTGACCAGCTGCAGCAACCCTAGATTATAGCACTGCCCCCATAGGCTTGTACAGTAGGCATCACTTAAAGCGGACTGACAGTCAAAAATGACTTAAATCAGACCGACACAACAAACAGTGTTCATATGCATCCCTCCCCAGGGCAATTTAGATTGCTGCACATAAAAATTTGTTTACCATTTTCTAACTCAAGCTGTGGTAATTTTTTAAAACAAGATGGCGGTTCATGGATGTGCAGGCCACCTGAAAACAGGAATTGCTGCTGGGCTTCCTGTTACTGTACATTGTCAGTTGTGTTAGTTGGGAGAGGTAGCTCCAAAATGGCCACTACCTTCCTTTTTCAGCTGTGCCAGGCTGTTGATCCGGTTTAAGGTGCCTCTCTTATCCTAATGCCCCCATCATTCTAGAATAGGAGAAATCCGTACTCATCAGACCATTGCTCTTCCATTGCTCCAAAGTCTAATCTTTATTCTCCTTAGCAAATTGATGCCATTTTTACTGAGTTGAGTTCCCTTTGCATTGTGTAAGTAAAATACTCTTACTTTCACTATTAAACATATGCCTGTTTTCTGCTGTGTTTTTACTACAATTTGATTGCACCAAACGTTCAAGATTTTTTCTGATCACATTGTTTCCTTGCAGCTGATGTTTCCCCACTGTTCTTCCACGTTTTAAAATGTGCCGGAGTTCTTATCCCAATTTCAGTAGTCTCAGCAATCTCCTTAGATGTTTTCTTTGCTTGATGCATGCCAATAATGTGACCCTTCTAGGACACATTTCCCATGATCACTGGATGTGTCTTTGGACATGGTTGTTTCTGAAATGAAAAGCTACTCGTTGCATCAGTTATCGTTTATTGACATTAAAGGAGCAGTACCGCGAAATTTGCATTAAAAAAGATAAATAATTAAATAGCCACACAATAGCTTCTAACATGTGTATAAATAATCTGGCGATAGAAAAAGGAAAAAATATATGCCTTTCTTTTAAATTGTATAATTACAATGGCTCAGTCCATTTGCTGAATAGAGGGATCTGCTGGGTTGTATTTAGTGAGCTGCTTCATTTAGCCCACTGGTCTCCTAGCAACACTTTACCTCAGAGGTTGACACTGTAATCAGTGGTAACGGCTGTGTGTGTGTGAGGTGCTGCTTTTGTTATGAGACTAGGTGACTCAAATGTGTAAAATCTATACAAAATAAACTAAACTGACTGAAAACGACTGACATTTTTCTTTGAATAACTGTGCAGGAAAATCTAAAGGTATTAAAGTGGAACAAAACCCTGAGTTGCCGACCCTGAAGTCTATAAGACCTGCCCATTGACCCTTCCCCTTGGGCATTCTAAATCGGGATGCCCCACTGTGTGAAATGACCCCTGGATAACCACAGATCCCCCCATCTTTCTGGCACGCTCACGCAGATAGTCATTTAGACAGGCCGGGCGGCCAGGAAGGCTATTGCTCAGGCTCCCCATCTGCGTGCAAACAAAGCTGATTGGATGAGAGCATGCGCTGTGGGACAGGGAAAGGTACGTTTTCACAGGCGAACTTGGGGATTTCACATATCAGGGCATCCCAAGTCGGGATGCCCCTAGGGGCACAAAACAAAACTCCAGATAGTGAAAATCCTGGGTTGGGCTTTGCTCAAAACACACAAAGCTGAAAGAAAGATCATATGGAAAAATGAAAAATAAGAATATGAAAGAGAAAATGGTAAACTGAAAGATTCTGCAGCAGAGCCAACATCAGGGGAAAACTGTCAAAATCAGCTAAATGACTTCTAGAGCTTTTCTCTCTGTTTAAGATATATAAGTTCTGGCCAGGCAATGTTGCAATGTTGTTATCTTATGCTGGATGGCTGCCAGCACTGAACAGCTGATACTTTGATACATTGGCCCTTATTCATCAAGCGATAGCGCCAGGTAGTGTCTGACGAGCGCCAGGTCCTGCCAGCTAACGGCGGCTACCGACTCAAGTACGCCCGGCGGCGGTCACAATGACGCATTTATCACGCTAAATGAGGCTAGCGCCGGCGAGAGCGTCAGCTAGCGCGGGATTCATCATATAGCCGACTGCAACGAACAGCGCCGCTGCTAATCCCATCACAGCGCCAGGTATGACCTGGCGCTCCCTGGCGTGGTCCAATGCATTTCAATGGAGCAATCTTTAAATAATCATAATTAATTGCTATTACTGTTTTTTTTTTTTTTTTTTTTTTTTAATGTCAAAAATTCTGTGACCACTTCTGCAATGTTAGGTTTTTTTTTAAAGTAAAAAAAAAAAAAAAAAATTGTGCAGAATTGATATTACAGGTCTGATATTCATGTATTCATATTACAAAATGTTTAGAAAAACTTGTATAATTTTTACATATAAAAAAAAAGGTTGTTTGGGGGTTAAAAACTACTTTACACACATCGCCGCCAGCGCTCTGGGGTTTAAAGAAGGAATTCACAGCGCGAGAAATTTTTGAGCGTGATTTTTTAATGAATCTGCAGCAAGCCGTTCGCTCTGGCCATTCGCTGTCAGGCGCACCCATACAAGCAGAACCTGTGAAACAGCGACCCCTAACCCCGTATTCAGCATTACCGCACAACGACTGAGTCGCTGTCAACAAGCAAACCCCGGCCAAGCACAGCGAATACTAGCTGGCGCTGTGAAAATCACGCTACTGGCGCTCATCTGTCGCTACCTGGCGCTATTAATGAATCGGCCTCCCCGTTTCACCCCTCTCCTCAGTGTGGAACAGGCCAGAGTGTCAGGACCCGACACTCATCAGACATAAACATGAGCTATTAGTCTCCAGCTGTTCAACACAGATATCATTTTTTTCTACATTTGTAATTCTTACTCCAACACTTACCTACATTCAAAGTACCACTTAAATATAAGTCACCAAGAAAAAAAATTTGCAATACTGCTCCTTTTATTATTATTATTTATTATTAATGTTTATTTATATAGCGCCATCATCTTCCATAGCGCTTTACAAAGTAGTAATTACAGACAGGGTAGAAACATACGGTACATATAATAATTCAAATGCAGTTTTACAGAGTTGACAATGGATATTCTGAATACAAGATACAATAGGGGAGAGAGACCTGCCCTTGCGAGCTTACAGTCTAAAGGAAGAGGGGTGAAGACGAGGGGGAAGGATCACAAACAGTCAGTATTGAGCTTTGTGGCGTGCGCCCTTGAGAAGATTGGTTACGCCAGATTATATGCTTGTCTGAATAAGTGAGTTTTAAGGGCGCCTTTGAAGGTTTTGAGGGTTGTGGAGTGGCGGATTGGGTGCGGGAGGGCATTCCAGAAGATTGAAGTTGCACGTGAGAAGTCCTGGAGGCGGGCGTGAGAGGAGGTGACCAGGGTGGAGGACAGGAGTAGGTCGGCAGAAGAGCGGAGGCTGCGTCTAGGTTGATACTGTTGGATTAGAGATGAGATGTAGGGAGGGGCCTGGTTGGAGAGAGCTTTGTATGCGAGAGTTAGAGTTTTGAACAGGATTCTCTGAGGGACTGGCAGCCAGTGTAGGGATTGGCAGAGAGGTGCAGAACTAGAGTAGCGAGAGGAGAGATGGATGAGGCGAGCAGCAGAGTTCAGGATAGATTGGAGGGGTGCCAGTCTGTTAGTTGGTAAGCCACAAAGAAGGATGTTGCAGTAATCCAGTCGGGATATGACCAGGGTGTGCACTAGCATTTTAGTGGTGTCAGGTGAGAGGAAAGGACGGATGCGGGAGATGTTTTTAAGTTGGAGGCGACAGGAGGTGGCCAGGGAGTGAATGTGTGGTTTGAAAGAGAGGGCAGAGTCCAGAATGACTCCCAGGCACCGAGCTTGGGGAGTTGCTGTTATTGTGTAATTGTTGACAGAAATAGACGTGTTAGAGAGGGGAGGGGAGTTAGAGGGTGGGAAAATGACCAGTTCTGTCTTGTCCATGTTTAGCTTGAGGTAGCGAGATGACATGAATGAAGAAATAGCTGAAAGGCAGTTGGGGAGGCGAGATAGGAGAGAGGAGAGATTGGGGCCTGAGAGATATATCTGAGTGTCATCCGCATAGAAGTGGTATTGAAAGCCTAGTGAAGTTATAAGTTTGCCGAGGCCGTGGGTGTAGACTGAGAAAAGTAGGGGGCCTAGGACAGAACCTTGCGGCACACCAACAGAAAGAGAACGTGAAGATGAGACTGTGTTAGAATAGGATACACTGAATGATCTGTCAGAGAGGTAAGAGGTGAGCCAAGAGAGTGCAAGCCCTTGAACCCCGAGAGAGGAGAGAATATCAAGAAGCAGAGAGTGGTCGACAGTATCAAAGGCTGAGGAGAGGTCAAGAAGGATGGAGTAGTGACCAATGCTTTTGGCAGTGAGTAGATCATTGGTGACTTTGGTGAGGGCAGTTTCAGTGGAGTGGTTACGGCGGAATCCTGATTGTAAGGGGTCAAATAAGTTGTTAGTGGATAAGTATTGTGACAGTTCTGAGTGGACATGTTCTTCAAGAAGTTTGGAGGAGAAAGGGAGTAGCGAGATAGGGCGATAGCTGGAGAGGGCAGAGGGATCGAGAGAGGGTTTCTTGATTATCGGAGTAATAACTGCATGTTTGTAGGAAGAAGGAAAGGTGCCAGTGGAGAGAGAAAGGTTGAATATGGAGGTTAAGGCTGGAGTGAGGGATGGAGACAGTTGAGGAATAAGGTGGGATGGAATAGGATCGAGGGAGCAGGTAGTCAGGTGGGCTCTAGAAATGAGAGAGGTTAGTCCAAGCTCAGTTATTGGAGTGAAGAAGTTGTTCTGCTCTAAATACCAGGCAGTGTATATTAGGAGCAATTAAAAAATAAAGTTCCACCTCATGTTGTGTTGTCCCCTACAATAGGAGTGGCAGGGCTTAGTGATTCAAGCACACTGTGTGCATTACTAGAGAGGTTCTAAGGTGAAAGTGGTCCTTAGTTCTCTTTCATCCTCTGCTTGTCCTATATCTTTGTCCCACATATAATAAACATGTTCTCTATAGCTGGTAAGTGGCTGGGTGACATTGCAACTAAATTGGAATTGTAAGACCTGGGCTGGTCCCTTTACACAGAAATATCCACTTTGGTTAAACAAAATCAGTACATTTTATTTTCATTAATCATAAAACATGATCCAACTCATCATATTTATATATATTATATACAATTAAAATTTGCCAGACCTGTGATTTTCCCAGCTGGATAATCTTTAGTTGGATGCTCTCTTTTATATGTGATATCTTAGTTGGAGGTGAACCTGTATTGGCCCCCTTGAAAGGGTTTTTCTCAACACCGTTCAGCCTTTAATTATATCCATATGAAGTAATATGTACAAATATGTAGAATAACTACATTGTCTTTCATCATTTAGAGAGCAGCGTCAAAAAGTCTGCTTCTGCTTTAGTTGTCCTCGATCTCTTCTGTTTCCTCTGTGATCTGAGAGGGTGCCTTCACCCGCCACTAATGCAGGTCCGGGATAGTAAGTTAGCAAGGAATAATGGCCCCTGCCCACCCGCCAAAGCCACTATGTGCATTGTATGGCATTGCTCATGCAGCAAATGACACCGGCTCTATAAAAGGGCTGTGGAGTCGGGGAGGGACAACAACCTGAATTATAAGGTTGGAGCACTATCTTGTGACCAGTGACCAAAATGAATGTATGTGGACAATGGACTCAAGTTTGAGATGTATAAATGCTGTTTTGCTGAAATTACCTGAAATGAAACTGTGATCAATCCAATTTTCGTTTACTGGGTTAATATCACAGCAGTAGCGACAGTAACAATCTGACAATATAAATGGATGTATTTATATAATAATTGGAAAATGGAAAAAAAAGGAAATGGGAAAATTGACCCAAATGCATTTCTACTTTTCTTGCAAATGAATCTGCAATATAACTAAAAATAAAAAAGAATAAATGTATATTGGAAACATGAAACTAGGCTCAAAGGTGAATATACCAGTGAATTATTCTAGAGATGTTATCTTTTGTAATTGGATGAATTGTGTTCTTGCTCTACTGCACATAATCCATGCAAATGTGGTGCAGCAGTTTATTAGTCATACCCAAGATTGTGCAGCCATATTGGTATATGAGCATCACAAATGCAAATGTAATCAAGATTTACTTGATTCAATCATCACCAGAACTAGAACAATTATTTGTGAATCATGTGGACTCTTTGCCAACTCATTTTTAGTTTCATGGTGCTTGGTCTTTGCACTGTGCACTCAAATGGGAGGCAGCTGGAGTCTGGCCATACAGGACTAATTAAACTGGACCTTACAAGAAACAGTGCTCCTATGCATTCCTCCCCAGGACAGATTACTTCATTCATTACAAATGAATTACCTTTTTGTAACACCTGCTGTGGTTGCATTTCCCAGTCAGTGGTGCCCTATGGATCTGCCAGTGGCTTGCAACTAGGAAGTGCCACTGAGTATCCTGCTGCTTTGCATTGTGGGTTATGTTGGTTAAAGGATCACTATCACAAAATTGTGTAATTTTAAAAACCATATAAACAGGTTGGCTAATGAGTGAAGGGGTCACTTATAAACCCGAACTAAATAAAACTTCTGCCAAGCTTGTGGTTTTCTTCTCCCGGTAGGAATAAAATCCAGGGGTGACAGGTTTAGTGTATTAGGGGTGACAGAAACCATTTATTAATGAAAATAAAAAACAAGGCTGGCTGGATATTTCTTGATGTGGGGTGTATAACTGAACTCTTCTCCCACCATCCAGCATATTTATATGGACTTTTATTATTGGCTCATTTTTTTCATGATAGTGCTCCTTTAAGTCCATTACAGCAGCAAGGCTGAGTTGCTGGGAAAGGGAGAAGCCTTTAAGGTGTGACCAGGTGAAAATCAGTGAGGCAGTGTTTCAGCTATCAAGCTGATTCATTACTAGCACAAGGTAATGGCAGATGAGTGTCTGTACAGTGGCGCTAAGAGCGACCGCTAGTGGTCACTCTGATCGGGCGTGAGTCGCTATTACAGAGCACCTCAGTTGCTGGCCGGCATTGATGAATTTGATGTGTGAGTTGCTATAACACCAGTACAGCGCTATATGGGAGCAAACTGTAGCGACTGGTCAGTGTGAGCGACTCAAATCATATTCATCAAAAAAACAGACTCACAGAGCGTAGGCACTCAAAATTAATTCGCTGTAGCCCAGAGCGCCAGAAGCTGTGTGATTAAAGTTAGGGCTCGATTCAACAAAGGTCGAAAATGGATTTTTCGTGTGTTTTGTGCTTAAAAAGTTGAGTGAGTGATTCAGCTACCTGGAACCATTGAAAAACACGAGTCACTTGAATTAACCCTTTAAATGCCAAGCACGTAGTTTCTACGTGGTTGCTTCTCCTACCCTTAAGTGCCAAGCACGTAGAAACTACGTGCCTGGCATTTCCCCCTTACAGTTAAAAGATAGAAAAAAAAACCCACTTACCTCTGGTATCCCCGTGAAGCTTGGGGTCCTCTCTTCCTGGGGGGGGCATCCGATCGCCCCCCCGTCGTCCTCCGTCTTCAGGAGGGGGCCCGAAACCAGCCGCCCCCCCCCCCCCCCGTTTCCAGCGCTGACTCGCCGAAGGCCCGAGCCTTCTGTCCGGGTCTCCTCTTCACCAGGGGGGGTCCGATCCCCCCCCTGGGCTGCGCAGGCTTCAGGTGAGGACCCTCTTCCGGGTCCTCACCTCTTGAAATGGCGGCGATGGCCGCCGCCTCTTAGCCCCGCCCATTGTGGGAGGGGCGGGATGACATCATCCCGCTCCTCCTATACCCCCTCCGAGCTCCGGCATCTGTCAGATGCCGGTGGTGATCGGAGCAGGGCGGGTGTCAGCCGAGGAGGCTCCGATCGGAGCCCCCTCGCCTGTCACCCGCCCTGCGCTGATCACTACCGGCATCTGTCAGCAACATGACAGCGGCGAGGGATGCTGGATCGGAGGTGAGTACAGTAAAAAAAAAAAAATAAAGATTTTTTTTCTCTGTGTCAGTGTGATTATTTACTTTTAACCCCTTGTGAACTGGTAAGGGGTCCATGACCCCTATACCAGTTCACAAGGCTGGGGGGATGGCAAGTTTTGATTAACCCTTTGTGTTCTGTCACCCAGTAGCTATAAAAGGCTTCTAGCAGGTGAGCAGAAGCCAGTGATCGCCGAGGGACAGAGTGCTCCAGGATGGATGGGAGGTAAGTATAAAAAAAAATAAAAATTAATAAAATATTTTTTTCTCTGTGTGTGTCTGTGTTTTTTTTTACATTTAACCCCTTGTGAACTGGTAAGGGGTCCATGACCCCTATACCAGTTCACAAGGCTGGGGGGATGGCAAGTCACCTGCGCTAGCGGGTGACTTGCCATTAACCCCCGGCACCCCCATTACCTGCCTCCCCAAAGGCCAGGGGGGGGCAGAAGAGCCCGGGCCCACGGGCTATGCGGGCTTGTAGCCTGCAGGGCCAGGGGCCACAAAAGCTGGCCCCTGTGCCCTGTTCCTACAAGCCCTGCATAGCTGGTCCCGGGCTGGTTACTTTGGGTAAGGGGGATCCCACGTCAATTTTTTTTGGGATTTTTAAGGGTTTTTAACCCTTAAAAATAAAAAAAAAAATGGGGTCCCTATGACCCTATGTCATTTTTTTTCTCGATTTAACCCTTTGTAGTGTGGATGGTATTTGTATTTTATTTGTGAATGTTATAAAGTACTTGTTTCAGTTAGGGGGGTCTCCTGGGCAGGAACGGGGGGCTACCGATAAATATGTGGTACCGTTCTAATCGGTAGAAATGGGGCTTTCACATGCAATATGCTTTTCCTTAATAAAATACATTTTTTATTTAAAATAAAGGAGTCAATTTTCTAAAAAAATTATTTATTTATTTATTTATTTTTTTTACTTAATAATATTGTAAAAAATAAAATAAAATTTACAAACAAGATATTTCATGTTAAAGCCTAAACTCTGCTGCAAAAAATATATATATAATTTTCCTGAAAGTTCCAGCAAAAATGGCGCAAAACATGGCGCAAAATGGGGAAAAATGGCCTGTCAACAGAGGGTGACAAAATCTCAAGTAGGCTGGCAATTAAAAGGGTTAATAGTACCTATGCATGTTGGGTATTGTTCTGTTCGGGGGACCCTGCGCTTTCAGACTTAGCTTGTTTTTTCTTGTTTGCATATTTATATTTTAGGAAAAGGTGTTTTTTATTCAGCTTTTTTATAAATTTTTTAGGGAAACCCTGCGCAAACAAAGAATTCTTTGAGGTAATAATTCCAGAAAGATGAGTCCACTAGAACAAGCTGGGTACGCTTAGAAAGCTTAACGTGTGTACTTTCAGGGAATATATGGTTTATGGGGGATATTCCAAATGTAAAGGGTTGTTTTGGTTGAAAAATCGCAAGGTGCGCACTTTGTCTGCAGAGCTGAAATTTTCAAGTAAAATTACCGTTACGCACATGCTTTACTTTGGGGTGTTTGGCAACTCTTCCCTTGACAGTAGCTATGCATGTTGGGTGTTGTTCTGTTCGGGGGATATTGCGTTTTCAGATTAAACTTGTTTTTTCTTGTTTGTATATAGTTTTTTTTAGGAAAATGTGGCTTTGATTCTGCTTTTTTATCCTTTTTTTAGGGAAACTCTTTGCAACCAAAGAATCCATTGAGGGATTACTTCCAGAAAACTATGGCCACATCAACAAGCCTGGTACGCCTAGAAAGCTTGAGGTGTGTACTTCCAGAGAATATATAGTTTGTTGGGGGTATTTCAAATGTAAAGGGTTGTTTTTCTGGAAAAACTGCAAGGTGCGCATATTGCATAGCATAGTTGCATTTTTTCTGAAAATCCCCTAAAGCGCTGTTTCAGTTTGGGGGAGTCTCCTGGACAGGAAATGGTGTCTACCTATACATATGTGGTACCGCTGTAACCGAGAGAAATTGGGATTTCACACGCAATAAGATTTTATTGACAAACTTACATTTACATTTTTTATTACAAAAAAAAACTACAAATTGTAAAAAATATATATATATTTTTTTTTTGCACATATTTCACCCAAAAATATTGAGAATACACCTAAAAAATGACAAACAAGACATTTCATGTTAAAGCCCAGACTCTGCTGAAAAAAACAATATATAATTTTCCTGGGAAATCCCTTCAAAAATCACATTTGAACATGGGGAGCGCATAATAGTGCAAAATGGTCTGGCAACAAAGCGTGACAAAAACTCCAGGTAGGCTGGCACTTAAAGGGTTAAATTCGAGTGCGATTGTAAAAGTGTGAATTAAATTAGTGGATTGAAAAATTTACTACTGCATTTTACAATTCGAAAATGTTACTACTGATTCAGGTGGACTTGATGAGCCACACAGATGATATACATTAGAGTGTTTAACACTAGTTTTTTGATGCAGCTTTCAGCAGGAGAAAACTCATTTTGCTCTCTCACAATGGAGCCCTTCTACTTTCTTTGCAATCGTAGTAAACTCTAATGGTAGTAAAAAATTCAATTCATAAGGAAAAAGCCTGAGAATTCCACTGTTTGTGAATCACTAGTTAGGAAGACAATGAAAGTCAATGGCACTTTTTTACTCCTGAAAAAAATACTGAACTTTTTACCCTTTTTTACTAGTAGTAAAAAGTTCCATTGACTTTCAGTGTCTTCCTATCTGGTGATTTGGTAACAGTGAAATTCTCAGGCTTTTTTCTCATGAATTAAATTTTTTACTACCATGAGAATTTTTGTTGATTTGTGAATCGAGGCCATTGACTTCGAACATATTGCAGATGATGTGGCGCAGAGAAGGCGCACACTACCCATTCCCATATTTTCGGACACGTTTGGAAGTGGATCAGCTGCCATATCAAGCACTTTTCCAGCTTACTAGGCTAAATCGTGCAGCTTTGAAATCCATATTTGGCACCATTAACTGGTAGAAGACATTTGGTCGACCTTTGGGTTTTTACATTGCGGTGCACCAAAACCCAGAATAGTCAAAATCCTGGCTTTTGGTCCACGTTATAGTGTAAGCATAAGAATGGCGTACCATGAGCTTTGTATAGAAAACAATGGCCACATTTCTGCATTAAAGGAAACATTTTTAATACAGGTCCCCGGCAATCCAACCACCCCCCCCCAAAAAAAACTACATATATGCCCCTTACAAATATTACTGTTTAATTAGTACTTCCACTACAGCATACCTTGCCTCTTTATTACATGTATCCACAATGTTAGCCATGTACATACAGCTACACAGGTAACTTAAAAAGTTGAAAAAAAAATTATGCATTTACATTTACCCATTAAAAAGCCTTACAACACCATGCAACAGTCAGAAAACAATACTAAACAATAGAAAAAAAATTCGAGTACATTCTCCAATCATTTTCGCTTGCGACAGCCTTTTTACAAGCATTTTGAAAATTTTACGAGTGATTAGAAAATTTTACGATTGCATTTTCGAGTGCAAGTATTTAATTCAACCCCGTTTTTGAATCACTCGAAAAAGTTAAAACTTCTGATTTTTCGAGTGACACGAATTTATTTCTACCTTTGTTGAATCGAGCCCATGGAATTACATTATGTTATTACATTGTGACATTAACACTTTAATTCCAGACCTGTAATGACAATTCTGCATAAAAATATAAAATATCAAAAAAGTTTTCAAATATGACTTTTAATGGGCCAGGAGAGGTCACACAATTTTTTGATAAAAAAAAAAAAAAAAAAAAAAATTAAATAAAAACCTGTTTAAAGAGAAGAAAAGTAATGTCCATTGAAATGTATTGGAGAGAGACAGGTAGCGACGGGTAATACCTGCCACTACAATGATTCAGTATCATGGATGCAGATGGGCAAGTGAGATTTCAACTGTGCAAGGCTGATAGCTTTAAAGGACACATACTATTGCCTTGGGGGTCTCTCTATCTATGGTACCTATATGACAACTAATCTTAATTATGGACCCCTAAAAATGAGTTTTATGCCATGCTTGCTACCATAAGGCCTTCGCCCTCAGTATTTCCCTGTTTGTGGATAGGGCAGAGTTGTTAAGCACAAGCAGTAGACAGGGAATAAAAAGGTTTTATATGGCCTGGAAGCACATGGGCAATCAGTAAATCAGTAAAGCCTTCCCATGTTGTAAAGAAGCTTTTTGTTTTCTTTGGATTATCCAGAACAGTGTCATCTGATTCAAATTTAAAATACTGTTGTGCTGGAAAGAGGGGGCAGTTGTATAGATCCAATTTTGGGGGGATGGGCTTTTGGCAATTGCCAAAACAATCATTATTAGCCTCTTAGCACCATTGTCAACCTGCAGGTCCTATGTTCTGATTTAAAGTATTGGCCACTCTGGAGCCAAGGACAGATAATTTACCAATTTCGTGGTTACATATTTGTGCACTGTTTCCCAGAACTTTTTGATAACCGTGCATTCCTCAAAATCTCTAGATATGGAATGTGATTGAGCCACTGAATCATGATGGTGTTGAGCTTTGATTTGATTTAATTTGAATCTAGAGTATAGGGTAATGAGAAGGGAAATGAAACCAAGATATGAATCTGGAGCCAAGATCTAAGAGACAAGCGGCTGTTTGTGGGATTTTCAATCAACCTAAATGCCCAGGAAAATAACAATTAAAGCATTAGTGTGCATAGAAGGAACTTTTAACATCTGTGGGCTAAATGAGAGAGGAATGTGGCGTTAATTACCAGCAACCCCAAGCTTTTTGGGTCATTGGATCATGTTGACACAAGATGAATGGAATCAGGTGGGGGAAGTGTCAGACAAAGGTGAGGTAAAATAGGGACAGTAAAAAAGCCCCTGCATGCTGCCCCAGTACATCCACCGTTGGGTCTCATTATGGTTGAGAATGGAAGCCAAACAACACACCAGCCTCTCACACTTCTCCACTAGGAAGCATTGGCTGCAACTGTATGTACTTGTATTTTTGACCCTCCAGTCCAAGAGGTGGGTATCTCTAACAGTGGGGATGTAGCAATGAATAAAAGATCGAAGGGAAGCCTGACCTACAATATTCTCTTGAACCACAGACTGAAAATGACAACATCCCTTTGGCGCATATCTCTGACTAGGAGAATGAAATTGTATCTTTTAGTATTAGAAAGATGTTAAAAAGAATGTGAGGCTGGCAGAAATGTTGCTGAATAAATAGAGATATACAACGGTGTCTTTTGTAGTTATGTAATTATATGCATGGAAGGCCGAAAGGGTGGCATTTGTCATGTTTACACATGCATGAAAAGTTTGAAATTATGACCAAATGTAATACCATATGGATACCTACAAATGAGATCTGCTACAACTAAGGTTCTGTACCCACCTGGCCTCAAGGATGCTGCTTCTCCCAACCAAATTTCTCCCTCAGCTCAACATACGTATTCGTTACGACCCAATGACAACCAAAAAGGTTTATTGTCGGACTAGTGGACCCTGTTGGTGACTAGCAGGTCACATGGCCAGTGGTGGTACTGGTAGTAGTGACTATAGGGCAAATTTCCACACTGCTCTGGGCAAATTCTCCTAGACTGTATTAGTCTTGCTTTCTAGGCTTGTTATACTGGTAAACACTCTATCTGTGCAAGTCTCCATTTGAGATTGAAGAAAAGCCACAGGGAAATGTCCACTGCAGCTAAACAAATTAACTTTGGTTTTCTCAACTTTTTATGCCAACAAAGTATACTATGAACACTATTCTAACGGCAATGCTAAGTGTGCGCATTTATTAAAACCAGAATATCATGTTGATGTCTTATTTTATTCATGATAGAAAACATCTGTAGCAGCAGATTTGTTTTAATATAACTAGAATAATCTACTACCAACAAAGCTAGAACATTTGCATTTTATCATAGTGGACGTTTTAGTCTAATTAAGGCCAAAACAGTTTTTATAGTTTCTGCCAGAGTAGGATAGGTTTAATGCCTTATTAATTATCTTTTTTGTCTGCAACGACAGTGGAGAGATCTAGCATAGACTATTTGTTCCAACAGCAGTGGTTACAAAAGACAGGTCTGGCTATCATAAAAATCCATAAATGTCAAAAGGACATTGAAGTGTATCAAAACCCAGGATTTTGATTATTTCAAGTTATGGTTTGTTTTCCAGGGGAATCCTGAGTTGGGATGCCTCGCTGCTTCGCTGTGTGAACCCTCTCCCCAGATCACCCCTTGCATGGTCATTGGTCCAATCAGCGTGGTGCTGCATGGTGTATAATAATGCATGGCACACTCTGTTTGGAAACAGAGCTCCTGCTTAAGGAGTTAAGAGCATTCACATCTTCAGTTTCCCTGTGGTCTGAGGCCCGTTCCTGTCCGCAGGCCAGCTGAATGGCAGGTCACCAGCGCACAAGAGATGCTGTGGATAACACAGTGGGGCATCCCAATTCAGGATGCTCTGGACATAGGCAATTGGCTGGCCCTGGAGTCATGTTCTGGCAGGACTCAGTCAGCTTTAATGTTTTTTGCTGTCTTGATGAGCTCTATTCACACTTAGAGCTAAGGGGAGAAGGTTTAATTCCTCTTGAATTAACCAGAGAAAAAACCTTTGGAAGGGAGTTTGTTGGACTAAACTGAAGGGTGTCCCCTACCCTTCTGGTGCTATTAATATCAATTGAGTTACACTTTAGGAAAGAAAAAATAATATGTACAGAAGCCAATCATATTAAATTTTTTAGTTTGGTATCAATATTTTGCTATTAGTGACAGGTACAATATACAATAGTTATTTACATAAAGCAGTTTAGGTGCACTTTAGTGCTATTTACAATATTAGTTGAGGTATATTTGAGTAAAGAACAATGCATTTGTGTCAAATACAATACACAATGGCTATTTACAGACGCGTTTCGCGGTATATCGCTTCTTCAGTGTGAAATGCCATTTGATCTGGGACATACAAAAATTACCAAAATTAGCATCTAGACGTCATATATAATAATTGTAGATAATGGTAAATCATAATGGAATATACAGTACCTTTTTTGCACTTTAGCAGTCAGGAGTGTAAAATTGGAGTGGGGTAGTAGCTAGTACCTAGAGAGGGTTACAATGGTCTAGTGTTAAAAGGTTTGACCGTATCTTTCAGTGTGGGCTATTTTTGTGCTTCTATTATAATTACCGAATTGGTTTAAAATATGAACATATTGCATTGAGATAGTGCGGTCTTCTCCTTTCCTTCTATAGAGGTAAGGAGGAAGTTATTAGTTAGGACGCCACTGTGTGCAAAAACCAGTGTTGTTAAATGCAGTGAGGTATAGGTTTAGTTGGACTTACTTTGTTTTTAAAAGATTGGAGGAGGAATTCCCATCCTGGGTGATCAGGCAACGGCGTCAGGTTATAGAGGCAGGAAAAACCCGTCCTTACTTGGGCGGGCGGCAGCGTCGCTTTGTTCAGGGTGCGTGGCTATGTGCGCTGTATGCGGCGCATTTAAATACCGATGGTTTGTGACGTCACCTCGGGGGCCAGGTACGTCGGGCTGGGGTCTTATTGGCTCCCCAGACCTGACGTATGCTCCCTGTTGTACTGTGGGAGCGAGCGGGGAGGGGGAAGGACGTCACCACTCCGTCCTGTCACAGCTGAGCTGTGCGCAGGGCCGCTTCCTGCCTGGCCCCCTATTTCCTGTCTCGTTTGTGGCAGGCGCCATGTTTTTGGTTATCTGTTATTTCAGATAGCCTTACGTTCAGCCGTTGTTTACATTAACTTGCCATTGTTTACACTATGTTCCACTCAAAGTAACACTCCTGTTTGCCATTGTGCCGGTTATCTGATACATGTAACAATTTATATATTACTCTTCTTTTATTCAATACTGTATAAAGGGCTCATCCTGTATTTCTATGGTTACATGCAACATATCAAATTTTTATCTCTTTATATACATAGATCAATTCATTGTTATTATCATTTCACTAACCATAGGGATATAAATTTATAGTGTGATATTATTCGTAATATTAATATTTCTATGTATGTCTTTGTTAGTGATTATAAAAAATGGTGATTAATTGTTTGTGAAATTAGATATTTATAAACATTAAATTATAATCTATATGGGTTACAAAACTAATTAATTGATGTTTAATAGTGAATTGAAGGATTCTGTATTCATTGGTTATATTTTGACTAGGTAATTATTAAAATGGGTAAATGGGGACAGTATTACAAAAATATGTTGTGTTACTATATTATTGCTCAGCTATGTCTCGTTAACCCTTTAGTGTCGTTAACCCTTTAGTGAACGATTTTTTTGATTAGGGAACTCAGTTGTTTATTGTTTTATTGTTTTAGGAAAGGGACAAAGCTCACTGTTTCATTTAGACCGGGGGGAAGGGTTGCCTTGTATTTAATGATCCATTTTGTTTCTGTTCTTAAGGTTCGCTGGATGATATCTCCTCCTCTTGAGTGTTTATGGATTCGGTCTAATACCGTAAAGGCAATCCCTTCCGGAAGGCCATTATGATAGGCAGCGAAATGTCTTCCAACTGGAGTTAGAATGTTTTTCTTTTTTATGTCTCTAAGGTGTTCATAAATACGGTTTTTCAGCTTGCGATTTGTCTTTCCTATATAAAAGCGTGGACATTGGCATTGTAATAGGTAAATTACATCCGTTGTTTTCGTAAATCCGTTTTTAAATGCGCCACATACAGCGCACATAGCCACGCACCCTGAACAAAGCGACGCTGCCGCCCGCCCAAGTAAGGACGGGTTTTTCCTGCCTCTATAACCTGACGCCGTTGCCTGATCACCCAGGATGGGAATTCCTCCTCCAATCTTTTAAAAACAAAGTAAGTCCAACTAAACCTATACCTCACTGCATTTAACAACACTGGTTTTTGCACACAGTGGCGTCCTAACTAATAACTTCCTCCCTCTATAGAAGGAAAGGAGAAGACCGCACTATCTCAATGCAATATGTTCATATTTTAAACCAATTCGGTAATTATAATAGAAGCACAAAAATAGCCCACACTGAAAGATACGGTCAAACCTTTTAACACTAGACCATTGTAACCCTCTCTAGGTACTAGCTACTACCCCACTCCAATTTTACACTCCTGACTGCTAAAGTGCAAAAAAAGGTACTGTATATTCCATTATGATTTACCATTATCTACAATTATTATATATGATGTCTAGATGCTAATTTTGGTAATTTTTGTATGTCCCAGATCAAATGGCATTTCACACTGAAGAAGCGATATACCGCGAAACGCGTCTGTAAATAGCCATTGTGTATTGTATTTGACACGAATGCATTGTTCTTTACTCAAATATACCTCAACTAATATTGTAAATAGCACTAAAGTGCACCTAAACTGCTTTATGTAAATAACTATTGTATATTGTACCTGTCACTAATAGCAAAATATTGATACCAAACTAAAAAATTGAATATGATTGGCTTCTGTACATATTATTTTTTCTTTCCTAAAGTGTAACTCAATTGATATTAATAGCACCAGAAGGGTAGGGGACACCCTTCAGTTTAGTCCAACAAACTCCCTTCCAAAGGTTTTTTCTCTGGTTAATTCAAGAGGAATTAAACCTTCTCCCCTTAGCTCATATTGCAAAATACAGGGAGTTGGACTCATAAACCACAATCAGAAAAAACATACCACAAGCCTGGCGAATCTTAAAGGGCCCCCCACACAAGTGAGAGTCCTTTCCCCCCTCACTCTATTCACACTTCCTTCATGTAAGGTCATCAGACACAGAAAGTTCTTTCAAAAGAGAATCAAAGTACTCAATATGGCAATGATCTTTAGTCCCAGGAACATTATTTCTTCTGTTACTTACACCAACATGCTGTCGAATAGGGAGCTTGGCTCTATAACACATATTTCCCCCCTGAAAGATAAATCCTACCTCCATTCCTGTATGGCTTACCTTCACTGACAACTATGCTTCCTCTCAGTGGTGTAAATAAATGTGAGCAGACCCTGGTGTGAACATTGAACGAGGCCCCATCATGGCTCATACAATGACCTTTTTCCTGTCATTTTAACTAAATTTAATACAACTAGAGAACTAATATAATAAATATGGGCAAAGAAACAACCATGGCCTTACGGGCCTGGTGCGGTTGCAACCTCCACACCCCCTATAGTTGCACCCCTTCAAGGAGAAAGGAGCTTTGTATATAAGTAAGCTTCTGCAGACTGAAACAGTATTTCTTTACAGTCATCCTCAATTAGGGAGCAAAGTCAGCAACTTCTGGTGGAAGCAAGTTCTCGTCTGATCCCCCTGGGAAAACCAGATGTGACATTCAACAGAAGTAGGCCGATTAGATTTTAGCTGCTGTAAGAGAAACCTCAAGCACTTGTTTTAGTCAATGTGCTAGTCGGAGGTATTTGAACCACTCAGTCTGGGCCAAATAATATTTAGTTTTAATGCTTCAAAAGATAGAAGGCCTTTGTAGTTTAGGAGGTGTGATATAGAGGTAATTTCCACTTTCTCCCAGGCTGAGAAGGAGCGTCTGTTATGGACCTCAGGTGGAAAACAGGGGTTGTACCATAAATTTAGCAGGAGGGACATCAGGTCTGCAGAGTACCTTGTTGAATCACAAATTGCAAGGGAGGCCCTCATCAATTGGCTCAGTGTTTTGGGTCTGAGTTCCAGTTTCATCCAGCATAAAGCCGACAGCCTGTGAGCAAACATAATTTGCTTTGCTTAGCTATCCTATGAAGTGTAGGATTCTTCTTAGTAATGAGATCAAAAAGTGTGTAGGTACTTTTACAGAAAGGACTTAATTTATACAACATTCTGGAGAGTAAGACTATCTTAATAGCTTTTATGTGCGCGATCCATGAGACCATTTAAGTAGGGAGTTTACTTGAAGCAATAGGGGTGGCTAGTTGGCCAAAAAATAACCCATCATAAGTTGCAGATATTTTGACTCCCAGGTATGGAATGGATAACCCATTCAATGTCAAAATTGTATATGGGACGCAGTTTGGTCTGGTAGAGTAATGTTCAGTGCTGTTGTTGTGATTTTGTTTTGTTGACCATTAGACTTAAAATAGCTGCAAATTGGTCAAGCATTTTGAAAAGATTTTGCAGAGTTTTGATCCTCTGGGACAAGATTAGTACAATTTGTGATGTTTGCCCGCTATCTCGATACCTTTAATACTATCATTGCTTCTAAGTTTCAGGGCTAGAGGTTCCATCGACAGGACAAATAGTATGGGAGAAAGGGGGCATCCCGTGATTGTGCTTCTGGCTATATTGAATACTGTGGTGGTGAAGTCCATGTATTTAACCCTGGTGGTGGGACAGAGGAACAATAGGCTCGATTCAGATTTTTTTCAAATTTTCCCGCTCTCGTATGAGTGTGCGAGCGATTCTATGCATGTATTGTAAACCTTCTGTAAAGCTTCCGTCCGTTCGTATGCCAGAGTACGAGTATGTCATTTTCCATCGTGACTTTTCTGTTTCATTTTCTCAGGTTACAACGTGGGCTTTTGTTTTTGGCCTTTTCCCATCGTATCCTCCCACGAATCCTTTACGTTTCCCGATAGATTCTGTTTCACTTTTACAAAAAATAATTGTCCAGGCTGAAATCCTTATGATCTTGCGGCTGCGCACTACAAACTTAACTCATTAAAGTGCTTGCCTACATATTTGACACCCTCACTTCTACTACAATGTTTAGCTAAACCACTTAGCACTATCCTCCATCTTCACTTTTGGACCCTTAAAGCTCACCCAAACCACTTAGCACTATCCTCCATCTTCCCTTTTGGACCCTTAAAGCTCACCCCAACCACTTAGCACTATCCTCCATCTTCCCTTTTGGACCCTTAAAGCTCACCACAACCACTTAGCACTATCCTCCAGCTTCCCTTTTGGACCCTTACAACTTACCCAAACCATTTCACGGTTAGGGTCTTCTTCCATTTTAGGCCCCTAAAACTTACCCAAACCATTTCGCGGTTAGTTTCTTCTTCCATTTTAGGCCCCTAAAACTTACCCAAACCATTTCGCGGTTAGTTTCTTCTTCCATTTTAGGCCCTCTCTCCACCATTTTTGGTGGCCATTTGTAAAATTTTTTGTGGAACAACATTTATAAAAATTAAAAAAAAGAAAAACATTTAAAATGTGTCAAAATTGAAAAGAATAAAAACTATTTACAACAATAAAAACAGTGACAGGACCCAGAACATTATTCTTCTTCTGTTGTCCCCAGCGAGTCAACCAGCTGCTGCATATCGGCCACCAACTCAAGGACCCTTCGATTCATTTCTTCAACTCTTGCCCGTGTGGTCCCTGTATAAAATTTATACAAAAACATTATTTGGCGACAAATACATGTTTCTCACCTGTGGATGGAATGTTTGTTAGTTGACAACCTAAATAATCACAACATATGTCAGTATGCTAAGTCATTACTCAAAGGAAGTGGGCAGAGATCATTCTGGTAAGTAATTACTCAAAGGAAGTGGGCAGAGGTCATTCTGCTAAGTAATTACTCAAAGGAAGTGGGCAGAGGTCATTCTGGTAAGTCATTACTCTAAGGAAGTGGGCAGAGGTCATTCTGCTAAGTCATTACTCAAAGCAAGTGGGCACTGGTCAGTCTGCTAATGCCATTGACTATGGCTTTATGTATCTGGGTGATCATGTCACTTAACACATACTGCAAAGAATGACATTACAACTTACTTGGTTGGTGGCCGACGGATGCCTCGTTGGGGACAGCCCTACGTCCTGGGCCCTGCCACTGTTGTGAAGTAGAGGCTGTCGAGACATGGCAAATAGGGTCACTTATAATGTCTTAGTCAACAGTAATCAAATGTCATTTTCAATGTGTGTGTCACATCACTCACCTTCTCCCTGTGCCTCTTGGGCGAGATCTGCTGCAGCCTGCGCATCTTCACCTGCTCCAGAAGCATCTACAAAAACAGATTAAGGGAATCAGCTTGGGTGGAAATTGCATGTATATGTGTGTGCGGTTACATGAAGAGTCACATACCAGAGGCTCCCGCATGTGTCGCTGGGTACGACTCCCTGCCCACGCCGTGCCACCCCTCCTCTGTGGAAAGGTCCAGGGGCTGGTCTGAGGAACCAACAGAGGGGGGGTAGGACCGTTGCACTGGAGATCCACAACCTTCACTTCCAGCTGCAGATTCATGCAGCACTGGTCGGCCTGTGCGCCTCCGGGTGCGGCGGATTCGGTAATCCATTTCCAGCACTACAAAAGAAATACAATTTTAAATCAATGCCTACCTTCTGCATCAGTTACATCTAGCATGCAATCGCTATGTACTTATGACTTATGATATGATGCATGATCTGCTTGTGGGTGAAGGTGTCTGTCTCATGTTGGATTTTGGCAATGATCTCCAGGACGACGGTCCGCTTCTCAAAAGAGTTGGGCAGGTAGTCGTACCTGCGCTCCAGCATGGTCTGCAAAACACAAAATCAAGCTAGGTTTTAGTTAAAACTGCATACAAATATCTGTCAACAATCGATCATTTGACTAAATGACATTAACATACACATTTGGAGCCTAATACAATCCTTTAAGCTGGCCTCAGTGTTGGTTCGCATGTGTGGGCCCTCACTTTGGTTGGGCATGGAGTTTGAGACACTTTTTAAACAAACCCTTTCGTCATGCACTTCCTTAAGGGCTAGGCATGCATTTAGATGGCAAAGCAAAGGCAGTAAAAGACACTTACAAGCATGATGATCTCTTCTTGTTGGTGGGTGAAGATTGTGGGCGCCATCTTGCCTCTTGTCTGGAGCAGATAAGTAATGCCCCAGTGGTTTCCGGGTTCCGCACGGCCGAACGAACGGCTGCACGCACGCGTACGCGAGCGCGTAGGCGTCACAGGCCGCAAATCTTATTTAAAGGTCCCTGGACACACAGCTCATTCTCTTTCAGAGTCCGTGCAAAATGGCACCCAAGAAACAAGCAGCGGCAAGCGGCAAAAAGGCACCCAAGCGCCAGGAGGCATCAGAAGGGCCCTAAACTCGATCACAAATGCCCAAACCCAAACTGCGGCAAAAAACCAACGCTCCAGCCAAGCAACCCACCACTACTCCCAAAAAAAAGGAGGCACAACCAAAGAGAAAGACAGAGGCCACCAAGCCTACCACAAGAGAGTTGGTAAAACCTGGTAAGAGAGCCCCAGCCCCCTCGGACCAACATCCCCCCCCCACATGCCACCAAGGCAGTGTTCCAAGGCAAAACACACCATGAACGAAGCCCAAGCTGGCAAAGAAGCCCCAGACACCCAAGAAGCCACAGCAGGGCCAGAAGCCCCAGACGCCCAAGAAGCCACAGCAGGGGCAAAAGCCCCAGACACCCAAGAAGCCACAGCAGGGCCAGAAGCCCCAGACACCCAAGAAGCCACAGCAAGGCCAGAAGCCCCAGACGCCCAAGAAGCCACAGCAGGGGCAAAAGCCCCAGACACCCAAGAAGCCACAGCAGGGCCAGAAGCCCCAGACACCCAAGAAGCCACAGCAGGGGCAAAAGCCCCAGGCACCCAAGAAGCCACAGCAGGGCCAGAAGCCCCAGACACCCAAGAAGCCACAGCAAGGCCAGAAGCCCCAGACGCCCAAGAAGCCACAGCAGAGCCAGAAGCCCCAGACGCCCAAGAAGCCACAGCAGGGCCAGAAGCCCCAGATGCCCAAGAGGCCACAGCAGGGGCAAAAGCCCCAGACACCCAAGAAACCACAGCAGGGCCAGAAGCCCCAGACACCCAAGAAGCCACAGCAGGGCCAGAAGCCCCAGACGCCCAAGAAGCCACAGCAGGGGCAAAAGCCCTAAAAGGCAGACAATGCAAAGCTCCACATCCCCACCCGCACGTGGCTACCAATCGACGGGCAAGAGTGGCAGAACCACAAGCTCTAGGTCACCCCAGCCAAGTACCTCCAAGGGCCATGCTCCTTCCAAAGGCCCACAGAGCCACAGGGCCCCAAGCACAAGTTCAAGCTCATCCAGACCCTCTTTCTCGGCCACATTCGCCACCGGAACAGGTGGGCAGGCAAACAACCTATGCCACATTAACCCCTGCAACTTCTGTGGCCACCCAGCCACGAACACCCAGTCCCTTTTCCAGTCCAGTTCGATCAGCAGCCAGCCTGCAGTCCTTGAATTCTCCAACACACACCCAGCCCAGAATGTCATCCCATTTGCCTGGAAACAATGAGGAGCCACAACCCCCACAAACAGGGTGCACATTGCGCAGAGGCCACTTGAGTGGCCATTTTGGTGAGGCCCAAACTCTGGCATTGGCTAGTGGCCTCACGTTATATTATGATGAGCTATATGGGAGCAAATCCAAATCAACAAGCAAGCAGCGCAAAGCGGAGATTTTGGCTGAACTCACCAGACAAGTCAATGCAGCGGGGGATGAGCTCAAAGATGTAGAACAGATTCAACGGAAAATATCGGACCTCAAATATGCCGCGCGGAGGAAAGAGAATAAAAGGCGGCAGTAGTAAAGTATTGAGATTAGCAAAGGACTGCGTGATATGTATTTCAAAAATATACACAAAAGATGGATGTGCACTGCCTAAATAACTAATCAAAAACTGAAGGTGCTATAGCCCGTGGGGACAGAACAAAGATTTATATAGTAAGGGGATCCTAGATCAATCCCCAGAAAGATATCCCCATACAAAGGCCGCACTCAAAAGATAAAATTGCAATGTTTTTATTGTTAAATAAATCCAAGCTAATTTAAGAAAAAGACACCACATGAACAACACATTACACAATTAAAAAACATATACACAGAAACGGGGGATCCACCATACAAGGTGACTATTATCGTTTATGGCGTATAAATATATCTAATAAAAGCCTGCCTGATGGGTTATAAAAAAATAGCTAATATGTACAATAAATGAATAAAGTGCTACCCCCAATTAATACAGTGCTAAAGTGCATAATGCCTATGTGCTAAAATGTGCAAATTGAAGCAAAGCTTATATATATGGCCCAAAAAAAAGTGCTGATCGTACAAATCAAAAAACAACAATATACCATTAACCGAGCAAGACCCACAGCTAGAATCCTTAAAGTGCTAAAGTGCAATACAAAGCAAACATGATGCTGGCCAAACAGGCAGAATATAAGCTAATGTATGGAACGCCACAGGGTTAACAACAGAATATATAAATGAATGAATAAACTTACATTACCTTGTCACCCGGGGATCCCCCGCAGCAGCTGCCACCGACGTGTCGCGTATCGTGATGACACTGCGCCAGGGTGTTTTTTAACAAAAAGTGAAAATTAGATCAAATTAAGCACAAAAAATGTGTTATACAGCGTCATAAAGTACATTTATATACATCCTACAATAAACCACAATAATACTAATAATGGTATCATATCACTAAAAAGTCATATTTGCCAAATCAAGGCTATACACAGGGATTATATCCCCCCTGATGGGTATTCTAGGGACCAATCCCCGGCATCATGTCTAAATAGTCACATGTATTTCTATTCAATCACATCCAACACTTACATCTTTTTCTGTTGCCCACTTGGGTTTGAGCTGTGCTTGGGTCCCAACGGCTTAAGATGGGGTGAGTGCAATGTGTCACGCTCGGGGTAACTCCAGCCCTCTTGGTAAGCTCACAACCCCCAATCTCCGCAGCCAGCTTCACCTGTAGGAGCCCCCGCTTGCCGGGACGCAGAATACGCCTACCCGGGATCGGTTGCCCCCAGGACTTAATGGCTCAAAGGATGTGAGCTTATATGTAGGAGGTCTGGAGAACCAATAACTAGAGCGTTGGCAGAGGAAGTCCAGAGACAGGCCAGAGGTCGACAGCGGGAGGACAGAGATCGTAGCGGCACCAGGGATAAGGCAACTCGTAGTCTGGATACAGGCAGGGGTCGGCAACAGGATTACAGATCGAGAGTGGTCGGTACAATCAAGGTCGGCAACAGGAGTTCAGATCGGCTAATATTCACAAGACTGGCTAGGTACTAGGCGCTATAACAGGCACTGAACAACTGACGGGGGTGAACCTTATAGGAACCAGGTCTGATTGGGCATGAGGGAACACTGTAGTGATTGGTGCACTTTACAATCCTGACACACATTGGACCGCAAACTAAGAAGGGTGTGTAGCCCAGAACCTCTTTTGGGCTCATTGGCCCATAGCCAGAACCAAGGGGCGTGCCTGTGCCCCTTGGTTCAAACCCCTCCGTACTACAGCCTCCGGCGGGCGCGCTGTGTGCAGCGCCGCGGGAGGGCATAAAGATTATGTGCTTGCGCGCGTGCGAGACAGTGATGCGGGAGCGAGGAAGGAGAGCGGCCATGCTTGGCACCGCCTGAGCCGCCGCCGCTCGGCGTGGCCGCCGGGCAGGAGCTGCTGCGGCCGGCCGCCCGAAGACAGCGCCAGAACGGGGCCCAGGTAAGTGCCGATTCTTGACACAATGTTTTCATAGATACAATGCTAAGGAGCAGAATCATATTGTAACTGCTATTTGCAAGCTGAGTGTGTTCACTTAATGGCCTATAAGGGATGTTTAAACACACAACAGCCAGTACTTGCATGTTTGGTTGGCTTCATGTGACCAATGTGTATGTACTTGTTTCTTAATCCATTTTCAAGATAATGGCATTCATAGTGAAGGTCAAGTTGCACCGTTGTGGGAGTGGCCATTCCAGCTTGGCCACGTGTTTGATTTAAGCATATGTGTTATTAAGCATCACCAATGCATAGTTGTGTGTTTACATTGTTTGTTTTCTTCTAATGCAGCCCAGCCTCATCCCTCAGCTAGTGTGGAATCCTCTGCCAGTTTTACAATGCCGTCTACTTCCGTGCTGCCTCGGACACACGATCTGATATCTACGGTAAGTGTCTTTTTAGGATGTTGCTTATGCATGTGCCTTGCCATGTTTCTTGTTGCTGAATTACATATGTATTCCCCACACTGAACCTTTTTTATTTACATGTCCCAACAGACCCACACACTGATGGAGGAAATCCAGGAGTTGGAGGAGGATGGAACCTGCATGGGACCTTATGAATATCTCCCCCTGGGCCAGAATCTGCAACTGTCCCAAAATGTTTCTCCCACAAATCCTCAGCAGCAGAGGGAAGCTGCCTGCATGCTGCCTGCACATCGTGGGCAGCATGCAGAGACTGACCCTCCAGGCCCCAGTTTTAGATCTGCTGCTGAGGATTTGCCCAGCATACCTGTGGCTGTTGGGGGTCCTAGAGCACTGCCCCACCACCTGGGGAATTGGGAGGCGTACTCAGCAACGTCGCCCAGTTTCCCAAGGGAGGGGCGTGCAGATGATGGAGTCAGCATGGCACCATGAGAGGTGGCTATTTCGGCGGCAAAATCAACAAAACCACGAGCATATTAATGCCCAATTAGAGAACCTCAATAATAACTTAAAGGAGCAGTATCGTGAAATTTGCATTAAAAAAGATAAATAATTAAATAGCCACACAATAGCTTCTAACATGTGTATAAATAATGAGGCAATAGAAAAAGGAAAACATATATGCCTTTCTTTTAAATTGTATAATGACAATGGCTCAGTCCATTTGCTGAATAGGGGGATCTGCTGGGTTGTATTTAGTGAGCTGCTTCATTTAGCCCACTGGTCTCCTAGAAACACTTTACCTCAGAGGCTGACACTATAATCAGTGGTAACGGCTGTGTATGTGTGAGGTGCTGCTTTTGTTATGAGACCAGGTGACTCAAATGTGTAAAATCTATACAAAATAAACTAAACTGACTGAAAATGACTGAAATTCTTCTTTGAATAACTGTGCAGGGAAATCTAAAGGTATTAAAGTGGAACAAAACCTTGAGTGGCCGACCCTGAAGTCTATAAGACCCGGCCCCTTGGGCATTCTAAATCGGGATGCCCCACTGTGTGAAATGACCCCTGGATAACCACAGATCCCCCCATTTTTCTGGCGCGCTCACGCAGATAGTCATTTAGACAGGCTGGGCAGCCAGGAAGTTTACTGCTCAGGCTCCCCATCTGCGTGCAAACAGCGCTGATTGGATGAGAGCCTGTGCATGCGCTGTGGGACAGGAAAAGGTAAGTTTTCACAGGCAAACTTGGGGATTTCACATATCAGGGCCTAGGGGCACAAAACAAAACTCCAGATAGTGAAAATCCTGGGTTGGGCTTTGCTCAAAACACACAAAGCTAAAAGAAAGATCATATGGAAAAATGTGTTGAGAAAAGAGAGAGAAAATGGTAAACTGAAAGATTCTTCAGCAGAGCCAACATGAAGGGAAAACTGTCAAAATCAGCTAAATGACTTCTAGAGCTTTTCTCTCTGTTTTAGATATATGAGTTCTGGCCAGGCAATGTTGCAATGTTGTTATCTTATGCTGGACGGCTGCCAGCACTGAACAGCTGATACTTTGATACATTGTTTCCCCCTCTCCTTAGCGTGGAACAGGCCAGAGTGTCGGGCCCCGACACTCAGCAGAAATAAACATGAGCTATTAGTCTCCAGCTGCACAACACAGACATAATTTTTTTCTACATTTGTAATTCTTACTCCAACACTTACTTACATTCAACGTACCATTTAAATATAAGTCACCAAGAAAAATTCACGATACTGCTCCTTTAAGTGCCATGCTGACTGAATTTAGGACCCATAACAGCCACATGGCCAACTTGACAACAGAATTCAGGTCCAGCATGGCTGAATTGCAAAATAACCAAAGAAACATTTGCAGATTCTGAATGCCACACAGCCCCAGGTTAGGGCCCACCGCCTAGGGCCACAACCTGGGTTCTATGGGCATCCCCCATATTAGGGTGTATTTGGCATGAATCTGTTCTACATCTTTGCTCTACATCCCCACTGTATTGACTTGTCTGGTGAGCCCTAACAATATAGCATTTTGGTATGGCTTTGCTTGTATGTTTTGGATTTGCCCCCATATAGCTCATTAGAGTGCTGAGGTAGCCCACTAGCCAATGCCAGAGGTCAAGCCTCACTGAAGAGGCCACTCAAGCTGTTGCGCTGCAGCCGTGCCCATAATTACATTTGTTGTGGCTCCTCCTGTTTGTAGGCATGATTGTGTGACATTCTGGCCTGGCAAACTGCTACCTTGGCCCCTGGCTGTCATTTTACTGTACTTGGATTGGGACTGGGTGTTCTTGTTTGGGTGGGCCACTGATTAACAGGTGTAGATGTGGCATACGTATGTCTGCTTTCAACCTGTGCATGTGGCAAATGTGGCCAAGCAGGAGAGGGCGTGCTTGTGTCCCTATTTGTACAATTTAACATCTGTGATTTATCCAATTGACAATGCTTGGCACACATATGTTAGTATGTTCTTTTAACCCTTTAAGTGCCAAGCACGTAACACCTACATGCTGGCTTGGCTGGGCCTTAAGTGCCAAGCCCGTAGGCATTACGTGCTTGACTTTCCCCGCTGCTAGTTAAAAAAATAAAAATAAAAAATACTCACCTGACCCCTCGTTGGATCCAGCCGGGTCTCCTCTTTAATTTGGTGCCATCCGATCCCCCGTGGGGGCTCGGATTGCTCCAGGAGAGCCCCCGGAATAGGCCGCCCCCCTGCTTCAGCAGCAGCAGCTGCTAACTGTAAAAAAATAAATAAATAAAAATGACATTTACTTACCTGTGGCCGCGCTGCCTCCCGATGGGTCTTCTCTTCACTGAGGGGGGCCTCTGATCGCCCCACCTGGCTCTTCAGATTCTGGGGAGAGCCTGAAAGGACTCTCCCCCTCCTCTCCCGACGGGCGCAGCCATCTTGCCGTTAAGCCCCGCCCCTTTGGGGCGGGCTTATGACGTCACTCACCGGGTGTCGTCCAGGCTCCCTGCTGCTCTTCATTCAGATGCGATCATGCTGGCCACAGGAGCAGAGGGGCAGGTGATCAGATCATCACCTGCCCCTCTGCTACTGCAGCCAGAATGATTGCATCTGTCATCACATCGAGGGACAAAGGAGCTGACGATCGGAGGTAAGTAAAGTAAAAAAAAGTTTGTATTTTTTAATAAAACAAATTTTTTCTTATGTGTCAGTGTGTTTTTTTTTTCTGTTAACCCCTTGTGAACTGGTAAGGGATCGATGAGACCCCTTATACCAGTTCACAAGGCTGGGGGCTGGCAAGCCACCTGCTAGCCGCAGGTGACTTGCCATTAACCCTTGGCACCCCCAATTACCTGCCTCCCCAAATCTCAGGGGGGGGGGCAGAAGAGCCCGGGCCCACATAGGCTATGTGGGCTTGTAGGCTGCAGGGTGGGGGAACCACAAAAGCTGCCCCCCCACTCTGTGCCTACAAGCCCCCATAGCTGGTCCCGGGCTGGTAATGCTGGGTAAGGGGGACCCCATTTAATTTTTTTTTATTTTTAAAATTCCAAAACAAAATTGTGTCTCCTCCCCCCCCCCCCCCCCCCCCCGGGAGGGGGGACCCTATGTCATTTTTTTTTTAAATTAACCCCTTATGCTTTGTCACCCAGCAGCTATAAAATACTTCCAGCTGCAGCAGGAGAGCAGAAGCCAGATTGATCAGCGTGGGACACAGGGATGGATGGGAGGTAAGTATAAAAAAAAAAAAATAATAATTAAATATTTTTTATCTCTGTCTCTGTGTTTTTTTTTTACATTTAACCCTTTGTGAACTGGTAAGGGGTCCATGAGACCCCTTATACCAGTTCACAAGGCTGGGGGCTGGCAAGTCACCTGCAATTAGCAGGTGACTTGCCATTAACCCCCGGCACCCCCAATTACCTGCCTCCCCAAAGCCCGGGGGGGCAGAAGAGCCCGGGCCCACATAGGCTATGTGGGCTCGTAGGCCTACAAGCCCCCATAGCTGGTCCCGGGCTGATAATGCTGGGTAAGGGAGACCCCATTTTTTGGGGGGGGGGATTTTTAAGGGTTTTAACCCAAAACATGGGGTTCCCCTCCCTGGGAGGGGGGACCCTATGTCATTTTTTTTATTTACCCCGTTATGTTTATAGTATGGATAGTAGTAGTATTTTATTTGTAAATGTTATAAAGTGCTATTTTCAGTTTGGGGGGTCTCCTGGGCAAGAATGGGGGGGCTACCGATACATATGTGGTACCGTTGTAATCGGAAGAAATGGGGCTTTCACATGCAATATGGTTTTCTCTAATAAAGTAAATGTTTTATTTAAAATAAAGGAGATAATTTTCTAAAAATAATTTTTAATTTTTTTTTGTTCTTTTTGTGCAAAAATATTTAAAAAAACAGTAGAAAAATTACAAACAAGACATTTCATGTTAAAGCCTAAACCCTGCTGCAAAAATATATCTATAATTTTCCTGGAAATTCCTCCAAAAATCACGGTTAAACATGGTGCAAAATGGTGAAAAATTACCTGTCAACAGAGGGTGAACAAAATTTCAAGTAGACGAGCAATTAAAAGGGTTAATAGTACATATGCATGTGGGGTATTGTTCTGCTCGGGGGACCTTGCTCTTTCAGATTTAGCTTGTTTTTTCTTGTTTGCATATTGATTTTTTAAGAAAATGTGTTTTTTATTCTGTTTTTTTATAATTTTTTTGAGGGAAACCTTGTGCAACCTAAGAATTCTTCAAGGGATTACTTCTAAAATGATGAGCCCACTACAACAAGCTGGGTAAGCTTAGAAAGCGTAACATATGTTCTTTCAGGGAATATATGGTTTCTGGGGGGTATTCCAAATGTAAAGGGTTGTTTCGGTAGAAAAAGTACAAGGTGCGCACTTTGTCTGCAGAGCTGAAATTTTCAAGTAAAATTACCCTTAGGCACATGCTTTACTTTGAGGTGTTTGACAACTCTTTCCATGCTGGGTATTGTTCTGTTCGGGGCATGTTGCTTTTTCAGATTGGGCATTTTTTTTTGTTTGCATATTTTTTTTTCGGAAAATATGAGTTTGATTCTGCTTTTTATTCTTTTTTGTGCTACCAAAGAATTCATTGAGGAATTACTTTCAGAAAACTGCACCTATGTAAACAAGCCTGGTACACCTAGAAAGCCTGAGGTGTATACTTTCAGGGAATATATATAGTTTGTGGGGGGTATTTCAAATGTAAAGGGTTGTTTTTCTTGAAAACTGCAAGGTGCGTCTAGCGCTTAGCATATTTGCATTTTATCTGATAATCTCCTAAAGCGCTGTTTCAGTTTGGGGGAGTCTCCTGGGCAGGAAAGGGTGTCTACCTATACATATGTGGCAACGCTGTGACCAGGAGAAATTAGGATTTCACATGCAATAAGATTTTATTGACTAAATTACATTTTTTATTACAAAAAACACTACAAATTGTAAAAAAATTTATTTTTTTAATTTTTTTGCACATATTTCACCCCAAAATATCGAGAATACACCTAACAAATGACAAAAAAGACATTTCATATTAAAACCCAGATTCTGCCGAAAAAAAGAATATATAATTCCCTGGGAAATCCCTGAAAATCCCTTAAAAAATCACAGTTGAACATGTGGAGCGCAAAATAGTGCAAAATGATCTGGCAACTAAGGGTGACAAAAACTCCAGGTAGCCTGGCAGCGAAAGGGTTAAAGGTTAACTTTGTCCTGGAGTGCCTTACTTTGTAAATCCAGGCTGTGTGCAATTGCTATGTGGCATGTTTTGGCATAAATTTCATGTCCATGTATTCCCCATAACTATGTGAGTGACCATCAACTACAATTGTAATGTTTAAAAATGTATACCTTAAAAAATTAAACAAACGTGTTTATGACTAAGTTACTGTCTTTCGGTTTTTGGATAATAAGTATGACTTAAAGTAGCCCCAAAAACAAACACACAAAAATATTAAAAAAAGAGTCTAAATACATTGTTGATGGTTTTTGTAATTAATTCATTACTGTTTTGTTATTAATAAAACACAAAGCCAAAAACAAATGGCACAAAGCAATAACAACAAACAATGTAAAAACTAACAAAAAAAAAGGAGAAAACTAAAAAATTAAAAACTAAAATTAAGCAAAATGTGTTGCTATTAGATTAGCACGGACGGCTTGGCCAGACGCACTGTGCTGGCCAACATAGGCGTCCTCTGGCTCATCGGCGGGTGGAGAGGGTGGCAAATCCACATACCGGGGGACCTGCTGCAAGATAGCAAAATTATGCAGCGCAGCACAAGCCATGATGATATCTATGACCTTTTTTGGGTCATACTGAAGGGATCCACCGGTATGGTCCAAACATCTAAATCGGTTATTCAATAGGCCAAAGGCTCTCTCCACCACTGCCCTGGTTTTGTGGTGCGCCCTATTATAGGCCTCTTGGGCGGCATTCTGTGGGCATAGTACAGGCGTCAACAGCCACGGGAGGAGTGGATACCCAGAATCTCCCTGAAAAATTAAAGGAAAAAATGTAAAAATATTACTGCATACATTTCAGCCCAAAAACGCACAAACTACCTGAATAAGAGGCTAGGTGACATTGGCCAAAAAACATGAGCATACATATTGCACAGGGCAAATCGACAAAGAAACATATCTAATAAATGGGGGCCAAAATTAGAGAACCAATATTGCGGATGCTGGCCAATCAGCCAGACTGTTAAGAGCTATTGGTTTAGGTCTGTGCTGCTCAGCAATCTTGGATGGGTTAAGTTTGCATGACCCATTATCTTCTTTGTCTGAGTACAAAACAGGTCTAAGCCGGACCCTGCACTTTATCCCGCTCTCCTCTACTCAGTAAGTGTAATGCACCTAAGCAAAGATGGCGCAGACCCTATGATAAAGTCAAAAACAGAATTACAGAAAAGTGTGGGGAAGACTGATTACTAATTTGGCTCAAATTACTCTTTAGAGTTTTAACAATGCAGGACAAACATTTTGCCAGGCTTTGTTGCTTTGCTAATGTCTTGGGTACAGTCGTGTTTCACATGTTACCAAGGTGAGGAAAAAGGCATAGTTTAAGAAAGGGGAAAAACATCAGTAACGCTTGGCAAACTATTTAAACACTAACTTATAACACCCTAAGTAAAACGTGGATGGCAATACAAATAACACAAAACAACTACATTAAATTTTAGTGCCCACAAAAAGGATATGTATGTTAGACCCTTTAAAGTTTTGATTTACATGTTCAAGTTTAAATACACTTTAAAATGTTTGCCTTTGCACAACATGAAAAATATTTCAAGCCAAAAATACGGGCCATTGGTTCACATGCACTCTTTGCAAGGAGGGATACTTTGCAAGGAGTGCCTGTTTGCAAGGCTTGAAAAATTACAAGGAGGGAATAATTTCAATGAAAGACAAATTAACACGAGGGAATATTTACAAGGAGGGACTAGTTACAATGAGGGAATATTTACAAGGAGGGACTAATTACAATGAAGGACAAATTAACATGAGGGATTTTTTTCAAGGAGGTACTAGTTACAATGAGGGAATATTTACAAGGAGGGATTACTTCAAAGGAGGGATTATTTACAAGGAGGGACCAAAAAATGAAATTATACCATAAAATATGAAAAAGATTAGCTCAACATGAAATACTGAACTTGCCTGTATATGTACTCGTCGGCAGCCGGAGGCACCAGGGCAATGTGGGTACAGTCAATGGCAGAGCAGTGAATCAAATGCTTTAAAGATGTTCAGTGACAACAAAAAAGCCAGGATCTGCTTGTTGTATTTTGTTTTCGGTGGGAGAGCCTGCGAATGCTATTGCCGGCTTGTCTATGGTCTTTGTGGAGACTTAGGAAGGAGTTTAGGCGTGTCAAGAATTTTGGCTAGGAGTTTTATATCTTGATTAAGCAGCAAGATCTTTTTCTGGCTTTGGAATCCATCTGGCCCGGGGGACTTTTATTTAACTTTATAGTATCTGTACCATCTAGTACTTCTTTGAGGGTTATTAGACTTTCCATTTTGTCGTTTTGAGCCTGTGGAAGTGCAGAAAACGCAATGTCCGCAATGAACCAGAGCCAGAGGACAAATACAGGGCACATTTATTGCATGAGCAGGGGCCGGAGCTCAGCCAGCCAGCCAGCCACACAGGATAAAGAATAATACAGGGGACAAAATGTTACCTCCGGATCTGCCAGCCTCACCCGATCCCTGCAACCAGGGCTTAGGACCTTTTATGTTGTGGGTAGTGGCAAGGCCATTCCATGTTCGGGACACATGGCAGGTGAGCCCAACAACTGCCAACAGTCAGCAGCTGTTGGGGCCACACCATGTGCATGCGCCTCCCACCTCGGTTATCAGGTGGGAAGGCAGGAAGTCTACTATTTAACAGCTGCACACAACAAGTTAGCAGAAAAGGGCCTGAGCTAAGATCTAAAAGCAAGCTCAAGTGTGAATAACCTTCCAGCCCCAGATGTTCGAATAGAGGGCATTTATGGATGGTGTAAGCTCAGTTCCCCTTATCTGAGATGTGTCATACTATTATTTTATACCCCCTTTGGCCATGGAGAGCAGCCACATATATGCAAGGAGGCAAATGGCCAGCTTCTTAGTGTTCAGTGGCAGTCGCCCACCATCAAAATATGGCCAGGAGGTCCCCCTGTACACATCTCTATGCCCTCCAGGCCATCTGGGGGGGGGGACAAAATAATCCACTGCTTCTGGGCCCTTTCATTTAAATCATTGGACTCGGGGGAAGCCAGAGGATCAGCAACACTTCAACTATATACAGTAATTTTAACTCTATGAGAAAAAGAACATAAACTACAAAAAGGCAAAAATACAGTTAATTGCTACTCATCCCTTCAAAAAGAAGAAGGGAGAATAGGATTGATTCAGAGAGACAAAAAAAGACTTTTGTTTTTGTGCCGTTCTGTTTTATTTTTTTTATTTTCCAGCTCGCTTATGAGTGTACGAGTGATTGTAAGCATGCATTTCAAGCCTTCAGTAAAGTCTTCGTCCGTTCTTACGCCATCGTCATTTTCCAGCTTTCGTTTTCCGTTTATGTTACTCATGTTACGTGTTTACATTTCCCGCTAGATTCTGATTTCCTTTTCCAATAAATAATCGTCCAGACGAAAATCCTTACGACCTTACGCCTGCGCACTACAAACTTAACTCATTAATGTGCTCGCCTACATATTTGGTTCACTAAATTCTGCTACAATGCTTAGCTAAATAACTTCGCGGTCTCATATTTCTTGCATTTGCCACCCCTAAAACTTACCTAAATCATTTCGCGGTCAGTATATTCTTGCATTTCCCACATCTAAAACTTACCTAAATCACTTCGCAGTCAGTATATTCTTTCATTTCCCACCCCTAAAACTTACCTAAATCACTTCACGGTCAGTATATTCTTGCATTTCCCCACCCCTAAAACTTACCTAAATCACTTAGCGGTCTCATTCTTCTTGCATTTCCCACCCCTAAAACTTACCTAAATCACTTCGCGGTCTCATTCTTCTTGCATTTCCCATCCCTAAAACTTACCTAAATCACTTCGCGGTCAGTATAGCCTCGATTCAAAGACACATTCGTCCGGACTTCCGGAGCTGTCTGTGAAAATTTGGGTGGGTGTTAGTCTTTTTTTTTGCTTTTTTTAGTTAATTTTTCATTCGTACGAACGTTCGGGAAAATGTGCATATGCGCTATCGATGAACGGAAGCAAATTGGATCATTTCCGTTAGTTCGGATCATTTTCCAAACAAAATCTGATATTTTTCGTTTGTTCAGATGGGCTTATGTCTGATTCAGAGAGCTGATTTTCGACGGAACACCACCCTATAAATTCTTTTCATTTCTGATCCACTTACGGGACCTTTGAGGGCTCGGATTGCTATTGTTGAACATGTTGGGGCTATGTGGAGGAGTCTGCGTGCCTTTAGCACCAAGGCATTGCATGTATCAGCATGGCCGAGGCCATAAATTGAATAGCAATGCATACCTAAATCAATACATTTCATGTATGTCTTATAGAAGCATTTTAATGCTGACTTTAATTAGTCCTTAGCATGTAAACCATTATTTTCCCACACATCCATATAATTGATATATATTTTTAGACTTATGTCCTTTGTTAATTATATTTGGATTGTTGAACTTGAATCTTAATTTGTTGTAGGAGTTATTGTTTTAGTCAGTTACCTTTGCTTTGTGTAATTATTTTATATTTGGTTGCAGGAACCGCAAGATGTGCCACTCACACAACATAAAAGCAGTGTTTGGTCCAGCTATGCGATTCCTCAGTGTTCTTGCAGGGCATCCAGGGTCATCCCATGATGCTTATATATTGCAGAGCTCCAGCTTATTTCGTCAGTTTGAGTCAGGAGAATTATCTGGTAGATGGCTCCAGGGTAAGTTTGCTCACATTCCATCAATCCATTTTCACTGTATGGCAATGAATACAGTTGATGACTCATGTCTTAACCTATGGCTGTTTTTAGCCCTTGATGACATGTTAAACAATAGAGATGAGCGAACTTTTGAAAAGTTCGATTCGGCCGATTCGCCGAATTTCACAAAGAAATTCGGGTTTGGCCGAATCGAACTTTTACGAAGTTCCCCATCAAAAATGCCGGCATGGTGGGAGCCGGCCGGCGGGCCGGTAAAGCCGGCCGGCCCGCTCCCACCATGCCGGCATTTAAAAAACAAACAAAAAAAAAAAAGCATTTTTGCCGGCATGGTGGGAGCGGGCCGTCCGGTTCCGCGCTGACAGCGGAACCGGACGGCGGGCCGGTAAAGCCGGCCGGCCAGCTCCCACCATGCCGGCATTTAAAAAACAAACAAACAAAAAAAAAAGCATTTTTGCCAGCATGGTGGCAGCGAGCCGGCCGGCTCCGCTGTCAGCGGAACCGGCCGGCCCGCTCCCACCATGCCGGCATTTAAAAAAAAAGCAAACACTTACCTGCAGGTCCGGAGCGTGGAGGCCGGCGCCGCTCTCAGCTGTCATCTGAGGGCGCGTCATCAGAGGGCGCCTCTGATGACGCGCCCTCAGATGACAGCTGAGAGCGGCGCCGGCCTCCAAGCTCCGGACCTGCAGGTAAGTGTTTGCTTTTTTTTAAAATGCCGGCATGGTGGGAGCGGGCCGGCTGGTTCAGCTGACAGCGGAGCGGGCCGGCCGGTTCCGCTGACAGCGGAGCCGGCCGGCCGGCTCCCACCATGCCGGCAAAAATGCTTTTTTTTTGCTTTTTGTTTTTTAAATGCCGGCATGGTGGGAGTGGGCCGGCCGGCTTTACCAGCCCGCCTGCCGGCTCCCACCATGCCGGCTTTTTTTTTTTTTTTTAATTTCAGGAAAAATTCGATCGGCACGAACCACAAAATATTCGGGTTCGTGCCGAATAGAATATTTCCTGAAATTCGGAGCGAATTCCGGTTCGTCCGAACCAGTTCGCTCATCTCTATTAAACAATATTGTAGCTTAGAATGTGTATTTTATGTTAGTATTTTTAAATTCTTTCAGGGGATTCTGGATATCCACTACTGCCCTTACTCCTGATGCCCGTTCTTTGCCTGCAGAATGTGGGCCAGGGGTTCACTAATCAGGCCCTATGCAAAACCTGGGCCGTGGTGGCGAGGGCCCTCTGGCTTTTGAAGTCCAGATTTAGGTGTTTGGAACATACAGGGGAGGGGGGCACTGCAGTATGACCCCAACAAGGTTATACCAATATTTTAATTTACGTTTTTTAACAGGGACCACACGTGCCAGAGTGGCACAACTGAGTGTCAGGGTCCTTCAGTTGGTGGGCGAGATGCAGGAGCTGCGCAACTCGTTGGGGATCACAAATGAAGAATAATGTTCTGTGGCCTGCCATTGCTATGTATTTTGTTTTTTATAGTTGTAAAAATGTGAAATGTTTTACATTTTTTAATTTTTTATATTTTATGATGGAATAAAAAAAAATGTTACAGTGTCATTTCATTTACAAAATACATTAACACAAAACTAATGGGCCCAGAAATATTTAAAGATGAATATTCACATGACCGAGAAGTGATTTGGGTAAGTTTTAGGGGGCTAAAATGGAAGAAGAACCTAACCGCGAAGTGGTTTGGGTGAGCTTTAAGGGTCCAAAAGGGAAGATGGAGGATAGTGCTAAGTGGTTTGGGTGAGCTTTAAAGGTCCAAAAGGGAAGATGGAGGATAGTGCTAAGTGGTTTGGGTGAGCTTTAAGGGTCCAAAAGGGAAGATGGAGGATAGTGCTAAGTGGTTTGGGTGAGCTTTAAGGGTCCAAAAGGGAAGATGGAGGATAGTGCTAAATGGTTTAGCTAAAAATTTTAGTAGAAGTGAGGGTGGCAAATATGTAGGCGAGCACTTTAATGAGTTAAGTTTCTAGTGCGCAGGCGCAAGATCGTAAGGATTTCCGTCTGGACGAATATTTATTGAAAAAGGGAAACAGATTCTAACGGGAAACGTAAAGGATTCGTGGGAGGATACGATGGGAAAAGGGCAAAAATGAAAGCCTACGTTGTAACATGTGAAAATGAAACGGAAAAGTCACGCTGGAAAATGACATCCTCGTATTCGTAATCTGCTGTACGAACGGACGGAAACTTTACAGAAGGATTGCAATGCATGCATAGAATCGCTCGCACACTCATACGAGAACGGAAACATTTCACAAAAAAAACAGATCGGCACTAAAACGGAAGTTTTTTTTTTGTCTCTCTGAATCGAGCCTTATATTCTTGCATTTCCCACCCCTAAAACTTACCTAAATCACTTCGCGGTCAGTATATTCTTTCATTTCCCACTCCTAAAACTTACCTAAATCACTTCGCGGTCTCATTCTTCTTGCATTTCCCACCCCTAAAACTTACCTAAATCACTTCGCGGTCATGCGAATCTTCATATCTGAATTTTCCTTTTTTCATTTATTTTGTGGTAACCAACCATTAATGAATGTATTTCTAAAAGTAAATCACACAGAAACAACTTTTTTTTGGTTTTAATTAGAACTGGCATTTTTTTCTTGCCTTTTTTAAAAAATGTATTTTTTTAAAAATGGGACAACTTTAAATTTTTGGGGGGGTTTGGAAAACTGTAAATATCAAATTCTTAAAATTTTAAAAAAATATATACAAAAGTTTTAAAATATATACAATGCAATGGCAGGACCCAGAACATTAGTCTTCATCTGTGGTCCCCAACGAGTCGCGCAGCTCCTGCATCTCGGCCACCAACTGAAGGACCCTGGCACTCATTTGTGTCACTCGCTAGAATGTGGTTCCTGTATAAAAAAGAATCCAATGTTGCTGGTGCACTCTTACAAATACATTATTGGTGGGTGCCAGAGCCGCGGTGGCGCCGCTGTGTATCCAAATAGATAAATAGGCACGGCACTCCAAAGCATAAATATAAATGCTTGTATTCTGTCACAGCAATAATAGTTCCAATCACACACAAGGAACAAAAGGTATAGTCCATATCATGGCCATGATATGGACTATACCTTTTGTTCCTTGTGTGTGATTGGAACTATTATTGCTGTGACAGAATACAAGCATTTATACTTATGCTTTGGAGTGCCGTGCCTATTTATCTACAGTACTTGTATAAAAAAGAAAAATACATTATTTGTTGGCAAATACATGTTTAACAGCTGTGGATGGAATGTTTATTAGGTTGCAAGCTAACTCATGAGGCCATATGTCATTATGCTAAGGAATTAATCAAAGGAAGAGGCCATATGTCATTATGCTAAGGGATTAATCAAAGGAAGAGGCCATATATCATTATGCTAAGGAATTAATCAAAGGAAAGGCCATATGTCATTATGCTAATGCTATTCACTATGGCTTTAGGTATCTTGGTGATCATGTCAATTCCCACATACTCAAAATAGTTACATTACAACTTACTTCGTTGGTGGCCGAGCTCTGCTTCGGGGACCACCCTCCATTCTGAGACCTGCCACTGCTGGGAAGTTGAGGCTGTAGAGACATGTCAAATAGGGTCACTTCTAATGTCTGAGTCAACATTAAGCAAATGACAATTTGAATGTGTGTGTGACATCACCCACCTTCTCCATGTGCCTCCTGGGCCTGATCTGCTGCAGTCTCTGCTCCAGATCATTCACCCGCCACAGAATAATCTAGAAAAAGAGTTTAAGGGAATCAGCTTTGCTTTTAATAGCATGTATGTGTGTGCGGTTACATTTAGAATCAAACAATAACAACAGAGCGGACATGCAACAAAGCACACCTATCTCTACAAAGGAGCACCACAAACCGTATGTAAAAATTATTATACAATCTTTATTGATACAAAAGCGCACACACAAAGCTAAAAACAATCAGAGACAAACAATTTAAAAACAACCATGCTTGATCAATATTCAACAGTACTAGACACCCAGACAGGTATATCAATATGATCAATACCCCATGTATAATAAGCCCACTAAAACTACCCCATATATAATCTAATGTGCCGGCACAAACTAATGAAAAATAAACTAAACCTATCAATGCTAATACTATCAAAACAAAACCTACCAGTGTAATAACAATAAAGTGCTGTAGTGCAACAATAATGTTGACAATAATTAAGTAGAAAAAAAACCAAGTGCATAAAAATGCAATTGCCAATATATATAAATAATCACACAGTGAAAAAACAAAAAACAAAAGAAGTATATATCAAAAATTACAATACTATATTAAAAATATTTTGCACAAAATATAAGTCCAACAAATGTATAAGAATGACCAAGTGACCAAATTGTGTCAGCAAACCATATCCCAAATATCTACCACATAAGGGGCACCATGGCGTATATATTCATATGATCAAAAGCAGGTAAATACCACCGCGCCCGCGGCTCCCATGTCGCTTCAAGGTGAGGGTCATTTAGAATCACATACCAGAGGCTAATGGCTCCGCCGCTTGGGCCGACTCCCTGCCAACGCCATGATGCCCCTCCTCTATGGATAGGTCCAGGGGATGGTTGGAGGGCGCTACAGAGGAGGGATAGGAACGTCGCCCTGGAGATCCCCACCTTCACTTTCTGCTGCAGATTCATGCATCACTGGCCGGCCTGTGCGCCTCCGGGTGCGTTGGATTTGGTACTCCATTTCCAGCACTATAAAAGCATTTATAAATAAAGGCCTACCTTCTGTATTAGTTACATCTAGCATGCAATCGCTATGTACTTACTTGGGAAATGGAGCCCGAAAAATCGCCGCATCCGGGGCATGTGTAGTCGCTTCAGGTCCGACCAATGCTGCATGATCTGTGTATGGGTGGAGGTGGGGTCCGTCACCTGCTGGATCCGGGAAACGATCTCCAGGGCCACGTTCCTCTTCTCAAACGAGTTGGGCAGGTAGTCGTACCTGCGCTGAAGCATCGTCTAAAAACACAAAATAAAAATAGCTGTTAGATCAAACTGCATACAAATATCTGTCACAATCCGATCATTTGCGAAAATGAAATTCCAAGACACATTTCTAGCCTCAAACTATCCCTCTAGATGCAAGTGACTTGGTTCACACATGTACGCACTAACTTCTGTTTGGCACGGAGTTTTATAAACTCTTCTAAACAACTTTTTCTTCCTGCGCTTCCTTAAGGCCTAGGCATGCATTTAGATGGCAAATCAAAGTCCTTACAATACACTTACGTGCATAATCAGCTCTTGTTGTTGGCGGGTGAAGATCGTGGGCGCCATCTTTCTTCTTGTTCGCAGGAGATAAGTAATGCCCCAGCGGTTTCCGGGTTCCACATGGCCGGATGAACGGCCGTACGCACGTGTACACAAACGCGTAAGCGTCATACCCAGGCATTAGTATTTAAACCTTTTAGTGCCAGCTACGTGAGTCTCACGTAGCTGCCTCTACTCCACTTAAGTGCCAGCTATGTGAGACTCACTGATTTTAAACCCCCACAGTAAAAAAAATATAAAAGTAAAATACTCACCTGACCCCTCGTTGGATCCGGCCGGGTCTCCTCTTTAATTTGGTGCCATCCAATCCCTTGTGGGGGCTTGGATGGCTCCAGGAGAGCCCCTGGAATAGCGCCACCCCGCTTCGGCAGCAGCAGCTGCTAACTTAATAGAAAAAAAAATTAAAAATGACATTTACTTACCTGTGGCCGCGCTGCCTCCTGACGGGTCTCCTCTTCACTGGGGGGGCCTCCGATCGCCCCCCCCAGCCTCTTCTGTGGCGAGGAGAGTGCAGAAATCGCCCTCGCCCCACTTCCTGGATCGGCTGTGATTGCCCCCCCTCCCCAGGCTCTCTCCTCCAAACACCCGAGCAGACTGACAGCTGTCATCGGAGATCACCGGGGGACACAGGATCGGAGGTGAGTAAAGTAAAAAAAAAAATTTAATTTTTTTCTCTTTGTGTCTGTGTCTTTTTATTTTGCATTTAACCCCTTGTGAACTGGTAAGGGGTCCATGAGACCCCTTATACCAGTTCACAAGGCTAGGGGATGGCAAGTCACCTGCGGCTAGCGGGTGACTTGCCATTAACCCACAGCACCCCCATTACCTGCCTCCTCAAAGCGCAGGGGGCAGAAGAGCCACGAGAGTTCACGGGTTATGTGGGCTTGTAGCCTGCAGGGCCAGGGGCCACAAAAGCTGGCCCCTGTGCCCTGTTCCCCCCTGGGAGGGGGGACCCTATGTAATTTTTTTTTAATTAACCCCTTATGCTCTGTCGCCCAGCAGCTATAAAAGGCTTCCAGCAGGTGAGCAAAAGCCAGTGAAGATGGATGGGAGGTAAGTATTAAAAAAAAAAATAACATATTTTTTTCTCTGTGTGGTGTGTTATTTTTTACACTTAACCCCTTGTGAATTGGTAAGGGGTCCAAGAGATCCCTATTCCAGTTCACAAGGCTGGGGGCTGGCAAGTCATCCGCTGTCCACCCCGGCACCCCCATTACCTGCCTCCCCAAAGCACGGGGGGGGGGGAGAAGAGCCTGTGGCCATGGGCTATGCAGGCTTGTAGCCTGCAGGGCCAGGTGCCACAAAAGCTGTCCCCTGCGCCCTGTTCCTACAAGCCCTGCATAGCTGGTCCCGGGCTGGTTACTTCGGGGAAGGGGGACCCCATTTCATTTTTTGGGGATTTTTAAGGGTTGTATTTTAATTGTAAATGTTATAAAGTAGTTGTTTCAGTTTGGGGGGTCTCCTGGGCAGGAACGGGGGGCTACCGATAAATATGTGGTACCGTTCTAATCGGTAGAAATGGGGCTTTCTCATGCAATATGGTTTTCTTTAATAAAATAAATTTTTTATTTAAAATAAAGGAGACAATTTTCTAAAAATGTATTTATTTATTATTTATTTATTTATTTATTACTTAATAATAATATTGTAAAAAAATAGAATTCAATTTACAAACAAGACATTTCATGTTTCCTGAAAATTACAGCAAAAATGGTGCAAAAATGGTGCAAAATGGGGAAAAAGGACCTGTCAACAGAGGGTGACAAAATCTCAAGTAGGCTGGCAATTAAAAGGGTTAAAAGTAACTATGCATGTTGGGTATTGTTCTGTTTGGGGGACCTTGCGCTTTCAGACTTAGCTTGTTTTTTCTTGTTTGTATATTTATATTTTAGGAAAAGGTGTTTTTTATTCCGCTTTTTTATACATTTTTTTAGGGAAACCCTGCACAACCAAAGAATGCTTTGAGGGATTAATTCCAGAAAGATGAGCCCACTACAACAAGCTGGGTACGCTTAGAAAGCTAAACATGTGTACTTTCATATATATGGTTTATGGGGGATATTCCAAATGTAAAGTTTGTTTTGGTTGAAAAATCGCAAGGTGCGCACTTTGTCTGCAGAGCTGAAATTTTCAAGTAAAATTGCTGTTACGTACATGCTTTACTTTGGGGTGTTTGGCAACTCTTGCCTTGACAGCAGCTAAGCATGTTGGGTATCGTTCTGTTCGGGGGACCTTGCTTTTTCAGATTAAACTTGTTTTTTCTTGTTTGTATATAGTTTTTTTAGGGAAATGTGGCTTTGATTCTGCTTTTTTATCCTTTTTTTAGGGAAACTCTTTGAAAATCCCCTAAAGCTCTGTTTCAGTTTGGGGAAGTCTCCTGGACAGGAAAGGGTGTCTACCTATACATATGTGGTACTGCTGTAACTGGGAGAAATTAGGATTTCACACGCAATAAGATTTTTTTGACAAACTTACATTTTTTATTACAAAAAAACACTACAAATTGTAAAAAATTGATTTTTAAAAATAAAAATTTCACATATTTCACACAAAAATATTGAGAATACACCTAAAAAATGACAAACAAGACATTTCATGTTAAAGCCCAGACTATGCTGAAAAAAAACAATATATAATTTTCCTGGGAAATCCCTGGAAATCCCTTCAAAAATCACATTTGAACATGGGGAGCGCAAAATAGTGCAAAATGGTCTGGCAACAAAGGGTGACAAAAACTCCAGGTAGGCTGGCACTTAAAGGGTTAAAGGATCCTGGACACACAGCTCATTCTCTTTGAGATTTTCAGCATGCCACCAAAAAAAGCCATCGCTAAGGCCACACCAGCCAAGGAGGCCACCAGCAAAAGGCCCCAGCGGCATGAGGAGTCTTCTTCCTCACGTCCGACCACTCAGTCACAACAACCTACTCCCAAGGTGCGGGAAATGCGCAGCCAAAGTGGGCAACCCAAGGCGACATTGGCCACCAAGGCCGCAACAGCTAAACCAACCACCAAAGCCAAGGATGGAGCAGCTAAGAAGAAGGCAACAACATCAAAGCAGGCAGGTACGACAGCGTCCAAGGCCACTAAGAAGCAGAGGGTGAGAAGCCCCAGCCCACAAAGAACACCCTCCCCTCCTCCCCACCCTACCACATCCCTTCATAAACCGCACTCCACTGGCAAGGCCAGTAAGAGCCAGCGTGCCAAAAGCCCCAGCCCAGCCAGCACTGCCTCTCCTGCTCCACGTGGCCAAACCTCCCATGGGCAAAGGAGCACAAGTGACAAGGCCAGTAAGAGGCACAGGGCCCGAAGCCCCAGCCCAGCCAGCACTGCCTCTTCAAATCCACATGCTAGTACCTTGCATGGGCAAAGAAGCACAAGTGAGAAGGCCAGTAAGAGGCACAGGGCCCGAAGCCCCAGCCCAGCCAGCACTGCCTCTCCTGATCCACGTGTCAGTACCTCGCATGGGCAAAGAAGCACAAGTGGCAAGGCCACAAAGAGGCACAGGGCCCGAAGCCCCACCCCTGCAAGCACACCCTCTGCTCCTCGGCCACATTTGCCACCGGCAAAGGTGGCAACTGCCGATACATATGCCACATACACTCCTGGAAGTTCGGTGGCCACCCAGGCAAGGACCCCCAGTCCGATTGCAAGTCCAGTCCATTCGTTCTCAAGCCACGTGTCACACATTTCATCACCACAGAGCCAGCCCAGAATGTCCCCTGAATTGCCAACATACAGAGATGAGCCAGAAGAGCAAGCAATAGGCTGAACATTGCGGCGAGGACAACTGAGTGGCAGGTTTGGTGAGGCCCAAACTCTTGCATTGGCAAGTGGCCTCACACTCCAATATGACGAGCTATATGGGTGACATTCAAAATCTATAAGCAAAATGAGAAAGACACAAATCTTGGAGGAGCTCACCAGACAGGTCAATGCAGTGTGGGAGGAGCTTAAAGATGTGGAGCAGATACAGCGCAAAATTTCTGACCTGAAGTATGCAGCGCGGAAGAAACTGAATAAATGGCGCAATTACAGGTACATATTTGAGTTGTGCATTTTTCTGCTTGTTGTATTGACCACAATGCCCTAAATTTGTCAACCTCTATTTTTCAGCTTACAAACTGGCGGAGGCTTCCCCACAAAATTACAGTATACACGGGCTGAGGAGATGATGCTGGCGTAAATACACCCTGTCGCATTAGAGGGCCTCTCTGGCAGACGGGACACGGACATCCCTATCATTCCTGCAGGTTAGTAATGTTAGTTTGGTTGTGAAATGTTTTAAACGTGTGAAATGAGGCTCACAGGCACATATGAACACATGCCCCTAGGGAGTGGCTTTGAGGGGAGGTTACTGTTTTAGCTGGGTGTTTAATGTCTGCGGAGTGGTCATTTTAAAGGTTTGCAGCCCATACACGACCTTGGACAGTATTTATGGTCACCATTAAAGTCTTTATCTTAGCAAAGCACTGCCTGTTATGTGAATCTATTCAATCATAGACAACACTTCCTTCTTTGTCTTTATACCACTTGGGTTGTAGCTGTGCTTTGGTCTTAAATACTTGATCTGGGGTCAGGGAAAGGTCTACATAGGAAGAATGCCCACCAGCATACTCTGAAGACAAATGCTATTTGCAAGCTGAGTGTGGGCCCCTAATGGCCCTTTTGGGATGTGTTAAGCCTCATAACATGCAGTACATGCATGTTTGTACTATTTAAGGTGACCAATGTGTTTGTACAGGGTGAGGCATAACAGATACTGACATTCATAGTGAAGGACACCTTGTCCCGCTGTTGGAGTTTGCATTCCTGCTTGCCCACGTGTTTTTTAAAGCATATGTAGTAATCCAGATCATCAATGGATTTTTGTGTGTTTACGTGCCTTTTACTTTTAAACACAGCCCAGCATCAAGTCTCTGCAAGTGTTGAAGCCTCCTCCAGTTTGACCACGCCGTCTACTTCCTTGCTGCCTAGGACCCAGGAACAGATATATAGGGTAAGTGGACTTTGATGAAACTGCTGATGCATGTGAATGCACATGACTAATTTGCATAACAAATATATTTAGGACCCAAACTGAACCTTTTTTTGCACATGTCCCAACAGACCCACACACTGATAGATGAAATCCAGGAGATGGAGGAGGATGCCAGCTTGATGGGACCTTCAGAACTGACCCCCCTGGAACCTAATCTGCCACTGTCCCAGCATGCTACTGCACCAAATCCTCTGCAGCAGAGTGAAACTGGACTCATGCCAGCCCATCGTGGGCAGCAGGCTGAGACTGAGCCTACAGTCCCCAGTGGTAGCTCTGCTGCAGAGGTTTTGCCGAGCACATCTGGGACTCTTGCTTGCCCTAGAGGTCCATCATCTGCAGGCGCTCAAACCCGGGGAATTGTTAGACGTAGTCATCAACATCGACCAGTTTCCCAGGGGAGGCGCGTGCCAATCCTGGAGTCAGCGTCGTGCCATGACAGCCGTTACTTTCGGCAGGTGACTCAAAGAACCACAGAGCAGCTTACTGCACAATTAATTTAAATAATACATTCACCACCATGCTGACTGAATTTAGGATGAGCAACAGCCAGATGGCCACCTTAAAGTGGACCAACACCGCCGATCAGCTCCCTGCCTGCTGTGTGAAACCCCCCCAGGACGCCCGCAAATCCTACCTGTTCCTCGTTCCAACGGCTCATGTGCGGGCCGCCACCACCTCTCGCGCATCCGTCTAGCAGGGCGCGCACCCGCGCCGGCCCCTTGTGAATGGCCGGCGCGGGCGCGCTCCCTGTAAGAGGGATGCGGCGGGCGCTCTCACCTTGTCCGGTGATTGGTGGAGCGAGTCACGTGGGAGCGGGGTCAGGTGAGTTTTTGGGGCTTTCTGGGGGTGCCCGCGGAAGTGGACCAACACCCAGGATAGTGAAAATCCTGGGTGTTGGTCCACTTTAAATAATAATTTCACTGCCATGCTCGAGGAAGTTAGAACAAGCAATAGACACATGTTGGAACGGTGGTAGATTATGAATGCCACACATGCCCAGGTGTTGGGACACCTCCAAGACCCACCACCAGGGTTTTATGGCCAACATCCATATTAACAGCTATTTGACCTGTATCTGCACATCTTTCCTCTACATCCCCACTGTATTGACCTGTCTGGTGAGCGCTACCAAGATTGCCTTTTTTATGGCTTTGCTTGTTTGATTTTGAATGTCGCCCATATAGCTCATTAGAGTGCTGACATACCCTACTAGCCAATTGCCTGAGCTACTGACTGAAGCTGCCGCTCAAGCTGGCACGCTGCAGGCTTAGGCCTAATTAAATTGTGGCTGGCTCATCCTGTTTGTTGGCAAGATTGGGGGACATTCTTGGCTGGGAAACTACTACCTTGGACCATGGCAAAGATTGGACTGGACTGGCATTCGGACTGGGGGTTATTGTTTGGGTGGCCCACTAACTTACAGGCGTGGACGTGGCATAGGTATGGCTGCTTTCCACCTGTGTCTGTGGCCAAGCAGGAGAGGGTGTGTATGTGGCCCTATGTATTACTGGCCAAATATTCGCCTGCAAATGGTTGCTCTCTATGTATGTTTATGTTATTGGGCATTGAAACTTCGGCCTGGAGTGCATTACTTTACAACTCCTTGATGTGGCCAATTGCTAGGGGCCATGAGTCTGCCCCAAAGTATATTTCTGTTTTACTATGCATGTACATGAAGTCTGCGAGTGCCCTTCAACTAAAAATGTTCATATTTCAAAAAACTATATATTGAATGGGACTTTAGCTGTTGTTGACTAAGTTGATGCATTAATGTTTGGGTTATTTTGAGATTACTGAAGGTTTTTAAAAACAAACATGCAAAAATAAAATGCATGAGGCTCAGATCATGTGTCAATGTTTTGGTAATTAATGCATTACTAATTTTTTGAAACAAATTTAAAAAGCCTTCACAAAGGCAAATCAAAGTCAGAATAAACTCTGACTTTGATTAAATTCAGCAAACAAACCAATGAAAAAAAAATTATGCAAAATGGGTGGTGATCAAGTTGGCCACACGGCTTGGCCAAAGGCACTAGCAGTGCCAGGGTAGTTCTCAGTTGGGTCCTGGCTGAGTGGAGAGGGGGGCAGATCCACATACCGGGGGACATGCTGCATGATGGCAAAGTTATGGAGGACACAGCAGGCCAGTATGATGCCTATGACCTTGTTGGGGTCATACTGGAGTGCCTCCCCGGTATGGTCAAAACACCGGAAGCGTGTTTTTAACAGGCCAAAGGCCCTCTCCACAACGGCCTGGGTCTTGCGGTGCGCCCGATTGTAGGCCTCCTGGGCCGCATTCTGTGGCCGAAGGACGGGCGTCATCAGCCAGGGAAGTAGCGAATAGCCAGAATCCCCTGAAAGAATAAGAAAAAACCTACATCAATTACACATTCCAACAACATTTTTTTTACAAGCAGTCGTTCACCCTGACTAAGAGCCTATCTTATATGTTAGCCACACCCTGTACATACAGATTTCTTACCTAAAAAACATCCTACCACCATCTACTGCATGTTATGAGCCTTCAAGCATCAAAGATGGCAGCTCAGGGCAAATCAGACAGCCTGCAAACAGGAGGTGGCTTATGACTGTGCTGCTCTGCATTCTGGGATGTCTGACCTTTTCAGGACCCCAGCTCTGCTTTGTCTGAGCAAAGCACAGCTCTAACCCGCCCCCTGCACTTTATCCTGCTCTCCTCTCTTCAGTATTCAACCATTCCAATGGGGGTGGCCGTGAAAACCACACCTCCCTCCCTATGAGGAGCACCAAAAAATTATTACAAATCTCTATAATCAAGAATTTATTGTTACATATAAATTCATAAAATACACATACACTGAATTGCACATGACGAAAGACAATTAAAAACAGTTGTTGGGTCCCACTTAATATTGCTATCTCTATATATCTCCAAACCCCAATCCTGGGGGATCTAATATGAAATGTCTGTGATGCGAACAAGCTCCAATAGTATTAAAATAATATAGGGGCAGTCTAATTCCTATAAATAAGATACTAGAGTCTGTGCATGCAGAGGTAAACTACCTCTACACCCACTTACCCCCGTATCCGTGCCGGCACTCTGAGGACCCCAATTGGGTCTCTATAATACTCCACAGCCCTATCAACCATGTGCAACTATAATGTATTAAAAATATTCAAAATGGAATAATAAAAAAATTTGGAATAATGAAAAAATTAAATAAGTGCGTCTTCAAGACCAAAACACTGTGCAATGTCTATAAACTAAAGTGCTTTTGGATTCTTTAATGGTAGATATGAATCGATATGAACAGGTGGTCATGGAAACCAAGAGACGCAAATTACAGAGAGATATGTCTGACTTTGCACAAAGGAGAGCATTCAGGTGGCAGCATGTAGGTAATGCACGCCGTAACAAGGCTAGATATATGTCCCAAACCAAGACAGGACCGACCTCCAGTTCACAAAACAATTCAAATAGTGATGCCTTTCATTTTTTATCGTCGGGCAGCGAACTGGAGGACGAATCAGGAGGGGTGGCAGGAGATGGACCAAGGGCTCTAAGGAGCAGGGATCGGTGGGGCTACAAGCGATTGACAGCACGCCCGAACCGGATAACAGATCCCTCAAAGTAATCAACATATCGGAACATGCCCTTAGTCCAGCGGAACAGTCAGTATTGTCTAAGGGACTTTCTTTTTCACCCACTCAGAGATTGGACAAATTTGGCTTGATTAAGGACCTATATTTCTTTTGTAGGAAATTACTCCTAAAAAAACAATTTCATTCAATGATGGAAAAAACGGTGATCGCCCTGGGTCCAGGGGATCGGGATGCTCTTCTCAACCTACATGGACTTCTACAGGAACAGGACCGGGGAATACCGCTTGATGAAGGCTTGGTAAGAGTCACAAGTGGGCTCAAACGACTATCCACCTACTGTCCGCCCTTGTCGGGGGCACCTTCGGTCCAGGTATTCTTTGACTTAGTTATTAAAGATATATTGGATATGCCTGTAGTTTTTGGTAGGGACAATCTCACACAGGAAGAACGTCAGGCCCTAAAAGCCTTACAGAATAATGACTCGGTGGTTATTAGAGAAGCGGATAAGGGGGGGAACGTGGTCGTGTGGTCTAGGACCAGATATATCTCAGAAGCCAACCGGCAACTAAGCAACGATTCACACTATGTTAAGTTGCCGAATAACCCCACTACACATTACAAGGATGAACTGTTTCATTTGGTCCAAACAGCATTTGAAGAAGGGGTTATTAATAATAAAGAAGTCAGCTTTTTAATGGTACAAGACCCAGTGACCCCTACGTTTTATCTCCTCCCCAAGATGCATAAAAGTTTAGTCTCTCCACCGGGCCATCCTATTGTTTCAGGAATTGGTGGTCTCCTAGAGCCAGTCTGTACTTTTGTGGATTCGTTTCTACAAGTACATGTTGTGAGCCTTAGCTCTTACATCAGGGACACAACGGACTTGTTGTCCAAATTAGAGCATATTCAATTGCCAACAGGAACTATGTTCATTACGTGTGATGTAGAAGCTCTTTATACGGTGATACCGCACCACTTGGCAATCGAGGCGGTAAGACATTTCTTAGCTAAGGAATCCCAGGATAGAAGGCAGCTGCACAACTTGATTTTGGCCTTAGTAGACTTTGTTTTGACCCACAATGCATTAATGTTCAATGGAAATTACTACAGGCAGGTTTCGGGTGTGGCGATGGGGGCCAAGTGTGCACCCTCCATCGCCAACTTGTTCCTGGGATGGTGGGAGGAAATGTTCATCTTCAATTCTGGCTGTGAACGGTACCACCCCAATATTGTGGGGTGGTACCGTTTCATAGATGACATACTGATTATATGGCAAGGAACAGAGGAGGCTGGTCAAGAATTTATAAGATCACTTAATAACAATACAGTGAATGTAACATTGACAGCGGATTTCTCTTCTAGTACGGCCATTTTTTTGGATGTGAAACTTACCTTGGAGCCTGATGGATCAATTGGAACAAGTCTTTACAGAAAGCCTACTGCTGTGAACAGCCTTCTGGAATACAGTAGCTCGCATATCAGACACCAGAAAGACGGCATTCCGTATGGACAATTCCTGAGAGCTCGTCGAAACTGTACCCAGGAAACCCAATTTGAGGAACAAGCTGACATCCTCAAGAGGAGATTTTTGGAACGTGGACATCCATCAAGGGTGATATATAAGGCCTATACGAGGGCAAAAGGTACTGAGAGATCGGGACTGTTGTGCCCCAGGACTAGGACCAGCAAGAAGGAGGAGTCAGGAAAGGAGGTAAGATTCATCACGGATTACAATGTCCAATGGCAATCAATCAGACGTTTCGTGACAAAACACGGGCATATACTAATGTCGGACCCTCTGATTTCTCCATTTGTGGGGGAACAGATACGAATTACAGCTCGGCGAGCCCCCAACCTCAGAGATAAATTATCCAGAAGTAATTTATCAGTGACGAACACCTGGTTATCAGATATCGGAACCAAGGGATCCTATGCCTGTGGTAAATGTTCCATCTGTCAGTATATGATCAGATCTACAGAGTTTAGGAATGAACAGACCAACAAATGTTATAAAATCTCCTCCTTTATTAACTGCAGGACTCGTTCTGTGATCTACTTGCTTTGTTGTGATTGCCCCAAGAGATATGTAGGAGAGACCCAGAATGCCCGCATACAAGGCCACCTATCCAACATCAGACTGGCCAGACGTGATACGGAGGCAGGTAAGCCAATTTCACCAGTGGCCAGACATTTTTTGGAGGCTCATGGGGGGGACCCCTCCTCTCTTAAGGTGACAGGTATAGAGAGGGTCCGTCTGGGACCTCGAGGGGGCGACTTAAAACGCCGACTCCTACAGCGGGAGCTACGATGGATATTTGAACTGAATACTAGATCACCGATAGGCTTAAATGAAGATTGGTCGTTTTCCCCGTTTCTAGGTTAACTATTGATAGGGACGGATGTGGCCCTGGTTCGTTTCGAGGGGCGTCTTGGATATTAATTTCTGATTTGTGACAACTCTCTGATACAGGGTGGGCCATCCTTTTTGGAGTGGGGTTTCTCTGGTTGGCCAGATTTTGGGGATGTTGGGGGGTTTTCAGGTCCAGAGGTGGGGGGATTGACACTGGACGGATTTATTTTACTCAATCTTATAAGATGGGTTGATATTGTTTTTTGGTTCACGGCACTTTTATGTATGAATTCACTTAGATACATTGAATGTTTTTTAGTAATTGAATAGTCTACACACTAGATGTCACTTGAATAGTTTGATTTTAGTTGTGGATTACACTTGTGATCACGGTTTATTAATGGTTTAATTGTCTCTAGTTTGTATTCACAGCATTTTACACTTATGCATCGATTGTGCATCAGTTCACTTATTTTTGGGAAGGTATGCCGTCCACTGGTACCAATATGCCCCCCGCTGGAAGATCTGTTAGGAGACAGTGAGAACCCAATCTGGAAGACCGACAGTTCATCACAGTCCACCAAGCCTTTCCAGGAATGCACTCCAGAAGAGAAGGGCATCCCGATTACATTTAAACAGCTGTTCAAGAAATACAGGAGTCGGGGATCAGGAGGATAGGAGTATGTACTGCCAGCTTGAATCAGGATATCCATCATCCTCCATGTTAGTTTACACACAATCTTGTCGCTTTGTGCTTATGAGTCAATGCCAGTTTACATACAATCTTGTCGTTTTGAGTTTATGAGTTGATAGCTCTTTTTTCTTGTAAATAATAGTTGGTGTCTTTAATATCTGTGTCTCCTTTAAGGTGGGATTGGCATATCCCATAGCATATGGTATACATATGCAGTATACCATCTGGTTGTAAATATGTAAATATGTAGAGATTATGTTGTTGTTAATGTGGGCACTCAGGCTCGGTGTATACTATAGTTTAAGGCTTAGGCATGCAATATAAGTGGTTATGTATTCTCAATATAAACTTAAAAATAAGTCATTGATAAGTGTTGTTATGTTTTAATATTTGTGCCACTGCTGGTCTTGTGCCCCGCCAGCGCGCTCGCCCCCTGCTGTCAATTGGCGGTCTCCGGCTGCATGGTCCACTCGCTGCAGATGGCGGGCCTCCTGTCATCTGTGAGGCCCGTCACTCCCCGCCCTGCTGTGAGGAGTTCCCTCGGTTACGTAGGGATTGTGGGCGGGTGGCGGGGACACGTGATTGACAGCTGATGTCTGTCAGAGGTTGGGGTCACGTGCCCCGGCCCGGAACCGACGTCATCACGCCCCGACTGGAGGCGCGTCCTTTAGTGTGTGCGCGCGCCTGGACGGCGTGGGGCTTTGGCGGGAGCGCTGGCGGGACATGCGATAGGTAGGTGCACATATAAATAGGAGCGGAGACAATGTCATAACTTACCTTCACCCTTCTGAAGCCGCACGGGGGCGGCGGACGCGGGTGGCCGGGTTACTTGTGGTCCCTTTTCCGTGATGCTATGCTGACATGCTTCTTGCCTTATATGAGTGACTTTGGGCACGGGTAGTATATCTTTGTTTACTGTGCAGACACACCAATTTGTGCTTTTTGAGCTCTTTGTGATTTTCACACCACCTGTCATACTGATTATTATATATGATTGATTTGACTGAACTGTTGTGGATTTTTGTATAATTTATTGATTGTATATTTATTTAACTCTTTAATATTCTATTAATACTTAGGGAATAGGTTTTTCCTGGTTGGGTTATGGATTTACACACACTAATTAGATGTATATAGAAATGGATTTATGGACACATGGGTACAGCACTTAGCACTTTAGTCTATAGACATTGCACAGTGTTTTGGTCTTGAAGACGCACTTATTTAATTTTTTCATTATTCCAAATTTTTTTATTATTCCATTTTGAATATTTTTAATACATTATAGTTGCACATGGTTGATAGGGCTGTGGAGTATTATAGAGACCCAATTGGGGTCCTCAGAGTGCCGGCACGGATACGGGGGTAAGTGGGTGTAGAGGTAGTTTACCTCTGCATGCACAGACTCTAGTATCTTATTTATAGGAATTAGACTGCCCCTATATTATTTTAATACTATTGGAGCTTGTTCGCATCACAGACATTTCATATTAGATCCCCCAGGATTGGGGTTTGGAGATATATAGAGATAGCAATATTAAGTGGGACCCAACAACTGTTTTTAATTGTCTTTCGTCATGTGCAATTCAGTGTATGTGTATTTTATGAATTTATATGTAACAATAAATTCTTGATTATAGAGATTTGTAATAATTTTTTGGTGCTCCTCATAGGGAGGGAGGTGTGGCTTTCACGCTGGTGTCATGCGCCGATCACTATACTCATCCCTCTGTAACGGTCGTCAGGGCAACGGGAGACGCATTCTTCCACGAGCGCTACGCCACTTCCGGTATGACGGACTTCAACACTTCCGTCGCCGCCCAGGCCGGCGGCCATCTTCTTGGTTTGATTCCTGTTTGCCAACGCACCGTAGCACATCAAAACATCATGGACTTCCCTTCGCCATTTCATCTCCGGAGTGGACTTTAACTGCGCCACACACAGGCGGTATAAAGCTTATGTGTCCAACATTTAGCAGGATGGACTTATTCTTCCAATGGGACGCATAACTGGCGGCCATTTTACAGTGGCCCATCTCTGGGGACATACTGACGCCGTTTGCAAAATAGGATACAATTCTTAATCTAACTATTAATTTGGACTGTCCGGCACCCCGCTGCATCTTTACGGCACCCACACAACCCCGTGCGCCTGGCTGGCATATTATGGGCTTCTTTTGCCCGATAGGCAGCAGGTCGGGGTCGCGTGCGGCGTCCGCTGATGACGTCAGCATTCGGCGCCATGACGCGCGCCGCTGCTGGGCGCCATCCTGGAACATTGCCTCACTACTTAAGCTGCAATCGCACGTTCATGGATACACCAGACCCTCCTGACGAAGGTTCCCATACCGAAACGTTGAGGGGCATTTGGATGTCATTTTTCCACTAGGTACTCTGCTCATACTGATACGCTGCCAGGCCATGTTATATTGGCTCATCCTTGTTTACCTTGTATTGTTGTTATGCTTCAAAGTGGAGATGGTAGGCATGCACTATGAAACCTTAACAGTTGCTCGCACCACTTTAGCTACCTTTACTTAATAGATTTCTCAATATACTGTTTCATGCTTTACAAAGGTTTCAATGGGGGCATGTCTCCATAGCGCCACCTAGTGGCTGAATTGTATTATACTGGTTCTTGTATACACTTTATTAAAATATTGTTCACTTTCTTGGCATAAACAACGTAGTCTGGGTGTTCATATATGTAGCACTTTTTGATTTTGCAATTGATACTCAGTGTACAAATGAGTGGGTACACTTGGCTATAACTTTGAACCCCGTTCTTACAACAACAAGTTTATATCTTGCTTATCTGTTATTTTTGGTGTGCATTCATAACCTTGAACTTACCTTTCACGACCACTCCCATTGGAATGGTTGGATTTGTTTAAGAGTGAGCACACCAACATAATTTATAGGTGGTGCACCCCATAGTATAGGTTCTCCTCTCTTCAGTAAGTATCATGCATCTGAGCAACGATGGTGCCGACCCTATCATAAAGTCAAGAACAGAATTGCAGCCGAGTGGGGGAAAGAATAATAAGTAAGTTACTAGAAGCTAGAAATATATTATTTGGAAATGCTGGGGAATCAGTTTTTAAGGGCTTGTGCTTTGCTAAAGATCATGGTTAAGGTCCGGTTTAACATGTCATCAAGGGGTAAAAACAGCCATAGGTTCAGACATGGGTCATAAACTATATTCATAGGCATACAGTGAAAATGGAATGATGTAATTTGCGGAAACTTACCAAGGAGCCTTCCACCTGATAATTCTCCAGACTCAAACCGACGGTATAATCCTGATCTCCGCAAGATGTACGCGTCATGGGATGAGCCTGGAAACCCGGCGAGCACGCTAAGGAACCGCATGTTTGGGGCCACCACTGCTTGCACATTCAGTGAGTGGCCCATTTTGTGGTTCCTGGGAAAAAAGAAAAAAAAACAATATTAGCAAGGCAAGGTAAACTACTCAAACACTAACTCCTAACACCCTCCAAAAAACATGTTGGACAATACAAATAACACTAAATAAGTACATAAGTAGTTTTAAACCCAAAAAGTATATGTATGTTGGAGAAAATAAAGATTAACATTTGAATGACTAATTAAGGTCCACATTAAAATGTTTGGCTAAGGCCTACATTAAAAACATTTCTGAAGGTATACACGGTCAAATGGGGCACCGGGACACTTTACAAGGAGGGATTAAGCTATACACGGTCAAATGGGGCACAGGGACAATTTACAAGGAGGGATTAAGCTATACACGGTCAAATAGGGCACCGGGACACTTTACAAGGAGGGATTACAGTATACACTGTAAGCTGTTTCACAGGGGCACTTTACAAGGAGGGATTACAGTATACACTGTAAGCTGTTTCACAGGGACACTTTACAAGGAGGGATTAAGGTATACACTGTAAGCTGCTTCACAGGGACACTTTACAAGGAGGGATTACGGTATACACTGTAAGCTGTTTCACAGGGACACTTTGCAAGGAGGGATTACGGTATACACTGTAAGCTGTTTCACAGGGACACTTTACAAGGAGGGATTACGTTATACACTGTAAGCTGTTTCACAGGGACACTTTACAAGGAGGGATTATGGTATACACTGTAAGCTGTTTCACAGACAAGGAGGGATTAATAGATAGTTACAATACAGTTTGTCTAAACTATATAACAAAATGACCGATTTAACTTACCTATAGATGTACTCGTCGGCTGCTGGAGGGACCAATGCAACGTGGGTGCAATCAATCGCACCCATGACGTTGGGCATGTCGGCGATATTATAAAAAGCCAACTTAAGCGCATTCCAGGCTACCATGTCGTCCGGAAATGAAATATATTTCGGACTAATGGTAGCCATGCCATCCAAGCATCTTGGTCATACCTGAAATGGCTTGCCCCTTCCTTGTGGTGCGGGCTAACCATGGCCGCAGCTCACTATACAACTTATGGAAAGAAGCGCGATTAAGTCGGGTCAGCTCGAACAACTCAATGTCATGCATGCGATCGATATGCATGCGTAGCCAGTGCAATCTGGCCCTGCTGATACATGCAATGCCCTGGAGCTGAAGGCGCTCATATTCCTCCACAAAGCATGGTCAAAAGCGAGGTAGCCGAGTGCCAAATGGTCCCGTAAGTGGATCGCAAATGAAACCGTTTTATAGGGTGGTGGTCCCTCGGCAATCAGCTCTCTGAATGAGACGCAAGCCCATACCAATAACGTAAGTTATCTGAACGAACGCAAAATATCAGATTTTGATGGGAAAAAGATCCGAACTAACGCAAATGATCTAATTTAGTTCCGTCCATCGAAAGCGCATATACGCATTAGCAGGAACGAACATACGAATGGAAAAACGAACGTAAAAACAAAAAAAAATCACAAGCACACACAAAAACATACACAGACAGCTACGAAAGTCCAGACTAATGTGTCTCTGAATCGAGGCTAATGTTCCAATATTTAGGAGAATGTGAACCCATGTTCTCTCTTTGAAAATTGTGAAAACTATCAAAGGCACCTGTAAAGATAGAGGAGCGGGGAGCATAGAAATAGGGAAACAAACAAAAAAAATCTATTGGTCCACCTGGAAGCAGACTCCACTCCCGACCAGCTTAGAACTTCACGACATGGGAAAACCTGATATCCTGGTACTGGAGTTCATCCATTCGTGGTCTTCTGGAAGGCCTGTGAAGGTTTTTCAGGGCTTTTCTCCTTGATGCAGTGGCCCTTGGTCTGGAAGATCTATCCTGCTGGTGTTGGAATTGGGAGGTCCAATGTTGAGAATTGAGGCTCTGCGTCTGGCAGTTGAAAGCTGTTTACATTTCTCTCTAATCCCAGCAGTTGAATTCCCCTGTACCAGGAGGCCATTGTGGGTAAATGTCACTTAAAATGGAAATCCTCACCTATAACAGATATTTGAGGGATTTTCGTTTTTGCAATAGTGGCCGGTGATAAATCCCCAATGATGTGGTATGCACGCCCCTGGAATTTTAAAGGTGTTTTTTCCTTGCTGCCTTGGTGATTTCTTTTTTTTTTGTAGTACAGACATTTCACTGTAATGTCTCTCAGTGGTGAGTCAGAGGTGCGGCTAGTGAGGGCTCTGTAGGCTCGCTCCATCTCTGGTCTTTCTAATGTCAGGTGTGAGCTCTTGCAGGAGAGAATATGGTACCATGTGCGTCTTCCATAGACTCAGGGAGCCCCACTGTTCCACTGGTCAGGCATCTCCTGAGCATCTCCTTACTTTGGGACTAGGGAGGTGTAGGAGTTCCTACACCCTCTTGGAACAAGCTTTCCAGGGAAGTTAAATGTCCACTTTAAGAAGTATTTAGCTAACAGTGAAATATAAAATCCAAATATTTCACTCCAAATATGGGGTAACTAAATGCATTTCATGCATGTATATGGTGAATTGTATGCTTTTCTGAAGCTTTGTTACTGATTTCATTTTTCTATAGAAAAAAAACTGACATAGCATAACAATTCTGTCATCCATTCTGTCTGCTTTTCTTGGTGATGGGGATAGTTTATAGTCTAGATTTCATACAAAGACTGTTTGAGCTGCCAATAACTAAATACCATGAACACATGGTAATTCACAATGATTGAAGGCTTAATTAAAAAGAGATGTAGTGCGTCATAAGATTTTCCCCGTGCCTCTTATCAAAGTTCAGCAGCACCACTGAATGGTTTCACTTGCACAATCAACAACATCACTCAGCGATGAGCTATGAAATGTTTCGGAAGGAATAATGAGCCAATTGCCACCATACTGAAATAAGCTTCACATTAATTTATAAGGTGTCCAAACCTAATTCTCACAGTTTGTCTTCAGCAGTGAAAAACACTGCAGGAACTTCAAAATATTTAAACACTAACTCCAGCCATTTGTTCTGGATTGAATGCAGAAGTCAAATCATATTTCCCCTAACAAGAAGGTACTGTATATCCTATTTAACGTCTGAACATTTTCGAAAATGTTAATAATGTTGGTGCTGTATAATATAAATCAGGATAAACCAGAATTCAAACTTCCCATCACTGTTTTACTGTCATTGTTGTTTTTACATTTATATTTCATAACCATGCAAAAAAACACGCACTTTTAAAGTGGACCAAAACCCACAAAACTTGTAAAATACACTTGGCCAAAGCTCCTGCTCAAATTCCCTTCTTAGAATATGGAACTAGAAATGGATATTTTCACCTACTTAATTGTCCTGAAACACTGTTCTTTTTGCTGTCCCTCTCTGTAAGATGGCAGACAATCAGCCACTGCATAGGTGCGGCATTGACATCATTGCCACTCACAACAATGAAAATGAATGGAAGAGGTGCAGCATTGACTCTCAGGCAGGGCCAGGCATGCAAAAGGGCTCTTCCTGGACTAGGGAAAGAGAAGGTGGGGTATTTACTCCTGTGGAAGTATTAGTATTGTTCTTGGGGGATTTTTCTGTAATGCCCTTGTTTACATCAGGTCCAATGAAACAGCGCAGTCCTATGATCAATCAAACATTTTTTTATTAAACAGCAGGGTAGCAATATTTAGGGGTCCCCTGGACCCCTTACCAGTTTACCCCAAGAGATATTTTTATTGTTCTTAATTTAACTTCTACTTACCCAAACTGTCCTGAACTGTGTTATGCTTTTAATTAATATTACATACAATTATTTATACAAAACTTGCATTGTGACTTGTCAATAATGTAAATACGGGATCTAGAGGTCAACCAAATTTTTGCTCACTTTATATCCTGTAAAATCATTTTTTCCAGGCTTATTTTTGTTACCAATCTGTAATTTGGAAGACAACAACAAAAACGCAGGTCAAACACACAAACAAGTGTGTCCCCTTTGTCCTTAGCAATGATATCTTGTATCTGCAATGTTGAGCCAATGTTTTCAGTGTAGCAAAAACAAATAAATACAATGTGCAGCGCCTAGAAATAAGCGGCGGGGCAGAGTGGCACTCACTGGTGCTGATATAATCAGCATTCGGGTCAAACTGGCAGTGACACAGCCCAGGCAATACCCAGTGCACCAATCAAAGCTAACTAGTAAACATCAGGTGTTGTGACTTGCACCACCACTGTGTAAAAATAGCAGTGTAAAAAAGTGTTGTTGGTAATTAAAAAAGGGCCAGCAAAACAACCCTAAACGTTGCACTTCATAAATAATTTTAAACTTACCCCAATCTATCTAACACACTTAACAGGAATGATGTCTCATCCATCACCCTGGTACACAAGTTTTTCACCTCTTGCAGAATCACCCCTCAAAGTGCAAATAGTGCACTGTGAAAAGTATATCGTTAAATCTTGGGTTAGACTGAACTGAATGAAATTGCTCATATTTGATTTTAATTAATTTTGACAAATAATAATTAAATATTACCCACATTCAAGCTGCCATGCTGCATATGAGACTTGTCCCATTATACATAATTTAGTCTAAAATAATACATAGCCTTGTACTATATCTGAAACAGACTAAAGGAAACCGTCTCCCATCTATGTTATTTCTCCACCACTACTGAAAACCAAGACACATACGTTGAAACATCAACACTGGGATTTTTCAAAGATTACATAAACTTATGAGATGAGAGTGACTTGTGATGGACCAAAATAGATGGGTCCCTTCGGCTGGATCAGTAACAAGCTCAGAGCTCTACTTGGTACTTCTATGGGTTGCTATAATTGAAGGTGAGCTAGTTAAACTTTTTTGTGTAAAAGATGGACTCAAAATCAACACCCAACCCGCTGCCAGTTTTAGAAGACACATTCTTCAAGAAAGGGTAGAGAGAAAAAGTCTTCATCTTTTAAAAACTTGATTTTTATGCTGAACATTGGTCCATTTTGTGCTTTGAGGTACTCCACTATATGGCTAGGCCTTAATGATAAAAGAAAAATGCCATGGCCCCCTCACATTACCTAAACCCTTCTGGGTCTTCTACAGAGAAGGAAAATATCGCTTTAAACAGTGTCTAGGAAGCTGCGGTTGCTGCTGCACAAAAAGTTGATTGTCAACAGAGTAAGAATTTTGTAAATTTGTATTTGTAAATTTTAAAGGGATACAAAAGGCAAATGTTAGACCATTGTGTCGGGCTATGTTTGGCACTGTCCCAAACTGTTAACCATTTTTAAACTGAAAAAGAAATAGATGATATATCAAGGTTTACAGTTTCACCTTATGGTTACTCCTCTGCAATATGTGGTCATGGCCCTTGGCTCTGTGATGCCACATATTAATGAGCAAATGGGGGGGAACTGTAAGACACAGGGATTCTCATCACCCAGCTGTTCCCCCTCTCTCCCAGTGTCCATAGTCTAACATTCAATAGTGAAGGGAGGGGTGCAGGCTTTATTGTCTTGTTCCAAGGCTGATATTGTGACACGGGAAGGCTGATTCAATACTAGCGGCAGGTAGCGACAGATGAGCGTCTGGAGTGCGGCGCTATGAGCGACCGCTATTGTCCGCCCCGATCGCCTGTCAGTCGCTATTGCAGGGCTCCTCAGTCGCTATCTGCCGTTCTTGGGAATCACGCTGACATTGGTGAATGTGATGTTAAAGATCTGCTATATAGCTGTTGAGTTTTTACACCGTGTTCAATACAGCGCCTGCTGTTGGCTAGAAATCAATCTGTTAGAACATTCTGTAGAAAACACATTGAACCATGTATGTTTTGATAACTTTAATTTATATCAAATTGTCTTTTGTTATATTTACAGAAGTCAAAATCTGGGTTTTCAATCTTCATGGTGCCTAAAATAGAAACAAAAGTGTAGTTAGTTATTTTTTTTTATACTTCCCTATTTGGTTTGGTTGTTGCATTTAATTACATACCAAACCCCCTTTTTTCTTTTTTATAATTCGAATTTTTGCCATTTCCCATATAAGTAGACCCCTAATTTTTTTTTTATTTGGAGTTTTGGGACCCATTTTTTTTTGGGGGGTGGAACTTGAAGACCGACCACATTTGTTGGTTTAGTTTTTTTGAAGGGCCCTCTAGTACAGTAGGTGTTTTAGAGTTAAGGTGACCTAGCTTACCGAAAAAAAAGAGGAGAGGTAATAATGCTTTTCCGTCGCTCAAATCCCGTCTGGGTGTCCTCAGTACTGTCTGCGGCCATGTTGGGGACTTCTGGCACCAGTGCTGTATCTTCAGGGGGTTCAATTCGGTGACATATGCAAATATTGTGTAGGACACAGCATGCGAGTATTATTTTGGAGACCTTTTGTGGACTATACAACATCTCTCCTCCTGGGCGTGCCAAACAGAGAAAGCGTGCTTTCAGCAGGCCGATGGAGTCATTAGCCACGTTTTCTGCCCATATCCCTTGTCCGCTGTTGAATAAACAGATTGAGAGAGCGAGCAATTAGTAAATTTCAAACAACATAATGTAAACATTATAGGTTCGGTTATATATTTGGTTCAGTTAATAATCCACATATTAAACTTGTAAATAGATGTCATAGATTATTAATTACCCAGTAGCCAGCCAGGTGACATTTCATTGTTCTCAAACTTCCGGCACAGGACTGATTTCTGGAGCATGTAAGAATCATGGCATGAGCCGGGGAAGCCAGATCTCACGGCCCGCAGCTTCATGTCATGGTCACATACTACCATGACATTCATGGAATGGAACTGTTTCCGATTCCGGTAATGCAGCTTCTGTGCACGGGGAGGGCGGAAAGGGATATGTGTACCATCCACGCACCCTAGCACATTAGGGATCCCTCCCATGCAGTAGAATGCACATTTTATTTTGGCAACCTCCTCCTCATCCTCAGGAAATTTTATATAAACAGGGATAAGGTCACAAATAGCCAGGACTGCCTGGCAAAATATGCGACTCATTGTAGCCTGGCTGATCCTGCTGAGGAGGGCAGAGGTTGCCTGGAAATTCCCCCGTGCCACAATATTAAGCATGGCACATAGGCGAACTATGCCGGTGATGGATTGGGTGCGTCTGGTGGATGGATCGATTTTGGTCTTAATCTGATCATATAGGGACTGTAGTGCTGCACGATTCAGACGAAATCTGCTTCTGATCTGCTCGTCACTTAAATCCCAGACAGAGGCGGATGGCAAAGGCCCTAAGCCTCCTCCTCCCTTGCTTCCTGACCTTCCTGTATGCTGCCACAACAATACATCCATAACCCAAACATCACCCTCTCATCCATCTCACAATCACTGGCTAGAGCTCAGGCACTGCCCCAAAAACCAAAAACAATATCAACACACAGACAACCACTCCACATACACAATCACAATCCACACACAATCACACAAATGCAGCTCAACACAAAACCAGATGTATAGTGGTTAGAACCATCAGCCTGCTGCAAGTATGCTTTCAAAGTTTGGCACAACCAAGAGGGGAGTTGCTGCACAACCCACAAAAGGTCCCCAAAACAATCCTCACTTGCTGTATTCCACACAATATTTGCGTATGCCACCAAAAATAAACTCCCAAAGAAACAGCAATGATGCCAGAAAACCTCAACAAAGCCACAGACAGTAAGCCAGAAACACAGCCAGACACTAAGAGGCTGATTTATTAATAGCGACATGTAGCGACAGTTGAGCGACTGTAGCGGTATTTTCACAGCGCCCGCTAGTAGTCGCTGTGCTTGGCCATTGTTCGGTTGTTGACAGCGACTCAGTCGGTGTGGCGTAATGTTGAATACAAGATTACGAGTCGCTATTTGACATGTTCCGCGATGTATGGGTGCGCATGATAGCGACTGGTCAGAGCGACCGGCTTCCACCATATTCATCAAAAAATCACGCTCAAAAAATTCAAGCGCTGTGAAATGCATGTTTAAACCCCAGAGCGCAGGAGGCGATGTGTTAAAATGGCAGAAGTTGTCACAGAATTTTTCACATTTAAAAAAAAAAAAAAACATTAATAACAATTAATTATGAATATTTAAAGATTGTTCCATTGAAATGCATTGGAGCGCGCCAGGTAGCGAGAGGTCATACCTGTTGCTGTTCAAGGTCGGACGCTGGCGCTGTGGGCTGAGGCTGGAATAATGATGAATGAGTCGCTATATGGCGCTATCTCAGTCGCTAAGCAGGATTGGCTTGATAAATGTGTGATTGTGGTGGGGAGCCGGCGTTCTCGTGGCGGGGCCCGTCATTACCGGCCGCTCACCAGTCACTACCTGTTGCTATTGCTTCATAAATAAGGGCCTAATTAAACCAAAACACCACAGCCTTTGCCACAGTGTATCAATAAAAGAATGTTTAAGAAATGAGGTATTTGTACTTATCCAAAGGACTGGTCCGCTTAGCCGCCTCTTGCGTTTGTTAGCTGTTTCTGGTCTGTAATTAGCTTACCACATGTGTGTTGGAAACGGCTAGCGCAAGCATAATAGCGTACTTTTGCGGATCTGTTTGCTCAGACATCTTTTGGCCAATGAAAGTTATGTTGCTCAAAATTCAAATAGCCGCTTTTGGCACCACAGTTCCAATGTTGTTAAGAGACATGGTTCACATTTCTTCCTAATGTCTGTCTGCCTTGTTAAGTAGGTAATTAATTAGTTCATTGCCTGACACACATGTTTGCAAGAAACCTCAGTCATTGGAGTCAAGATGTAGCTACAAACACCTGGCCAGTATGTGTGAAGCAATTAACTGGGCCTGTTTGTGATTGGTTCAAAGAGCACATAAAATCTGGCACACTCAAACAGCAGTTGTTGCCATTTAGTCTGCATGCATGCTGGTGTGTGTTGTTGTGTGGTGTGTGCAGCTACAGGATGTAGCCAAATTCTGGGCATCTGCCGGCCACTGCTGGACCGAGTACCAGTGGAGTGGGTGCTGGCCGGAGACCTTCCTTAAGGAAAAGGGCACAGCCGTAAGGTGAAGCACCACCCAAGGCCAAGCGTCCATTTGCCAAGAGGGAGACAGAATTTAATGGGGCGGATAACAATACTCTTGTGCATCTGACTCTGGCTAAATGGGACTTATTATTTGGCTACCAAAGTCAGTGTTTAGGCAAACAAGAAAGGAGCAAATTGTGGGATGCCATTGGTGAGCAGCTTACTAGCACTGCTCAATACCCCCGTAGTGGCACATCCTGCAAGAAACGCTTCTACACTTTGAAAAGGGCCCTTATGCAAAAGATGAAGAATGATCTACTTGTAGACAGTGGGACCAAGCAGGGTCCAAAGAGTAAATACAGGCCATATGAGGAGATGCTGAAGTGCAAGATTCCTCTCAGTCGCCTGCAGGGTGTGGATGCTGGGGATGACACCACAGGTTGGGGTGAAGGTACATTGTTTTCACATTGCAAATTATGGTTGATTTAATGTATCTTCTTTTTTGTTAACCAATTCTTTGGCATACTAACAGTAGGACATGTTAAGTAGCAGATTAAACCTCTGTAATATTTTAACTTCCTGTCTCTTGCTTTATGCATAGTGGCACATGGTGACTCACATGATTCGCCTGATGAGGTCACCCTGAATCCTGCCCTTCACCCACCCTCAAGCTTAACCCAGTCTGATATTGAAGGTCTTTTTTAGGTGGGTTGTTTTCTTAACTTTTTTGTTTGTTTGTCACACATTAACAATGCATAATTCATTACTTTGCTTTATCATAGTTGCCCTCAGAATTGCACCAGCATCTCCTCATGAGGCTACTCATACTCATACTGATACTCTTTGGATGCCAGTAAGTCATGTTGTTTCATTGTAGGCCAAGTCCCTGCTTCATCTTTGGACCCCACTTCCTGTGTTGCAGGTCGACAGGACCCTGTTGGTGTGCATTGCAAAGTACACTGTATCCTTTCTGTTGTTTGAGTTCAAACGTGTATATTTTGTTATTTGAAACTTCAAAATCATGTTAATTCTCACTCCAAGCTGGATAGTTAAAGGGGATTGGGCAGCAACCGGATCCTACATGATAATGTTGTAATGATGTCCGTTCTAAGTTATTGTGCTTAAAAAAGTCATTTTTTAAGAAATGCAAACATTAACAATACTATGGTTGTTAATATTGATATCCATTGTGGCTTGTTTTAGACCCGAATACAGGAAGTGCGCGTCCGGAAAGGGTCCTTCACCGTGCGGCTGCTAGGGATGAGGGTAAGACTGATTTTTGTTTGGTTCTAGTAAGGATGTTGTTTTCAATGAAATGTTGTTTGTGTCTTGACATTTGTTTGGTAACATGTGATTTTAGGGCAAAGCTCGAGTGAGGCCCTAGGTCTGGACATCTTTGAGGTGGCGGGTATGTGTAATTTGATCTATGTGTGTATGTTCTAGTTTGGCACACTGATTACCTCATCTTGCTCTTCCATACATCTTCAGAATATGTTAGAAGCTAAAAGCTTTTGTGTCTTGCACAATAAGTCACTTGGGAGAGGTATGGGCTCGATAATGTTTGTAAGAACTAGTCATACAATATCAAATGACACACTAACACGACTTTCCTGTTTAGCATATGCGAGCTTGCCACATCTCTCAGATGATGATTTGCCCCTTTCTGGCAGCCAGACACCGGAACTATTTGTGGGGGAGCACACTCAGGTACCATGGATGAATGTTTTTGAGATTAACCACGATTACCTGTTTTGGGGTCAATCAGGTCCCACCATGTAACATACAACATACTTTGTTGTTAGCAGGAATCCTTCCCTGAAACACAGGATGTGCCCTCCGCACAAGTGCCATGTGCGCAGGCTGCAGAGGCTGGAGCAACGGTAAATTCTAATGGAGCCATATATTTATTTTTGTTGTTCTTACCTTCATTATTCAAGCTTGACTACAATATTGTGTTTTTTTGTTTTAGGCTGCTCAACCACCAACTGGGCGAAGTGCACCGACAAGTGCTGACCTTTATGAGCTAGGGTCCCGGATGCTGGAGGCCTACAGTCGCAGCCGCGTGATGGAACTCTGAATCGCATTGCGGCATTAGAAAATCAGTCGCTGGTGGACCAACAACAAATTCATGAACTGCGCCAACAACTTAATGAAGTGCGGACTCAACAGCAGTCTGGAGTGATGCATGCCATGCAAGAAATGATGCATGACATCCAACAGTCTTTACAGCGGCAGGACAAAACGTTGTTGTTGTTACAGCAGCTAATACAGCAGCAGTCAATTTTTTTTACTGCACTGTTGTCCCCCAACACCGCCCCTAGCCATGAGTCGCAACCTCCCCGCCCACCCAGGGACTAATTGGTCCAGTTGGTAGACATTTGAAATGCTTTCATTTGTATTGACTTGAGTGACTTAAATAAATGTATTTGTAAAAGCTAGAATTTGTGTGGGTTACCAAAATACATACCTACAAACACAGTCAGGGATACCTCTCTATATCTAGATATGTTAATGTTGACTGAAAATTACTACAGTCATTGTTTGTCATACATTACTATGTTTACAAAATGAAATGCATAACAATGTGTTTAAAGTGGACCAACACCCAGGATTTTGACTATCCTGGGTTTTGGTCCACTTCGGCGGGGCACCCCGATCGGGGGTGCCCCGCTGTGTGAAACCCCCCAGAAAGCCCCAAAATCTTACCTGTCCCCGCTCCCACGTGACTGGACGGTCCAATCCCCGCCAACGTCCAGGCGGGGATCAGGAACGTCCAAGCGGCTGCCGCCGCCGCCTCCCTCGCGTCACTTTCGGTGCGCGCGCGCCCCCCGCCGGCCATTCGCAGACGGCCGGCGCGGGCGCGAGCACGCATACAGGGGCGCAAGGGAGGCGGCGGCGGCCGGCCGCCGCCGAAGATCAGGTAAGGTGTTTGGGGGTTTTTTGGGGGGTTTCACCCCGCGGGACATCCCGATCTCGGATGTCCCGCGGGGTGGGAGGTGATCGGCCCGGGAATCTTATAGATTTCCGGGCCGATCACCTCTCGGTGTTGGTCCACTTTAAGAATCCAAAGAAAAATGGGTTGCTATACATTTAAAATATGGTTTAAAAGGCACGACACACTGAAAGTAGAAACCTAAAAAACATTTATTTTTTTATAAAAGGGGCCAACATGGCCAAAATTACTCCGCACAGCGGATCAAACAATTCCCCCACCCTACCGCTGTTTCTTCTTTCCCAGCAGCATAAGTCGCGTCCGCCGGACGTACTGCCACAGTCTGCGATGCTCATTAACGCAAGCTGTATGGAGACTAAAAAATGGATTAATCAATAGAACGTGATACAAACGTACACAGATGATTTCACATTATAAAGTTTGGTCTCATAATGTGACCAACTACATTAACATTTCTGCAAACTGGGCCCTTATGTGGGTCCATTATATGAGTACTAGTGCCTTACATGTGCATTTATCAGCAATACCCTACATATTGAAGTAACCGTTTGTACTAAATGAAGGGCGAAGTAAGATTGTGGGCATTGATTGGGTTATTTTGCTCAAAACATCATGTCCAAAGAAATAAAGATTCTAACCCTTCTGCTATTCCTATTCTAGTTCTCAACCTTATTTTGAAATTAGTTTAATTTGGACACAGCTGACAAATGGGACATAGCTATAGATCACCAGCCTGACGGCACTGTAGTTGATACAGATACAGAAATACAGATTGACTAATAAATGTGCGCATGGGAAAGGAAGCTTAGAAAGTGGCTTTAGAACCAAATGTCCTCATTTGTAAGAAAGACTAACCAGCATTTGAGAAAAATCTGCATATTTCTTCATAATATCCTCATTTGAGGATGATATTATTTCTAGAACTTCTCATCCTGCTAAAACAAAACTTTTACTTGGTTATTAAAAAATCAATCAAACATGGACTGGACCCGATACAGACAAATCCCCAGTGACTAGTTTTGTGTATAAACTCATCCTATATCAAGTCCTCTGCACATGTTTAAAACTAAACTGCGTCCAAAAATGTAATATCCATTTTGGATAGCTTGATAAAGGGACAGTATTCTTTTTGCTGCCTGTTATCCTATTAGGAATAGATTTGTTTTGTTTTAACTAAATCTCTTTAAAACTGTTTAAATGGGACAGATCATATTTCAGTCCTGAAATGTGTTGCTTCAAAGCATCGATAAGCCAAACAATATTAATCCAACTGCATCTTGCGCTTTTTTAAATGTAGGTCAGCACTGGCATTCCCAACATTTTATTCTGGTAATAAATAGCATTATAGGATGAATTCTGTACTCCTGTATAGTATGTGCTGCTCTGCTTGTGTTTCCTATTGACAAACTCCGTTCAATAATCTATTCAAGGCAGTAGGCGCTTCTCACATTTCAGGTATTTTTGTTTCTAAAAGAATAAACAGAAAAAAACGGAATACATTTGGGAAACTGTTCAAGTCTGTCATCTATTATTTATAATTGAAACTTTCTAAAGTGTACTTTTTAATGAGCTGGAAAAAGCATGCAGGCTTATTTGCATATGATAAAATGCTGAGGTGTTTACTGGACTTTGCGGAGCTCTTGTACAGGGCAAAGAATGTGTTATATAGTTTGGAATACATCAGCCCTTAGAAGTCGGATGTGTAATTTGCACACAGGAGGAGAGTAAGGACAAAGAAACGTTTGCCTCTGTAGTGGAGTTCAGAGTATACTGCTGCTTTTAGAAGGCCTGTTGATTTATGTTTCAGCTTTACAAGGAATATGAAGATATCAGAGATAAAATACCCATTTAGTAAAAAAAGAGCAAAATGTTGAGTCATGGGCCAATCACTCTAGCTGTATTTGTTGGTGGTGCAGTATAGAGCAGTGCTTCCCAATACCCCTGGAGACATGATTTGTTGTGCCTGTGGTTTGAGGACATTTTGGTGGTGTGGGTGCTGGTGTTGCAAGCTTTTGTCACTTGCACTAACTTTATTTGGAGATTAATAAATCTTCAAGTAATACCTAAACTAATCTAAACTTTTTTGTAAAATAATTAAATGAAGTGCCTGGTACAGCAGCATCTACAGCAAAGATATATATTTACACCCCCCAACCTTCAAGCTTCCTTATAGTGACACTCAGTGCTTTCTAGTTTTGTGACCAAGAGTAAAAGATTACTATTCAAAACAAGGCCCTTACTTCCACCATAACATAAATAGAAAGCATGTGCGGGGGGCACATTAAAGCGTAACTCCTGTCAAACAATGACCTTTTGGCATTGTAATATACACCGAGTCACTGCACCACTTAGCTTTAAAAAAGTCTCTAAACACTTACTGGTTAGCTATTTGGCCTCATGTGGCCTACTCCACAGGCTTCTAGTGGCGGTCAGCTGCTGCCACCATAGGACCACATTCATTATAATGTAAAACCAACAGGCCAGAGCCTCTGCCCTTTTCGGCTTTTCATCCAGAATCTCGCCTATCGCAAAATCCTGAGCTGGAGCCTGACTCTCCCCCTCTCATTTTGTCAGTTTAAATGCCAGAGTTATACTTTGCTTAGTACCACCTACCACCATATCTCCACAGCCTAAATCTGATTCCTGGCTATTGACAGGCTGTTTGTGACGTTCCTGTAATTTTAAGACTTTGTCTTTAAACAAAGAAAAACCTGAAACCGGTTTCTGCTTTTGTAGAACTAAAAAAAAAAATCAGCTTTGTAATTTTTTTAACTAGCTTAAAAATGGCCGCTTGTCTGGGGTATTATGGACTGACCTAATCAGCCAGACTAGGCAGTCCTTTATAAACCCCTGTCCCCTATCCATCCTTCCGTCTCGATTGGTTGATCTCAAATGTGACAGGTGATGCGACAAGCTTGCTGGCCGCAACCCTAGCTTCCCTCTAGTCAGAGGCATGGTCAGGCCCCTAGCCAGAGATGTGGTTGCGGGCCTTGTAAACTCTGTGGGAGCCCAGGCAAGTGGCATTGCCCAGTTTTTTTTGCAGTGTTTATCTTTTCATCAGCTTGCATTGGCACACTAGGTTTCACCCTACACACGTCTTTGTCTGTGCCTGTTTGTGTACCTATAGGCCATTGTACTGGATTTAATTCTGCCAATGGGTGCTACTCTGTTCCACTGCATGCCATATTTCCTCATTTTTAGCACGTGATGGAGGTTGGCGGTGGATCTTATAGGCGTGGTTTGCCATAGTATCATTAAAGTTATCTGAGAACACTATTTCAACAGAAAGAGAAAATCTCCTACAATACAAGAGACAACTCAATCCAAAGGAATCAAAAGAAGAGATTCTTATGTAAACATGACATTACCATCTTGTGAGCGCCCAGAGAATAATTGACCAACTGGACGAGAATGAGAGTGAATTTGGAAACTCGGGATTTCCGGATATATGGGATCATAGTATCCATGAAGTATGGAGCAGCATAAATACAGAGGAAAACAGGGCACATATGTGCACACTCCAAATTTGTGCACAAATATGGACCACAAACCCTCTGGATCACTTGGATCACGCTGCTCAAGACTCTGGCCTCTTGGAACCAGAACAGAAGAAAATACATGAACATCTTGGAAATTCTGTATCTCCACCACCTCTGTTTGTGATCTCTTGCAACATCAGAACATTTCTCCTGGTTGGATCTGCAGGTCAGAGGTCACGATGTGCACTGGCAACATAAATTTGGATATTGAAAGACGCAGTAGATGCGCGAGTAAGAAATGAGCATAGGTGGCTGTAGGAAAGTGTTCAAACTATATAGCACATCCAGTCCCCATATAGAGGTACAAATTTTCTTTCGGTGTAGATCCTAACTGGATCACTTACCTCTATAACACCATCAAATAAGATGACCCAAGCAATTGTTTTGAAATAATGGTAAACCTATTCGATGTCTTATTAACTTTTGCAGAATGCTCAATTATTTTCAGTCAGATTAGCCTTATATATATTGTAAGTTTTATTTTTTATTTCTGTACATTGTGTATATGTATCATATGCCCATACAGTCACTACCTTTCCTCCCTTTCCCTCCCCCCCACCCCCCCATTCCCGCTTCCAGAGCGGCACCGGCACTCCTCACTTGGTTGCCATGGCATCGGCGCCTGGTCTCCTGTCCTGCGCATGCGCGCCCAGGCTGCGAGGATTGTGGAGCCTGGCGTGATGCGCGCGCACCCCTCCCCTTCACCATGGATACCGCTGGGCTGGCGTCTGACCCCCTCTTTTCCTCTGCGCATGCACAAGAATCGAGCGGCCCGGGGCGGCGCGCGTGCGCAATATCCACTCGCGCACGCGCACTCCGGTCGCCTTTACCAGCCCAGCGAGTCTCTGTTATGTGGTCCTTGACACACATAATCTAACATCTACACATGATCAGGGGAGACGATGCCCCATTATGACCTGGCAGAGTGCAGTTAGGTTGCTTATAAAGGGGTTACTGCAGTGACCATAACTAGCAAAGTGCCCCCATGTCCTGGCGGAAGTACACACTCATAGGGCTCAGTCCACTCACTTCCGCCCTCACCTCGATTGACATTTTGGCGGTTTTTGGGATTGGGAAACAGCAAATCAGGATCTGGAAAGAGCAATTAAGGGGGTTATATAATGGAGGTCAGATAGTGCCAGGCCACACTCTGATGAAGTGGCGGAAAACTCGGCCACGCAACGCGTCAGTGTTGGCAGTGTGAGGGTGTATGGGGACCTGGACAGTATGACTTGGTAATGTACATTGTTTCATAGTAACTTTTCACTAACCTTGTATTGATTTTGCATTGACTTTTTTACATCTTAAGTGCGATCTTGTACATCTTGCGCACTGTGGCCATTCTATGTACATGCAATACCTCATATAATAATTTAGATTAATATAAATGTATGATTACATGCCCGGGTACCTATCCCTTTCCTTTATTCTTTGGCACTTGTAAATACACTGCACATTTGAGCCCCCACTGGCGTTTGTGTTCTCACTATTGGGACATATTGTTTGTCCCTCTTTTGTTCTGCTTGATTTTCACCATTGTTCCTTTATCACATTCTCTCTTTATTCACGTTCTTTCTCTACTCACTTGTTACATGCTCTTAGCACTACTATCACACTCCACAGTATTTCAGGGATAGCTCCCGTGGCATTCAATAAATTTTCCATCCTGTATGGATACTGCTAACAACATAATACGTATGGTATTGCATATACTAGTGTAAATAACCTCATTTAATATCCATAATTAATTGTGTACATTTATAGATATTTTGTAACAAGTCCATATAAGTTCCGCTACACCCCACATATGGGGTTTTAATCATTCTATGTATTTTAAATGTATGTCTTTTTCTCTTTTGGCTTATAATAAAAATTCTTTGTATTTTTGTATATTGACATAATGATTTTTCTGTTGAGCGGCCTATCTTCATACCGATAGAAGGGAGGTATTGGTGAGTTTGGCTGGTCACTCACCATTTGTTTTATCTTATCTGAGAACACTGTTAAGATAAAAATGTGGCTAAACTTTGTAGTGCGTCTAATTCCATTTTTAGTTATTAAGGACAGATTCAAATATGTGTAGGACCATTAGGATCATTGTTTCCCACATAGTTGCTAGTGGTTTCTTTTGTGTTTAACACTAGGGATGAGCGAATCAATCCGGACGAACCCGGATTCGATCCGAATTTCAGGAAAAATTCGATTCGGATCGAATCCGAATTTCCCCGCGATTCGATTGATCGAAGTTTTCCTTTAACATCCATTCATTTACATTTACAGGCATTCTAAGATGGCGGACGGGACATGTCTGGACATCTATCCCACGCCAGTGCAAGCTGGGGCAGTCACATGCAGCCTATCAGCAGCCAGCAAGCCCGGTGACGTCACAGCGCTATTTAAGTCGGCCATCTTGCTTTTCCTTCCTCATTTCTCTATTGCATTCGTGAGAGAGAGAACGTTGTAGTGAGAGAGAGAGGCAGTTAGACAGGCAGGGACAGACAGGGACAGGCTGGAGACAGGCAGGAGGCAGACAGGAGACAGACAGAAAGTCAGCGAAAAACAGGGAAAGGTAGGAAAAATCGGAGACTGTCACAGGGAGATTTTTTTTTTTTTTTCATCCAGCCTGAGTGTTACTAGCTGGCTGACAGGCTTTGTTAGCGTTTTCAGGCTGCTTATACTAACTGTGCATATATACTGAACTGATCTTAAGTCTGCTGTGAGGCATCCCATTCTGTGACTACATCAGCCTCTGTTTAAGACCATATAACCATTTGCACTTATTCTAATTGAAATTAGGCCTGATAAAGACACTTTTGCTGTTCATAGCACTACTTGTCCCAGGTTCACTGCTGGGTTTTTAGGGCATCCCATTCTGTGACTACAGCAGCCTCTGTTTAACACCATATAACCATTTGCACTTATTCTAATTGAAATTAGGCCTGATAAAGACACTTTTGCTGTGCATAGCACTACTTGTCCCAGCTTCACTGCTGGGATTTTAGGGCATCCCATTCTGTGACTACAGCAGCCTCTGTTTAACACCATATAACCATTTGCACTTATTATAATTGAAATTAGGCCTGATAAAGACACTTTTGCTGTTCATAGCACTACTTGTCCCAGGTTCACTGCTGGGTTTTTAGGGCATCCCATTCTGTGACTACAGCAGCCTCTGTTTAAGACCATATAACCATTTGCACTTATTATAATTGAAATTAGGCCTGATAAAGACACTTTTGCTGTTCATAGCACTACTTGTCCCAGGTTCACTGCTGGGTTTTTAGGGCATCCCATTCTGTGACTACAGCAGCCTCTGTTTAAGACCATATAACCATTTGCACTTATTATAATTGAAATTAGGCCTGATAAAGACACTTTTGCTGTTCATAGCACTACTTGTCCCAGGTTCACTGCTGGGTTGTTAGGGCATCCCATTCTGTGACTACAGCAGCCTCTGTTTAAGACCATATAACCATTTGCACTTATTCTAATTGAAATTAGGCCTGATAAAGACACTTTTGCTGTGCATAGCACTACTTGTCCCAGGTTCACTGCTGGGTTTTTAGGGCATCCCATTCTGTGACTACAGCAGCCTCTGTTTAAGACCATATAACCATTTGCACTTATTATAATTGAAATTAGGCCTGATAAAGACACTTTTGCTGTTCATAGCACTACTTGTCCCAGGTTCACGGCTGGGTTTTTAGGGCATCCCATTCTGTGACTACAGCAGCCTCTGTTTAACACCATATAACCATTTGCACTTATTATAATTGAAATTAGGCCTGATAAAGACACTTTTGCTGTTCATAGCACTACTGGACCCTACCAGGTGTACTTACTGCTGGTTTTTAGGGCATCCCATTCTGTGACTACAGCAGCCTCTGTTTAAGACCATATAACCATTTGCACTTATTATAATTGAAATTAGGCCTGATAAAGACACTTTTGCTGTGCATAGCACTACTTGTCCCAGGTTCACTGCTGGGTTTTTAGGGCATCCCATTCTGTGACTACAGCAGCCTCTGTTTAAGACCATATAACCATTTGCACTTATTATAATTGAAATTAGGCCTGATAAAGACACTTTTGCTGTTCATAGCACTACTGGACCCTGCCAGGTGTACTTACTGCTGGTTTTTAGGGCATCCCATTCTGTGACTACAGCAGCCTCTGTTTAAGACCATATAACCATTTGCACTTATTATAATTGAAATTAGGCCTGATAAAGACACTTTTGCTGTGCATAGCACTACTGCCTGCCAGGTGCACTCCTGTTTGGGGCATCCCATTCTGTGACTACACCAGCCTCTGTTTAAGACCATATAACCATTTGCACTTATTATAATTGAAATTAGGCCTGATAAAGACACTTTTGCTGTTCATAGCACTACTGGACCCTGCCAGGTGTACTTACTGCTGGTTTTTAGGGCATCCCATTCTGTGACTACAGCAGCCTCTGTTTAAGACCATATAACCATTTGCACTTATTATAATTGAAATTAGGCCTGATAAAGACACTTTTGCTGTTCATAGCACTACTGGACCCTGCCAGGTGTACTTACTGCTGGTTTTTAGGGCATCCCATTCTGTGACTACAGCAGCCTCTGTTTAAGACCATATAACCATTTGCACTTATTATAATTGAAATTAGGCCTGATAAAGACACTTTTGCTGTGCATAGCACTACTTGTCCCAGGTTCACTGCTGGGTTTTTAGGGCATCCCATTCTGTGACTACAGCAGCCTCTGTTTAACACCATATAACCATTTGCACTTATTATAATTGAAATTAGGCCTGATAAAGACACTTTTGCTGTTCATAGCACTACTGGACCCTGCCAGGTGTACTTACTGCTGGTTTTTAGGGCATCCCATTCTGTGACTACAGCAGCCTCTGTTTAAGACCATATAACCATTTGCACTTATTATAATTGAAATTAGGCCTGATAAAGACACTTTTGCTGTGCATAGCACTACTTGTCCCAGGTTTACTGCTGGGTTTTTAGGGCATCCCATTCTGTGACTACAGCAGCCTCTGTTTAACACCATATAACCATTTGCACTTATTATAATTGAAATTAGGCCTGATAAAGACACTTTTGCTGTTCATAGCACTACTGGACCCTGCCAGGTGTACTTACTGCTGGTTTTTAGGGCATCCCATTCTGTGACTACAGCAGCCTCTGTTTAAGACCATATAACCATTTGCACTTATTATAATTGAAATTAGGCCTGATAAAGACACTTTTGCTGTGCATAGCACTACTGCCTGCCAGGTGCACTCCTGTTTGGGGCATCCCATTCTGTGACTACACCAGCCTCTGTTTAAGACCATATAACCATTTGCACTTATTATAATTGAAATTAGGCATGATAAAGACACTTTTGCTGTGCATAGCACTACTGCCTGCCAGGTGCACTCCTGTTTGGGGCATCCCATTCTGTGACTACACCAGCCTCTGTTTAAGACCATTTAACCATTTGCACTTATTATAATTGAAATTAGGCATGATAAAGACACTTTTGCTGTGCATAGTCTTACTGCTGCCTGCCAGGTGCTCTCTGGTTTTTGGGGCATCCCATTCTGTAACATACCATTAGCCTCTGTATTTACTGTAAGCTGCACAGTTATTTAAAGAAATTTGGCCTGTATGAGCCTGCTAACACACTGCTGCTGTGTGCATATATACTGATCTCAAGTCTGCTTGGGGCATCCCATTCTGTAACATAACATAACCTACCTACCATACTAAGCAGCTCTCTTATTTAAACTAAGCAGGCCTCTTGGAGGCTGATTGTCCACTTTTGGGTGTGCATTTATATTCGGTTTCATATACAGTGGGGTATCCCAATTTGTAAGATAACCTACCCCAACCATGTAAACTAAAGGTTACGTCCTTCCAGAAGGAAAACTTATGCCGAACACTATTTTTGTTAGGGGCATTGACCTTTGGATTGATCGGCATGAAATTAAGGTTTTTTTTTCAAAGTATGGCGCTGTAAAAAAGGTCAAAATTATGTCTCATACTTGGATTATTGTTACTTTTTGTTCAGCTTGAAATATAACAGGCCACACGGGCATCCCAAGGCACATGCTATTTTAACCCTATCTGTTATACAACATAAGCGTTGATCAGCATCAGCTGCTTTATTAAGCTACTTCAGTTTGCACTTGTTTTTGACTGCTTTTAATAAACCAGGCCGCAGGGCACCCCAAAGCTGCACCTTGCACCCTATCTGGTATACAACATAAGTGTTGATCAGCATCAGCTTCATTAAGCTACTTCAGTTTGCACTTCCTTTTTGACTGCTTTCATTTAACCAGGCCGCAGGGCACCCCAAAGCTGCACCTTGCACCCTACCTGTTTATACTAAATAAGCATCTACAGCCTCAGCTTTATTAAGTTATTGCATTTTGAATTGGTTTTGGTCTGCTTTAAATACACGAGGCCGCAGGGCATCCCAAACCTGCATGTTGCACCCCATCTGTTATACTAAATAAGCGTTGATCAGCATCAGCTTTATTAAGCTATTGCATTTTGCATTGGTTTTTGTACTGCTGCCAAAACACTAGCCCATATGGGCATCCCAAACCAGCACATGTCACCCTATCTGTTATACTAAATAAGCTTCTACAGGCCCTTTTTTTATTTATTTATTTTTATTTATATAGAGCTGCAATAGCTTATATTGTGAGGTAAATTTGCCATTTTGCAGCATAATATAGAGCAGCCCCTGTGTAAATCTGAGGGGCAATAGCTTATATAGTGAGGTAAATTTGCCATTTTGCTTCGTTATATAGAGCAGGCCCTGTGTAAATCTGAGGGGCAATAGCTTATATTGTGAGGTTAATTTGCCATTTTGCAGCATAATATAGAGCAGCCCCTGTGTAAATCTGAGGGGCAATAGCTTATATAGTGAGGTAAATTTGCCATTTTGCTTCGTTATATAGAGCAGGCCCTGTGTAAATCTGAGGGGCAATAGTTTATATTATGAGGTAAATTCATGGTTTTGCACCATTATATGGAGCAGCCCCTGTGTAAATCTGAGGGGCAATAGCTTATATTGTGAGGTAAATTTGCCATTTTGCAGCATAATATAGAGCAGCCCCTGTGTAAATCTGAGGGGCAATAGCTTATATAGTGAGGTAAATTTGCCATTTTGCTTCGTTATATAGAGCAGCCCAGTTGCCATCTAAATCAACTACTGTCCGGCCAGTACAGCTTTTCCAGGGCAAACTCTGCTAGTTGCGGGCACAAGTCAAGTTTGGCTTCCCAGCAAATCCAGTGGATCCTGAAGGTGTGTTGGCATGGTCATGTCAAGGTATGACATGACCTGCTGTTTGAGGTCTAGCTCCAGGTCTTCCTGCTGCTCATGAGTAGACTCATCATGCAGGTGTAGAAAGCTACTCACTAGCGACTGAAGACTGAGGCTGCTGCTGATGGAGCTGCTGCTGCTGCTCCTTCCACCCCCCCAGCAGCCATGGCAGTGGAAGGTGATCGCAGAGGTCCCCCCGAGTCAGACCTGCGGGAGTATGGGCCATGGCGCAGATAGACATCGCCCAACTGACTACGTGGGATGTCTCTGTAGTAGGTCAGTTTGTCCTCCCTCTCAGTGGGCGTAAAAAATGCCCCCATTTTGTGCCGGAAGCGAGGGTCCAATAAGTTGGAGAGCCAGAAGTCTTCCCGCTGACAAATGGAAACAATTAGTACGCAAGCATGTGAGCATGCATCGTGCCATTTGTGCAAGTGACTCGGAGGGACTACCTGTCTCCATCTCCACTGTAAACTTCCACGGTGTGTCTGGATCCTCTGTCTCGCCTTCCTCACAACCCTCTAGCTCCTGTGGCTGCTCCTGCTCCTCCTCTCCTGTCAGATGACTAGATAAAATGGTCATTTTGTGAAACCTAAACTGTGGTTTGCTGTGCCCCACCCCCTCCTCCTCCTCCACTTCAGCCCCCACAGGCTTCATGTGGCTGTGAAATGTATGTGCCATGTCTCCAGTGCCCTGACCAGCCATGGTTTCCAACATGTGTTGTAGTACATGAAGCAGTGGAATCTCATCGTTCATCTCATAGTCCTGGCAACTGACTAATAACGTAGCTTCCTCAAAGGGCCTGAGCAAACGGTCGGTGTCACGTATGAGCTGCCAATGGTTTACATTGAATTTACACAGGGGTGTCCCCCTATCCGTTTGGATCATCCAGAAATCCGTGATGGCTTTTCTCTGTTCCTATAGTGCAGTGGTCCTCAACCCTGTCCTCAAGGCCCACCAACATGTCATGTTTTTTGGATCTCCAAATAGCCAGCTCTATTGCTCTGCAGCTGCACTAATAACTCGACCTGTGCATCTTTGTGGAGATCTGCAAAACCTGGCCTGTTGGTGGGCCTTGAGGACAGGGTTGGGGACCACTGCTATAGTGGATCCTGCATATGGAGGGTGGAATTCCAACGGGTGGAAACATCGCAAATCAGACTATGGTGGGGTACACCGTTGTGACGCTGAGGCTCAATAAGGTTGTGCTTGGTGGTGTAGGAGTGCCAGAAGTGCATGCTAACTTTCTTTCCTGTTGTTCTTTCAGATGGGGGCAAGACTTCAAAACTAGACTGAACACGTGTGCCATGTCAGGACGCATGACTCTGGCTTCCTTGTCACAGCGCAAACAAGATGTTCTTCCAAGTGTAATGCAGCAGGCTGGACTTATGGTGACGCTGTCTGAGAGGAGAAATCCCTCAGACATCAAGATTAAAAATTCCAAGAATTTTTGAGGGCTAATTATTCAGAGGCAAATGATAGCTAGTTGTTTCTGATTTAATTACAAGGTGGAAACACACCCTCAAACAAAACTTCACTTTGGCAATACTATTGCATTTGTCTATTCATAATTTTATGTATATACACTAACTAACCTACTTTTTCTCCACAGGATGCTGCATGAAACACTGCCACATCGCTGAGTAGCTGATTTTTCCGAACAACAGTCCGCAATAATCTGCTGCTGCTGCCGCCGCCACCGCCGCAGACTCCAGGGACCCTCTTCCACTACCTCGGCTTGCAACACCTCCTCCCACGACACTCTCCTCATCACTAATTGCCGGCTAGTGGAAGAAGAGGCGAGTGTCTCCTCCACTTCTTGGCTGGGCAGTAGCTGCTGAATTTTATGATTATCAGATCTTCATCAATGGATAGTGGAGCTGAACCCAAAGCATAACAGACAGACAGTTGACTGGGGGTGTCAGATGCCACTTGTGATGCAGTGGACTGCTTTTGCAGCACTTCGAGACAAAGTTGCTTCATTGGCTGACACAATGACTGGTAAAGCTGTGGAACATATGGTTGAAAAGCAAGAATAACCATTTGTTTTTATATGAAAAAGACCCTGGTTTATACAGACTTTTTTTTTCCAGAGACTGCCCTGCGTGGAAAAGAATGGCGCATGGATCATCCAAGCTTTCCTCCCAACAATGCCTGATGTATTCCAGTAGATTGATGACGGGGCCAGACCTACACTAAAGAAAGATGGATCGTGCAAAACAGATTTAAGGCGCTGCTCTCCAGTTACAGACATTCCTCCGCATCGGACCACAAGTAAGTATTGATAAAAAATCCTTTACGTTACTCTTACTTTTTATTAATATTCTTCGGATAAGACGGATCAGACATGATTCCAGATTAAAAATTCCAAGAATTTTTGAGGGCTAATTAGTCAGAGGCAATGATACCTTCTTGTTTCTAATTTAATTAAAAGGTGGAAACACACCCTCAAACAAAACTTCACTTTGGCAATACTTTTGCATTTGTTTATTCATAATTTTATGTAGATATTACTAACTAAGCTACTTTTTCTCCACATGACTCTCCACAGGGTGTGATTCATCCAATTTTTGCGCTCCTGAAGCCAACCCCAGGGTCTCTTTAAAGTAATGTTTGGGCTCCTGCTGCTGCTGCTGTCAACTCCTGCCAACTCCAGGGTGTGATTCATCCAATTTTTGGGCTCCTGAAGCCAACTCCAGTGTATATTTGGGCTCCTGCTGCTGCTGCTGCCAACTCCAGGGTGTGATTCATCCAATTTTTGGGCTCCTGAAGCCAACTCCAGTGTATATTTGGGCTCCTGCTGCTGCTGCTGCCAACTCCAGGGTGTGATTCATCCAATTTTTGGGCTCCTGAAGCCAACCCCAGTGTCTCTTTAAAGTAATATTTGGGCTCCTGCTGCTGCCAACTCCAGGGTGTGATTCATCCAATTTTTGGGCTCCTGAAGCCAACCCCAGGGTCTCTTTAAAGTAATGTTTGGGCTCCTGCTGCTGCTGCTGCCAACTCCAGGGTGTGATTCATCCAATTTTTGGGCTCCTGAAGCCAACTCCAGTGTATATTTGGGCTCCTGCTGCTGCCAACTCCAGGGTGTGAATCATCCAATTTTTGGGCTCCTGAAGCCAACCCCAGTGTCTCTTTAAAGTAATATTTGGGCTCCTGCTGCTGCCAACTCCAGGGTGTGATTCATCCAATTTTTGGGCTCCTGAAGCCAACCCCAGTGTCTCTTTAAAGTAATGTTTGGGCTCCTGCTGCTGCCAACTTCTGCCAACTCCAGGGTGTGATTCATCCAATTTTTGGGCTCCTGAAGCCAACCCCAGTGTCTCTTTAAAGTAATATTTGGGCTCCTGCTGCTGCCAACTCCAGGGTGTGATTCATCCAATTTTTGGGCTCCTGAAGCCAACCCCAGTGTCTCTTTAAAGTAATGTTTGGGCTCCTGCTGCTGCTGCTGCCAACTTCTGCCAACTCCAGGGTGTGATTCATCCAATTTTTGGGCTCCTGAAGCCAACTCCAGTGTATATTTGGGCTCCTGCTGCTGCCAACTCCAGGGTGTGATTCATCCAATTTTTGGGCTCCTGAAGCCAACCCCAGTGTCTCTTTAAAGTAATATTTGGGCTCCTGCTGCTGCTGCTGCCAACTCCAGGGTGTGATTCATCCAATTTTTGGGCTCCTGAAGCCAACCCCAGTGTCTCTTTAAAGTAATATTTGGGCTCCTGCTGCTGCTGCTGCCAACTCCAGGGTGTGATTCATCCAATTTTTGGGCTCCTGAAGCCAACCCCAGGGTCTCTTTAAAGTAATATTTGGGCTCCTGCTGCTGCTGCTGTCAACTCCTGCCAACTCCAGGGTGTGATTCATCCAATTTTTGGGCTCCTGAAGCCAACTCCAGTGTCTCTATAAAGTAATCTTTGGGCTCCTGCTGCTGCTGCTGCCAACTCCAGGGTGTGATTCATCCAATTTTTGGGCTCCTGAAGCCAACTCCAGTGTCTCTTTAAAGTAATATTTGGGCTCCTGCTGCTGCTTGCAACTCCAGGGTGTGATTCATCCAATTTTTGGGCTCCTGAAGCCAACCCCAGTGTCTCTTTCAGCCAATGTTTGGGCTCCTGCTGCTGCTGCTGCCAACTCCAGGGTGTGATTCATCCAATTTTTGGGCTCCTGCTGCTGCCAACTCCAGTGTCTCTTTAAAGCAATGTTTGGGTTCCTGCCCCTCATAGTGATGCCACTTCAACTCTCTTGAATTCAATTGTGCCGCTCTGCGATTCTATTAGCGATGCCTCTGATCTGCATGTGATATTTATTCAAAGTATTATTTAACTAACCCAGCACGCATCCTGTGCGTGTTACAGCAAGGCAGAATGGTTTACAACCCTATTGAGGCTCTAGGAGGCTCAGAAATAGCCGTTTTTAATAGCGATTCGTCGCGAATTTATTCGGGTCGAAACGATTTTTGTCGGAAAATTCGGCGAATCAGTCGAATCGAATTTTTCAAAAGTTTTAACACCTGTTCTGCTTTTATTTGGTATATTTTTGGGATATCATCTTTCCCTCTTCCTCCCTCTAAAAAATGTATTTGACTTGGGGAATGATCAGACTGGTCAGGGTCCTCTTGTGAGAATTCATCCGATGGTTCAAAGCACTTAGAACAGAATTCCTTGGAGTAGGAATGTTTTTATTTTAGTTGAAATCCTCATGTGGTGTGTGCAATCTAGCCAATCATATACCTGATTAGTTAACTAATCATGAATGGCCCCTCTGTAAATGATTCCTTTTAGGATGAAATATCAAACTTTAATGTTTCGAGTCTCTACTCAGTCTCAGTCTCGGTTACCTGACTCTTATGTATGCCAAATTTTATGCAATTGATTGGAACGTTATCATTCAATGAGTAAGAATTCTTTAAATTCGTCTTTTTAATGCGTAATCAAAGTGGCACCATTTTTTCCAACAAATATCTTTCTAATGTTGAACCTCCCCCATGTTTTGAGTTCATTTGTCAGTAATTTCCCAGAGTTGCAAAAGTAAAACCCCAACTCAGACAATATTTTGGTGCATTTATGACCAGTGTATGCTTGCACACACATATGAATTTTTCCTCTGCATTTAACCCATCCGTGCAGTAAGTGTACACATACCTGGTGCGGTGGGCTGCCTAACGTATGGCAACCTGTGAGCAGTTGGTGGGTTAGGTGTCAGCTCACGCAACTCAAATTAAATTGATGGTACATGGATAGGCAACTTGAAATATAGATTTAAACTGCAGTGAGGAAAGCCTGCTCATTATCATTCAAATAAAGTGTAAATTTGACTCATACATTTAAGATCCATTAGTTCATCAGGCAAAGATCATTCATAAACATGAGTTCTGGTGAGCTCTGAAAAACAATGCATCATGTGCCCTTGCAGAACCCACAATTGCGATCACACATTTTTTCCAATTATATTAGTGGGGAGATCTGTGGCAGGCACTCAACAAACCCAATAAACTTTACAATAATAAAGAAGCATCCCTCTCTGGAATACATTGTGAACATGTTGTTGTGTCTTGGTAATCAAAAAAAGCCCCAAATGATCAACATTAGCTACAACCACTTGAAACACAGAACCAGCAACAGCCACAGCTTGGGGTCTTAAACAATTTTGTCAGGAAGCTCATCAGAGCTAAATAAAAGCAAGAATGTACTGAGACACTTCTGCTTAGGTGCTTCCACTGTATTATTGTATTATATATTTGTGTGCTATTGAACCTTCTGGTCCACAGTAAACATTACTTACATAGATAATACTAGGCTACAGTTCTATTCAGCAAAATGTTGCTGATTCTGTTCAAACTAAAAAGGATATTGTCAACTCTCATCTCATCTCAGCTTTATTTTTAACCTAAAAATGATGCCAGTAATTCATTACTAATACCAAAAGTTCACATTAGACAACTAATGTTTAAAGTTGCTGTCTAGGCAAGCTCTAGTGGCTTGATGCAGAGCCTCCCCGTTCAGCTCTCCCGTGAGTTTTCCCGTTGGTTTTGGGCTTTGATCGGGTCAGGAAAGGGTGCTACGTTGATTTTAGTGTGCGCTTATGCGCTCAGGTGTGCGCTCAGCCGCCTTTCCGATTGTCGGCTCGCACGAGGCTGTTTCCCGGGAAAACGGACGCCTCGTTCATTGGCCCGTTTTTTCCAGTGATGCAGAGCCTTGATTTCCGATTGAAATCAGCCTAATAAAACGGGGCTGCCGAGCCTTCACTTACGGCCAGTCTGACCAGCCGTATTGGAGCTCCGTGCTTTTTGGGAATGCATTCCTCTGTGGGCCAACATCAAAGGCGCCAGCTACGCCGTCTGATAGTTCTGAGTATGGCAGAAACCAGGCTGCAGCGCACACCTTTGGACATCGATGGCATGAGTGACGTTGACCTATTCGAGCTCACCCGCCTTAACCGTGTTTCTCTCCATGCCTTGTATAGCGAGCTGCGGCCATGGTTAGCCCCCACTACAAGAAAGGGGCATGCAGTTGCAGGTATGACCAAATTGCAATGCAATTTTTGGCGAACGGCTCGTTCCAGAGACTGGGTGCCTTCTCCCTGGGGATGTCCCAGTCTACGCTGAGCCGCAGCCTAACCAAGTTTTTGGATGGCTTGGCTACCCTGGCACAGAATTACATTTTTTTCCCTCAAACAGGGGAAGCCTGGAATGCGGTTAAGCTGGGCTTTTATAACATAGCCGACATGCCCAACGTCATTGGTGCAATCGATTGCACACATGTATCGCTTATCCCCCCTGCGGACCAGGAATATCTGTTCAGGTATGTGGTTTGGGTTTTTTTTTTTTTCTTGTTATCAAACATTTTGTAAGCCTCACACTAATTCCACTTTTGGTTGGCTTGGTGCAGGAACAGGAAGATGGGCCATTCCATCAATGTTCAGGCAGTGGCGGGCCCTGATCTTCAATTTTTCAGTCTGTTTGCTGGCTTTCCTGGGTCCACGCATGATGCGCACATTTTGAGGAACTCCAGCCTCTATCAACGGTTTCAATCTGGAGATATTTCTGGAGGATGGTTACTGGGTATGTGTCTTAAAGTTGTATTTGTTGGCCCCCATGTTTGAATGTGGATTTGCCAGTACCCCACTAATCTGTGAGACATTTCCTTGAAACTTGCAAATTTTTTTTTTGTGTTTGGTTTAAAAATTAATGGGTGAAAGTATTCACCACTATTGTGTTATGTTCTGGCCCTCTTATCTAAGTAGCATTCCGCAGACATTTTTAATGAGTGTACAGGTTGCATGTGTTTGTCAGCTCTTTAAAAATGTCAATTCCTCCCACCATCCCTAGCTCACCTATTTGTCCCTGTGTACTAATGTTTCTATGCACACCTAAACCTTATTTTTGGCATCCACCTTATGTTTGTCTTTTGAATTTTTGCAGGTGACTCAGGCTATCCCTTGTTACCATGGCTGCTCACACCCATCCTGCACCCATCTTCCCAGGCACAGGAACGCTACAACACAGCCCATAGGAGGTCTCGCTCTGTGGTGGAACGTGCCTTTGGGTTGTGGAAGATGCATTTCCGATGTCTGGATCAGAGTGGGGGTGCCCTTCAGTATCAGCCTGGCAAGGTTATCAACATAATTATTGCTTGTGGGGTCCTGCACAACCTTGCCATTAGAAGCAGGATTGCTCGATATACTGACCTGGGTGCAGAACCTTTACCTATTTCTGACGAGCAGACCCCTCCTTACACTGGTACACAAAGTGGGCCAGCACACACAATACGTGCTGAACTTGTGGCCAATGTATTTGCTTGAAACCACCCCCTGTCTGCAGGCTGGGGAAGATTAAATCACACCTAATAAGTGTAACATGCTGGTCCCCATGCGACTCTAAATGCATTTGGGCTTTACCTCTGCTGCCGGCGCATGTCCATTTTTTTTACAAATATATGATTTCAGGTCCACAAATGTCCGCTTGATTTTTGCCATATCTCGACGGACATAACCCCATAATGTACCCAAACAGCATTGGCAACAGCCATGCTTTGTGCTTCGCAAAAACGGGCTGTTAGGGACATGCGGCCACATGGGTGTGTGTTGTCCCCTGCATCATTTGAAATAGATGGTTGCCTGGGGAGTAGTGTGTGGTTTTTGGGCTTAGGGGGGACGGTGATGTTGTGTATGTGCTGCTCTGGGTTAATGTCTGGGTTCCTGGTGAGTTATCAGATGTTGAGCTGCATGTGTTATCTGAGGTACTGGAATTGTGAGTACCAGAGGGTTGAGGTGGAGGGGTGGGTGACCTTGGTGGGGTGTTTGTTTTGGCAATACGCTTACCCTTGCTGATGTGTTTTTTTTTGTGGGTATGCTTGGTGTGTTGAGGTTGAGTATGCTGCAGGGTCTTACTAGATTTAGCACCCTTGTGTGTTTAATTTTTTTTTTTTTCTGGTGGAGGTGAATGGGTTAATGTCTCCTTGATCCTGCGTTTTTGGGAATGTGCCTGTGTCTGTGGAGTACCCACCGTTTTAGTTGGTGCATGTTCTGCATGTGTGTTGTGCCTGCTTTTCTGTTTTATTTAGGATGAGGCATGTGTGTGGCTACTATGTGCCTTTGGCCTTGCTTGGCTCTTTTGGCTCCCTTTCGGTCTGGCCATATTGATATGGTATCCCACACAGTGCGGAGTGCCTTGTGCTTTAAATATGTTTCCCGTGTGGGCGTGCCCAACAGTGAGTGCGCGCCAGCGCGCACGCACACACGTCACCGCGGGGGAACGTCAGAGCTATACCTTGGTAAAGAAGACAAGATGTCGCCCGCCATCTTTACCCCGGAGCAGGACGACATCATCATGGATGTGAGTATGCGAGCGTGCGTTTATGTGCGCGCACACATTCCTTGTAATAAAAAAAAAACAAAGCGCAAGAATAGTGTGAAACAACTTAGGGGTTTATTTATCAAGGGCTAGCGCCAGGTAGTGTCTGACGAGCGCCAGGTACCGCCAGCTAACGGCGGCTACCGACTCAAGTACGCCCGGCGGCGGTCACAATGACGCATTTATCACGCTAAATGAGGCTAGCGCCGGCGAGAGCGTCAGCTAGCGCGGGATTCATCATGTAGCCGACTGCAACGAACAGCGCCGCTGCTAATCCCATCACAGCGACAGGTATGACCTGGCGCTCCCTGGCGTGGTCCAATGCATTTCAATGGAGCAATCTTTAAATAATCATAATTAATTGCTATTAATGTTTTTTTTTTTTTTTGTTAATGTCAAAAATTCTGTGACCACTTCTGCAATGTTAGGATTTTTTTTAAGTAAAAAAAAAAAAAAAATTGTGCAGAATTGATATTACAGGTCTGATACTAATGTATGAAAAACTTGTATAATTTTTACATTAAAAAAAAATGGTTGTTTGGGGGTTAAATGAATCTGCAGCAAGCCGTTCGCTCTGGCCATTCGCTGTCAGGCGCACCCATACAACGCGGAACCTGTGAAACAGCGACCCCTAACCCCGTATTCAACATTACCGCACACCAACTGAGTCGCTGTCAACAAGCAAACCCCGGCCAAGCACAGCGAATACTAGCTGGCGCTGTGAAAATCACGCTACTGGCGCTCATCTGTCGCTACCTAGCGCTATTAATGAATCAGCCTCCCCGTTTGTCATGTTACATACCAGCCCACCTTAGTATACCACATGTACGCAGCAACAAACTAGCCTACATGCAGATAGCAGAACTGTGAGGCAGCAAGAGGTTAATAAAGTGACTTTAGTTAGGCCAGGAAACTTGTTAATGTATTTGGTGGATTAATGGTGGGTCCTTGTATCTTTTTTTAACAGATGATGCTGAGGAATCGCTACGACTTCCTGCCGTCAGATTATGACAAGCGCACGTTGGCCCTGGCGGTGGTGGACGCGATCGCACGCCGATCACAAACCACCTATACCTTCACCCAGATCGCCCAACACTGGTCTGATTTAAAAAGAAGGCATAAGCCCCGGGTGAGGCGGTACTTCGCCAAACATTTCCCATGTAAGTGTTGAAAATGTAAATGCACCTATAACCCTGGCCTCGCCTGGGCGTGGTTTAATGATTGTGTTTGTATTTCAGCCCATGAATGGAATATACGGTTCCGCCCCACCCGGACCAGGACACGCAGCCCAGTGTTGGGCGAAACAGGTGAAGGTGTAGGTGGCCCACCGCCAGTGTCAACGGCCACCCCCTCCTCTGTAAGTGACTCAGAGGAGCCGCTGGACCTCAGCATGCAGGGGAGGGGGGAATCTGACGGCAGGGAGTCGAGCCTAAATGACCCTCAACCTGACTCCGGTAAGGGAAATATAGTTAGATATGTGGCAATACATGCATTAAATACAGATACTCATGTGCACTATTGTTAGTTGTAGATTCAGACGCCGCAAGGACATCCCAAGGGATGAGCGAGGAAGGGGGCGACGAGGAAGAGTTGGCTGGGGAAGGTGAGTAGATTGATACCTAGAAGCCTAACTTAATATTATATTCATGAAACAACAACAGTCTCTAATATCAGTGTGTTTGTCATCCATACAGATTCACACCAGCAACAGAGGGAGGCTGAAGGGAGACTCCGCCCCGACGCAATGTGTGCCCAAAACCTTGTAAGTGGTGTTTATTTCAACTAAAGAAAATGAGCAAACAATTCCATTTGAAAACTAAAAATCGCAAACATTTCCATAATAAATTTGATAAAAAAGCCCTTAAAGCGGACCTTAACTCTGATTAATAGTCTATCTTAGATATTTCACACACCCTGTACATACAGATTGGCCACCTTACAAATCAGCCTACCTGCACCTAGTGCATGTTATGAGCCTTTATACATCAAAAATGGCGGATTATGGAAGCCGCCATGTTATCAGGCAGCCTGCAAACAGGAAGTTCCTTCTAACTGTGCTGCTCTGCATTCTGGGATTGCTGACCTTTTCCAGAGCACAGCTCTGCTCTGTGTGAGCAAAGCACAGCTATAACCCACCCCCTGTACCTTATCCCACTCTCCTCTCCTCAGTAAGTGTGATGCTTCTGAGTCAAGATGGCGGCGCACGTATCCTAAATTCCAGAACTGAGTTGCAGCCCAGTGGGGGAAAGAATAATAATTGATTGACTAAAACTTACTATATATTAGTTTAAGATGCTGCAGAATCTTTTTAAAAGAGTTTGTGCTTTTCATTAAATCACGCAGAAGGTCCGGTTTAAAAAGGGCCCCAAAAAAACCACGGCCAAACAAACCAAAAAAACAATGCTAAACTTATGTTGTTTTTCATTCACAGATCAAAGAATACAACATCCTCAAGATCCAGAGGCCTAATTTTTTTTTTAAATTTTAAAAATGTAAATTTTTTTTTTCTGTTTAAAAAAAAAAAGTTTTAATAATAAAAAAATTAAAATATTTTGAGAGTTGTCTTTCCTGCAAAAGTACAATCACACAACATCAGCACACATTTACATTACACAAAAGGTTTAGATATGGGACAATAAATCCTAAAAACTCACAAACAATTAAGGTATGCATTAAGGACAAGGAAGAAGGAACAACCAAGGAGATTAAGGTATGCATTAAGGACAAGGAAGAAGGAACAACCAAGGAGATTAAGGTATGCATTAAGGACAAGGAAGAAGGAACAACCAAGGAGATTAAGGTATGCATTAAGGACAAGGAAGAAGGAACAACCAAGGAGATTAAGGTATGCATTAAGGACAAGGAAGAAGGAACAACAAAAAATGTATTTAAATATATATATATGTGTGAAATTGGCAGTTGTTGCCATATGTATATTACAATGGAGGTTGAGGGATGTGCACTTGCGTGTAGCCAGATTGACTACTGAAGAGCCATGGAGATGTAAGTATACTTGAAAAAAACACCAAAATGGAAGGTCAAATACGACGGAAGGCAAGCAGGTACGTTCAAAAAAGCAAGGGAAAAACGGGCCGCCCGTGTGAACGGGAACGGAAGCCCCGATCAAATTGAAGGCACCCGAGAGAGCAATAAACACTTCCCGAGTGAAGACAAATTTACGGATCATTTAGGGAGCCATTCTGACGGAGGCTCTGCATCACATTTGTGCCACGATTCAAACGGGAGCCCCGGACAATCGGAAGGTTTTAAGCTCAGACCGGGGGAGGCTCTGCATCAGGCCCTAGGTTCCCATCCCTTCCCCTTATCCCCAGTGGGAAAAATGTTAAATAAGCCACTTCAAAGCATCTAAAAATTTTTGATTACATGTAACGTATGTAACCTTATAAATAAGGTTTCCGGCTTTGCTTCTATTTCTGATTGTGGCTGAGCTGGAAAAGGCATGTCATGATGTAACTTTATGAGTCTTCTTTGGTTTGGCATAACTGTGGGACCAATGTGGCTTGCCGTGCTCACATGCCTGGAAAGTCCCCTTAATTTGAGTGAAAGAGAAACCTTTTAACTGTCAAAAAATGTCAGGTAGGTGTAAACATTGTCGCTGTACACCAAGATAGCGAGAAACAGATGCCCGCCGCACCAGTGGTGCCAATATTCTGGCTGAGTTAGACAATATTTTATTTGTGCAAAACCACACAAAGACAATATTAAAAATTCCTTAAAAAACATATATACAAGTACATGACACTATCTTGTATGGGGGATACTGCACACATTTCTGATTAGCATGTAATCAGAATATTAATTAATTCCTCAATACCTTAAATAATATGATAGCACTATAAATCCATCCGAAATGCATACATTGATAATGTATGCAGCAATATCCAATAATAATTGTAATTTTTGTAGTTTTTGTTATAACAACTGGATTGTACAACATAATAAAGTGTCACAAAGAAAAGCCTTGAAGTACAAACATTGGTTCTGTTGGAGGTTTCCAGTCACGCTTATCTTTTTTCGATTGTCAACACTCGCATGACCTCAATTGTCAACACTATTAATTCGTATCAAGTGTTATCATCCAAGAAATCAGGTTAACGCTGTCTGTTGCGTGATGGTCATATTGCGGATCAGTGGGCCGGGGGAGAGGCCCCGTCCCATCCAATCCCAGACCTAGCGCTCCACCGCGGGGGTAGATGTGCGGGCTGGGATCAGGGGCGAAGGAGGGGGAAGGGAAAGAGGAGGAAGGAAATAGAAGAAAGCGAGCGAAAAAAAAAAAAAGGGGGGGCATGGAAAGGAGGAATCTAAGGCCGGAAGAGACTAGAGCCATCCCTCACTGCAGCAGGGTATTCCCTATATCTGGGAACGAGTATTCCACCCACGGGCCCCAAACCTTCATGAATCTTACATGTGAGTCTTTTAAGATACTGGTCAGCTTTTCATTGATAAAGATCCCGTTCAGCCGTTCTTTTACCGCCTGAAACGGGACACTGGGCTTCTTCCAGAAACTTGCAATTGTCAGTTTTGCGGCCAACATAACCTGGGTCAATAGGGCGTGTTGGGGTTTAGTAATGCCATCCGGTTTTACATGCAGCAATGCCACCCAGGGGTCCCTGCGCACATTAGCATGCAAAAGGGTGTAAAGCAAGCCAAAGACCCTTGACCATAACCTTCTGACCTTCGGACACTCCCACCAGATGCATGACTGTGCCCTCTACATGACAGCCCCTAAAGCAGGATGCCGGGTACCCAGGGACTGCCTTAGCTATGCGTGATGGTACTAGGTACCATCTTGTGAGCATTTTATACGCTGCCTCCTGTGTGGTTATATTTATGGAGCATTTATTGATCCCGTCCCAGATTTTCGTCCAGCCCTTTCTGTCCCTCACCAGATTTAGATCCGTCTCCCATCTAGTCACATACCCGTGCTTCGAGGCAGGAGGTAGCGCTGTAAGATGAGCGTAGAGCATGGATACAAGGCCAGGCACAGGGGACCCCTGCAAGCAGGCCCTCTCGAATGCAGTAGCATCTGCCCCTGGGGTTTTATGTTTGAGTAGGGGAGTGAGCCAGTGGCGGATCTGAAGGTATCTGTACTGTTCAGTCGCTGGAGCATTTACCTTCACTGTCAATTCAGACCAGGAGGTCATTCTCTCCCCATCCATCAGATGGTAGATTCTGCTGATGCCTACCCGCTCCCACCACGCAAACGCTTCTGGGTTCTCATTTCCCGGTGGGAACCACGAGTTCTTGACCCATCTCATTACTGGGAGATGCGGTGAGATCAGGCCTCTAGAGTACTTCACTCCATCCCACACTCGAAGGGAGTGACACAAAATTGGGCTTTCTATACGAGGTCTAAACTGCGGTGGGATCCAAATTAAGCTGTCAACTGGAGTGGGATCACACGCAGGGGCTTCCAGAGATACCCAAAGGGGGACTTCCATCACAAGGTGTAAACTATGAAGCTGAGCTATTTGCGCTGCCTGATAGTACCTGCCTATGTATGGCACTCCCAGACCCCCCTCCCTCCTGTGCCTAAACATAGTGGTCCTCGCTACCCTCGGTCTAGTGCTTCGCCAGATAAACTTCATAATACTGTTTTGCATACTCCTGATCTGGTGTGGGGGGATATGCACCGGAAGTGTCCTGAAATAATACAGCATTTTGGGCAGCAGTGTCATTTTTACTGCATTTATCCTCCCGATCCACGAGATTTCGTGTCCCCGCCATGAGTCCAGCAAAGATTTCAGGGTTCTAAAAAGGGGGGGGTAATTTGCCTGATATAACGAATGGTAGTGGGGCATGATGTTGATCCCTAGATATGAGAGTGCCTCTGGAGCCCAGCGAAAGGGGAAATTAGACTGAAGAACTCCCAAAGCCTGGGTGGGGATGTTCAAATTTAGTCCCAGCGACTTCTCCTTATTAGCCTTAAGTCCCGAGATCTTAGAAAAATCCTCCAAGAGCCTGAGCACATTGGGCAAGGAGGTGTGTGGTTGCGAGAGGATCAATAGAATGTCGTCCGCAAACAGGCACGCCTTGTGATGGTATCCAGCAAATTCCACCCCCTTGATATCTGGGTTTGCCCGAATGGCGATCGCCAACGGTTCCAGGGCCAATACAAACAACACCGGGGAAAGCGGGCATCCTTGACGTGTACCCCTGCCAATCAGGAACGAGTCTGAGAGGTAACCCCCATATTGTACCCTGGCTGAAGGGGATGAATATATAGACCGTATCCACCCAAGAAAATTGTCCCCGAAACCCCACCTTTGAAGAGCGTAAGTCATGTAATCCCATGATATGGAATCAAAAGCTCTCTGCATATCCAGCGATAGAAGAAAGCTGTGAATCCCTCTGCGCTGGACTAACTCAATCAGGTGAAGTAACCTGCGAATGTTGTCCGAGGCTTGTCTACAGGGGACAAAACCGACCTGGTCCCTGCCTACCAAAGCCCCCAGAAACCCATTAATTCTGGTGACCAGGACCTTGCCCAAGATTTTAAGATCAACGTTGAGAAGCGAGATAGGCCTGTAGTTCTGTGGGTTCGAAAGGTCCTTATCTGGCTTAGGGATCATGCTTATGAACGCTGCCAAGGAAGTCTGATTAAGCGCACTTTGTCCCCTAAGGGAATTAAACATTTTAACTAGGTGGGGGGCTAATTCGGTCGCATATTTTTTATAATATAAGGCAGTGAAGCCATCAGGTCCCGGTGCCTTAGATATTTTAAAAAACCTTTGATCGCCTCCAGTACCTCCAAGACAGTGATTTCGGAGTCCATGCAATCTTTACAGGCATCAGGCATTCTAGGGAGCGGGATTGAATCGAAAAATTTGGTCGCTAGATCCTGGGGGAATGCTTGAGGTGCCTCGTAAAGTCTGCCTAGCAGTTTCCTAAAAATGTTAACGATTTTAAGAGGATTGGCTGTGAGCGCCCCTTCAGTGGTCTTAAGGGTGATCGGAGACTGCTTCGGCCCAGAATATCGCAACTTATTTGCCAGAGGACCATCCGGTTTGTTGGCCCTAGCGTACATCCTCTGCTTACCCCACCTGAGCTTCTTTTCAGCTATCTCATCCAGCGCTAAGTTGAGTTGTATGCTAACCTCATCCACTTTCTTCTTAATTGTCCTGGTGGGATTTGCTTTCCAGTCCCTCTGCAACCACTCTAGGCTGGCTGTTAGATGGGCTACTCTTTCGGTTCTATGCTTCTTGAGGGATGTGGCTAAGAAAATCAGGCTACCCCTTATGACCGCTTTATGAGCCTCCCACACGCTCACCGCAGTGGCTGTATCGGCGTTTTCTGCAAAGTAGTTTTTAATAAATTGCAGAATTTGCTCATGCGAGCTTTTATGCGTCAGTAGCGAGTCATTTATCCTCCACTTAAAAGGCTTAGGCACTGGGGGAGACGCAGTGAACTGCATAGCAACTGGGGCATGATCAGACCAGGGAGTAACCAGAATCTGGCTCCTGCTAGCCATAGGGACGGCACTCTGAGGGACCATAATATGATCAATCCTGCAGAACGAATTATGGGGGTTTGAGTAAAAGGTATAATCTCGTTTTTTGGGGTTTAGCCTGCGCCAAATATCTACCAAGGACATATCCCTCAGCAGAGCATTGATACGGTGCGGGGGTTGCTGTGCAGGCGAGGGAGTAGAGGAAGGGATGTTACCCTGAGGGAGTGATCTATCCACTTTTGGGTCCAACGCAATGTTGGAATCCCCGGCTACAACTAATATGCCCTTACCATGCTCTTTAGTCTTCTTCAGGAGGTGGGAAAAAAAGTTGGTCTGGTGAGTGTTTGGAGCATAATAGGACACAAACGTAATTTGCGTATCACCTAAGTGGCCCACTAAAATCAAGTATCGCCCCGTTGGGTCCGCTATACAAGTCTCGCACTTAAACGGAACATTCCGTCGGAACGCTATAGCAACACCCCGGGTCTTCTCTGTATAGCTGGCAAGATAGAAAGTGGGGTACTGCAGATTCAAATACTTTGGGGCACTCGTGGCTGAGAACCTCGTCTCCTGAAGGCACAAAATATCGGCTTGTACCTGTTTGTAGTAATGAAACGCTTTGGTCCTTTTGTGAGGGGAGTTAAATCCCTGCACATTGTGGGAGAGCAATTTGAAGTTTAGGTTAGCGCCTGCAAGCGAGGTTTGGGATTGGTTCATTTTGCTAGTTTCAGGGGGGCAAGAGAGGGGAAGGAAGATGAGGGAGAGAGAAAGAGAAAAAGAAAAGAAAAAAAAAAAAAGGGGGGGAGAGAAAGAAGAAGGGGCAAGGAATGGAGGGTAGGCTATGCAACGGGGCTAAGTACCAAGACTAGAGTCCAAAGCCCACACCTGAAGATAGCGTGTCTGAATGGGGGGAAAAGGAGGAGTTAGGGAGAAAGCTTGGGGGTACAAGTGACTCCAATGGAGTCCAAAGTGTGCCTTCCGGGGGCAATACTCTTCCGGAAGTTTCTGGGTTTCTAGAGGGGGGGTCGCCTCTGAGCGGGGGGCCGCCTAAGTTTATGTAGTTAAAGTCAACGGCATGGGGCAAGTGCATTGAATGATAGAGTGAGGGGAGGGGGGAAGGGTTCAACAGCAGGGGCAACCGATAGAAGGGCTGCCAAAACTTATGATGAGGTCTCTGTTGGTTAGCCCCCACCCCGCAGAGAACGCCCCAGCCCCGCCAGGCAGAAGCAGGGAACCAACGAGAGTCCCGCAGGTTCATCCCTTCGGTTCCGTTAGCCAGAACTCGTACCATGCCAAGAGCGGCAAGGGGGGCTCGGGGTCCCCCACCAGATCAAGGACCAAACAACCCGCTCCACTGTGGGCGTGCTCATGAAATCAGGGCTTAAGGTCCGGGCGAGAACCAGCAACCTCATTAGTAACATACCATATTATCAGCAAACTCTCAACTAAGCGCTTAGTAAAAACGGAAAAACATCAACATCTGTTACTTCTTACATATACTTAGACTGTGTGTAACCCATAAAATGGCTCCGACCGACGGGGCACCAAGCCCTCGGATCACAGCCTAACGTTGGGGCCTCTGGATATACCCCTGCAGCCTCGCCCGGCGAGTCCCGCAGCGCAACCCAGTCTGTCAGGGTCGAGGCCGCCCCGACGGTCAGGGCCAAACAATAAACCTCGTTCAGCCCACCCCCACATAAGTGGGAATGCAGACCAAAAAAGGTTAAACATAGTAAACAGCATACATGTAGTCAAGTGCAATGCTGAGAACGTTCGACGCCCACCGGTTCAAAGAGAGCAAAGAGGAGGGAAAAACACATATGTGATTTCCTATCCCCCAGTGGGAGGCAAACGTCCCCATTAAAATTCTAACCTCTCCGCAGTCTGTCGGGCTCCGAGTACCGCTGAAAAACAAAACAAAAGAGAAAGACTGTCCATCCTGAGGGTCCCTGAAAGAGAAACCCCCCCCCCCAGGTAGGTAGCGGGGGAAGTCCCAAAATGAGTCACGTGGACAGCTGGCCCTCGGGGACCTCCCTCACTAGTAACAAACTGTTCGGTCACCCAACCGTAATCAACCGTTGTCCAGGCGGTGGGTCTTTGCAGTACGTGATGAAGTTGATGCAGGATAAGGGCGTCGGCTGCCGGACCGTTGGTCCCGTTGTATGGTTCTCGGATGTTGCTCCCAAGGTGGCCCGGGTGTGGACGGTTTTCCAGCTGCTGAGGTCAGTCCCAGGCGGTCCAACAGGCCTCTTCTGGGGTTGATACTGCATGCGAGCGACCCATATATGTGAATAATAGTCTGAACGGGAAGCCCCATTTGTAGGCAACCTGATGTGATTTGAGAATCAGAAGATGTGGCTTCAGCAGGCGGCGCTTCGGTAACGTCACTGGAGCTAGGTCTGAGTAGATCTGGTATTTGTGGGACTGAAAAACCAGGTTGCCGTGGGCCCTGGCAGCCTGAGCGATCATTTCTTTGGTGTTGTAGAAAGTGAATTTAGCAATGATGTCTCTGGGCTGACCATCTGCTCTAGGGGGACCCAGGGCGCTGTGGACCCTGTCCATTTCCAACGCTCAATTGGGATTGCTGGAACTAATTCCTGAATTAAGGCTGTGATGGTGAACTTGAGGTCGATGATGGATTCTGGCAACCCTCTGAAACGCAGGTTACTGCGCTGGGACCTGTTCTCCAAATCCTCTATCTTCTGGAGGGCTAGGGATAATTCGGCCTTGTTATTCTGTATCTCAGCGTCCTGTTCCTCTAGTACTGAGGTGGTATCGGTCATCTGGTGCTCCAGCTTTGATGTACGGGACTTCAGGTCTCTTAGCTCCATTTTAAATGTGGCAGATAATTTCTCAGTAGCCGCTCCTAGCTCATGCTGCAGGACAGACTTAAATCTTTCCAGCAACTCCGCATCCCTGATACCGGGGTTAGCCTGTGGGGATGTTGGGTGCTCCGGGATCGCCAACTCGGATGCCAGCTGTGATTCGGGCTGTGAATCCAGCAGCTCCGGCGATGGTATCGGGGAGGGAGAGAGTTGTGGCCTGGATGTTTGCCCCGCGATGGTCGCCATCTCAGGGTTTGCGGCACGCGTCGAGGGCCTGGAGGTTTGCGTCGGCCTGCCCCGATCCCTGCGCCCCATTCGCTACCCGGACGTGCCAAATTTATACTGAGGGGTAGATGGCCCCAGGACCTCCGCCGCTATGACACAGGTGATGCTGGGGACGTGTGATTCTTGGCCAGGAGCTGTTTTATATAGCCTCAGCCCACTGTCATGGGTTCTGCCAGGGGCCCTGGGTGACTATTGCTGCAACTGCCTGTCAGCTAATTCCCAGGCGCTCCCAGTGTCCCCGGGTGTCAGACCAACCTCTGCCCGATGCTCCTTAGGGTGCTGCAACTTGAATGCTGGTGGGGTCAGCAGGTCGCGGCCGCCATGTTGGGAACGGCGGTTGCTGTGTGATGCTGCTGCGCTGCGGGAGGTCAGCACTCCCTGTCCGTCCTCCAAGCTTCAGGTGTCTCTGGGGCGTACCCTGGCCTGGAGGGCCCGAAAACGCCGCCGCCGCCGTGCGTGCTGGAATGCTGGCCGGGTGCAGGCTGACTCAGTGCAGGGGTCGGCAGGTCGCGGCCGCCATCTTGAAAACGGCGCCTGCCAAGATACCCTGCTGCGCTGCGGGAGGTCGGCTCCTTCCACCCCCCCTCCGATCTTCGGGTGTCCCCGAGGGGTTCCCCTGCCTGGATGGCCCGAAAACGCCGCTGCTGTGAGTTGCAAATAGGCGCAGCTCCCCGCTCAGTGAGGAGCCGTTTCAAGCAGCAGCCATCATCGTCGGCTGCTCACGAGCGCCCCGGTCCTTGTTGTTTCTAAGGCAAAAATAGACTTCCCCACTAATTATACCATGAATACTCAGTTATCTATCCCACAAAGTGCCTGTGCAATACCCATAAAGGAAGAGGACCTGGAGTATCACCGATTCATCAGTTCAGTGCAGTGAACCATGGCCAACTCACGCGTTTCGTGGCAGTGGCGAACCGTGACTTCCTCAGGGTAAAGTGTCCTCTAGATAGGACCACACAATTAGTCCCACGTGGACTTTTCGAGTGCAAGAGTAGCATGGGAGTGTGAATCAGGTTAGTCATTAAGAATCAGGTTGGTCAGTTAGTCAGTAGATGGGCATCCCAAACCAGGTGTGGGCATCTAGGCAGACCTAATACCTTTTTTTTTTAGCTCTGTGATGTGTCACCTTTGAATTTTTCGGTAGCTGTTTATGCACTTTACTGTCACTTTACTATTAGACACTTTTTATGTTTAGTACATACATTAATTTTACTGAGGATGAAGCATTTGAATTATATTTTCCTTAGCTATTTAGACTAAATAAAAATTTCTGGCCGTTTTTTTTATTTAGTTTAGTTTGGTTATTTTGCAAAACAAAAATGTTTTCTCTGACAGAGGAAAATGGGTTCTTTAAATAAAATACTACAGTGTGAATCGATTAATAATAAATGTGCTTCTTGTAGATATCAGTTTCATTCTTTGCTATCAATTGAGCTAGCTATCTGAATGAAGCACATTTTCATGTGATTAATATTGTCATTGTGTCCTGGTGACAATTACATGAGCCACTGGATAGTATAGTCTGGATGATCTGTGATATAGAATAATTGTTGTTAACATGCATTATAATTAAGAATATTAATTGATGGTATGTTTTGGGTTCCAAGGGACTATCAGACATGGCAATACTGACTGCTTTGAGACCGGTCATTAATTAATATACTACAATACAAATATTGTACATGCACAATGATGTGTGCTTAATAAAGGAAGTACAGTCATCTGAAACGTTACAGAATAGAGTGTTGTCATTTCATTTACAAATGTAATCAAGTGGGAGGCTTAGCCATTAAACATCAACCCCCCTTAATTTTCTGCAATACCTTTAGAAGCATGTTTGACAGTAGAAGATGTTGTAAATAAAATATTATTTTCAGTATTTTTTAAAAATATAAATATCTTTTTTAAAACATAACGATCTGTCTCCTAAACTTGCTTTTGTTGGGTTGCCACAACTTCCCTCACACAGTATCCTGCCCCTCATATATTTCCCCCATCCCCCTCAGTTCCTTGCTACCCCTCATCCTTGGTTCCTTGTTACCCTTCCCCACAGGTTCTCTGCTACTTCTGTTCCCCAAGGTCTCCCCCCTCCCATCGGTTCCCTAACTCCCCTTCCCTTCAGTACCAACTCCTCTGTCCCCCCCCCCCCTGTTCCTTGATGCTGCCTCTTGGTTATGTGCCTCTCTCCACCCCCATCAATGTTACCTGCAAAGTTTACCCACTCCTCCCCCCTGGCTTTGTTTCACCTTGAGTCCCCTGCAACCCCCCCCCTGATTCCTTGCCAACTCCTCCCACCAATATCCTAAAAGCCCTCGTGGTTCTTTTTTTCTTGACACCTCTCTTGCCTGAGGTTCTCTGACACCCCTGCGACCAGTTTCTTTACCACCACCACTGCTGTTTTTGTGCAACCCCCCGTTCCCTGATGTCCCCCAGACAACCCCACCTGGGCCCTGTGAGACAATCACTTCAGGTGTCACTGTATTTATTTTTTTCACTCTCTCATTAGAGGTTTATTAGAGAACCTGGTACTGCTACATGATGTTATGTTTTTAAGTCTAATTTTTGCTGGCTCAGCAGCTATGACCCCTCCTCCACTCCCTACCCCCCATCCCCCGCATTGAGGAGTGGAGGAGTGTCTTTCTGTAGCTCGCCTCATGCAGCAGAAAGGCTAGGTTCACCCCTGCCCCCACCCCCTGTCAATGTTACCTGCAACTGTCACTGGCTTCACCCCTGGCTCCTTACCTCTCCCCCCTGTGAAAACCTCCTTGACACCCCCTTTTTGGACACCTCACCTGAGGCACGGAGCCCCCCTGCTGCCACATCACATCCCATTTTCCTTGCTCCCTCCATAAGGCCCCCTAAGGGTCCCTGCACTTCCTAACTTCCTTTTTACAAAACTTTCCATGCTCCACTATTTTTGTTGCCCCCCACTTCCCACTGTGTATTTTTGCTTTCTCCCCACTATCCAGTATTGTTGCCCCACCTTGTACCAAGCCTTAGCTGCTAGAAATATGGCAAATAAACCCCATTATCATGAAAATATCTTGTAACAACATATTGCTATTGCAGTTCTTCTCATGTGTAGCTGCTTTTACCCATCATGCACTGGTTGGGCAGAAATTAGAGTAGCTCTTGCTACTGTTTCCCACAGGTTGGCTCAGTCTGACTAAGAGTATGGCAGAATGATTTGGTAATCTTAGGTAAAATAACAGAAGTAATCTATCAGGAGAGATTTCATAAAACAATATAAAAAATAATGCTGCTTAGTAAATAGCTATTGTATCTAGGAGCTACCTAGGAGCTAAACAGGATGTTGCTACACCAAATAAAACCTCACCGTTACTCATCTCAAACTTCTTACCACTCTATCATAAACTTTCTTCCCTCTCTGTCTCTTCCTCGAACAAGGACTTCTCAAAAGGTTGTTTTGGACTGACTGGAGTAGGTAGCTTCTGGTGTAGGAAGTTTCCTTCATTATTTAACCTTTAACCCTAAGTTACCCACTACTAAGTCCCCTCAAAGTGGTGCTTGCAATGGCTACTTTGGAAGGAGCTCCAGGTTCAAGGGGCTCTCTATCCTTATATTGTTCAACCCTGTCTGGCCCACTACCCTACATTTACATACCTTCAATATTTTAGACTAGTAACCTGAACTATCTAATACCCAACGCCCTAGCTATGGACTGTTCCAAGTAGAGCCTTGGAATGAATGGCTATCTCAGTAGGTAGATCCTAGCTCAGTGGAGCTCTTTCACCCAATTACCCTAAATTTTGGTTCTGTACTCTTAGTGGCTTCCCATATAACCCAAATTCACCTTCAAAATGATTTGTACAAGTTGGGCCTCCAAGTTATCCCTCTGTCTTAAATCATTGTTCCCCCTTTTCCGGATTCCCCCTTTCCTCTGCCAAATATACTTAGCCTACATGTTTCCTGTGTTGTATGTATGTATTGTACTGTACGTAGTTCGTAAACAATTAAGAATCTGATTGGGATTATGTCACATTTTTCTCATGAAGTCATATCAAGAGATGAAAGAAGATCAACAAAACATTACAGAAATCAACTGTGAAAAATCAGGCCATATAACAGGGTAAAGTGGGGCTATTGCCTAATAGAAATAACAATAAATGTGTGCTCTAATGCACTGTTTCTCAACCTGCGGTATGCATACCCCATACCCCCCCACGCATAGATGTTCAGGAGTGCACCAACAGGCAGTCTGATGGGTTCTGGTGTATTATTTTTTACAGTAAAATATTATTCCTTCTTGCTTTAATAATTGCTACCCACCTACTGTATTTTGATCTCCTCTTGGTGGTACTTGGTTGTAACTGCTTTTTTCTAGGGGGTACTTAGCATAAAAAGGTTGAAGACCACTGCTTTAATGTTCATTAATATTAATCTTAGAGAAACAGAGTTACTATAAAACAAGCTGCTCAACAGAAAATTGGTTCTGGAGCCCCTTGTTACAATTTTGTATCCTAAATCATAATGTGGGACCATAGTGCAGAAAAACTAACCTCACTGGAATACAGACATATATGGTGTATAGACAAATCCCACACACCTCCTGTTAAAATGCAATTTTTGTGTAAATAATCAAACCAGGTTAAACAATGTCTTAACCTTTCACACCTTCAATGTAATCTATCATCTGTACATTCCTATTGAAAAACACATGGGAATTATTTAGATGTGAAAAAGAAAGTTAACCCTCTGCACACTCATAATATTGAAAAACCTAGCTAACACTTGTTAAGAACATGCACTGTTAGTTAACATAGATTGCAATGAATGTAAAAGCGAGGTAGCCGCGCCAAGGCCGTCCAATTTGTACCCTGTCCCTAACATTACTAAGTTTAAAAGTTTGTGCAGACATTGCTACTTCTTTACTTGTGTGTGTGTACAAGCAATGCAATACATGAATCAGCCTGTCTAAAGACACTGCAATAACTTAACTTGCTTGCACCCACACAATGAAAAATGCTTTACTGCACTTGACTGCTATATATTGACTGGATGAGCACATCCTATCTTTCTTTTTGCTGTTACATTTGCAGGACAGTGGCCAGATCTGCTGGATTGTAGCTCTCCCAATGTAACAGGGAGTCCAATCGGCCTCTACCTGAAATACCCCCTTTTTGAACTGTAACACTGTGCAGGAAAGTAAAGCATTTTTCATTGTGTGTGTGCAAGCAAGTTAAGTCATTGCAATGTCTTTAGACAGGCTGATTCATGTATTGCGTTGCTTGTGCTCACACAAGTAAAGAAGTAGCAATGTCTGCACAAACTGTTAAACGGGGAGGCCTATTCATTAATAGCGGCAGGTAGCGACAGTTGAGCGACTGTAGCAGTATTTTCACAGTGCCCTCTAGTAGTCGCTGTGCTTGGCCATTGTTCGGTTGTTGATAGCGACTGATTCGGTGTGCAGTAATGTTGAATACGGGGTGACGAGTCGCTATTTGACAGGTTCCGCGATGTATGGGTGCGCATGATAGCGACTGGTCAGAGCGACCGGCTCCCACCACATTCATCAAAAAATCACGCTCAAAAAATTCTCGCGCTGTGAAATGCATGTTTAAACCCCAGAGCGCTGGCGGCGATGTGTTAAAAGTAGTTTTTTAACCCCCAAACCACCATATTTTACCATATCATTACCGGTCGCTCACCAGTAGCTAGCTGTCGCTATTCCTTCATAAATAAGGGCCTTAGTAATGTTAGGGACGGGGTACAAATTGGACGGCCTTGACACGGCTACGGTTTTGCATTCATTGCAATCTATGTTAACTAACAGTCCATGTTCTTAACAAGTGTTAGCTAGGTTTTTCAATAGTATGAGTGTGCAGAGGATTAACTTTCTTTTTTGCTTAGTGTGTGGTCACACCCCTCTAGCACCTGTTGACTGCAATATATTGACTGGATGAGCACATCCTATCTTTCTTTTTGCAATTATTTAGATGTGAAAATAAAAGGATTAAAATGAAAAAATGTGGTAGTGCAAAATTGGTTGTGCTCAGACAGTAGACAATAGACAGTAGCTATATAGTTCAGCTTTTCTAGTAGGATTTATGAATGTTTACTGCAATTAATTAAGAGGCCGATTCATTAATAGCGCCAGGTAGCGACAGATGAGCGCCAGTAGCGTGATTTTCACAGCGCCAGCTAGTATTCGCTGTGCTTGCCCGGGGTTTGCTTGTTGACAGCGACTCAGTCGGTGTGCGGTAATGTTGAATACGGGGTTAGGGGTCGCTGTTTCACAGGTTCCGCGTTGTATGTGTGCGCCTGACAGCGAATGGCCAGAGCGAACGGCTTGCTGCAGATTCATTAACAAATCACGCTCAAAAATTTCTCGCGCTGTGAATTCCTTGTTTAAACCCCAGAGCGCTGGCGGCGAAGTGTGTAAAGTTGTTTTTAACCCCCAAACAAGCTTTTTTTTATATGTAAAAATTATACAAGTTTTTCTAAACATTTTGTAATATGAATACATGAATATCAGACCTGTAATATCAATTCTGCACAATTCTTTTTTATTTTTTTTTTTTACTTTAAAAAAAATCCTAACATTGCAGAAGTGGTCACAGAATTTTTGACATTAAAAAAAAAAAAACAGTAATAGCAATTAATTATGATTATTTAAAGATTGCTCCATTGAAATGCATTGGACCACGCCAGGGAGCGCCAGGTCATACCTGTCGCTGTGATGGGATTAGCAGCGGCGTTGTTCGTTGCAGTCGGCTACATGATGAATCCCGCGCTAGCCGTCGCTCTCGCCGGCGCTAGCCTCATTTAGCGTGATAAATGCGTCATTGTGACCGCCGCCGGGCGTACTTGATTCGGTAGCCGCCGTTAGCTGGCGGTACCTGGCGCTCGTCAGACACTACCTGGCGCTAGCCCTTGATAAATAAGGCCGTTAGTTGCATATTCTAAGTATGTCACACACCCCGCTTCAAGAAATTCATAACGTGTGGGTAATACTGACCTGTAGAGGGTGATATGCAGAGATGCCAGGAAAAAAAGAGAGCCCCTCCCGGTCCATAAATACCTGGGACATCCCACTCATTACCCAGTCTTCATCTCTGCAGTCGGCGAGCAAGTCAGAAGATGTGGTCTCCTCCTTGCACAGGGGGATTTCAGGTAGCCGGGATGACTCCCGGCCCTTTAGTTATCTATTTCCGCCTGGATCTTTTTTTTCTGTTACCTCATGCCTCCCAGCCTAGGCTGACGGTCCGGGTGAGGGTAGAAAAGCACCCTTGGTGCTTAAGAGCAAATGCTCTCCCGTGAGACCCTATATAAGAGGGTAGGCGGTCATCCGGGATGGTGACCCCGGTTTGGGATGCCCCGTCCCTTGGCCTTACACTTTGGGTGGTCCCCCCCTTTGGGTAATGCCCCACTCTCTAGCGGGATAGCGGAGGGTAGGAGCAGGGCCCCTTATTCGTTGTTAGGTCCAAATTTTGTAATCATTAATTCTTAATAATGTTTTAATGTATTAATTTATTAAATTATCCTCCCAATAGTTATTAAGCCAATCTTGAAAAATTATTCTCCAGCACGGTCACCAGAAAGGCTCTGGCTAAGAGAAAGCACTTGTCACCGTCTTCACTGGCGGCCGACTTGGATGATCTTGATAATCTGGACTGGTCTGATTACTCCCAACTTGAGGAAGGGGAGGTATATGAAGAATCAGATAATTCAGACGATCAGCAGTTTGTGGGTGCTGATACCAAGCGGGGCTTGGGGAGGTCTTCGGATACTCCTAATGTTCTGGCTCAGATGTTTGAGGTTTTGGCTATTTCTCCTCCTGAGGCGGTTCCACAGCAAAAGGGGGAATTTTTCGAAGAATCCAGGCCGCGCTTGGAATTTCCTAACCAAAAGCATTTTGATGGGATTATTGCTAAGGAATGGGAGAGGCCTGCCGGCTCCCAGGTTCCCCTCAGGGTTGGGACAAAAAATATCCCTTTCCCTTGGATACGGTTAAGCGTTGGGCGTCCCCTCCCGAGGTGGATGCACAGATTCTGGGTTTATCCAACACTACTGTTTTAAATTCTCCTGATTGCTCCACGCTTAAAGATGGTGAGGATAAACGCATTGACCAAATGGCTTGTCATGGTTTTGCTAGTGTTGGGTCAGCCATGAGGCCGGTTTGTGCTTCAGCGCTGCTGCTGGTGGTGGCTACCAGGTCGGTGGTCAGGGACCTGTTGACTTCTTCCGGGTTAGATCCGGATAGTGACGAGTTCCTTGGCCTTAAAAGGTGTGAATTGTTTTTGTCATTTGTACTAGCCGCCTTGGATGACACACTGATGATGTGTGGCAGAACGTCAGCTCTATTGGTGACTATTCGGCGTTCGGTTTGGTTGCGCCAGTGGGTGGCTGATTTTGTGTCTAAAAAGTCGCTGACCGCTCTTCCCTTTATGGGATTACGGCTCTTTGGTGAGAAGTTGGATTCAGTTGCCAAGGGTGGTAAGTTACCTCAACGCAAAAAATAGCGTTGTCCCTTTCGGGGGGCGGGTTCCTTTGCTCCTTCCTTTCGTGGGGCTAGAGCTGGCAGAGGAATTGTTTTCCCCGCAGCCAGAGGAGATTCCTGGAACAGGGGCAGAGGACGTGCCCACCCAGGATACAGCTGGGGCTATAAGCCCAAACCCGCTGCCAAGCCAGCTCAGCAATGAGGGGGCGCCCTCACCCATGTGGGTGGGGGGACGGCTGCAACACTTCTCCCAGGTCTGGGACTGGGAGGTCTCGGACAGATGGATCTGGGAAGTGGTGACTTCCGGCTACAAGCTGGAGTTTGAGCTCCGGCCCCCTCCCAGATTCCTCAGGTCTCGGGTGCCTTCGGACCTTCTGGCCGCGCAGGAGCTCCAGGCGGCAGTAAAGAGTCCGTTGGATATGGCAGTTATTTGCCCAGTGCCACCCTCAGACAGGGGTCGGGGCTTTTATTCCAATCTGTTCACGGTGCCCAAGAAGGACAGCTCGCTTCGACCCATTCTGGATCTAAAGATCCTCAACAGGTTCGTCCATCCGTGGAAATTTCGCATGGAAACGCTGCGTTCAGCTATCCATTCTCTTCGGCAGGGGGACTTTCTGACGTCCGTAGACATCAAGGACGCCTATCTGCATGTGCCGATTTTTCCAGCGCACCAGAGATTTCTCAGGTTCGTGGTGGAGGATCGGCATTTTCAGTTTGTGGCACTTCCTTTCGGTCTTACCTCGGCTCCAAGGGTTTTCACCAAGGTGCTGGCCGGGGTGATGGCTCTCCTCAGAGCCCAGGGTATTCGCATTGTCCCTTATCTGGACGACCTTCTCATTATGGCATCTTCCTTCAGCCAAGCGGTATTGGACACCAGAACTGTGGTGTCCACTCTGGAGAGATTCGGGTGGGTGATCAACTACCCCAAGTCCTCCCTTTCTCCGTCCAGGTTAGTGTCTTTTCTGGGAATGTCCCTGGATACTTCCCAGGCCAGGGTGTTTCTTCCTCAGTCCAAGGTTCTCTTGATTCAGGAGTTGGTTCGACTCCTCCTGTCTATCCCTCGTCCGGCCATCAGACTGGGGATGAGGCTGGTGGGATTGATGGTAGCCTCCTTCGAAGCGGTTCCCTTTGCTCAGTTCCACACAAGGACACTCCAGCTCCATCTGTTGGCGGCCTGGGACGGGTCGCCACTGTCGTTGGATCAGTCCTTCCTGATGACCCCTCGAGTTCGGTGCTCCCTTCAGTGGTGGCTGGATCCAATCAATCTGTCGAGGGGCAGATCCTTTCTGGCCCCTTGTTGGGAGACGGTCACCACAGATGCCAGTCTATCAGGATGGGGGGGGCTTCTGGAAGGATCGTCAGTTTCAGGGACTGTGGGGGCCTCAGGAGGCTCACGAGTCCATCAATGTTCTGGAATTGAGGGCCATCAGGATGGTTCTGTTTCGCTTGACTCATCAGTTGCAAGGCTTGCCGGTTCAAGTCCGGTCGGACAATCGGACACCGGTCGCCTACATCAATCACCAGGGAGGGACTCGCAGCAGGAGTGCCCTCAAGGAAGTGTCTTTGATTCTGGCCTGGGCGGAGACCCACGTCCCGTGCATTTCAGCAGTTTACAGTCCGGGAGCGGAGAACACGGAGGCGGACTCTCTGAGCAGGTTCTCAGCTCGCCGGGGGGAATGGTCTCTCAGCCCCAAAGTATTTCGCTTGATTTGTCTCAGGTGGGGGTCCCCGGTGGTGGACCTCTTTGCCTCTCGTCACAATCACAAACTTCCGACATTTGTGTCTCTCTCACGGGATCCACTGGCTCTGGCAGTGGATGCCATGTCTCTGAACTAGAGGGATCTGGGGTTTCTGTATCAGTTCCCTCCGTTTCCCTTGGTGGCCAGATTGGTGTGCAAGCTGGCCCTGGAGGGTGCGTCAGCAATTCTGGTGGCTCCAAGGTGGCCAAGACAGGTTTGGTTCACAGATGTGGTAAGGTTAGCAGAGGATCAGTTCGTTCTACCCCTGCTGCCGGATCTGCTCACCCAGGGTCAACTACGTTATCCCAATTTACCAACGCTGGCTTTGACGGCGTGGCTGCTGAAACCTCCATCTTGAAGGAGGAAGGTCTTTCCGATGCTGTGATTCGAACTCTCATTAGTGCTAGGAAGCGGTCTTCCTCTAATATCTACTATAGAACTTGGAGGTCTTATATTGATTGGTGTGAGATCAGGGCGTTGCCTTGTAGGGAATTTTCCATCTCCAGAATCCTGGAGTTTCTTCAACATGGTGTGGACCTGGGGCTCCAGCTTAGTACTCTGAAGGGGCAGGTTTCTGCCCTGGCAGTGTTCTTTCAAAGGTCATTTGCCCTACATCCTTTGGTTAAGACTTTTTTCCAGGGAGTCACGCACGTGCGGCCTCCTAGAAAACCTTTGCTCCCTGTTTGTGATTTGAATTTGGTTCTTTCTGCTCTTCAGGATTCTCCTTTTGAGCCCTTGAATGATATTGCCTTGTCTTCACTTACGCAGAAGGTGGCCTTTTTGGTAGCCATCACTTCGGTTAGGCGTGTCCCTGAGTTGGCGGCTTTGTCCATTCAAGCCCCGTACTTTGAGGGGCATCAGGACAAGTTGGTTTTTCATTTCAAGTCCGATTTCCTTCCTAAGGCTGTTTCTGCCTTTCACCTAAACCAAGACATTGTTCTGCCCTCTCTGTGTCCTAATCCCAGCAATGACAAGGAGAGGGCCCTGCATTCTTTGGATGTGGTTCGTGTTGTGAAGTATTATTTGGAGGTAACGTCTTCCTTTCGTAAGACGGATGCCTTTTTTGTGGTGCCCTCCGGGCCCCGAAAAGGCTTGGCGCCTGCCAAGTCTTCCATTAGTAAATGGATCCGTCAGACCATAGTTGGGGCCTATTCTGCCAAAGGGAAGGTACCCCCTTTTCGTGTTACTGCTCATTCTACTCGTGCGGTTGGGGCGTCCTGGGCTTTTCAGCACCAGGCCTCTGTTGAGCAAGTTTGTAAGGCTGCTACTTGGTCTTCTGTTCACACTTTTTCCAAGTTTTACAAGGTTGATGTTCGGGTCTCAGCAAGTTCTGCAAGCTGCAGTGGTTTAAGTTGTGCCTTGTTGCCTTGTTTTGGATCCCCGCCCTTTATGGACACTGCTGTTGGATGTCCCACACGTTATGAATTTCTTGAAGCGGGGTGTGTGACATACTTAGAATAATACTATTTTGTGAATACTCACCTGTAAAATGGGTATTATAAGTATGTCACACACCCCGCTTCACCCTGCCCTTTTGTATTCTGGATCCTTTATGTGGTGAACTTTGCGTTGTTATGCTTTGTGTTGGGCTCTTCCTGGTCCCTTACCTTACTGCTGTTCTTATACTGGTTAATGAGTGGGAGGTCCCAGGTATTTATGGACCGGGAGGGGCTCTCTTTTTTCCTGGCATCTCTGCATATCGCCCTCTACAGGTCAGTATTACCCACACGTTATGAATTTCTTGAAGCGGGGTGTGTGACATACTTATAATACCCATTTTACAGGTGAGTATTCACAAAATGGTATTTTTACAGCATAAGTCATGGTCTGTAAACAACTTACAACACATCAAAGTTACCTAATTGTTGAAAGGAATCAGAAGAAGGATACAAAACACATAGATCTACCATGGAACACAGTGAAGTGGAACACAAGTGGATAAGATTTGGCACAACAATGACACGACCAAGGGTCACAATCTGTACAGCAAGTGATAGACACTAAGAACGAACCGATGAAACTAAATGGTGATTTATGGTGACAAACTGAATCACTGCAATACACTATACAAATACAAACACATCAAGCAGCCAAAAAATATAAGGCCAAATACAGAGCACCACAAACCAGACAGAATATATACAACACTAACCAAATAACACAACTCAAATAACAATATATACAATATTTACAGGTTCCACAAGACAAGGCTGCCGAAAACCTGAGAGACTGGGAAGAGTATGGACAAGGTAGCTGGAAAGCAATACAGAGAGCAGGTAGGGCAGGATGGGACTGGGCCCAGGACTGGAGCAGTGCTGGAAACAGGAATGGAAGCTGAAGTGAAATTGGACCGGAGGTAGCACAGGAACAGAGCCTGGTGATGGAGATTCAGAAGGGGAGGGCAGCAGGTCTGGAGTGCAGGGAGGCAATCAGATACTGGAGCCAGGAGCCTTGTCTGTGGAGCTGATTTATAGCCACCAACTGCTGGTCAGACTGCATAGACTCAGGGCAATGACCTGAGTGGAACAGTGCCACCAGCAGGTGGCTAAGGGGTATTGCAGCCAGGGATACAGCTATTCCCTGACATATGCTCCCTCTTCTAGAGCAACCTCGGAGCACTCTCCAATTCAAAGTTCCATAAGAGAAAGCCAAAACTAGTATGAAGTTCAAGATGAAAAGGTTTTGGTTCATCATTGTCCATGGCTCAATTAAAGCAGATAAATGAGTCCTCTGCAAACAGTTCCACATTCCCTAGAGATTTTTTCATGAAGGTGGCTTTTGCCACAAGAACGGGAAGCACAAGTCCTGGAACCCCTGTAGCACCCACCTTGGAGATTGAAGTTCTTCTTCCAGGGTGCCACTGCCATGGACCATTTCTGGAAGGGGACGCCCTGACGCTGAGGTGCAAGGCATGACTGGGATGGCCATTGCCTGGGCTAAGGGAATCGGGCGACGGTGCCCCGCCAGGATGTACTTCAGGCACCCTATCACTGGGGGATAAGCCAAGCCTCCCTCTACTAGGGGATGCATTGAGCGTACCTTTAGGGCAAGGCAGCCCAGATGAAGCTTCTTTTGCCCCAAGGTACTTATACCCCCCTGGGGGTTCAGGTTGCTCAGACCACTGGTTTCTGATAATCCCCTTTAAGCATCAGCAATTGGTGTGACTCAGAATGGGTTGCACCTGATCCCTGGGCTATTGGCAACCTTTGGCAGGACAATATTATGGATACTGGGCCCAACATAGTGTTAGGGACATGCTGGCATCTGGATCATCAGAAGCAGAGCACAGGCTGTCAGCCTGAAGTCATCAGAGGCAAAGGCTGGCAGGGGAACATGATGAGGGGCACAGGCTGGCAGCCCAACATAATCAGCTGTAGAGGCTGGCAGCCCCAAAGTGATCAGGGGCACAGACTGGCAGCCCGTGGCAGAGGCTAGCAGGCCAGCGTTATTAGGGGCATAGGCTGGCTGGCCACAGAACTTAATGCAGGACTCGGCATTTCAAGAGGAGGACAGGAAACAGCTGCAGGACTCAGCATCACAAGGGGAGGACCGGAAACAACGGGGTGGCTTATTTCCGGTCCTCAGTTTCCCATTTAACAAATCAGACTAACAATTAAACAGTGGCTGAACTTCCCAGAGGTTAAACTCCATCACATCCATCAGTTTTTAAACAGAATCCCTGAGCCGTTCCGATACTGTTCAAGAAAGTATTTTGGGTCATCCACTAGCAAGTCCCTGGTCGCTAGAAAAATATGGAGTTAAAAATCAAGAGTCAATCTGGACCATCAGGTGAGGGAAGCCTCAACACTGGAAGGCTGGAAAATCCCTTTATTCACCAACACCTTTGCCTGTCTGATTAGCTCTAACAAGCCTTCCCTGCTATACTCCTGAAAGGCAGATACATTGTTCTCAGCCAGTAATGTAAAATACAGAGTGACCAACGAGTCACTAAGGCCAAATTGACACTAAAGGGGTTATTTAAGAACGGATAGCCCAGGTAGTGCTTCGTAGCGGCAGGCAGCGACTGGTGAATGCCGGGTGCTGTATGCAAAACCACATTTAAGAAAACGGATCTAGTGAGCGCCTTTAACAGCGCCATGTAGCATCACATGTATTAATCCAGGCGGCTCAGCTTATAGCGCCGGCGCACTAGGCTCAGGTGCGCCATGTAGTACCTGTCGCTCTGTAGCGCTCTCACCTACATTTCAATGGGATTTCATTAGTTGGTTATTAGTATAAATAGCGTGTTTGACAATTTCCATTTTTTTTTTGCTCAAATCATTGTGTGACCTCTCCTGGTTGCAAACAAACACTTTTATAATTTTTTTTTACTTTTTATATTTTTATGCAGAATTGCATTTACAGGTCTGGCACATAAGTGTTAATGTCACAGTGTTAAAACAATGTCATTCCATGTGTTTTCGCTTTGTTACAGGTATATATTTGTTCAAAAACAGACTTTAATCACACAGCGTCTGGTGCTCTATGCTACAGCTACCAGATTTAGAGCTCCGACGCTGTGTGTGTCTAGTGTTTGTTAAATATGGTGTTGAGCAGCAAGTGCCGGACGCACTGAGCTGGCGCTACCTCTCGCTCGCTGCAGCGCTATACTGTTGTTACAGTGTCCAACACACATCAAAATCATCAATGCTGGCCAGGTTATTAGAGCAACTGAGACGCTCTGCCCGATACCCACTTACAGCGTCTACTAGTGGTCGCTCTAAGCGCCACTATACAGACGTTCATCTTGCAATACCTGGCGCTAGTAGTGATGAAATTGATGAAACGAAATAGTGATTTCTTGTGGCAAACTGAAGCACTGCAACACAACCTATACACAATAAACCTGCACCTACACCAAATACAAACATAGCAAGCAGCCAAAAATATATACAAGGAATATATAAAAGACCAAATACAGAGCACTGCAAACCAGATGGAATCCACCCCAGAGTTCTAAGGGAACTTAGGTTTGTGATTGCAGCCCCTCTGACTGATTTACTTAACCATTCCCTTTCAACTGGTGAGGTTCCAGATGATTGGAGAATGGCCAAAGTCGTACCAATCCATAAAAAGGGGAGTAGAGAAGAAGCCAGTAATTACAGGCCAGTTAGTTTAACATCTATAGTGGTCAAATTAATGGAAACACTCTTAAAAAAACAGATAATTTCCCATCTAAAAATTAATGACCTATTGGACGCAAAACAGCACGGCTTTACTGAGGGCAGATCATGTCAGACCAATCTTATTGATTTCTTTGACAATGTCACTAAAGTGTTAGATGAAGGTGGTGCTGTGGATATCGCCTATCTGGATTTTAGCAAAGCCTTTGACACTGTACCACATAAGGAGCTCATAGATAAGTTATTGAAGGTAAGACTCAATCCCTGGATAGTTCAGTGGATTTCCAGTTGGCTGAGGGATCGGTATCAGAGTGTTGTTGTTAATGCCGTGTAATAAGAACAAAGGCGAGTTACAAGTGGTGTGCCGCAAGGCTCTGTCCTGGGCCCCATTCTTTTTAATATATTTGTAAGTGACATAGGAGAAGGCTTGGTAGGAAAAGTTTGTCTGTTTGCTGATGATACAAAGGTTAGTAATAGGGTGGATATTCCTGGAGGTGTCTGCAACATGGAAAATTATTTAGCTTTACTGGATAGATGGTCAAAACTGTGGAAACTAGAGTTTAATGTCTCTAAATGTAAAATCATGCACTTGGGTAGAAGGAATCCCTGCTCTGAGTACCGTATGAGCAGCACTGTGTTAGCCAGGACCTCGGAGAGAGATTTAGGGGTACTGATTACTGATAGCTGCAAGATGAGTGGACAGTGTAGCCAGGCAGTGGGAAAAGCAAGCAGGATGCTTGGCTGCATAGCTCGAGGCATCACCAGTAGGAAGAGGGAGGCTGTGATGCCGTTGTATAGAGCCCTGGTGAGGCCACAGCTAGAATACTGTGTGCAGTTCTGGAGACCTTACCTGCAAAAAGACATTATTCAAATAGAACGTGTCCAAAGGCGGGCAACGAAAATCGTGGAAGGACTTAAACTTAAAACTTATCAGGAGAGACTTAAAGAACTTAATTTGTAATTTAAATATGTGAAAGGATTGAATAAGGTTCAGGAGGGAAGTGTTTTTAAGAAGAAGCTTAATGATAGAAAAAGGGGGCACAACCTGAAGCAAGTCGGGGGGAAGATCAGGAGCAATGTTAGAAAATATTATTTTACAGAAAGAGTAGTAGATGCTTAGAACAAACTTCCAGCAGAGGTAGTTGAAAAATCAACAGTCACTGAATTTAAACATGCCTGGGATAAGCACACATCTATCCTAAGATAAAGAGTACATACAGTATACACATAAGGGCAGACTAGATGGACCGTATGGTTTCCTTCTGCCGTCAACCTTCTATGTTTCTATGTTTCTATGCAAACCAGACAGAATAAAGACAACATTAACCAAATATCAGAACTCAAATAACAATATACACAATGGCCCTTATTTAACAAGAGATAGCGTCAGGCAGCGCCTGGTTAGCGGGAGGTAGCGCTAACTAGCGACGGATGAACGCTGGTCAATGCCGGATTTCATCCGAAATCTGTGTAGCGACTGGAATAGCGCCATGTAGCGGCAGATTCATCAAATTTTCAACCATAGCGAACAGCGCCAGTGTTGTGCCTTGCACAGCGCAAGGTATTACCTCTCGCTACCTGGCGCTCTCCCATACACTTCAATGGCAGACATTGTTTTGGTGTTTTTTGGTTTTTGTTTTTTAAATAAATTCTGTCATGCCTAAAACATAATTTAGGATTTTTCTGTAATGCTTTGGTTTGTTTTGTTTTTTATTTTTAAAGATTAAATTGGGACTGTGTCACTTGGATGTCCAAATCACAGCACTCTCCCAATGTCATTTCAGTTATTGTTAGCGTTTTCGAAGGTGTCTAACCCCCAAACTATCTTTTTTGTTATATCGTTACAGGCGCTCTGTGCCGCAGTCACTGAACAACAGCGCCCACGCTCTCTGACAGTAATGTCTTTGATGAATCTGTGGTATAGCGGCGCGGCCCAGTCGCTATGCCGAGTCACTGTGTGTAGCAGGCCGCGGCGCTATGAAGTTCATAAATGTGTGTTTGGTTTTGGTTCGCTATTTCACACGACACGCCCCCCAGTCGCTGTTGCTGAATACGCAGCAGACACGGCCGGTGCTGACTCGGCGCTATACGTTATTGTGATGTTGCGTACCCTAGCGAATTGCTAAGCGTATTCAATAGCTAAGCGTATTCCAGCGTATTTTAGCGATGCGTGTTTGGTTATTTTTTACTTTTACTTTCGTTTTGCAACTTCCGGTTTCCACCTCTGAGGATTCACCATGCGGCCTAGACGCAGAGCTGTCCCCCTCCCCAGCTACACCTCCGATTCTTCCTCCCCAATCCCTTCCCCCCCTCCTCCCCCTGTCTCCCCTGGTCCCTCAACATCCCCTGCACCCCCTGCACCCCCAAAATTGCGTCGAAAAAGGGTGGATCCTCGGGTGAACAGCCAGGGGGTCAAAGTAAGTATATGTTGTATATGCTGTGCAACCATATAGGTTGTTATTTATGCTTATTACTATATATATATATATATATATATATATGTTATTAATAATTTTTTTTAATTTTTTTTTTTTTAGGATTTTTTGCTCAGGGAATATGATTATGCCCGTGGGGCGAAGAGGCGCATAGCGGTGGAGGTGAAGGCCACTGTGTCCCGGCGCTTCCACACCAACCTCACCGTCCGCTCCATTGTCCAAAAGTGGTCGGACTTCAAGCGCCGGGACCCAGAGGGCGTGTATAGGCTCTATGATGCCTATGCTTCAGGTAAGTGTCAGCTCACAACATGTGAATCAATCCCCTATTTTTTGTATTTTTTTGTATTTTTTGGTAAACATTCTGGGTTTTAAAGTTGTCCTTTTTTTTGTCCCCTTTTACACAGATAAGCGTCCTCCCCTAGGCAAACGTGGGGTCGGATGACTCTGCGGGGGAGGGGCCCTCTCACCAGTCTAATCTCGAGGACCCAGGGGAGGAAGGGGATGATGCCCCAGAGGAGCGTGCTGCTGGGGGGCCGGCAGTGTGGAGCCTCAGCTCCTCACAATTGGACTCTGCTGAGTCCGCAAACCCCATGGGCCACTCTCAAGTGGGGAGTCCAAGTGGGGAGGTGGAAGTGGACTCACCCACACTCCCTCAAGGATCTGGGAGTGAGAGGGAGGAGGGTGGCCCATGTGGTTTGGGATCTTCAGGGCCAATTGTGAGGAGTCGAGGCTCCACGCCTCCTCCTCAGAGTCCTCCCTGGAAAACCAGGGGCAGCTCATCCCCTGGTGAGTGCATTTCTAATTCTTGTTTGTCTGTTACAGGTGATCCTGTTGACTTAACACTAATCCTGTGCCCTTGTTATCTGGTTTTTAGGGCATCATAGAGCCACCACCTCCATCAGCTATGTGCCAGCCCTTGCCCGTGGCCATAGTCATGGTAAGTGTTTGTTGTTATCCCTAACATTCAATATGTTATGACATTCCTTAAACATACACATGTTTCCTGGTCCATAGTACAAGATGGTTTTCTAATTTAAGTTAACATCACAAACCCCACTACAGTGCAATCCAACAGCCAACCACCCCTATGTTTCAGCCCACACCATGATGGGGGCTTGCAAATGTGTTATTTTGGTAAGTTGGTCTGGCTAACACATGTTGCACACTCTCAAAGTAAGAATCGACACTCAACTTCAAATTACGCACTTGATGTGTCCATGTTGCCCACATAAATAATTTACATTAACTCATGGACGAGGAAATATGCTAATGTCTGACAACATGTGTGTAACCATGCAAGCATTTTTTTTCAAGACTCCCAAAACAGATGGATGTCAAATCTTCATGTGTCATTGCCCAACTAATATTTTTTTGCTCTTTTGCTTTCTCCTGACAGATGTTGCCACGCAGACCGAGCCGGTGACCATACTCCCCACCCCAGCTCCCGGGACATCCAGCAGCATGGGCCCCAGCCATAGCTGCGATGGTGAGTACATCCCACTTCATATGCCTAAAGACTTTGGACACCTATGTCTTATTGTAAATTCTTTATAAATTGACAATGTACCTATGTCTTTTCTAAGCACACATCTAGGTGACATGTGATTGTCCTACAATCCTAAATGCATGTCTGCATGCTTGATTGTTGGCTCGCATTCATGTTTTTTAAATGTAGTGTTAAAATGTGTTTGGAGAACAAACAAATTGGCCTGCTAAGGTGGTGAACTGTAATATGCTTGGCCCAAGCAGATTAATCGTTAGGACTTAGGCCATGATGTTTTGCAGTAAATAACCAAATAAATGTGCACACAGGGACTTATACCTTAATTTATTCCCAAGACTTCACAGTAAATGTATGCTTGGGATGTTGCAGCCACATGTAAGGCAGGCACGAGTACTCATATAATGGTAACACATAGGGCACAGTTTACAACAATGGGAATGTGAGGCTCAGATAATTTGAGGCAATTTCATTACATTGCTACATCTGTGTATGTTGAGCTCACATTATATGTGTTTAATATTGTTTTTTTATACTCTCTACAGCTTGTGAAACGGAGCATCGCAAACTGTGGCAGTATGTCCGTCGGACACGCCTGATGCTGCTGGGCAAGAAGAGCCATCGTTAGGGTGGGGGGTATGGTTTTTGCCGCTGTGCGGCGGAATGTTGGCCATGTTGGCCACCTTAATAAATGGTTTATATTTTGATAATTACAGTGTGTTGTGCCTTATCAATCATAGTTTAAGTGTCTAGCAACCCATTATTTGGTTATTTGTTGGTTAACTTTGTAGCCATTTAATGTGTAAACCATAGTAATATATGCCCAACAATGTGTGTCATACATTTCTGCCTACATGTAGATATCTAGATCTAGAGACTCATCCCTGACTGTGTTAGTAGCTATGTCTTTTGAAAAACACTATTTTGAGGTGGGTTACTCAAATTTATTGAACCAAAATATTCCCACAACAAAACAAAAATCAAAATTCTTGGCTCGGTGGCCTTGGAGGAGGTTGTGAGTCATTGCTAGGGGTGGTGTTGGGGGACAACAGTGCAGTAAAAAATATAGACTGCTGTTGTATCAGCTGATGGATCAACAACAAAGTTTGGTCCTGGCGCTCTACAGCTTGCTCCATGGCATGTGCCATTCGTTGGAGTACCCTGTTGTTTTGTGATTGCTGCTGATTTTGCATGTCATGGAGCTGGCGCTGCAGGCCCTCAATTTGTTGCCGATACACCAGCCCCTGATTTTCCAACGCCGCAATGCGCTCACTAGTTCCAGCACGCGGCTGTTGGTGACTGTAGTCCTCCAGCATCCGGACCCCTAGCTCATAGAAATCAGCACTTGTGGGTGCACCAACTCCTCTTCTTGGGTTGTTCAGCCTTTAAAAAAGAAAACAAAGATTGTAGTGAAGCTTAAACAATGCAGGTATGCCCCTCCCAATCATTTACCCAAAGCGTAAAAGTCAAACTTACCGTTGCTTGTGCCTCTGTAGCTTGTCCACATGGCACTTGGGCAGATGGCACAGCTTGGGAATCCGGTATGGCCTCCTTGCCAAAAAAAAACAAACAGGTTACATGGTGGTTCCGGGACTACCCACCAACATGTCAATGTGGTTATTGTTCCCAAAAATCATCCATGTTACCTCAGTGTCGTCCGCCCTAAGTATTTCTGGGGTCTGGCTGCCAGAAAGGGGCAAATCCACATCTGAGAGATGGGGCAAGCTGGCATATGCTAAACAGGAAAGTCATGTTAGTAGGTCAGTTGAGATTATGAAATTTTTAGATGGATAGACTATCGAGGCCATACCTCGACAAAGTGCTAGATTGCACAATAGCCAAAATGTAACTTGCCAACTCAGATTGCCAACATGTATGTAAGAGGAAGAGTAGCCAATCATTGGGCCAAACACTAACAGACACATATCTCAAATTACACATACCCGCCATCTCACCGATGTCCTGAGTTAGTCCCTCACTCGAGCTTTGGCCTTGAAAATTCAATGTTTAAACACAAGTTGGACTAAGAAATTCTAATAAAAGGTTCACAATCATCCGTACTAGATAATAAAGCAAAACCAACTTACCCTCATCTCTAGCAGCCTCACGTTGAAGGGCCCTTTCCGGACAGCCACTTCCTAGATTCCGGCCAACTAAAATACACAATGAATGTCTATAAATATTCACAACACTACTCTGGTGAATGTTTGTCTTTTAAGATAGCAACAAAATGCATTGAAATCATTCCAAACAGTTGACTAATGAGCATGGGGATGGCAAATCCACTCTAAATACCCATCTTCAAGTTGACTTTGAAAACATGTAGATTATTAGAGGAACAAAATAGACCCAGGGTAACATAAGCAGCATAAAGGATACAGTGTTTTTGCCAATACACACCAACAGGGTCCTGTTGACCAGCAACATAGGAAGTGGTGTCCAAAGATGAAGCAGTGACTTGGCCTACAAAGAAACAAACAAAATGAAAGACATGCACTTGTGTTAAAGCGGCTCCATCAAGGTTGACACATGCACTTACCGGCATCCAAAGAGTAGCTTGGCTCATGAGGAGATGCTGGTGCCAATGGGGGTGCAGCTATCCAAAAGCAAATTAAGGATTTAGGCATTGGTAATGTGCGGCACCAAATCAACCATGAATCAAGGTGTGTGTGAGCAGCTCAATCACAAATATTTACACACCAAAAGTCAGATGACGTCGGGCCTGACAACTAGAGATTCCATTATTCAGCATTGCATGTCCCAACTTTGTGCAGTCAGATTTAAGAGTAGGCAAACCAATAAACACAGAGTGCCTTGGCGGGCCACTGTGGCTTCCACATGTATGTGCAGATATATGCAAACACATCTCTGGCTTCCCACATAGCTACACATGTTTGGAGAAAAAGAAGATCCCTAATTGGCGTATAGTAGACCCTCTCCCCAGTTAGGTAAGTATGTTGGTAGGGCTCATAGAAGAGTGACCGTGCCTCAATTATACATGGTGGACTATTGCAATATTTCAAATAGAAAACACTTTATTTTCATAAAAACAGTTCTATTAGTTTGGAAGGCTAAATGCCTTTAATCGATCTGTGCTCCGGCCGAAGCACAGACCGAATAACAATTATTAAAAGACCATTGCTTCTACATTACAATAATGGGCAAAATTTGAAATAAATGGCAATTCTTGACAAAAAATCATATAATAGACTTAGCCTTGTAGAACAGACTAGTTTCGCTGTTTATTAGCTTCCTCAGTGTCTGCTAAGCCTTTGTGTATTTTCATTAAACCGCAATAGTCTCATAGACAAGAAAATGATAATTAATACTCTGTGTCCATTCCATAACATTGATACTACCTAGAGGTGCGGGGCAGCTGCTTCAGAGCATGGTTTGAATTTTAATTATATTATATTATGAGTTTCCAGTAAAGAGGTAAGCCTTGTTGTGGGCAGGGAATCAGATTCAAAATACAATCCAGGGCATTCAAATCCTTCTCTTATGATATAGCCCATATATTTGGGGGCCATCACACCTAACCCACTGACCACTCAGTTACCGCTTTTCTGAGGTGATTGCCACCTAGTTTTTTTTTGCGCAGCTGCAGGGTTTATACCCTTATGCACAGACCAAATAAGTATTAGAATAATAAATAAATAAGTATCTAATTAAGTTGAGATGAGGGGGGTAATCCATCTAGTATCCTTTCCCCTCAATTCGCATTGTTAGGAACATGTAATAAGGAGCAAGCGTCATAGCGCAGAATCAAGGTGGCCGGGTGCCGCCATTACTTCCGGTTCCTCGGAGCGCACATGCGTTCCGGCAGTCCTGCGGGCCGCATTGTGCGCTCCAGACGGCGGAAGCTACGTCACAGCCGCGCTCCTATTTTACCTCAGTCCTCCTGCGTTGCAGCACAGCGATCGGAGGCGAGGAGGGAGCGCGCTGGTGAACAGGCGGGAACTACCCACTCTCCCACCGGCGGGACATGAGAGGTACTGCCAGGCTATTGACATCAAGGGTGATGAAGGGGCCCGTCCTGCGTTCTCCGTCGGCACCCAGGGGTGTGAAATAAACTGATTATAAGACCACATCACTTCAGGTATTTTGTGTATACATCACTTGAAGCATGTATATATCTTTCTTTTTCTCTCCCTTCTTATATTTATATATCTAAATAGCCAATAGCCATAATACAAAGCGTGTATACTTCACTTAGCTACCCTGTATTTTTTAAAGGAGCAATAGAAACCTTTCATTGATTATTTTGGCTACTTTTCACACCCAACCTCTGAGGCAACTGCTTATCATCAATGTGGTCATGGGTGAGGACGGTGAAGGGTATAGCTCTCCCTGTGGGAGATTGAAACGTACAATACATAGTGTGTATATATATTTTTTCATTACAGAATAGAACTATTTGCTCTAACAAGGGGAAATTTTTTTCAAACATATGCCACTAGACTGATAATCTTGATTTGTCCATAATCATCCAACGCTCTGAAGCAGCTGCCCCGCACCTCTAGGTAATTATTCTATACCTATGGTATATACAATGTTGCTTGTTAGCTAGATTGCAGTATCAATGTTATGGAATGGACACAGAGTATTAATTATCATTTTCTTGTCTATCAGACTATTGCGGTTTAATGAAAATACACAAAGGCTTAGCAGACACTGAGGAAGCTAATAAACAGCGAAACTAGTCTGTTCTGCAAGGCTAAGTCTATTATATGATTTTTTGTCAAGAATTGCCATTTACTTCAAATTTTGCCCATTATTGTAATGTAGAAGCAATGGTCTTTTAATAATTGTTATTCGGTCTGTGCTTCGGCCTGCAAACAACACAACCAAAGACAACAATGTAATCAGGTATATGAAACACTTGTTAAATGTGGCTCGGCATCCGTCTTTCAGTGTGGGATTTAAGTGACGAGCAGATCAGAAGCCGCTTTCGTCTGAATCGTGCAGCACTACAGTCCCAATATGATCAGATTAAGACCAAAATCGATCCATCCACCAAACGTACCCAATCCATTCCAGGCATAGTACGCCTATGTGCCACGCTTAATATTGTGGCACGAGGGAATTTCCAGGCAACCTCTGCCCTCCTCAGCGGGATCAGCCAGGCTACAATGAGCCGCATATTTATCCAGCTAGTACTGGCTATTTGTGACCTTATCCCTGTTTACATCAAATTTCCCGAGGATGCGGATGAGGTTGCCCAAATCAAACATGCATTCTATCGCATGGGAGGGATTCCGAATGTGCTAGGGTGCGTGGATGGTACACATATCCCTTTCCGCCCTCCCCGTGCACAGGAGCTGCATTATCGCAATAGGAAGCAATTCCATTCAATGAATGTCATGGTGGTCTGTGACCATGACATGAAGCTGCGGGCCGTGAGATCTGGCTTCCCCGGCTCATGCTACGACTCTTACGTGCTCCAGCAATCAGTCCTGTGCCGGAAGGTTGAAAACAATGAAATGCCACCTGGCTGGCTACTGGGTAAATAACTAACCATGACAAAGTATTTGTTGTAAAAAATGTGGCCTAGTAAGCTAAATTTTAAAATTTGGAAAAATTAACACGTACTAGTACTAATTGCTGTCTCTCTCATTGTGTTTATTCCACAGCGGACAAGGGATACGGGCAGAGAACGTGGGTCATGACTCCGGTCAGAAACCCACAGACCTCTGCCCAACTACGCTACAATGCAGCCCATCGCAAAACCAGAAGCATTGTGGAAAGAACCATTGGCCTGCTGAAAGCGCGCTTTCTGTGTTTGGCACAACCAGGAGGAGAAATGTTGTACAGCCCACAAAAGGTCTCCAAAATTATCCTCGCATGCTGTGTGCTACACAATATTTGCATATGCCACAGAATACAACCCCCTGAAGAAACAGCACTGGTGCCAGAAGTCCCCAACATGGCCGCAGAAACGAGTGAGAACACCCAGACTGGATTTGAGCTAAGGGAAAGCATGATCACTTCGTTTTTCGCGGTAAGCTACCTCACCTTCAATATATTACAAGTGCTGCACTACAGGGGAACTATTTGTTGTAGGCAATCATAAGGGGTGGTGTGAAAGTTGACCCAAACCACTATAAGGGGGGGTGTGTAAGTTGAACTAAACCACTATAAGGGGGGTGTGTGTAAGTTGACCTAAAGCAGTATAAGGGGGGGTGTGTAAGTTGAACTAAACCACTATAAGGGGGGGTGTGTAAGTTGACCTAAAGCAGTATAAGGGGGGGGGGGGTGAAAGTTGAACTAAACCACTATAGGGGGGGGGTGTAAGTTGACCTAAAGCAGTATAAGGGGGGGGTGTGAAAGTTGAACTAAACCACTATAAGGGGGGGGGGTGTAAGTTGACCTAAAGCAGTATAAGGGGGGGGGGTGTAAGTTGAACTAAACCACTATAAGGGGGTGTGTGTAAGTTTACCTAAAGCAGTATAAGGGGGGGGGGTGAAAGTTGAACTAAACCACTATAAGGGGGGGGTGTAAGTTGACCTAAAGCAGTATAAGGGGGAGTGTGTAAGTTGAGCAAAAGCAGTATAAGGGGGGGGGGTGTGAAAGTTGAGCTAAACCACTATAAGGGGGGGGGGTGTAAGCTGACCTAAAGCAGTATAAGGGGGGGTGTGTAAGTTGACCTAAAGCAGTATAAGGGGGGTGTGTAAGTTGACCTAAAGCAGTATAAGGGGGAGTGTGTAAGTTGACCTAAAGCAGTATAAGGGGGGGTGTAAGCTGACCTAAAGCAGTATAAGGGGGAGTGTGTAAGTTGACCTAAAGCAGTATAAGGGGGGGGTGTAAGTTGAACTAAACCACTATAAGGGGGTGTGTGTAAGTTTACCTAAAGCAGTATAAGGGGGGGGGGTGAAAGTTGAACTAAACCACTATAAGGGGGGGGGTGTAAGTTGACCTAAAGCAGTATAAGGGGGAGTGTGTAAGTTGAGCAAAAGCAGTATAAGGGGGGGGGTGTGAAAGTTGAGCTAAACCACTATAAGGGGGGGGGTGTAAGCTGACCTAAAGCAGTATAAGGGGGGGTGTGTAAGTTGACCTAAAGCAGTATAAGGGGGGTGTGTAAGTTGACCTAAAGCAGTATAAGGGGGAGTGTGTAAGTTGACCTAAAGCAGTATAAGGGGGGGTGTAAGCTGACCTAAAGCAGTATAAGGGGGAGTGTGTAAGTTGACCTAAAGCAGTATAAGGGGGGGTGTAAGTTGAACTAAACCACTATAAGGGGGGGGTGTAAGTTGAACTAAACCACTATAAGGGGGGGGGGGTGTAAGTTGACCCACATAACAATTAGGGGTGTTGTGCAAGTTGACAACAATTGACCTTTAAAACCATAAAAAAAAAAAATTGCTACAAACAAAATGTAAAAATAAAAACTAACTACACTTTTTCTTATTTTGTAGGCACCATGAAGAGAGACACATTTGTTGAAATTTTTCTTTAAAGCAAAAAACCCCCCAAAAATAAAAAAAATATAAACCAAGAAACATGGTGCAATGTGTTTACTACTGAAGGTCATAACATTGATTTCAATCCAACAGCAAACCAACGCTCAGGCGCTGTCTTGAATAGCGTGTGAAAAAATTACAGCGCCTATAAAGCAGATCAGAAACATCATATTCACCAATGTAGGCATTCTTCCCAACAACGCCAGATAGCGACTGAGGAGGCCTGCTATAGCGAATCACAGGCGTTCGTGGCGTACGCTAGCGGCGCTCACAGCGCCGCACTTCAGGTGCTCATCTGTCGCTACCTGGCGCTATTACTGAATCGGCCTCAATATGTACAGGCCCACAGACAAAACTGCCAAATACCTGATAGACTGGGAAGAGTATGGACAAAACCTCATGTCTGCCAAAAGCATGTGGGAAACAATGTTTTGGTCTGATGAGACCAGGGTTACACTTTCTGGCCATAATTCAGGAAGCATACTCAAAGTTTTGGGCTGGCCCAGCCAGAACCCAGACCTGAGGGCTATACAGAGATGATACCCATACAGCCAGAACTTTTTCAAGCAAGAGTGGGGAAAGATTTTTTTTTTTGTTGGTTCTCTTATGAAAACCTGCATTTTAACTGAGGTGTTTTAACTGAGATGTTTTTAACATCTCAGTCAAAGTGTGTTGTAAATTGCATACTTAAAATTCAGAACACTTTCTTTATCTACTGTCCCGGTACTTTTTTCTTACTATTAAAATGTTACTATAGTAAAGTATAGTCACTAGCAATGTTGCTCGTGATCAGAAATACTCAAATGAATATTTAATGTGTATGTGTGAATGTTTAATAGGAGTAGCTCATTATTTCCTCATGCATGGCTATGTACATAAAATGTTTCAAATATCTGTCGTTAAGTCTCTGATGAGATACTCCGAGCAACATGGAATCTACCGACTTATGTTAAAGAACATTTTCCATCTCCTTCATATAGTTTTACACTGGAGAATGTCTTCAGAAAGTCATTGCTGTATCTGCTGATGTGATCGTTCAGTATGTTCATCCATACATTATTAATGAATGAAGTCTGGAGCCTTGTAGACACTGTGCTGACTCCTGCCAGCAGATGTGGAGGAAATGCGATACAGAGCAACAAAAGAAAGAGCTTTTACATTTCACTAGACAAAAACTGATATTCATTCTGCTTTTAATTTGTAGTACATTAGTATGTTATGATGATGGAGTTTATGCCGTCTGACAAGTAGCATTTTTGACTACTGAACTGACCATAAATCATTACAAACACAACGACGTCTTATTTATGCATTTATTGGGGCGCATGCATGCTCCAAGTACTGTACATAGGCTTTTAATTGGGCTCTCCCATGGATATGCCATTCAATACCTGTCCTCTGTGCGCTAGTGCAGACTGTATAGGAGTGCTTGAAAATATAATATATTATTTCAATTTTTTTTACCCAAAAGTAAATCATAGTCAAAATCACTTTAAAACCTTGGATGTGTCCAATATATCTAGTTGACGCTACAGAATGCAATCCTGGTAAGAAGGTATTTATAGTTAGCAGGTGAGAAGAGCTAGTCTGAATGTTAATAGTCCTTTATATAGATCTGGGTTCCAAGGGCAGCTGGATTAAACTAATATGATCACTTCTGCAGACAGCAGAACAGTTAGGAACTAGTTAACTTCGCACAGATATGCCCAGACATGTGTCTGTGTTATAGGAAGATTACACCCACAATCTGGAGCTAGAAGCAGCCGGAACATTGTATCTCGAGTGTCACAATGAGCATAAACTACTTTAATGTTGCAGTTGGATGATGCATATTAATGCTGCCGGAGGTGTGAAGATAATGTGTGGAAACCACCAAGAAATTCAGTATTCTGTACTTTTTGTCTTGGGAATACCTATGCAGAAGAAGGAAGGGAAGGGGACCAGCACTAAGCAAAGACAGCTAGAGAACCATGGAGAGGCCAGACAGCCATACTGAGGACCTTCAGATGGGCCAAAATTCTTGCCCATCTTCAGTATAACTGTCTATTTAGTCTGATATCCCATCTAGAAATCAGCTGGGCTGATTGACTCCATCTACCCCTGTTGCAGTTACAGAATAACACCATTTTTTTTAGCGCCACTAGATCTTTTGGTTAGTGGACTGAGGTGGGAATTTGCATTTGATATCGCGAGACAGGGTTGAAAAGTCTATGCCTGATGCTGAAGTGTTTTGATATCTCCAGTTGAAGCATTTTGTTGAGTGTATAATTAGAGGAAAATAATCCTTAGATAATATTACTTCTTTTGAACATTGCCTCTTAAATCCGAATCTAAAGGATAAAATTAAATATATAAATAGTTAATCCATAGAATATGATAAATTCATGTTTAAACTATTTAAATTCATGGCGAGCACTTACAATTTTTTAGGTCTCCTTTAATGTTCTTATACAAATAGGAACACCTTGGATGTGTCACAAAGATTCATGATGCACCTTTTCAGATCATGCACATTGCCCATTTACCAATTTAAAATGGTCGCCTAAATAGAGAGAATCTCCTAAAAATATAGGTAGATACAGGGTTTCAATATACTGAACTTTTGTGAATCATAGCATTCTGTTTTCTGCCAAAGGCAATTGCTACTTACCCCAAACTGGGGATTCCCCTCGCTCGCTTGCCCTTGTTGGTTCGGTTGCCCCCCTAAGCATTTGTGTCCTTTTATTTTTTTATATTAACATTAATCAATTCTTATTATTATGTTGACTTTTATTTGACTTTCAGCAGAAAAAAAACACAATGACATTGAGTTTAAAGCATAACAAAAAAGTCAGTGGAAGGTCTCAGGTGGTAAGTGGGGAGAGGCTATTGATTGTTGACAAGATAGTTCTGAGCTGAAACACCTGGGGGTGGAAGGCAAAGGTGAGCAAAATTCAGGATTTAACATTTGGCTTGTCTGCTATTCTGTTGCAGGGGATGGGTATTTCTGGTGAGTCATGTTGGGGGTAATAATGTCAAAAGTAGTTATTGGCTTGTCCAATAAGTTAGAAATTTCTTTTTTTTTTTACTCTTACAGTGAAGAAAACCAACAATCAAGAGCAACATGAAGTTTGTTCACCCCAAAACCAATAAAAAATTCTGTTATTAGACAGAAAAGTATTTTTGGTATAATTTTAATCTTTCCGCAAAACAAGGTTGATGGCAATAAAGTGTCTTTGGACAGTGATCTTGCCCAGCACTAAAGTATGGTACAACTAACATAACTTTCATGGTTCACTTGTGCACTTTTTGCTCTTTGTTGCCTTCTATCTGATTGCTGCCTTATAGAGATGAGAGAATTTTTAAAAAATGTGATTCGGCCGATTCGCCAAATTTTCCGAAAAAATTCATTGCGGTCCGAATTTATTGGCGGCAAATCACTATAAAAAATGGCTATTTCTGATCTACCGAGAGCCCCAATAGGCTTGCAAAACATTTTGCCTTGCTGTAACACGCATAGGATGCGTGCTCGGTTAGTGAAATAATACTGTAAAGAAGTATGAAATGTAGATCAGAGGCATCGCTATTAGAATCGCTGTCGCAGAACAAAACAATGGCAGAGCCTTGAGTTGGGATCAGCATGAGGAGCCTATATATTGCCTGAAAGACACACCCTGGAGTTGGCAGCAGCATGATGAGCCCATATATTGCCTGAAAGACACACATTGGAATTGGCAGGAGCACGAGGATCCCATATATTGCCTGAAAGACACACTGGAGTTGGCAGCAGCATGAGGAGCCCATATATTGCCTGAAAAGCACACTGGAGTTGGCAGCAGCATGAGGAGCTCATATATTGACTGAAAGACACACTGGAGTAGGCAGTAAAATGAAGAGACCATATATTGCCTGAAAGACACACCTTGAAGTTGGAAGCAGCATGAGGAGCCCACATATTGACTAAAAGACACACTGGACTTGGCAGCAACATGAGAAGACCATATTTTGCCTGAATGACAAACCCTGGAGTTGGTGGCAGAATGAGGAGACCATATACTGCCCGAAAGACACATTGGAGTTAGCAGTAATATGTGGAGACCATATATTGCCTGAAACACACACCCTGGAGTTGGAAGCAGCACGAGGAGCCCATATATTGCCTGAAAGACACCCTGGAGTTGATAACAGAATGTTTTACAAACAAGGTAAAACATATAGTACAGAGAACAATATGAGCTTACAGTATAAATGATGGGGGTGGAGACAAAAGGTAGGGATCACAAGTGTTAGAGCTTGAGTTGGGCTGCATGTGCTGTTTGAAGGTTATATGAGTTGCTTAAGCCAGGTCATATGCTTGTCTGAAGACGTGAGTTTTGAGGGCACTTTTAAAGGCTTGGAGTGATGGTCAGCATGGTGGCAGAAGGGGAAAGTCTAGAGGCAAATGTGCCTGGGGCTGGGGTAGACCACCTGCTGCGTGGCAGGCTACCTTCCGGGGAGGTAGTGGAACAGGGGTTCCTGGAGTCGGTGGCAGTAGCAGTGAATTAGTGCGGACTGTTGGTGGGAAAATCAGCTACTTAGCGATGTGGCAGTTTTTCATCAAGCATCCACAGGAGGTTAACATGGCCACATGCAAAGATGTGTAGGCAGAAGGTGAAGCGTGGCCAGAGTCCCAATGTTGGCCCCATGGCCCTGCGTCAACATATGGAGCTTTGCCATAAAGCTGCTGCATCACCAAGTGGAACGCTCCCTGTTCCAGCCAGCCAAGGCTCCACCACCTCAGCCGAAGGGAACTGTGTGTCATACCCATCCTCTGTTGCTCCAGATGTTCCTGCTCCTCCTACTCCGCGTCAGTCATTCCACCAGCAATCCATCAGCGAAGCCATGGCCAAGAGACAACAGTATACGCCCACTCATCCAATGCGCTGAAGCGAAATGTGCTCCTGTCCAAGTTGCTGGTGCTGCAGTCCCTCCCTTTTCAGGTGGTGGACTTTGCACCTTTCAGAGAACTGATGACTTGTGCCAAGCTGAGGTGGGGAGTCCCAAGTCGTCAATTCTTTGTGAAGAAGGCAGTACCAGCCCTGCACAATTTTGTTGAACAGAAGGTGGGCCAGTGCTTGAGCCCGTCGGTGTGTAGCAAAGTGCACTGCAAGCGCTGACATGTGGAGCTGTAACTATGGTCAGGGACAATATATATCCTTTACGGCCCACTGGGTGAATGTGGTTCCTGCACATCCACAACAGCAACTTGGACAGGTCATGGCGCTCTGAGGCAGTTGTTCCTGTGACAGTGTGCGACTCCGTCTCCTCATCCTCCAGCATTTCCTCTGCCTCCACTGCATGGACAAATCTCAGTGCCCCTCCAGCCTACCATGTGTGCAGAGCACAGCGGTGTCACACTGTTCTTCACATTGTTTGCCTTGGCGAACATAGTCACACAGGGGAGGAACTGCTAAAATTAATTAATCAAGAAATTAAATCATGGCTTACTCCACAGAAACTGCAAATAGGAAACATGGTGATGGACAAGTGGAAGAACTTCTTGTCTGCACTGCAACAAGGAATCCTGAGCCATGCCTCCTATATGGCACATGTGTTCAATCAGGTTGTCATGCATTTCCTGAAGTCTTCCCCCACCTGCAAGACATCCTAACAATGGGAATGAAACTTTGCATGTACTTCAGCCACTCGTACACTGCAAAGCACAACCTTCTTCAGTATCAGAACAGTATCCCCCAACATAGTCTGATTTGCGACGTTTCCACCCGTTGGAATTCCACCCTCCATATGTTGGACCGACTATATGAACAGAGAAAAGCCATCACCGATTTCTTGATGATCCAAGCGGATAGGGAGACTCCCCTGTGTAACTTCAATGTAAACCAGTGGCAGCTCATACGTGACATCTGCCATTTGCTCAGGCCCTTTGAGGAAGTAACCTTTTAGTCAGTCACCAGGATTACGGGATGAACAACGTCATTCCACTGCTTCATTTACTACAACATGTGTTGGAAACCATGGCTGGTCAGGGCACTGGAGACATGACACAGACATCTCACGGCAACATGAACCCTGTGGGCCCTGAACTGGAGGAGAAGGAGGAGGGGGAGGGGCACAGTGGAGCACAGTTTAGGTTTCGCAAAATGGCTGTTTTTTCTAGTCATCTGACAGGATGATCAATAGCAGCCAGAGGAACTAGAGGGTTGGTTAGACAGAGGACCCTGGTGAAAAAGATATTCAGAACTTAATTTAAATATTTTTCACAGTTTAAAATTAAAAACTATTTTTAACTGTTTTGAATTTTGAATTTAAAATAAAGCATACCCACCTTCCCTCTAGGTTTCCTGTACAGTGTCTCATGCATATGGGGTGGTATCTCATGGATCAGGTGCCAAGCAGCCGGCTCTCTTCCCTAGTAGGTTACTGGAGGGGAATTTCTGGAGAAACTTCTCCTTGATACCCCCCTCCACAGGGACACTGAATCATATGGGGGGACTCCCCAAAAGCCCTGCCTTTATTAAACCATTCCATCAGGGAAGCCTCTGCATTAACACCAGCTAAATGCTGGGTTTGAAGGACATGGACTGCTGTAACCCTGAACACCAGTCGATGGTAGGGGAGCTCTGGACCAGTGGACCTGATGAAAAGATGCTGCCCAGCAGGTGACAGAAGAAGGAAGACATTGAGGGTGTGAGCACTGGTAAGAGGCTGATTCATTACTAACGCCCTGTATCGGCAGATGAGCACCTGTAAGGCGGCGCTTAGAGCGACCGGGCGTTGTAACAGAGCACCTCAGTGGCTGTAGTAACCTGGCCCGCATTGATGAATGTGATGTATGTTGGGCACTCTTACACCAATACAGTGCTCCAGGGAGTGAAAGGTAGCGCCTGGGCAGTGCGACTGACTCTCGGCGCTCCACACCATACTTCATCAATAAAGGACACACACACAATTCTGCATAAAAATATAAAAAGTCAAAAAAGTTTCTAAACGTGTATGTTTGCAGCCAGGAGAGTTCACACAATGGTTTGAGCAAAAAAAAAGCAAAATAAAATGTCAAACACGCTGTTTAAACACAAGCAAATAAATGGCCATAGAAATGTATGGGAGAGCAACACTGAGCAAAAGGTAATACCTGGCGCTCTGGTAGCTAGAGTGCCGGCACTATACGCTGAGCCACCTGTAATAATACATTGGACGTTAAATGATGCTGTTAGAGTCGCTCACCAGATTCGATTTCATAGGTTTTGTGTACAGCGCCCAGTGTTCACTAGAAGCTACCTGTCACTACGAGGCACTATGGCGCTATCCCTTCTTAAATAACCCCCTTAAAGTAATTAATGAAACGACTTATTTATAATGAATTGTATGTTTGTTTTACCTTAATAAACTAGTAAGACCCCATTGTCCCCTAAGCCATGCAAAAGGAAGGGGTCCAGTAGGCCATCAGCCTCTAGTGACAGGTGGCTTCTTAAAAACCCAATCCTACCCTATTACATGCAATGGCATGCAATTTTCACATGTGTTTTGCAATTTGCACCTTTAAAAATAATGTCTCTTATGCCAAATCGCCCCAATAAGTGAAAAATTCATGCTGGCAAATCTGTGCAAGGCCTGAGGTGAATTTCTGGCCTGTGCTGAATCAGTTCCAACTTTTTTACAATGAACAGACCCCTATTTATTCTTTATTTGTTTAAAATGACAACCAAAAAAAAATGAAATGTGAGTGGTAAGTGAGCATGCTATAAACTATGGCAAACAGCCTTTAAATAATAACATTTTATACCCTGTTAAAGATAATACATTCTAGTTTTCTATGCTGCATCAACATTTTCACTATTGCTGAATTATCTTTTTGTTCAAAGACTAAATTGCATTTTGTATTTGGTAAAAATACATTTCTTCTACTGAAGGTATACAAATATTCATTTTAAGAATTGTATAAAAGGTTATTTAGAACAGATTGTTTTAGAATCTTTAATGTGAACCCAGCTCCATTAAGGAACTCTGGCATGATTTAGGTACACTTATATCCACTAATATGTAGGTCTAATGAGTCCTATGTATGTATTGTCGTGTATTGTTGTTATAGTTTGTATTTGAAATCTAATCATGTAATCTAGAGGTTAATGAGAGCCTGATTTATGAATTGCACCACTCAGCATAATTCTGCTGACATTGGTGTTTGCCTTGGCTGTTTCCATAAGCGCAAATTGAATGGCGCATCAAGTCAAAATGTTTGCTCTTAAAGAGAAAATCCAGTGACCGGGTAAACAACCTGCCCTGCCACTCTCCCCTGATACTGAGACAAGGCCTACAATAAAAAAAATCCTTACCTCGCACAAGATCCAGCAAAGTCCCAGATGCTCCTTCGGTGACCGCATGAACCGTGCACAAAGTGCCTTTCCCTGCTCTGTGCATGGGATTGCACCACTCTATGTGTGTCCTCGTCTGCTCACTTGATCCAAGATGGTGAGGCCTAGTGCTAGAATCCCTACTGGGCACTGTCTGGCTGACTCCCCCCCTTTAGCTTATTACTAGTTATAAAGATTATGCCATCTCAAGTTTTTGGTATGCTTTTTCCTTTATACCGGATTAACATTGCAACAATTACAAATTTACGAATCTGGCCATCCAGTCATGTGCAGTGATGTTAAAAAAAGTTTCATAAAATATCCCTGAAGGGACTGACCATAGGGATAGCAGGAAGAATTCCCAGCAAGCCACATGGTTTTACGGCTGGTTAAGCTGGGTGAAGCATCCAGCATGCTGGCTACCTCACCCAATGCCTGGGCTGGAATTCCTCTTCTCCCTCCAATGCCTCCCCTTCTGTCTGTCCCCACTGCACCCCTCTACTGAGAAACCCCAGCCCATGATCTGGTCCTGCGATGCCATAGGCTCAGATGGGGAGTGCGCATGTTGACCAGTTAGAAATCACTTTGGGGTAGGGGTAAGGGGATTGTAGGCTGGTCATGGGCTGGCCGCTCCCTTTTAGTATATTTTCTTTATTACAGGATTTGTGATTTTGTGACAGTGGTTTTAAATTAAGGCTGTCTCATAATGCTTTTGGTTCCATGTCTCATTAATTGCAGCAACAATACAGGAGGAAGCAGAGGAAACATAAGTGGTATTTTATAGGGGTTTAGCAGGGGTGTAACTATAGGGGGTGCAATCACACTAGGGCCCATGAATGGGGAGGGGCATCATTGGTGCTCCTTTACCTTATTTATAAGTTGTGTGTTTGCTTAGCATCCTTTAGAGAAAGGAGGCACCATTTGTCTCTACTGTTTATGTCTTTAGTTGTCTAGCTGCATCCATTTGAGTTTCTGTCTTTAGTTGTCTAGCTGCATCTATTTGAGAAAAAAGTTTGCTTTGAGAGGACCCAAGTTATTGTTCACAACAGGGCCCCATCACATTTAGTCCTAACCCCACTGGGGTTTAGGATTTTTCTATAGGGCTAGCTCACACCGAAAGGCCAAAAGTCTGGGAGCATTTTTCACTCAGCTTAGAGTAAAGCTCAACACATCACATGTGGAGGCTGATTCACTACTAGTGGCAGGTATTGCCAAATGAGCGTCTATATAGCTGCGCTTAGAGCGAGTGGGCGCTGTAACCCAGAGTTGCGGTCGCTCTAGTAACCTGGCCGGCATTGATGAATATGATGAGGTTTGTTGGGCGCTCTAACAACAGTACAGCACTGCAGTATGCGAGAGGTAGCGCCAGCTCAGTGCGTCCAGCACTTGGCGCTCCACACCATATTTATCAAAACACTAGACACACACAGCGTCGGTGCTCTAAAGCTGGGCGCTGTAGCATAGAGTGCCAGACACTGTGTGATCAAAGTCTGTTTTTGAACACATATCCACCAGTAACAAAGTGAAAACACATGGAATTATGTTGTTTTAACACTAGGACAATAACACTTTAGTGCCAGACCTGTAAATCATTCTGCATAAAAATATTAAAAGTCCCCAAAAATTATAAACGTGTTTGTTTGCAGCCAGGAGAGGCCACACAATGATTTGAGCAGAAAAAAAAAATTTAAATAGCCAAACACGCTAATTATACACAACTAATGAAAGGCCCATTGAAATGTATGGGAGAGAGCTACAGAGCAACAGGTACTACATGGTGCTCTGGAAGCTAGAGCGCCGGCGCTATAGGCTGAGCCACCTGTAATAATACATCAGACATTACATGGCGCTGTTAGAGGCGCTCACCAGATTCGCTTTCTTAAATGTGGTTTTGTATGCAGCGCCCAGCGTTCACCAGACACTGCCTGCCACTACGAGGCACTACCTGGCGCTATCCCTTCTTAAATAACCCCCAAAATGTATTTCAATGCACTGCAACACAACCTACCATAACCCGTGCATTTTGTTGTAAAAGTCTTATCAATAAAGACAAGCATTATTCATTATTCAGTATTCTTTTTGTTGGGTATTTTCTTTCATCAGAAAGGAAGGAAAACCTTAATAATAAAACAAATAACGTTGGTACTGTACTGGTATACATGCAAAAATCTGGTGAATATCTGGGTCATAGAAACATAGAAACATAGAAGGTTGACGGCAGAAGGAGACCATATGGTCCATCTAGTCTGCCCTTATGTAGCTGTATGTACTCTTTATCTTAGGATAGATGTGTGCTTATCCCAGGCATGTTTAAATTCAGTGACTGTTGATTTTTCAACTACCTCTGCTGGAAGTTTGTTCCAAGCATCTACTACTCTTTCTGTAAAATAATATTTTCTAACATTGCTCCTGATCTTCCCCCCGACTAGTTTCAGGTTGTGCCCCCTTGTTCCATCATTAAGTTTCTTCTTAAAAACACTTCCCTCCTGAACCTTATTCAATCCTTTCACATACTTAAAGGTCTCAATCATGTCCCCCCTCTCCCTTCTTTCCTCCAGACTGTACAAATGAAGTTCTTTAAGTCTCTCCTGATAAGTTTAAGTCCTTCCACCATTTTCGTTGCCCGCCTTTGGACACGTTCTATTTGAATAATGTCTTTTTTGCAGGTAAGGTCTCCAGAACTGCACATATTCTAGCTGTGGCCTTACCAGGGCTCTATACAGCGGCATCACAACCTCCCGCTTCCTACTGGTGATGCCTCGAGCTATGCAGCCAAGCATCCTGCTTGCTTTTCCCATTGCCTGGCTACACTGTCCACTCATCTTGCAGCTATCAGTAATCAGTACCCCTAAATCTCTCTCCTCCGAGGTCCTGGCTAACACAGTACTGCCCATACGGTACTCAGAGCAGGGATTCCTTCTACCCAAGTGCATGATTTTACATTTAGAGACATTAAACTCTAGTTTCCACAGTTTTGACCATCTATCCAGTAAAGCTAAATCATTTTCCATGTTGCAGACACCTCCAGGAATATCCACCCTATTACTAACCTTTGTATCATCAGCAAACAGACAAACTTTTCCTACCAAGCCTTCTCCTATGTCACTTACAAATATATTAAAAAGAATGGGGCCCAGGACAGAGCCCTGCGGCACAGCACTTGTAACTCGCCTTTGTTCAGATTGCACACCATTTACAACAACACTCTGATACCGATCCCTCAGCCAACTGGAAATCCACTGAACTATCCAGGGATTGAGTCCTACCTTCAATAACTTATCTATGAGCTCCTTATGTGGTACAGTGTCAAAGGCTTTGCTAAAATCCAGATAGGCGATATCCACAGCACCACCTTCATCTTTAGTCACTTTAGTGACATTGTCAAAGAAATCAATAAGATTGGTCTGACATGATCTGCCCTCAGTAAAGCCGTGCTGTTTTGGGTCCAATAGGTCATTAATTTTTAGATGGGAAATTATCTGTTGTTTTAAGAGTGTTTCCATTAATTTGACCACTATAGATGTTAAACTAACTGGCCTGTAATTACTGGCTTCTTCTCTACTCCCCTTTTTATGGATTGGTACAACATTGGCCATCATCTGGAACCTCACCAGTTGAAAGGGAATGGTTAAGTAAATCAGTCAGAGGGGCTGCAATCACAAACCTAAGTTCCCTTAGGTCTGATTAGATTAGATTTTTTGTCATTTGTAGATTAATGAAAGTGTTAACAAGTCATGAGACCCTGCTTATTCTGTTTGATGTCTCTTAAAGTGGATCTACATGGAAAGGCTTTTGTCTCAACAATTAACAGGGTGTATCTCCTTTTCAATTTAGTTTTTATTTTTAGAAGTAGGTAATTTTTTTTGCAGTTGGAACTCACTTTTCCTTGCCTGCCTCAAACTAGTGGCGCCCAGGGAGGCCACAACAGGGCCACTTTGATGCTATCAGCTTTGGTGATTGATGTGCACTGCTGACCTGGTTGCAGTCAAGAGAGAAGCAGACTATTCTGAGTAGGGATGAGCGAACCGGTTCGGATGAACTGGATTTCGCTCCGAATTTCGGGGAAAATTCGATTCGGCACGAACCCGAATTTTTTTTTTTAGGTTCGTGCCGATCGAATTTTCCCTAAAAAAAAATAAAAAAATGCCGGCATGGTGGGAGCAGGCAGGCCGGCTACGCTGTCAGCGGGCGGCGGAAGCCGGCCCGCTGACAGCGCAGCCGGCCTGCCCGCTCCCACCATGCCGGCATTTGTTTAAAAAGCAAACACTTACCTGCATGGTCGGAGCGTGGAGGCCGGCGCCGCTCTCAGGCGCCCTCTGAGGACGCGCCCTCTGAGGACGCGTCCTCTGATGACAGCTGAGAGCGGCGCCGGCCTCCACGCTCCGACCATGCAGGTAAGTGTTTGCTTTTTAAAAAAATGCGGGCATGGTGGAAGCGGGCAGGCCGGCTGCGCTGTCAGCGGGCTGGCGGCGGCCCGCTGACAGGCGTAGCCGGCCTGCCCGCTCCCACCATGCCGGCATTTTTTTTTCAGATGAGCGATTCGTGAAAGTTCAATTCGGGCGAACCCGAATTTCTTGGGGAAATTCGGCGAATCGCCCGGATCGAACTTTCAAGAAGTTCGCTCATCTCTAATTCTGAGCAATGGCTTACTGATGATGCACCAGCACTGCATCTAATAAACACGGGATACCATCCCCATGTAGACTGCTGTCTCATACTGGTATGGCCCACACTGTGCTTCTTCCTTAGCAGCAGGCAGTGCTCCACTCACACTACTGAGCCCAATATAGGAGAATGAGCAGGAATAGTGTCCCTGACCCATCTGCAAAAAACAGGATGGCTAGGATAAAAGCGCCCCCTTGATGTACAATGTGCCTAAAAACAGCCCTCACCAATGACTGATAGCGGTGGTGCTCTGTATCGTCTAAAGTTGATCCCTGAAAGCTTATTACTAGTTCTAAGAAACCATTTTTAAACCAGCCTTGAATTAAAGATGCTCAAAAATCAGCAATATGCATCATGTCATGGATTATGTCATAATCGGTAGACTAAAGTGAAGTATAAAAGGATAATTATATAATTATATATTTTCTTAGTCTCCCCCTCTCTGGCATGGGACTTCAGTTTACCTGCCAGGGCTCCCATGTCTCTGATCACTCACCTGTAGTGCCGTTATAATATGCTTGGCCAGAGGGTGGCCATGGCCTGTCTGCTGCAGTCTTGCACTGAGAAAAATGTGTACCTGTGTTCAGTTGACCATGTACAGAGGCACCCATGGAACTCCATGGGATAGCTCCATGCACATGCCATGCTAACTTCGCTTTCGAGAGTGCTGCTACAGGGGAGCGTTCACAGGTAAGTAGGGGGACTCATGCCATAGAGCACGTTCTGGTGTGAGTTTTGTGGAAAAGTCCAGAAAACTGGACTTTCCTTTTAAGAATATGGTTTTGATCACTTATTGTTGCAGTTTATTTTAATAAAGCTTCTACCTGATTTTATCACACAATTGTGAAATAAATCTTCAAAGCTTTGGGTCTTGGCGTGGAGCAGTTTTTGCCCCCATATTCTGGGGTTAAAGAGTCTCTTACAACTTGAATCTTTCTTGAACTTGAAGTTTTATTACAATAACAGCCTAAACAAGTTGCACATAATCTACAGTAAATTGTGCGACTCTTGGAAAACGATGGAATCTTCAATTCTTTAAAAATAATTGGTTTTAAAATGTGTTGTGATTATTTTAGACAAGGCTGAGACATGAAGAAGCTGATTCACAGCAAAGCATGCCCTTGTTTTGGCAATCTGCCCTTTGACTCCATTTTGTCCTCAGAAGTGATATAATTTGTTATGTTGGTTATACAAAAAATGTGTTTAGTGGAAGTTTAGATTAATTAGGGCCATTGTGTTGTGCAAGAACACATTTTTAGCAGATGTCCAGGGCTTTCACCCATTGCCAAATATTTATCTCTTATTTCAATCTAAAAGGAACACATCCGTTTGTATTATTTTACTAATCACATAGATTTACTCGAAATAAAACTGCCTGGAGCGAATCTTTGCCATGCCCCATGATGTTCTGGGATCCCTGTTGACCCAGAGCTGCATTATAGATGCCTTGCCGCAGTACAGTTGTTTTGAATTACAGGTGAGCATATCAGGGGAAGCAACAGCATGAAGACCCCAGAAGTGTTGGCTCTTTCAAAGGTGTCACATTTGGGGCTTAGGAGTAGTCATTCTTGATTACCGCATGGTCTGGGATATGTGGGCCTCTGCCATCCTCTTCCCCAATTCTGAGTGGCATTTCATTTGATGTGAAATCCAGGTATTGATTTCGAGAAGATCAGAACTAAACCGTTTTTTTCTCTAACCCTAACCCTAATGCTTTATATATCTGTTGGAAAACAAACTGAAATTCCTCAGACCATAGCACATTTTACCACTTGCTTTCCATGCGTTTTTTTTGCAAAACATAGCTAAATGGGCTTGGATGCTTTCCAAGGCCTCTCTCCTGCCATGGGCATAGCGTGGGGGGCAGTTGTCAGTTGTATGTGTTACTCAGCCAATCAGCAGTGGTTGTTACCATTCAGATTGCAGCATTCAGATTTCCCCTGGGGCATCCCCTGGGGCATCCCTGCTCTTTGAAACCCTTCCAGGGTGCTGGTAATACCTCACCTTTCCCTGGTCCAGTGGTGCATGCACGGGTTCTCATCTAGTCAGAGCCGTTTGGCTTTCGATAAATGGATCTGATTGTTACAGGTGGGAGCACCCTCTGCCACATCCCCTGCATACCGGTGACCTTCAGAAGTCAATCAGAGCCCTTTGCCAAAGGATGTAAACAGGGCAAGGGCTCTGAGAGCCCTTTTTTTGTAACCCCCCCCCAACCTAATTGCCGGGGGGAGGTAGGACGGGAGTGTTAAATTTGACTGGACTTCCACTTTAAAGCTGATCCCTGGTGAAATATTTGTTAAGTCAATACAGTTAAAGAGGAACAACACACAGGAATTTCACTTTTTCGTGTGTTGTTCCTCTCAGGTGGGGGATACCAAAATGGGATACCCCACTGTGTGCATCCCCACGGATCGTGCAGGAAATTCACCTTCCTGCTTTTCCCATTGCACAGACGTAGCCAAAACTGAGCACACTGATTAAATGAGTGGCCACATCCCCCACTTTCGACTTGCTGCCTGAGACCACCATTCTGGTGTGGGTATGTGCACAGCTAGAAGTGAATAGAGATGTGGCTGCAGAACCCAGATGTGGCTTGGCCCCAGGGAGCATGTGTGTAATGCGAGTGTAATGGGCGATCTGGAAGATCTGACACAGCGGGGCATCCCGAATTGGGAAGGGGGAGAGAGTGGGACACAGATGGCTCTAGAGTGTTCAGGAGTCAATTCCTTATGGGGACCCTGAATAATGAGTCAGCAGGAAGAAGCAAGATTTATCAGTTTTACCAGGCAATGCAAAGTGCCATTTTAATGAAAGATGAAGGCCATTACAGCCAGCATGAGGTAAGCAGAAAGCAGGATAATGTAATCCTTTGTCTGGAATGTCCCTTTAATTGATGTTAACATAGCCACCTATACAGGGCCCTGAAATTAGTGTATACTTTGGCATGGCAGCAAGGCCGACAAGACTGCAGAATGGAGACCTCCTTGGGACCCCTCAGAACAGACACTCTGCAAGCCATGCAGGCTCCATTGACCCTCACCCTCCAATCAAAAATGGGATACCAGAAACCCACCAAGTGAGGCAAGCAAGTACACCCCACGATCTATGGTGCAAGGTTGATTAAATGGTGCACTAGATACTACTACTTGAGCGGTGGTCATCTACTTGCCTGCATCTCTCTTTGTTTCTTCTTTGCATTGAGACAAGTGTAGCTGGTCATACTCTATTACAGGTATAACTAGCCAGCTAATAAGAGAATATAAGGAACTGATGCAGCGCTCCATGCACACCATGGTAAATTATGATTTTTTGTGACAAGAAAATATGGGAATATAAAATCATAAGCCCATGAATTATTCTGCGTACATATTCATATTTTGCTGATGGAAGTGGCACATAGAGAGTATGGCGAAGTGTAGCACATAGATCTTCACAGCAGCTTTTTCTTCTTTTTTAAGAAACTTTTATTTGGTGCTCTCATGTTTGCTGTGTTGTGTGTTGTGTCTCTGGTGGGCAAAATAATTTAAGCTGCCACCAGAGACGGATTCAAGAGGACCAAAACCCTTGCAACCTGACTCTAGGGACCAATAGTCTCCAGGACTGAATTAGAGCTTTCTTCTGGGGCATCCTGATTTTCCTCCTGGGGCATCCTGATTTGGAATGCCCCATGCTGTAAGACCACACTAGTCGCTGTTAGGATGAGGTTCACAAAACAATGGTAGATTGTCTTGTGAACCAAATTCTGTTTAGTGGTGCCTCTTGCCCTCCAAGCTTGGAGGAGAAAGCTTTGAGCTCACAAGAAGGCAATCAACTCATGTCAATTTAAAGTCTGAGCCTTTATTGTTTTTATATTGGGTGAAATAGTACCTATGAGTTAGAAGCTTTAACATACTTGATTGGTTACATAGATTACGTTCTATTGGCTAAACAATGTTTCACACAGAATACATTAAAGCATTATTTGGGCAATTTGTTTATGCGGCACCAAGACAACTTGCCATAACAAACCAACTGAATTATCTCACCAATAAGTCTGGGCATCATGCCAGATGTTCTTGGCATTTAACCAAAATAATGTAATGTTTAACTAACCAGAACCCAGTGTGAGCTGTATTCAAAAGTATATAACTATAGAAAATCAAAATGGTGTCTTTAGATACATACCTTTAAATGAAACAAGGGATAATCCTCACGTCGCTTGATATGCTTCCACACTGGTGATGCTGCTGCGCAAGTGCGTGCCAGTGGCGGCATCCTTAGTATCCATCTATTGGTGGCATTTCTGAATTGCAGATGCTGATATGCACAGCCGAAGTGGAGCAGCCAACACCTTGTCTACCAATCAGGTTTTCTAACCACTCATTCATATGCATGGGTAGTAAACCTGATTGGCTGTGGCCTGCACATGTTTCACACTGCAGCACTGCTACTTGATACATGGGGGGCAGCATGCTTTAACTGTTACAGGGCTGGAGTCTCAAAAGAAAAAAATACACCATGTGTGCAGATCTGCCCTGCCAGATCTCATTACCAAATAATGTCCTGCTACAGCTGATTTGTGGCTGTGTACGTCATAAACAACGTGGCCAGAATATGAGATCCTCCGTTCATGTCACCCTACTGCCTTTCATGTCTTGACACTACTGTGAAGTATGGCCAAGTTTTTGACATTTCTGTACTCAGAAATATTTGCGGTTAGTGTCCCTATTACAATGGCGCCCCTTGTGGCACCACATTGAGCATCTCAAAGCCTAGCCCTGTATGCCAGTTCTGTGCAGATTGTTTGAGCCTAGCAATGTCTGAGCAACCCACAGAGTATATACCACTAGAGAGCAACGTAGCACATGATCAGACATATACACTTAAGAAAGTATCACCACTCGATGTGAAATAGGGACAGAGAACTATGCTAATTACTGTTCAGTATTTCTTTGAAATTATATTGACATAGAAAGTCCTTGCCAAGAGCATCATTGTCATCTTATATCTGTGCTATAAACAGCTGGATATATATTTGTCTTTTTCTCTACAATGTTATGTTGTTTTAAAAGTCAAACTTGTCTCATAAGCAACCCCTTTGTGTTTCTATAGTGATGTGGTTTTTAATACACTATAAAATAAAATTGAGCGGATTAGAGAAGTGTTGTTTACCAAAGTAACAGCAATGGCAAGTCACAAAATAATCATTAATGATTATCGCAATTACTTTATGTCCATTAAACTTATTTACACACGTTGACAGCATTCAAATCAATTCATTCACTGAGCTGATTAATGAGTTGTGGCATTTTGTTTGTTGCTGAAGATTATGGAGTTCTTTCTAGAAGCCTATCATATCTAGTTTAACCTAATTATATTCACATTAAAAAATGGATTATAACTGTAGACACAACATCAACATGAGTTACATTGTAATACTGTAATGTAGTACATGTTAAAATAAATAGACGTGAATGCTATTGTTATATAAGAGTATATGCTTTCATTGATTTCATTTAAAAACATGAAAAAATCTAATAATTTTGTTTAACTGGTTCTCTATTATGCCTGCAGCTAGATCTAACTGTATCCAACTGTAGTCAAAATTAAGAATCCTTATTCCAATAATTCACTTCAAACTTTCTGTGCTAGTAAGAAAATGCAATGTTATTTTGTGTCCTGAGCTATGTTTCTCATGAGAATTTTAGTTACTGCCCCCTCATAGTGGCTGAAATCAGACCACAGCTGGATGACTGTCTGCTACAGTGTATCGGGCAGGCTGATTCATCACTAACGCCAGGTAGCGACAGAAGAGCGTCTGTAACAGGCATTTTCAGAGCGCCCGCTAGTAGTCGCAGTGCTCGGCCGTGAGTTGCTAGTTTATAGCGACTCAGTTGCTGTTCAGTAATGTTGAATACATTGTGACGAGTCGCTATTTGACCAGTACAGCGCTGTATGGGAGCGCATGGTAGCGACTGCTCATAGCGACCGACTCACACCATATTCAAGAAAAAAAAAGCCTCACACAACTCTGGCGCAGAAAAAATGCTTATCTGAAGCCCAGAGCGCAGGAGGTGATGTGTTTAAAGTCTGTTTTCAAGCATTTATCAACTAGTAACAAAGCGAAAACATATGGAATTACATTGTAGCAACATTGTAACATGAACACTTTAATGTCAGACCTGTAATGTCATTTCTGAAGAAATATATAAAAAATGAAAAAATTGTGAAAAAACTGCATTTTCAATGCCAGAAGAGGTCATAGAATTTTGATTGTGATTTTTTGAAAAAACAAAACAAAAACAAATACCCCGTTTAAAGAGAAGAAAAGGTTCGCCCATTGAAATGTATGGGAGAGCGACAGGTAGTGAGAGGTCAGACCTGGCGCTGTGCAAGGCTGAACGCCAGCACTGTTCGCTGAGGCTATGAAAATGATGAATCAGATGCTACATGGCGCTATCCCAGTCGCTAAACAGATTCTGCTTGATAAATGTGTAATTGCGTGCCGTGTCCGGCGTTCACCAGTCGCTACCTCTCATTAACCAGCCTCTACCTGACGCTATCCCTTTTTAAATAAGGGCCTAAGACTCAACCATTAATGGTTCAACCAAGACAAGGTCATTAGAATAAAGATAATAAATATTTTTAATAGTACATAAAAATTAAAGTGAGATATAAAGCAAATAACTTTGCTTAAAATTAGACTTTGGCTAAAGCTTTCATTTTAAAAATACCATTTTGTGAATACTCACCTGTAAAATGGGTATTATAAGTATGTCACACACCCCACTTCAGACATTAATAATTACACTAGGGTTAACGCACCGCTAGGTGGCAGCATTGCAGAGAACTCTCCAAAAACTTCAACAGGCCCCTCCCGGTCTATACATACCTGGTACCTCCCAAGAACCTCCCAGTATTAGAACAGCAGTAAGACAAGGTACCAGAACCAACAATGTAACCCTCAACGTAAAGAACTAAACTTCACCAAATAAAGAGCCAGGATACCGAAAAGGGCGGGTGAAGTGGGGTGTGTGACATACTTATAATACCCATTTTACAGGTGAGTATTCACAAAATGGTATTATTCTAAGTATGTCACACACCCCACTTCAAACATTAATAATTACACTAGGGACATCCAACAGCAGTGTCCAGAAAAGGGTGGGTATCCGAATCAGGCAATAACGCAGAAAAAACTCAAACCACTGCAGCCTGCAAAACCTTGCGGCCAAAAACAGCGTCCGCTGAGGCCCGCACATCAACCTTATAGAACTTAGAAAAAGTATGAACAGAAGACCAAGTTGCAGCCTTACACACTTGTTCAACCGAAGCCTGGTGCTGAAAAGCCCAGGACGCACCAACCGCACGAGTAGAGTGAGCAGTAACTCGGAAAGGAGGATCCTTCCCCTTAGCCGAATAAGCACCAACAATGGCCTGACGAATCCATTTACTAATGGAAGATTTGGCCGGAGCCAAACCCTTCCTAGGCCCACATGGCACAACGAAAAAGGCATCAGTCTTACGAAAAGAAGACGTAGCACGTAGATAGTACCTGACACATCGTACCACATCCAAGCAGTGCAAAGCACTCTCCTTGACATTCTTAGGCTTAGGACACAAAGAAGGAAGAACAATGTCCTGGTTAAGATGAAAAGCAGAGACCACTTTAGGGAGAAAATCTGACTTGTAACGAAAAACCACTTTGTCCTGATGATCCTCAAAATAAGGAGCCTGAATAGACAAAGCTGCCAGCTCTGAAACACGCCGAACCGAAGTGATGGCCACCAGAAAGGCAACCTTCTGAGTAAGAATGGACAAAGCGACATCCCGCAAAGGCTCAAAAGGAGGAGCCTTAAGAGCAGAAAGAACCAAATTCAAATCCCACACTGGGAGCAAAGGCTTCCTAGGAGGCCGCACATGCGAAACCCCCTGGAAAAAAGTCTTGACCAAGGAATGACTAGCAAAAGATTTCTGGAAAAAAATAGACAAAGCAGAAACCTGCCCCTTCAAGGTACTCAGCTGAAGACCGGAGTCCAGCCCCGACTGAAGAAACTCCAAAATCCTAGACACCGAAAAGACCCGGCAAGGCAAAGACCTAGCCTCACACCAATCAATATAAGATCTCCAATACCTGTAATAGATGGAAGAAGAAGATCTCTTCCTGGCACTAATAAGAGTCCGAATGACCGCATCCAAAAGACCCTCCTCCTTTAAGATGGAGGTTTCAGCAGCCAAGCCGTCAAAGCCAGCGTTTGTAAACTGGGGTAACATAGTTGACCCTGAGTGAGAAGATCTGGCCGAAGAGGCAGATCGAACTGATCTACGGCCAGACGAACGATGTCCGCGAACCACACCTGCCTTGGCCACCTTGGAGCCACGAGAATGGCGGGAACTCCCTCCAGAACCAACTTTCGCAGAACCCTGCCTAGCATGGGAATCGGAGGGAACAGATAAAGAAACCCCAGGTCCCTCCAGCTCAGGGTCATGGCATCCACCGCCAGAGCCAGAGGGTCCCGGGACAGTGACACAAATGTCGGAAGCTTGTGATTGTGACGAGAGGCAAACAGATCCACCTCCGGCGTCCCCCACCGGAGACAAAGTGACCGAAACAACTGGGGATGGAGAGACCACTCCCCCCGACGGGACGCACACCGGCTCAGAAAATCCGCCTCTGTGTTTTCCACTCCCGGAATGTAAACTGCCGAGATGCAAGGGACATGAGTCTCCGCCCAGACCAAAATCAGAGACACCTCCCTGTGGGCACCCAGACTGCGAGTCCCTCCTTGGTGATTGATGTAAGCAACCGCCGTCTGATTGTCTGAGCGAACCTGAACCGGCAGACCTTGTAAATGATGCGTCAAGCGAGACAGAACCAACCTGATGGCTCGCAATTCCAGAACATTGATGGGCAAGTGGGCCTCCTGAGGGTCCCACTGCCCCTAAAACCGAAGATCCTTCCAAAAACCTCCTCAGCCTGACAAACTGGCATCCGTGGTGACAGTTTCCCAAAGCGGAGTCAGAAACGACCTGCCCTTCAGAAGGTTGTCCGAGACCAACCACCACAGAAGGGACTGCCGAACCCGAGGGGACAACCGGAAGGACCGATCCAACGACCCCAGACACCGGTTCCAAGACGCCAAAAGATGAAGTTGAGGAGTCCTCGTATGAAACTGAGCAAAGGGAACAGCCTCGAACGAGGCCACCATCAACCCCACCAGTCTCATCCCCAGACGAATGGACGGATGAGGATGGGAGAGGAGCAGCTGGACCAATTCCTGAATCAACAGAACCTTGGCCTGAGGAAGAAACACTCTGTGCTGGCAGGAGTCCAACGACATCCCCAGAAAGGTCACCACCCTGGCCGGAACCAGCGAGGACTTGGGGTAATTGATCACCCAGCCGAACCTCTCCAACATAGACACCACCGTGCTGGTGTCCCCCTCTGCTTGACTGAAGGAAGGAGCCATGATGAGAAGATCGTCCAGGTAAGGCACAATGCGAATCCCCTGAGCTCTGAGCAGGGCCATCACCCCCGCCAACACCTTGGTGAACACTCTCGGAGCAGAGGTGAGGCCGAATGGAAGAGCCACAAACTGAAAATGCCGATCCCCCACCACGAAACGAAGGAACCGCTGATGAGCAGGAAAGATCGGCACGTGCAGGTACGCATCCTTGATGTCTATGGACGTCATAAAGTCCCCCTGCCGAAGCGAACCGATCGCAGACCGCAGGGTTTCCATGCGAAACTTCCGAGGACGAATAAACCTGTTGAGGAACTTCAAATCCAGAATAGGATGGAAGGACCCGTCCTTTTTGGGAACCGTGAAGAGATTGGAGTAAAACCCGCGCCCCACCTCTGAAGGAGGAACCGGGCAAATGACAGCTAAATCTAGAAGATTCCTTACTGCCGCCAGGAGCCCCTGCGCGGCCAAAGGATCCAAAGACACCCGAGACCTGAAGAACCTTGGAGGAGGACGGGACTCGAACTCCAACTTGTAACCGGCCGAAACCACCTCCCGGATCCATCTGTCCGGGACCTCCTGGTCCCACACCCGGGAGAAAAGTTGCAACCGTCCCCCCACCCGAACGGGTGAGGGCGCCCCCTCATTGCTGGGTGGGCTTGGCAGCCGGCTTGGGCTTGGCACCCCAGACGCGAGTGGGGCGGCCACGGCCTCTGCCCCTATTCCAACTGGCGCCCCTGGGGGCCGGGAGCCCGCACCTCTACCGGCTCCGACTCCCCGAAAGGACGGATTGAACGAGACCATCCCCCGAAAGGAACGGCAAAATTTCTTGCGCTGAGGTAACTTACCTCCCTTGGCAACAGAATCCAGCCTCTCACCAAAAAGCCTCAAACCCAAAAAGGGCAGAGCCGTGAGCGATCTTTTTGAATTAAAATCGGCCGTCCACTGTCTCAACCACACACAGCGCCGGATAGCCACCAGCAAAGCAGTAGCCCTGCCACACATCTAGCACCATATACCAAAACCAGCATAACATACAAAACCCCCCTTACACCACCCCCCCCTCATTAACCAGAGACACAGGAACTGGTTAATACAAAACCAGCACCTTAAAGATGCGCCGGAGCGAGGAGGAAGGAGGAGGAGGAGGAGGAGAGGACGCAAACCGAGGGGCCATCGCAAGAAAACTAAAACACCTACCTGAGAGGGAGAGAGGAACCGCGCAGCCAGGCACCGCAGAAGATGGCGGCCCGCACACAGCGCTGTGAAGGAGGAGAAGACAAGCTCCGGGAGCGCGGGAGCCGAGAAGGCCCCGCCCCTCCGGGACATCCAATCAGTGCGCGGCCCGCGCGCGCGCGACCCCGCCCCCCGGCAGCGTCAGCGTCTGCCGGCGGAGACCGCGCTCAGACCTCAAGGACGGGACTGGCGGAGCAACCCGCCGGTTCCCAGTGCGCACCAGACACAGCCCACACACTGATAATCAGTTCCCCCCCCCCGGGCAGACCGGACACACAGGCTGCAAGCGCCGGACACGGCGCTCAGCCACAGGCGGGACCGCGGCGCAGCGCGCCGCGAGGCCCCGCCCCCCCCGGCTCCTGAGGGGAGAGGACAGACACACAGACAGGGGGGACAGAGGGACACCCAGGCAAAACTTGCAATAAAGGTAGTCACAGTAAAAATCACAAAAAGCCTCACAATGTAGCAGCGCAGCAGCCACACTCACACAGCATGTCACCGTCCCCAGCGCGCCCCACACCCCGGAATGAGAAATAACGATATCCCAGGGCTAGGCACATCCTGACCGCTAACCTCCTATTAAATGGGGCATCCCACATCCGGATCACCACTCCGGGAATCCCGCTATGCCCCGCAATGAAGGGTCGAGCGGAGGAGCTAATCTCCTAGGCACCAATGGTGCCGGCTACCTTTTTGCCCGGCCTACAGCCGAAGCTGGGAGGCTGCCATTAAATAGTATACTCTCAAACAAGAGCCGGGCAGAAATAGACCACGGGGGGGGGGGGCCGGGGGGATACCCCGGCTACCTGCAAGCAGGAGACTTCTTTCTTCTGTCTTGTCGCCACCTTGCAGAGAAAAACACTGGGAGGTTCTTGGGAGGTACCAGGTATGTATAGACCGGGAGGGGCCTGTTGAAGTTTTTGGAGAGTTCTCTGCAATGCTGCCACCTAGCGGTGCGTTAACCCTAGTGTAATTATTAATGTTTGAAGTGGGGTGTGTGACATACTTAGAATATACAAGCTGCAACTATTGGAACACTAGCAGCAAAATTAAAGCACTAAATAAGAATGGACAATGAATATACATTTTATTAACGAGCTATAAGGGAGAGTGAGGTTGGTTAAATGCAGTTTTCTATTACAATGTCTAATAAAAACTCAGACTCAACTTTCCTTCTGTACTTGTTTTATTGTAATAGCTCACTGTCTGTCCACCAATCATCAGAGCTATCTCAGGAATATCAGGCATTTTCTGTGCTAATGCTTTTTAATGTCCAGTGGGACTGGACTGAAGTACAGGGGTGGCCATTCCAACCAGACTCCAATTTAAACAAACTGCTTCACAACCTAACTTTTGCCAGCCAGTACCTTCTGGGGCTTATGCCACTGAAAGCGTCAGCATCAGTGGCATATATCTCCCACCCTGGACCAACCCGGTTTACTGCTTACATATACCCCCCTCTGCCCAAGGCCACTGGAGCTAAAAAACAGTAAACCTTTGACAAGGCATCGGTATTTGCATGTAGTTTACCAGGCCTGTGTTCTACTACGTAATTGAAATCTTTTCCAGAAACTACTATGTTACCCCGACTTTGTTCCCTTTATTTCGGCCCATCCACTTGAGGGGTGCATGGTCTGACACCAACCGGAACTTTCTTCCCAACAGATAATACCTGAGAGCTTTGCTGGCATTTTAAAGCTAAGCACTCAAGTTCCACAAAGCAATAAATCTGCTCACAAGACTTGAGTTTCCTACTTAATTAAATCACAGGGTGCTCCTCCCCATTTATCTCCTGAGACATCACTGCACCTAAGCCCACGTCCAAAGCATCTGCCTGTACAATAAACTCTATCATGCCGGGTTGGCTACATAAAGACTCTTTGAGGTCCTGAAATGCTTTTCAGACTGCTGAAACATAACAGGTTTTTTACCTTTTGTAAGTTCAGTGGTATGGTAATAAAGGCAAATTTGGGCACAAACCTCTGGTAGTAGCCAGTGGTTTCCACGAATGCTGTTTGTTGTAAGGGCCTGTAGCCAGCTTCGGATTGCATCAATTTTATTTGCCTGGGGTCTTATCACACCTCTACCCACAATGTACAACTCAACTCCAAATACCAGGCCTCCTCTAACCCAATGGCACATTTAACTGAGTTAGCAGTAAAGGCAGTCTTCCTGAGAGAATCTAACACAGCCTGCACTTTACTTAAATGACTCTCCAAATCAACAATGAAGATCACAATATCATCCAAGTAGGCAGAAGCATACCTGGAATAAGGCCTTAAATCCTATACATTTCTCGTTGGAAGGTAGCTGGGGCCAAATGGCATCTGGTGGAGACTGACAATGGGATTTGCCTATATCCTTTGGTGAGGTCCAAGGAAGAAAGAACCTTGGCTGGTCCCAATCTCTCAATTAACTCATCCACCTGAGGCATAAGATAGGGATCAGTGAACACATCATTTATCCTGCGATAATCATTGCAGAAGCACCAATGGGGCCAACAATGGGGCTGGACCATGAACTTTTGGACTCTTCAATAACCCCCAAAGCTAGCAGTACTTAATCTACCTTGGAAACAGCCTGTCTTTGGGCTTCAGGGATTCTATAGGGCTTAAGATTCACCATGGTTCTGTATCTATGTCATGTTGGACAACATTAGTGGTACCTGGGAGGTCAGAGAACACATGTTTATTGCACTGTAAAAAAGGGTCTAGCAGAGACTCTGTTTTGCCACGGTTTAAATAAATTTACGTGGTACAATTGGATGGGGTTTTCTTTTCCCAGGCTGATGTATCTTATATGTTAGATCATTAACATTTTCAATCACTTCAAAAAGGTGAGGGGAATAATTTTGGAGACCAGAAGGACCCGATTTCTTTATCACTAGCGGCCTCAGTGTGAGGGATTGGGGACACCTTCATTTTTATTGGATGCGTGTTTTAACAAGGAGTGTTTTGTAATTGCATTTTATGAAGTATTAAAGAGTGATTCCGCTGTACTTACAGAGTTGCACTAGATGTGTTTCTTTATTTTTGCTTCCTATATGGCTTGTGCATGGACATTGGCAAGTAACTAAGAAGCAGCTCGAGCTCATTAAACTTTCGGGTGGTCGTAATCATCAAGTAATCTGTCGGTAGTTTAAATACCCTGGAGTTGGTAATAGTACCTTCAAGTGGTGGTGGGCAAAGAGAAAAAAAAATGTTGGTGCATGCACAGTGGGACTTCATCTGGAAGCTCATTTTACCAATTGAATGGACTAGAAAAACTATTATTCTGCTCTGTGCCTTTCTGTTGTTGTTTATTGTTAGGACTTTTTTGCGGAATAGAAAAGTCTGGCACGTTGAAGCATTCGTACTGAGAGTCGTCCTCATCTAAGACCTAAGCGCTGTGTTTTTCCATTATAGTATCAAAAAATTCCCTGCCATTTGGCCAAGAATTTTCTTTCCACTGTGGGTACCAGTACTAACACCTGATCACCAGGGTTAAACTATCTAAATCTGGCAGCTCTATTATATTTTCAGCTCAGGGCTTCCTGGGCTTTATCTAAGTGTTCATCTACAATCAGCAATACCTTGGCCATTTCGTCCTGCATCTGATCCACATGTTCAGTTCTGCTTTTATAGGGTGTAGTTTGATTCTCCCAGGTCTCTTTAGCAACATCTAGCAGCCCCTGGGGTGTCTCCCACGGTAATTCAAATGGGGAAAAAATGTGGAAGACTGCAGGACTTCTCAAAAGGCAAACAACACAGGCAACAGAACACTCCAGTCCCGACCATCTTTTAACACCACATTTTTCAGCATTCCCTTTAGGGTTTTGTTAAATCTTTCTACCAGACTGTTTGTTTGGGGATGATAGACTGAGGTCCTTAGTTGCTTAATCTTTAATATTTTACACATTTCTCCCATCACTTTAGACATGAAAGGTGTATCCTGATCAGTTAAAATTTCGGTTGGCAGCCCAACCCTGGAAAATATTTGGAGCAGCTCCCAGGAAATCATTTTAGAGGAGATATTGCATAGTGGGATCGCTTTAGAATATCTAGTAGCATAATCTAGTACTATCAAAATGTATTGGTGGCCACGGGCAGATTTTACCAATGGGCCCACCAAACCCATTGCTATCCTTGCAACTGGAACCTCAATTCAAGTGAGACTTTATAGCTGGCAATTGACAAGTAGGACTTGCAAAACTTTTGGCACCAGTAGTTGTTACACAATTTCATCTCAAATTTTACCACCCAGTATAACAAATCACTGTTAATAGAAAAATGTGGAAAACACTGATTAGCATAGGCAGAGGCAGATAGGCACTTGTGGCATGCCATTCATCACAGTTACAAATGCATGTTTCAGGGATAGGTTTTGCAGTTGAGCAGTACCAAAATTTCCCCATGATACTTCCAGGTCAGCACAGATGCAGAGGCCTCAGTCTCCTCTCCCACTAGAACTTCTAGAGAAAACCTTCTGTTTGGTCACTGGGTTTCATTAGAAGTTCATTGTGGACCTCAACAACAGGAACCAACAGATTCTGTATTGGGCTTATCAGTATCAACCTCCTTGTTTAGTTGAATCCACAATTCCCAAAACAAAGGAAAGTTCCGTCCAATAATGAGTTCATGTAGCAAGTCTTTTATCACTCCAACCTCATGGGAGGGGAACTTAGCACCCACCACTATGTCAGCTTTGGCAAGTGGATACTCCTAAGCGTCACCATGGATACATATAATCTGCCCTCCTTTCAGGTGTGTTAAGACATGTGGAATGAAAGCATCATGAGTCCAACAGTCCAACAGTGCCACAAGTCTGACACCGGGCAAAAGAAGAGCAGCGGCGTCTGGCTCCACATTCTTACACTCTACCTCCTGTGGGCAGTGCACTGCAATATGCCGCACTTGCTGACACCTGCAACAATGAATGTCAGGTTTTTGCCCCCTGGGGTTCATCCATTCTCTTTCTGGAGGGGACACCAGCAGCTCGCGACTTAGACAATTCTCTGTAGTTGTGTAGGGCTTCACAAGGGACACCACCTGGTCCAAGGTCTTTGGGTCTCCTTAGGCAACCCAGTGGTGTAGGTCTCTGGGAAGCCCACTCACATAGGGGTCTAACACAAATCAATTCACCATATCAGATAGCCTTTTCCAGACTAGGTGCAGTAGATCAAACATCTGGATGCGTGGGGACTGTTTTTTCAAAACTCTATTCATGGACTCTGCGGGCTCGCACAGCTAAAGTAATGCCAAGCTGAGACATTATCTCTGCTTTAAACAATTTATAGTCCTTGGCTTGTGTTGAAGTCAGATAAAAATAGGCTTTTTGCAGCTCCCAAACCAGTTATGTGGACAGTCTCTGCCTATTCACCTCCCAGGAGTTTTTCTCTTTCAGCAATTCTTTCAAATACTATGAGATAGGCTACAACATCATCATCAGAAGCCATTTTTTGCAATGCATGCTGTGCAGCTTTCCTCACATTACAAGTAACAGGAGGGCTGGTCTCCTTTTCCCCCAGCAAGAGCAGTGATAGATTCTTTTAGCACAGTAACCTGCTCCAGCAAGAAGTGATTGCTTTCCTGCTGCACCTCATAGTGTTATGAGATAGCCTGTAGGTGCTGTACATTAGTTAGTTGTTGCTGCGAGTTTGCCTGCTGATATGCATTAGTTTGCTGTTGCTGCGCATCAGTTTGCTGTTGCTGCAAATTAGCCAGTACTAGTTGCTGGATTACCTCCTCCACGGCCGCTGTCTAGTGTTGCAGGGTAGAAGCAGACTTTACCCAGGCCATAAGCATATAACAGGCAGGCGCTGGCAGAGTTCTTGTAATTTTTATTCTCAGGAACAGTCACCAATTCCAGTTTAGCATTGCATCAAAAGCCCATCAGCGAAAAGTAAAATGCATAGAATTACAGAGCTTACCCAGTAACAGGCTTTTGAGGCACCCTCCTGCTCAGTTCACATCTCATTTGTCTCCTGACATCCACCAGCTTTTGCCTTAATATCAACTCAAGTACACACCTGAGTCTTCAGACAGCAATTTGTGAATCCTGAACTGGAGTATGGGAGTGGTCATCCCACCCAGACTCTACAGCCACTCCTAAATCTCAGACCCAGAAATGCAATTTAAACAAACTGCTTGACAACCTAACTGTTGCCAGCCAGTAGCTTTATCCGGGACCTATGCCACTGCAAGCCTCCGCCTCACTGGCACACATCTCTTATCCAGGACCAACCCTGGTGACTGCTTACAGAGGGATGTCATAGATATTTAATTTAATTTGACCATATTAGGCTGCAGTGGCACAACTATTGTTAGAGATGTGCTGTTGCAACAACTAGAACTGATCATTGGCTCCTGTTTCTGTTTGAGCCAGCCTCACAGCTTTTTAAATGATTAGAAATATGGAGGCAAAATAACATTCGCCATTGGAGAGGAAGATTGTGCTTGTCTTGCTACCTACATATAAGGACCTGCTCAAACTGCCTTTGACCATACTATTACACAATCAGTGGAGCACCCAGGACTTTTACCTGGGGGGGGGGGGGGTTCTGGTAGAGGCCAGATTGGACATTACACAGAGGAGGGGCGGCCAGTTCTTTTTAAAGGTTTAAATCACACCTTGAGATGATGGGATAACATATTAGCAAACCAATTCCGATTAATTTACTCCAAATTTCAAGGAAAAATCGATTGGGCACAAACATGAATTTCTCGTGATTCGTGCCAATCAAATTTTTCCCTGAAATAGTTTAAAAAAAAACAACAAACTTACCCCCTCCCTCACTATCCTCTGTCGTCTGCCAGTGCTCCCCGCTGTAAGGAGGGACTTATTATCCCAATACTTACCCCCTACCTCAAAATCCATTATCCTGTTGGACACAGGGCTCCCACCACTTACCCTCACCACAGAGAGGAGCTAATTATAGGCAGAGAATTCAGCTGGCGGGGAAAGCCCTTCACCTCCACTGTCACTCACAGCCAGATCACTCCTGGCACCATAAAAAGCCCATCCATGTGGTAGGAGGGAGAGGCTGGAGCCCAGTGTGGGGCAGAAGATCTGTGTCCTCCCCCCAGCTGCAGAGTAAAGAAAGGCATGGGACCCAGGCACTGGAGAATAGAGATGAAGGAGGTGAGTTCTGTTAAAATATGATTAGTATGAACCCCAATTAAAAAATTTAACTGGACCTTCACCGTGATTTATTGAAAGACCCAAACCCTTATAAAACTATTCCCCAGCATCTAAAATTAATATATTTTAAGTTTTTAGTCACTTACTTATTATTCTTTCCCCCACTGGGCTGCAATGTTGCCTGGATGGCTCTTCATGGGTGGGAGGAATATTGGGTGACATTCGTGGGTGACTTGCAGGCTTTGAATAGCCAGAAATTACGCTTATGATGGATTGGGCTGGACTTGCATGGTGGCTGGGTGTCATCGGCTGGCTGGCCAAAGAAGTTACTGCCGATGAGCTGCCCGGTGACTCAGGGCTTTCCACGTTTGATTCCTGACATTGGGAAGGAGCAGGAGCGGGTGTGGTTGGGGGGCTAGGGCTTCTAGGACGAGTCTTACCCTTGCCCTTACTAGTAGTGCTCCTTTGTGTCTTGGATGTTGTGGGCCGGGGAGCATTCTTGCTTGAGGATGTCTCCTTCGCCTTCCGATATGGGGCAGATTTGGAGGTAGCTGGAGTGTGTTCCACTGGATCCTTTTTGTGGCTACTGGATGTTCTGTTCGAATGCGAGCAGCCCCTGGTTTTGTGGGACCTAGTTGCAGGGCTCGAGGAGGTTTTTTCCTTACGTTCGGCACGACGCTCATGGCGTTCCTGGGACTTAGGAGTCTTGCGGCTACCTTTCTTTGCAGGCATAGTGATATCTGCAAAGACACTCAGCTGTTTCTCCAAGTACCCTTTAAATACTTATGACTGTGTATGACGCTTACGCGTAAGCGTACGTATGGGCGCAACATATCTGCTTAACCAGGCAATCAAAATGGCACCCACGCCCTTTCGTCCGTGAGCAACAGGATACCATAATGCTGGTAAGTGTGCGTTCAGGCCATTGACATGCAGCCAAAATGCATGTATATGCGATTAGGCAGTGCAGGCCCAAACAGTGGGGGCACAATTTGATTTTAAACGGCGTCCCAACCAAAAGGGCACATGTGCGCAACAATACAATGGCATCTAGAAGGATAGGTGAAGGCTAGAAATGTAATGTGGAATCAAAGTTAGCAACCTTCTATAACTGTGATTGGGATTTGTATGATGTTTTCATTAATCAAATGTGTTTCACTTTTGTCTTTCAGATGATGATGGAGGCCAGGTACGACTACCTGGCGAATGACTTCTAGAAGAGGACTTTGGCCCTGGAGATCGTGGCCAAAATTGCAGCCGACAGCGGCACCACTTTCACCTTTACCCAGATCATCCAACACTGGTCGGTCCTAAAGAGAAGGAAGAGGCCCCATGTGAGGCGATTCTTTGCCCAACATTTCCCAAGTAAGTACATGACTCTTACTTGTAAGATATCCAAATGCCCTTATTTAGGCCTCTGTTTATGAATGCTATTCTCTTCTAGTGAGTGAATGGGATTACAGAATTAGATCCACATGGAGGCGAGCAGTCCGGCCAGTGCGGGATGGATCTGGGCCTAGTGAGGGCCAGGGCCAAGGGCCAAGGTCCTCCCCCTCCTCTGTAGGTGGCAGCCACTAGACCTGTCTACAGAGGAGGGGCAACAGCGCATCGCCAGGAAGTCGTACCAGATCCCGGAGCCACAACACTCCGGTATGTTTGTCTGTTTGTATGTTTGTCTGAGTGAAGGACACACAGGTACATCCACTGTCAACACACACTCATTCCCTGCTTCTATTCTTTTAGATGAAGATGTAGCGGGTGGAGAGCGAGGATTTGAGAGCCAGGAACATTCCGCCCCTGAGGTGCATGCCGAAGGTGGGTGTTGTCACACACACATTATGAAACAAATGTTGCCTTGACCTAATCTGACATTACAAGTAAACATCTTTTTCCTTCCTCAACAGCCTCAGATCCTGTTCAGTGGCAGGCCCAGATAGAATGCTGGACCCCCAAGCACAGTTCGCCCACCAGCCTGGTAAGTTTGAAGTCTACAAATTGTATTACCTATAACATAAAAGTTCAGAACACATATAGAAATAGAAAAAAACAAGAATATTTTTACCAAAAATTTTTTTTACAAATAAATGTTCTTAAACATACCCATGTTTCGTGTTTATTTCAGGTAAGAGCATTTAAATATTTGGGCGGGCACCACTATTCTAATAAGACTTTAGACCATAAACGGGCACAACAACCTTCATATAATCAAGAAGGTTACTTTATTTTAATATGTTACAAGCCAAACCAAAAAATCTAAAAACATATAGACACGACTCATTTAAAACCAACTGTCTACCCTGAACTATAAATAACATCAATATTATACAATAAAGGGTTAAATACCACAGGCGGTGTCTCTTGTCTCTACCTCTTAATAATACAATACACGCCCGCCATTTCCTGAATTATCATAACTCTAGAATAGACTCATTAGAAGTAATAGGTTTACAGCGGGTCACCTTGGGGATCCGGGGCGGTAACATCAACAATAAACTGCTACAGGAGGAATGAAGGTGGATTTTTCGCCTTGATACTGCGTCCCCTCGAGGTCTCAATGAGAATTTTTCATTTGGCCCTTTTTTGACCCGATATATTACAATAATTCCACTGGCTCTCTTCCTTTGTTTAAGAAATTCCTTCTCCTCTGGTTTATCCCTCTTTCCCTGGCCTCTCCTGGTGCCTGACTAGAATCCTGCCCACTTAATAGACCAGATGTCCTTCGCCATTTGTTATATCACCTTCATCACTTCTTATTTTATCCTATTTTTAGGTCTTCCCACATTGGTTGCTGTAAAAGTTAGAATAGAAACGCTGAAAAACGGTAGTATTCGAGGTTTACGGGGTAAGGTATACATTACCATCGTCCTGTCGAGGACGCAACGAGAGGCAGAAAATGCCATTCTCGTTGGCTTACGCTGCTACGAACAGTAAACGGAAGGCTTCCGATGGAGGCTCTGAATCATGAGTAAGCACATACGGGAAAACAATGTATAATACACAGAACGGGCCATATACGACACGGTTTTGAGGAGGCACAGAATCAGGCCTTATGTCATGAAAAGGGAATAATACCACTCTAAACACTGATGTGTGGTAAAGAGAGAGAAGGAGCTGATGTATCTGCAAACATACTGCACTCTAGAATGCCCAGATGCAGCAGACACTGGAGGCCACATTGGGGGTCACACTGCAATACAGTTTGGAGTGTGTCACCACTGGCTTTGCTATCCAGGCCTGTCGTCTGGACCCAGCAGTGGAGGCTGCTCTATTTTGAACTTTTACCTACTCTATTGTCCTGCAGGTAGGGTCCAAACATGGGTCCCCCTCTCCCCCCCCCCCCCCCCATGAATGTACCCCTGAGCCTAACTCAAAATGATCTAGGTTTGGGGGATCGATAAATAAATTAATTTTCGGGTCAGTAAGAAATGTGAAAGTGCTGAAGTAGAGCTTTAGTGTATTCTCCAATGATTACGTTAATTTTGACCATGATTTACAATCATTCTGGGTAAACTGAGTGTTTACACTCTACAATGCCTTTAAATCAATGCATGAGGATTCAGAATAAGTGTTACCTTGACCAAATTGACATTTTGTTCTGCTATAATGAAGAGCGTGAATATGAATTAGAAAGCTTTTTTTGTTGTATGCAGCACCTATGTGATCATGTGTAGTTTACATATTTATCATAAAGAGAAATGGCTGCCTACATTTATTATTACCATTGATATTCTCCTTCACATGCAAATACTTCTCTGCAATCAGATACTTGTCACATACAGGGTGTTCCTGCAGCAGTTCCATTTACATATATTTGATAAAACATGATATAGGTTTCTGGAACAAGCTACTTCTTTAATATTTATAGTGGTTGCCCACAGTGTTTAATGAGTATGTGCAAGATGAAGCCTCTCCAGCTTAACACACAATGAAGTGCAAACAAAATATTCACATTGAATACTTGTGATGTGTAGAATTTTTGCAAAGAGGCAGAGGTGTTTTACTAATTTGTGAATACAAGCGCCTTTTCAGTCGCCTTTTGTTTTTTTAAAGCAGAAGTCCAGTCAAGAATTCAATTAGAATAGTCCAACACCAGTATTCTATAAAATGGGTGCAGGAAGGCATTGTTAAAAGCTTGTTGTGGGGGGCATCCAGATTGCCAGCTCCCCATACAGATAAGCTCTGAAACCTTGTCTATTGGAAGGGAGTATGATTGCTGGATTTATTTCATGGAATACAGAAGATTTCTGAGTATTGGAATGCTGACCTGTCTTAACTTTTGGATTTATAGTGGTACCTCCACTAGCCTCTGACCCAGGTACTAAGGAATCGTAAGCATACAAGTGTGTGATATTTCCCCCTTTTTTACCCTTGTTTTAGAAGAATACAAATGTGCGATAGTTCCCCTTTTTTTACCCTTGTTTTGGAAGAATACAAGTGTGCGATAATTCCCCCTTTTTTACCCTCGTTTTGGAAGAATACAAGTGTGCAATGGTTCCCTTGTTTTGGAAGAATACAAGTATGCAATGGTTCCCTTTTTAACCCTTGTTTTGGAAGCATACAAGTGTGCGATGGCTTTTTTTTACCCTTTTTTTCTAATTTTATAATGTGAGATTACCTCATATTGTGTCTGTTCCTCCAAGTAGCTTTTTGATATGTTTGTGCTCCCCAGCACCATCTTGGAACTCCTGGGAGGTGTATTTATCCCATAATCTTCCCGGGGTCCTGGCTGATGTCTTGCACAGCCGCACTGTGCTCTCCATTCCGGCACAGGGGGTGCAAGATGTGCCCCTCTCTAGTTTCCCCGCTGCGTGCACTCCCCAGCCTTCTCTGCTCATTATGCAGGTAGACTGACATGTGCAATCAAGCTTTAGCTAGAGGAAAGCATTAATGGGCATGGCTAGATGAATGGAGAGCCAATCAGTTTTGCTCTCAGCTGCCTAATGTAACAACCATAGTCTTTAAAAGCTTGCCTCTTCTTTTACAGTGCGCAGCGCTAACAACGCACTTGCATCCCTTTATGCTGAGCATGGCGTGAGCCACTAAGCGGCAGCTAGTCTTGTACTGCCTGTGCTGTGCAGCTGCCCACAGTGCAAACTGGGAGGATATTTATCTTTCAGTTTATCTAGCATAAGGAAGCCCACTCAGATCTGGTTTTCCTGCCACCAGTCTACCATCGGCTGCAAAGGTTTAGACTGGCTTACCAAAAACCATATTCACAAAAGGTAAATTTTTCAAAATAGCTTTACCAATCGGGGGGAGATATGCAGTTACCAACAGTGACACTAGACTTGTTCTAATGGGTGTGGGATCACTTTAAGTTTTGAGGGTTCCAGGGATCTGCTTGCATACTACATGAAGCACCCAGGAAATTTACCTGGGGGGTCAGATAGGGGGCATGGCACAGATGGGGTGTGGTCGCCAACTGCAAAAGTAGTGATCATAAGGATGTGACTGCTGCGGGAACACGGGTGGGTATTTTGACTTTCTGGGTGTTTCTGCTCCTGAGCTGCTCCAAAACACTTTCTGGTCAGACACCCCTCACCACATTTCCCCTGCAATGTTACCTGAGTCCCACCTCCTCATCCTCACCACAGCTCTTACTTGTTGCATAGTCATTGCCTGCCTTTTCTAAGCATCCCCTAATGCAAATAGTCAACATATCGTGCTCAAGAGCTCCTAAAAAGACAGTTGCTGCAGCACTGTCATCCACCAGGTCTAGGGGCATGGTCCATACCCCTGTGTATACTTAACTGTAACATTTGATGCTTTTAGATATCACTGTATTGTTATTCTGAACTGATTTTAGTTATTTACCCTTCCCTAAGGGTTATATGGTTTCTATGGTCTATTCACATCATGAAGCTGTTCAGATAAGGTACAGAAGGATTACAGGGAGGTAGAGACATGAGAAGCTCTTAGAAGTATGTAAATGTATGAGTGGTGTTTTCAATATACGCATTTATATTTCCTTGAAGACCTTAACCTGGTAATTCTGTGCATATATTTAATTTTAGAATTTTCTTTCAGGCCGCACAATCTTAAACATGTTATTATAAGCTAAAGAAGTATAAATGTTGAAGATAATTATATGAACAGTGGGCAGATTATACATGAAATTTCAATCATTACATATTATGCTTCTACTTATATTTAATAGTTGAGATATTTTATTTTCAAATGAGAATCATTAAGAGAGACACCCTTTTTGATGCCTACTGATAAGATATACCGTAATATTGATTTTATTGGTTTAACAAAATATTAAAGGCTATATGCAGCTTAAAGTGACTTTTAGCAAAAATCCTAAATTAAAATTGTGACTTAATCCCTATGTTAGGATCTTCAGAGCTGTTTAGTGCTTAGTGGTCCGTCCCTGAGGAGGGGGGAAGACCCCACCCTGAAATGTTGGATGAATGAACCTATGGACTTTTCTCTCCTTATGCATGGAGAATATATTTCCATTGTTTGGCTTTAGCAAAAGCTACTGAAGTAACCTTGTAGTGCTGGCCTTTCCTTTTTGCATCTTCAGCCCCGGCTGCTTGTTCTGTTCTACTGGAGTGTGACAACTATGGGGGAACGACAATGCTTAATGAGTTGTGCAAATGAACCCAGGCCGTGCAACCACATTTGTATTATTGCCAATGTCTGTACTCTTACCTAATGTATTTCCCTTGCCAACCGTAGCATGCCCCTTACCCAACTAGGAAGCAGCTACCCTTTGAAATACCTATAAAAATCTTAAAATCACTTCTGGTAGAATGGGTATAAAGGAGAGGGGGTAAATAGGTGGCTTAAAGAGACGTAGGAAGTGATAGTCCTATGTTAGGGAGAAAGGATGAAGAGTGAGGAATAATGATAAAGGAAAAAAAGGGATGGGGGAATCTATATTTATATATATATTTATATATATGTGTATGGTGAGCATTTGTGCCCCGTCCTGTCCCACCCTTTGTGTCTTACAGGATGTGTGGAACTTTGGAGGTCCTATATGTTGGGGGGGGCTACCCTATTATAGACTTTTAAGCCATTAGGTTGTTAAATAAGATCCAAGGAAACCATCTTTCTGTAAATGTGGAGATCCTGTCCTGCCTAGGATTTTTTCGATATCCTCTATTGTGCTGGTTTGCTGCAACCGGTCTCCAAGGACCATAGTCGTGGGATAATAATTATTGCCACACTAATCAAGTAAATGCCTAGAGATTTCTTAAATGATGATATTGCGGGACCTGAGAATTTCAGTGGGTAGGTGAAGGGGCTCTAAGTGTATTCTGCATCTACGATTGGCTTGATCACATTGTGCACTTGCACCCAGTATCCATATATTTTCAGGCAGGACCACCAGATGTGAATTAAGGTGTCACCCACTTTTTTACACCACTGACAGGTGCTGAGGTCCTGAGGATGGATGGATTTTTTGTATGCAATATGGCAGGGGTTCTGTACCAATGTTACAGTATCTTATACTTCATCCCCTGTATGGAGCTATTTAGAGAAGCTTTGTGCATCAGTTCTAGTATATTTGTCCATTCCATGTCAGTGAATGTGGTATTCAATTCCCTTTCCCATTTAGCTCTCCAGGGATGTTCAGTTTCGCCCTTTGCGTTCAGCATACGATCATATGCTCATGAAAGACCATGGCAGATCTTTTAAAACTAATTCAAACCCTTCATTTCTTTCTTAGGTAAACAGTGTCTTAATTGAAAGTAATTCCAAAGTGGAATTTTTATTTGATATGTCCTTTTTATCTCCTCCATATCCATTATCTGTTGGTTTCTGAAGAAGAGAAAACCAATCTTTCAAAACAGTATGCTCCATGCCCGGTGGAAAGTCTGGATTCCCTGGTATCAGGGAGAGAGGGTCAGGTAGTGCTGACAAATTTCCATGAATCTTCTGGGCTTTGGCGTAGGCTTTCAATGTTGCACCTATCAGAAGAAGATCCTTCGTCTCTTGTGTCGCAGCTTGTAATGGGGTCCAGCTTGTAGATGCCACGTCACACTTTTCAGTAGTGTACTGTATTGCCATCCAATTTTTTGAGCTTATGTGCACACTACAATCCACCATTCTCCCCAAATACAAGGCTATATAATGTGTGCTAATACATGGTACTCCCATGCAGTCTGATAGTTTGGGCTTTGTCATAATTTGTCTTAGAATTCCAGGAGTTTTATTCTCCCAGATAAACTTGGAAAAGGTAGCTTTGATTTGGATAAAAAGTGAGTTGGGATTGTTATGGGAATGCAATGCATGGGGTATAAAAGTCTGGGTAATACATTTACCCAGATATATTCTCTGATCGTCGCATGTTTCGAAGTGGAACTACTTTATCAATCGGTGGTCAGCCATCGATAAAGCGGTTCCACCCCAAAGCGCGTAGCAGGATTGGGGTTCAAGGAAGGGGACTCCTCTGTCCTCATGTGAGCTGATTCTTATTTTAATATACTAGCAGCATGTGCTGGAGCTTGTTGATTGCTTAAAGATTGTTCCTTCTTGTACTAGTATTTTATCACATTTTTTGTCATATTAATGGTATAAGCCATTCCGTAGGGCAAAGGTTCTTCTCACCTTAGCACCCAGGATTTCTAGAAGGCACTCGCGATTGTTTATGACTATGACAATTCTCCGGAGAGTCTATTTCTGCAGTAATTTCTCTAATGAGACATTGAGTCATTTTTGAGTCTTGTCCCCTCTGTGATTAGGACCCCTCTGATGGTGCATTTGTGCTCCTCCCAGATGCTAATCCCTATTATTAGGGTCCATCCCTATTGCGCCATTGGTTTGGAAACAGAATTGAAGCTCTTGCTTAATTTTGCTCTCCATGCCTTTATTCTTCTAACAGTCCAATATTGAGTCTCCAATTTCTTTCTTTCTGAACATAGCAAGCCAGTTCTACAGTGGCAAAGGTAAGTGCGTGGTCGGAGTATATGATGCTTCTAATAGCTGGCCATTTTTATTTCTTTAAGTCCTTTTGCAATATGAAGATATAGTCTATCCTTGAATGTTTGGTGTGTAAAATAGAGTAGAAGGTGTAGTCCCTATCTGTAGGCTTACTGACAGCCCTCCTGGCTACAACCATGGAAAATTAGACTTCTGACAAGTAGCAAGAGCTGCTTCCCAAAATGTACACAGCCCACAAAACCCCCAGTCAGGGTATGCCCCTGGGAGCATGGATGGACCTCTGCAAATCCTGATGCAACTTAATTGTATGAATCCAGCTCATCAAGTCCCTTAAAACTTAACATTTAATATATTTGTTTAAAAACTACACTCAAGGTAGGACTAAAGGGCGTTTTGAAGCCCAAAATGCATAATCTTTTGGAAGGGGGCAAAATGGAGCCACGTTACTGCACACATTACTGCACAGGACACATATTTTTTAAAGATATATATTAAATGTTAAGTTTTAAGGGGCTTGGTGAGCAGCATTCATACAATTAAGTAGCAAGGGCTGGGCAGAGCTCCAGGTGTGGGGGCGCAGCAAGGAAATAAAGTTAAATCAGACAAATCAGGGTTGGTAAAGTCCGATAAACAAATCTGAGTTCTGGGACTGGCGGCAAACTGGCAAAGTCCGCTAAACAATTCCAAGTCCAAACCATGTAATCCGTCTAAGTGCTGATCCGAGAGCAACAATCTGGAAACGTAGGAAATGCAGGAAACAGGAATCACAGTTTCCAGGAACTGAGCTGATAACACAGCAGTGAAAACAGGCCAGCTGTCCGTTTAAATAGTGCTGTCAATAAAGCTGGGAGGGACAACTCAGAGCATGAGTGATGTCTCTTTTTATCCACTGAGACCAAGGAAAACCCGGAAGTAAAAGCTTACGCTCTAGGCTTTGTGCACTTGCAGTGTGCTGAACACCAGGCTGTGCTATTGAGCAGTGCAATGGAAGAAGAGCCAGATCATGTACAAATACTCAAGCAAGCACGTCTGCGACTGCGCAGGGACAGCGATGGCGATCTGACAGCACCCCAGCACCTGAGCCCGAGATAGGCAAGGAGCCCAACAATTAGTCTCCATGAATCCATTAACCACAGTTTCTGGAGTTTTAGCTTAATTTTCCTTAACGCAATATATATCAGTATAGTTCTGTAGTTTGAGGTGTCGAGCAAGGGGTTTAAGCCACAGTTCAATCCCCCCCCCAATTAGTGTCATACCATGCTAAAACATGAGTAATTTATTGAGAGTGGATGATTTTGCCCTACATTTTGTTAGACGCATAGATATTGGGTAATGTTACAGCTATGTCTCTGATATACCCTTTTGACGATAAGGAATCTGCCTTCTGGGTCTTTCAATTCCTCAACCAGCTGAAACTGGACAGATTTCCCCAGTAAAATTGAGCCCCTTTTATTCTGCTTGTTTGAAGGCTGCCCAAAAATTGTGGGGGAACTTTTTACTCATAACTTTTTGTTTTGTTGGATCTTATATGCACCTTGTTTCACACAGTGTACTGTATGTTCCGCCCAAAGCCAGTGTGTTGCACAGCTCCTCAAGGACTTAACCCAGCACAGATGTGTATGTAGTGTGTGAGGGGGATGAAGAAGGTAGATCCACCTGGTGGTGTTGGACTACAGGTGAGGGTTTTGAATGCCCCTCTGGTTCATATTGGATGGGAATCAGCTATTAACAAATAAAGGTGGGAGGGGTAATAAGACCCTAGTTACGATGGTTATTATTCCGTTATGTGTGTGGGAAGCACCCATAGGCTGATTGAACTGTGCTTCTGCTTGTGAGTATAACTTCCCCAGCACCTCGTGCACGAGTGACCTGTGCACATACCTTCCACTCACTGCTAAATATTGATGAAGATCAAAAATGCAGGATTAAGGATTATACCCTTGGCCCATCAGGCCCCCCATGCAGGCTACACCAACCCAGCACACACCAAAGCAGAGCGAGGCCTAGCCCCAAGCTGTGACCCGCTCCACCAGGCCAAAGCGGCACCACCTGGCAGGCATGCCCAACACACTCTCTGTATACACATAAGCAGATTCAGCAATCTGGGCTGGAAGTCCACACATATCCCGTGGCCAACATCACACACTAAAAGTCATTGCACCTAGTTTGCATACCGTGCCCTCCACAGTAAGCACCACTGGTTGTACAGACATATATGCAGCTCCACCAGCAAAATGGGAAAAGCAGCAAATGCATAGTTTATGTGTCTATTTTTTTTAATTTTGTACAATTTTTGGCAATCTTCACAAAGTCTGTACACCAGGAAGAGAAAAGTGAGCCATGTACACACATTACGCTGCTGTTATGTCCACTGCTGAGGTGAGGGAGCTCACTCAACCTTATACATAACCAGCAGCAGTGTTCTGTGTGTACAGGGCTCACATCTCTCTTCTTGGTGTATAGACTTGATGTATGCAACAGAATGCAGATCAGTGAAAATTGCTTCTATTTTTTCTAACATAAGAAAACAATGAAAAAACACTAAATAAGCCCAGCACCTTAAGCACCATTTTGGCACACAAAGATATAAACTTTCAAAAATTCATTCGAAATTTGACTTTACTTTTAATCCCCAGACTACTGAATGTTTACAGTATGTGCATTGTTCTGTAGGTATATAATTTTGTTAGTAAGCCATATTTTGTTTCTGATGTGACAAAGACAAATGTGTATTTTAATAATTTAAATCAATTCCATTTTAAACACCCACCATTGTAGCTATGGTGGTTAAATATTGCACTGAAGTAATAAACCATTTTAATCTCAAGTGCTTTGTTAATGTTTTAATAAAAACAAAATTAATTATAATCACCAGAAATATAAACAAATATTTCAAACAAAATCAAATATTTTAACAAAATCATGTTAAATGTCCAATCTATTCTATTTGGCTGAACTTTTTATTATATTTATATAACAATAAATTAGTTTTAGAAAAACGTGTACCAGAGATATTCGCTTTCTTCTGACAGTATGCCATAAATTCCTATCCCGATTCCAGAGCAGCCAAGCAAGTAAGAAGAAATCATTGTGAGAAGCGCTATTTGCGCATTATCTTGCCTTATGACATGTTGTAAAATGAAAACCCACTCCAGGCATTTAGTAGCTCTTGATAGAATTCCAAAAGTGTCTTCTTTTTTCACTCAATGAAAGCATTAATTCTAGAATGCGTCCCCATACTGTATGTAGGGGGAGTCCTGGAATCTCTCCACAATCTTTAAAATTCATTTAACATACTACAGAGGAGAAGATTACTTTCTGTCTATCTCAGTGCAAGCACTTACTTGCAGCTACTTTTAAAGAAAGTAATTTTTAGAGTTGAAGGGGCTTGCGACACTATTTGTTAGATTTGTTACAACTTCTCAAACATATATAACTAGATAGCTAATAACATGTATAATAACTGCATGTTGAAAGTTGGACACAAGAAATTTTAGATGACAGAACAAGACAGAAATTTACTGTAAACTCCACATCTTACATTTTACACCCACATTTTGAGTCAGAACAAGCTGTTTATCCTAAGGCACTGCCTAAGGGCAAGCGTTTTGTAAATTGGCTAGAAGGGCATTGTATCAAAACAAACACTGCGCTTTTGATGCGTTAGAAATGCGTTTCATTGCTTTTTCAAAAGAAAAACATTTTTAGGGTAATAAGCAAATGGTAAAGTCTCTGGCAAGACAAACATAGCGCAGGTACACTGCATTATACATGCAATGCAAAGGTACAAAGCTTTTACTCCCGGTGATTTATTTGAAGGGAGACCTGCATAGTGTTGAACACTGGGTTAGGCTTATTTACAGTTATCGGCATTAGACTGCATTGTGGTTCACCTTCTTAGTATTCACCACCACTTTCCAGATCCTTGTCAGTCTCCCATTCTTCTCCGCTGTTGATTGCTCTCTGATACTTGCTGCACCGTCTAGTCTTTCCTCATCTGCTGAGCCACCAATGACTTTACAGCAGCACATCAGGGCCTGCCCTGTGCCAGGGCAGAGGAGGCGGCACGGCATTGCTCAGTACAGGCTTGCCTCGGTTCATGGTGCAGGGGCCCTGGTGCATACCTCTTAACCATTCTGCAATTACCTACCGCAGGACAAGCAAGTAATCCCGCAGGATGGCAGGACGGCAACATGATCCTGGGACTGTCCCACCCAATGTGGGATGGTTGGGAGATATGCGAGAAGGGATATCATTGAGATCGGATACCTACAGCATCTTATGCAAAACATAACACATCGTGCACGTCACCAACAACCTCTTTGGCTCAGTCATAATCTGACAGTACTGCTGATCAATACAAAATACACCACGAGTGGATCATCTGTACTCTTCAGTTATAGATCTGCAACACCCTGCATGACTGCGTCAGTCACTGGAGAATCACATAGTAATCATCACACAGATGGCAAAGTAACTGCCCCGCCACTGCACTGCTGTTCAAATGTAACATCAAACAAGAGGGATTTTTTCTGTAGCGGTAACACTGCTTTTTGTGGGTCTGTCAGCAGGGCATGCATAGTGGGGGTGGGGATGCCATTACTCATGTACATGTATAGTGCAGGATCACAGAATAAGGGGATTTCTTGGCCCCACTGGTCCTCAATGAAGAAGTAGATATCAGCCCATGTATCTAATTATTGTCCCTTAATAGTAAATGTTGGAGATTGTGTCTTGACAGGTGGTCTACCCCCACATGGGGGGTTTTGTGTTATCCCAGAATATAGCCTCCTTTTTTAATCCTGGTTGCGCCAGATGGTGCAGTTGCAAATAAATATAAATAGTCTTTTCTTTTTTTGGTATTATGTATACAGGTAGTTTTTTGGTTGTGGATTGTAAGATGCTATTCCTCGGAAAGTCTTACAGTGTGTCATAGTGATAATATTTGTATTCTGTACCTGAATGTCCAGATCAAATGTGGTCAAATGAGGTGAAAGAAATTCTTAGCATGCCTGCTTCACCCTGCTGTGAAGCCCCAATAGACTGGAAAGACCTTGAGTCTGAAAGAGTAACATCTTATATGAGCTTTTGTGGCAATATGATTATTCCATCAAAACCCCTCTAGATCTGTGGTAATGATGTAGAGGAGTTTCGAAGATGTAAGGAAGAAGCCCCACAAAAAAGGAGATCAATCGCTTAGGAATCTTTTGACCATAGAGATTAAGAAAACTAAAAGCACCTTCACAAAGAAGCATGAGGACAAATTCCTTTCTGTTGATGGAATGTTCTAAATAAGATCACTAACTACAGAAACTCCTCCCCACAAATCACTTTCACTCAAAATCTTGCAGATTAGTTCAAGGAGTTCTACTGGAAGTTTTACATCTCCACTGGCACAAAGAATACATCACTTCTCAATCTTTCAGTGCTCTGATACTGCACCGGCCTCAACTGTCTATATATCACAAACTCCAAGGCCGGATGGTCTTCACCAATGTGATGAAAAACACGTGCCACCCAACTTCCCCCCAAAATATCTTTAGAAGGAGCGGTGCCTCTCTGTTTCACAGAATTAAAACAAACAATAACACACAATAATAACTAAGATACATAATGTTCCATAGTGGAGTGGGAACATTGGTTTGAGGAGTCACCACAGATCCAGAGCAATACAGAAGAACCAGCACTTCAAAAAGTCAAAAGCTTTGTATTATAATCCAAAAGTAAAGCAACATTGTTTTGGGATGTAAAGCCCATTACTATCTAACCATCTAACCCTTCCATTCAATTAGATACTGGAGAGAGCCCCAGAGAATATGAGAATCCAGTATAAAGTTTATCTCATTCTCAGGTTGTCATCAACAAGAAAAACGGGTGGAGGAGAACAGGGGGAAATTTGAGCTGCAGATTTTAACAAGGAAATGTGAAATGTGTCTGGGACTAAGAAGGGTCAACTTTATAGGTAACTCAGTTAATTGTACATAAGATGGAATATGGGCTAACATACTGTGGCCCTAATATGGCCAAAGGCTAACGCAGGGCGATGTTCTAAGTGGAGACCCAAACTTTACCCCCATCCTAAAAGCTGGGCTTTGTGAAGCGGAGGTGATCAATAGCAAGTTTGACAGGCAATAATGGTTGCCTAGATTAAAGTTATGCTCAGCATCGTTACATTTTCTCAAAAAATAGGCACAAATTTGAAGCCTTTTGGGTTTGCCAGAATACTGAGAAAATACCGACCCCACCCCAAGTTCAAAGACACCCACTTCGATACGGAACAAGAAGAGAGGCAGCACTAAAGGCCTTTTTTAATGCTGAAAACAAGCGAGAGTCTCTTGCCAGCTAGACAGAATTTTAAACATTTTTCAAGTTAGGTTAATCAATGAAGCTACTAGCATAGAGAACCCATTAATTAATCATATATAAAAATAATCAAATCAAATTAAGCTTTAATTTTTGCATGCAAAACCATACATGATATGAAATTCAGTGAAATGTGTTTAACGACTATTTTGAGTAATACAGATTTGCATAGCAGAAACAATTACAGGTCACACAGTAAACCAGGGTTGCAAGTTGTTCACATTACAGCAGGGATCTCCAACTTTTTATACTATGAGAGCCACTTTTAGCAGTGAGAGATGATCAGGAGCCACTTTTGATGTTGACAGATCATTAACCATTAATAGAATAATAAACTATATAAAACAATTCAAAACACAGTGGAGTACTTGAAGACATAAAACATGTACTTCACAAATGTGGATCCCCCAGCCACAAGTTGGTTATATGGCAGGTGTGGGTAAAAAAAGGCATGCTGGATTACCTTCACTCTAATTTCCAGCTTCCATTCTCTTCACTTGCCAGGAATGTGGGGAAAGGAGTGTGGCAGTGGATGCTGCAAACATAGGTAATATTTACATATTTCTCCACCTGTTTATCTTCATTAACCCCTGCATGGCACTGCAATGTCTAACCCTGGGAGCCATGTACCTCCCGAACAGCCTCAACAGAGTGCTAGAACTCCACAAGTGTTTTGGTCCAGCATATAGTGTGCGAGCCACATGGCAAGTGTTGGTGAGCCACATGTGGCTCCCAAGCTACAGGTTGGGTACCCCTGCACTAAAGCAAGTTTAGAGACAGATTATAGGCTGGACTGCAAGCTAACAGGGTTGAGTGCTGTGGCTCCTTTAAGACTTGTGTGTACTAATTGCCCTGCTAACGTGCACCTCCCAGGTTAGTTATAAAATGGTCTGAGCGGCTGCCACCCCCCCTTTGTTTCTTTTGAATTGTGCAAGCACATGGTGTGTGGGGTCTAGGCTGTATTGCAAGGTCTTTGACCCTTCCACCCCATGGCTTGCACTTGAGAGGTTTAGGGCAACCTCAGGTAAGCCTGCTCCCAATTTATCTATTGCACTGTATGTCCCAAATGGGGCTCTCAGAGATTAGAGTTAGGACTGCACCTCACAGAGGCACTTTGGCGTAGTGGTGCAGCTTAAGCATACTTCTGCAGATGTGTGTGACCAAGTCCTCTGTTTTTAACCAAGTTTAGAAACAGATTATAGGCTGGCCTGCAAGATAACAGGGTTGAGTGCTGTGGCTCCTTTAAGACTTGTGTGTACTAATTGCCCTGCTAACGTGCACCTCCCAGGTTAGTTATAAAATGGTCTGAGCGACTGCCACCCCCCTTTGTTTCTCCTGCACTAAAGCATACACACAAGAAATTATTGTGTTATTATAAGTAAAATATAATAATATAAAAAATCACCCTGAGCTACCTAGGTGTCTGTAGTCTGAGTAACATGTATCCTAACCTCTGGGTAAGAGATAAAGCGTATTCTCTTTGCTGATCCATGGTACGTTTTCTGCTGTTTAGAGCTTGGATGTCCTATGGGAAACAGCTCCTCTGCTGTGTTTGCTCTCAGGGAGCAGAGGCGCTTGCCTGATTTTAATTTGAAGAAGAGCTTTTTGTTCGGACGGTGGGGATATTCTGCTATTTTTTCTGCCTTGCTTTTGCACAGTTTATAGCATATTGGGGTCGATTCAGAGCCAGTTGAGAATTCTCACTCCTTTTTTTAGGAGAAAAATAAAACTGCCTTTGACTTTCATTGTCTAATTCAGAGCCAGGTGAAAATTTACACCCGGTAGACAATGAAAGTCAATAGCAGTTTTCTCTCCCAAAAAAGTGAGTGAGAATTATCACCTGACGATCAATCGACAGCATTGTCTGTAAGTTTAGGGAGTAAAACATTTGTGATGTGCTCTCCCATCTTTAGCTGAACCATCCTATCTTGCTTGGTGCCATTCCAAAATCAGTGATGTTCCCAGTTAGGTTAGACTTTAAGTATCTATGTTTAATAGAAATAACTATAATTTTCAGTAATTATTCTAGCAGACAATTGTGTCTGCTGGTGGGGTGGTTGCATAGTGATGCACAAGCTCCATTGGCAAATGCAATTAGCTAACAGGTGGATACATGGGGCCAGGTCATGGTGTAAAAGCATGACATACATTTGTGCTGGCCCAATTTGGGATGCCCCTAAGCTGCTGGAGCCTGAGACAGCATATCCACCTATACTGTACAATAGAAGAGGTCTGTTCTTTTTTCAGCTGTTCTCTGTGACTGCTCTAATGGTACATTTCCTCAGACAGATTAATTGACTGTTCTTTGACTATGGCTGCATTTGTGGCTCCATACGCCTGGGCGCAGCAAGCAGGACATTTTGTGGCCTCATTTTCGTTCGACCTTCCACAGCAGAAGGGCCATAGAAGAGCCAGGGTGTCATTTTTTTGTGGTACTGCTGTGTCAATCGCACAAATGCATGCGGTACTTGACAGATGTGAATAAGCCTTTTATATCATAATATAATTTCCCTGTATTAAAATAAACACCATTATGTTCTATAACACATATTGCAAGACTTGTTAAACTGTGTGAATACCACATATCCCTAGTATTTTCCTTCCAAAACTAATCTGTTCCTGGCATCAAAGTATGATGGTGTTTCATCTGCATGTTAATTGCTTGATTGTTTTAATAAAAGTGCCGGAGAGATGGCAGGTGTGCCTGCCGAGTGGCCATTGTGACATGACACTCAGTGATTGATTACACCCTCTGAGATACAGAGCGTTTGTCATACTTCAGGGGCTTTCTCTTCAGAAGCAGGGGTCACTTGGATGCATGGCTTTATGTTTCACACCTGAAATTAATTAAGCAGATTGTATTTGTATCTAATATTTCATGCCTTTCATGTAAATATCAAGGTGATACGTCTAGATCTAGTCATCTATAATAATTTACTAGAGCTCTGTCTTTTTATAGCATATCACAAGGGACCCCATTTTTAAAACGAACCCATTACCCCAAATCTGGGTTCACAAAATGTATTGTTCTTAGTGCTGCATTGTCTTTTTGTCCTGCTTCATGAGGCGACAATAAAATGTAAGATGTACAAATCCTAAACTCTAGCAGTTTACTAAAGGAGAGCTGTAACCTCAGTAAATATATATAAATAAAATTAAAGGCATATGGGGGCAAAGGTGGGAGGAGGTGAGTAGAGGTGAGGTGGGAGAAGGCCGGCAGAAGTGAGGCAAGAAGAAGTGAGATAGCAAATATGTGGGAAGAGATAGGCAGAAGTGAGGTGGACAGAGGTAAGCAGGGGCGAGATAAACAGAAGTGAGGTGGACAGAGGTAAGCAGGGGCGAGACAAATAGAGGTGAGGTGGACAGAGATAAGCAGGGGCGAGGTAAACAGAAGTGAGGTGGACAGAGGTAAGCAGGGGCGAGACAAACAGAGGTGAGGTGGGCAGAGGTAAGCAGGGGCGAGACAAACAGAGGTGAGGTGGGCAGAGGTAAGCAGGGGCGAGACAAACAGAGGTGAGGTGGGCAGAGGTAAGCAGGGGCGAGACAAACAGAGGTGAGGTGGGCAGAGGTAAGCAGGGGCGAGACAAACAGAGGTGAGGTGGGCAGAGGTAAGCAGGGGTGAGACAAACAGAGGTGAGGTGGGCAGAGGTAAGCAGGGGTGAGACAAACAGAGGTGAGGTGGGCAGAGGTAAGCACGGGCGAGACAAACAGAGGTTAGGTGGGCAGAGGTAAGCAGGGGTGAGACAAACAGAGGTGAGGTGGGCAGAGGTAAGCAGGGGCGAGACAAACAGAGGTGAGGTGGGCAGAGGTAAGCAGGGGCGAGACAAACAGAGGTGAGGTGGGCAGAGGTAAGCAGGGGCGAGACAAACAGAGGTGAGGTGGACAGAGGTAAGCAGGGGCGAGACAAACAGAGGTGAGGTAGGCAGAGGTAAGCAGGGGCGAGACAAACAGAGGTGAGGTGGGCAGAGGTAAGCAGGGGCGAGACAAACAGAGGTGAGGTGGACAGAGGTAAACAGGGGCGAGACAAACAGAGGTGAGGTGGGCAGAGGTAAGCAGGGGCAAGACAAACAGAGGTGAGGTGGGCAGAGGTAAGCAGGGGCGAGACAAACAGAGGTGAGGTGGGCAGAGGTAAGCAGGGGCAAGACAAACAGAGGTGAGGTGGGCAGAGGTAAGCAGGGGCGAGACAAACAGAGGTGAGGTGGGCAGAGGTAAGCAGGGGCGAGACAAACAGAGGTGAGGTGGGCAGAGGTAAGCAGGGGCGAGACAAACAGAAGTGAGGTGGACAGAGGTAAGCAGGGGAGAGACAAACAGAGGTGAGGTGGGCAGAGCTGAGATGAGCAGATGTAGCTAGAGGTGGGGTGGGTAGAGGTGGGCAGACACAAGGTGGGAAGAAGTAAGTAGAGGTGAGGTGAGAGGAGGAGGGCAGAAGTGAGGCAGGCAGATCTGAGGTGGCAAAAATGTGGGAAGAGATAGGCAGAAGTGAGCAGAGGTGAGGTGGACAGGGTAAGCAGGGGAGAGACAAACAGGTGAGGCAGGCAAAGGTGGGCAAATCTGAGATGGGCAGATATAGCTAGAGGTGAGGTGGGTAGAGGTGGGCAGACTTGAGGTGGGAAGAGGTAAAATAGGCAGAGGTGAGGCAAGAACAGTTAGTTAAGGTGTGATGGGCAGAGGTGAGTATAGTGAGGTGAGGCCAGTATAATAAATACAATGTCTCCTAGTCTACAAGATGAAAAATACACTCTTCCAAGGCAGTAAAATATTATCTCCAAGGCACATACCAGCCCCCAGAATGTGATGGGGTATCTAGAACGAGTAAAGTTCATTGCTTTAAGAAAATTCCTATCCTGCACTGTCTAATAGCTTGGGGAAAATATACTGAAAGCTCCTTAGTTCTGCTGCTGTGTACAACTGATAAAGCCTTAGGCCTCATGGTGGATTTTTTCTCCACCCAAGCTCATTAGAGAGAGAGAGAGCAGAGCTGCTTGTGTCACCCACTCACTGTGGCAACTGGTCTGCAGCTGCCACAATGGCTGTGTGATAGAATAAGGCAAAACTGTGTTTACCTCACTGCTAAATGCCACTGGAGCATCCTTAGACATCCTTGCGGCATATATTTAAAGGAGCCTGGGCAGGAGCGGGATGGTAAGTATAAGTTCATTAAGAGAGAATAACGTTTTTTTCAACACATATTGTGTGTTTTCTTTACTGTTTTCACTTACACATCCACGGTTCCCAATGGACCGCTATACCAGATCATACTGCATTACTTGCACCACCAATGGCCCGTATGGTGCGGATGAGCCGGGGGCCAATAGCATGGGACAGTGCTGGGCACTGGGCCTGTGTTATAGGGCTTGTAATATTCAGAACCAGGGGCTGGCTGGGTGGCCCTTGAGCCCTGGAATTGCAAGACCCTATGCTCAGTTTGCCTGGTTAGTAATGCTTAAGGGGGGCACCCCGCCCCCAACATGTTTAGAAAATGTTTAAAAAAATGTGTGGGCTCCTCCCCCTCTAAGCATTATAAACCTGGCGAACCAACCATAGGGGCTGTAATTTCAGGACTCAAGGACCACCCCGGCCGGCCCCTGATCCTGACCATTACAAGCCCTTATGCCCTATAGCACAGGTCCGGTGCCCAGCATCAGCCCATACTATGGGCTGTCAGACTCATCCACACCCACTTGGCCATTGGTGGTGCATGTAATAGAGTATAAACTGGTATATGGGTCCACACACATTTTAAAAGAAAACGTTATTAATCTAAATTAACTTAATACTTACCTTCTCCATTTGGACTCCTGCACCGGCTCCTTTAAATGTATGCTGCTGGGGTGACTAGCTGCAGCAGCATTTAGCAAGGAGGGGAACACAGACTCCTCTCTATTTATCCTGGCCCCTGGCTGGCAGACTCCATGATGAGCTGCCGGGAGAGGCTTTGATATTAAGAGGCAGATCATTTGTGGAGACTCAGTGATGACACTTATCACATCACAAAAGGGAAAGGGCCTAGAGTGTGGTGGCACAGGAAAGTTCCTTCTAGGCCCCTCACCTTCTGTGACATCAGCAATGACATCAGGGAGATTCCATGGAGGCCATGCCTCTAAGTATAAAAGCCGGCTTCCCCAGCCCTCACTTCAGTCCCTCGCTGGGTAGCAAGGATGAAAGAAGGGGAAACATATGCTCCCCCCCCTCATCCAAATGGTGGAAAAGCTGTCAGCTTCTGACAGCCTGTGCTGTTACATCTACACACTGGTCCCAAAGGGCCCCTAAGAAGGCAGAAGAGAAGGCGTGGGACAAACAAGACCTGACGGATCTGAAAAAGATGGTGCCTGGTGGGTAGACAGAAGATGGAAGATGGGGACGGGTGAGTATAAGTTAAATTAAGAATAATACAAATACTTTTGGTTGGTGTCTTATTTCTTTTTCACTTGGGGTGAACTGGTAAGGGGTCCAAAGGAGCACTATGGTAAGGAGCCGGCATGGCATTTGCTGGGCTCAGCGGGTGCCATGCTGGTAAAATGCCGCATTACCAGCACCCCAATTTAGTGTATGGGTGTGTGTGGAAGAGCCTCAAGCCCACACCAAAGGGAATAAGGGATTGTAACTTGCAGGGATGGGGCCGCCATTAGCGTGGCCTCTGAGCCCTGGGTTACAAGCCCTCATGCTTGGTGCCTGGGCTGGTAGCCTTTAGGGGGAACCCCCTTTTTTTAATGTAAGAAACTTTAAAAAAAAATAAAATCCCCACTGTCACTTTCCTGGCTTTAATGAGTGCTGGTTAAGTGGCATTCAATAAAACAAGGGAAAGTGATGAAAAATACAAAATTGTATCTGAAGACAAATGCCAAAATTACCAAAAAATTAAAAACAAATAAACCTGCAGGCAGTTTCAATGTGAAATGGGATTTAAAAGCTGCATTTATTAAAACACTTAAAAGTGAAAAAATGCAATGAAAAAATAAGAAGTTGGGCTATTCTTATCTAACCTAAAATGCCCAAAGAAATTACAAAAAAATATAAAAAATTAGCCTGCAGGCAGTTTCTATGTGAAATAGGGTGCCTTTAACCCTTTAAGTGCCAGCCTACCTGGAGTTTTTGTCACACTCTGTTGCCAGACCATTTTGCACTATTTTGCGCTCCCCATGTTCAAATGTGATTTTTGAAGGGATTTCCAGGGATTTCCCAGGAAAATGATATATTGTTTTTTTCAGCAGAGTCTGGGCTTTAACATGAAATGTCTTGTTTGTCATTTTTTAGGTGTATTCTCAATATTTTTGGGTGAAATATGTGCAAAAAAAAAAAAAAAAAATTTTTACATATTGTAGTTTTTTTTGTAATAAAAAATGTAAGTTTGTCAATGAAATCTTATTGCGTGTGAAATCCCAATTTCTCCCGGTTACAGCGGTACCACATATGTATAGGTAGACACCCTTTCCGGCCCAGGAGACTCCCCCAAACTGAAACAGCGCTTTAGGGGATTTTCAGATAAAATACAACTGTGCTACGCAATATGCGCACCTTGCAGTTTTTCCAGAAAAACAACCCTTTACATTTGAAATACCCCCAACAAACTATATATTCTCTGAAAGTACACACCTCAGGCTTTCTAGGCGTACCAGGCTTGTTGATGTGGCCATAGTTTTCTGGAAGTAATCCCTCAATGGATTCTTTGGTTGCAAAGAGTTTCCCTAAAAAAAGGATAAAAAAGCAGAATCAAAGCCACATTTTCCTAAAAAAACTATATACAAACGAGAAAAAACAAGTTTAATCTGAAAACGCAACATCCCCCGAACAGAACAATACCCAACATGCATAGCTACTGTCAAGGGAAGAGTTGCCAAACACCCCAAAGTAAAGCATGTGCGTAACGGTAATTTTACTTGAAAATTTCAGCTCTGCAGACAAAGTGCGCACCTTGCGATTTTTCAACCAAAACAACCCTTGACATTTGGAATATCCCCCATAAACCATATATTCCCTGAAAGTACACACGTTAAGCTTTCTAAGGGTACCCAGCTTGTTCTAGTGGGCTCATCTTTCTGGAATTATTACCTCAAAGAATTCTTTGGTTGCGCAGGGTTTCCCTAAAAAATTTATAAAAAAGCTGAATAAAAAACACCTTTTCCTAAAATATAAATATGCAAACCAGAAAAAACAAGCTAAGTCTGAAAGCGCAAGGTCCCCCAAACAGAACAATACCCAACATGCATAGGTACTATTAACCGTTTTAATTGCCAGCCTACTTGAGATTTTGTCACCCTCTGTTGACAGGCCATTTTTCCCCATTTTGCGTCATGTTTTGCGCCATGTTTTGCGCCATTTTTGCTGGAACTTTCAGGAAAATTATATATATATATTTTTTGCAGCAGAGTTTAGGCTTTAACATGAAATGTCTTGTTTGTAAATTTTTTTTTTTTTTTACAATATTATTAAGTAAAAAAAATAAATAAATAAATAAAAATTTTTTTTAGAAAATTGACTCCTTTATTTTAAATAAAAAATGTATTTTATTAAGGAAAATCATATTGCATGTGAAAGCCCCATTTCTACCGATTAGAACGGTACCACATATTTATCGGTAGCCCCCTGTTCCTGCCCAGGAGACCCCTCTAACTGAAACAAGTATTTTATAACATTCACAAAAAAAATACAACTACCATCCACACTACAAAGGGTTAAATCGAGAAAAAAAATGACATAGGGTCCCCCCTCCCAGGGGAGGGAGACCCCATTTTCTTTTTGATTTTTAAGGGTTAAAAACCCTTAAAAATCAAAAAAAAAATTGACGTTAATTATCTTAATTAATACAAAATGTTTATTTAATTAGTATATTCATCACACCACATATGAGACATAGTAAAAACCATTAAAAACATACAACAACAACAAATAAGATAGACAAATATAAATGGGTGTGTAGGAGGTGGGGAGAAAGCAATACAAAAAAAATATGTAAGTATATAAGCAATCAATAATAAATCAATAATACATTAATCTATTGTTATCTATAAAAAATATAATCCTATGTAATAATGAATCCAATCATGCAAAATAAATGAAATGTAAAATGTGCAAAACCTGCCTATGATCTGGATCCTAAAATACTGTTTACCTCTACTCGAGCCAGTTCATCTTTAGTCAGAAAGCCCCAATCTGAATTGAAGGCATTGTCATTCCAACTAGAGATGAGCGAACTTTTAAAAAATTCGATTTGACTGATTCGCCGAATTTTCCGACAAAAATCGCTTCGACCCGAATTTATTCGCGACGAATCGCTATTAAAAACGGCTATTTCTGAGCCTCCTAGAGCCTCAATAGGGTTGTAAACCATTCTGCCTTGCTGTAACACGCACAGGATGCGTGCTGGGTTAGTTAAATAATACTTTGAATAAATATCACATGCAGATCAGAGGCATCGCTAATAGAATCGCAGAGCAGCACAATTGAATTCAAGAGAGTTGAAGTGGCATCACTATGAGGGGCAGGAGCCCAAACATTGCTTTAAAGAGACACTGGAGTTGGCAGCAGCAGGAGCCCAAAAATTGGATGAATCACACCCTGGAGTTGCAAGCAGCAGCAGCAGGAGCCCAAATATTACTTTAAAGAGACACTGGAGTTGGCTTCAGGAGCCCAAAATTTGGATGAATCACACCCTGGAGTTGGCAGCAGCAGCAGGAGCCCAAACATTACTTTAAAGAGACCCTGGGGTTGGCTTCAGGAGGCCAAAAATTGGATGAATCACACCCTGGAGTTGGCAGCAGCAGCAGGAGCCCAAACATTACTTTAAAGAGACCCTGGGGTTGGCTTCAGGAGCCCAGAAATTGGATGAATCACACCCTGGAGTTGGCAGCAGCAGCAGCAGGAGCCCAAACATTACTTTAATGAGACACTGGAGTTGGCTTCAGGAGCCCAATAATTGGATGAATCACACCCTGGAGTTGGCAGCAGCAGCAGGAGCCCAAACATTACTTTAAAGAGACCCTGGGGTTGGCTTCAGTAGCCCAAACATTGGATGAATCACACCCTGGAGTTGGCAGCAGCAGCAGCAGGAGCCCAAACATTACTTTAAAGAGACACTGGGGTTGGCTTCAGGAGGCCAAAAATTGGATGATTCACACCCTGGAGTTGGCAGCAGCAGCAGCAGCAGGAGCCCAAACATTACTTTAAAGAGACCCTGGGGTTGGCTTCAGGAGCCCAAAAATTGGATGAATCACACCCTGGAGTTGGCAGCAGCAGCAGGAGCCCAAACATTACTTTAAAGAGACCCTGGGGTTGGCTTCAGGAGCCCAGAAATTGGATGAATCACACCCTGGAGTTGGCAGCATCAGCAGGAGCAGCAGGAGCCCAAACATTACTTTAAAGAGACACTGGGGTTGGCTTCAGTAGCCCAAAAATTGGATGATTCACACCCTGGAGTTGTCAGCAGCAGCAGCAGGAGCCCAAACATTACTTTAAAGAGACCCTGGGGTTGGCTTCAGGAGCCCAAAAATTGGATGAATCACACCCTGGAGTTGGCAGCAGCAGCAGGAGCCCAAACATTACTTTAAAGAGACACTGGAGTTGGCTTCAGGAGCCCAAAAATTGGATGAATCACACCCTGGAGTTGGCAGCAGCAGCAGCAGGAGCCCAAACATTACTTTAAGGAGACACTGGAGTTGGCTTCAGGAGCCCAAAAATTGGATGAATCACACCCTGGAGTTTGCAGCAGGAGCCCAAACATTACTTTAAAGAGACCCTGGGGTTGGCTTCAGGAGCCCAAAAATTGGATGAATCACACCCTGGGGTTGGAAGCAGCAGCAGCAGGAGCCCAAATATTACTTTAAAGAGACACTGGAGTTGGCTTCAGGAGCCCAAAAATTGGATGAATCACACCCTGGAGTTGGCAGCAGCAGCAGGAGCAGCAGGAGCCCAAACATTACTTTAAAGAGACCCTGGGGTTGGCTTCAGTAGCCCAAAAATTGGATGAATCACACCCTGAAATTGGCAGCAGCAGCAGCAGGAACCCAATCATTACTTTAAAGAGACCCTGGGGTTGGCTTCAGTAGCCCAAAAATTGGATGAATCACACCCTGGAGTTGGCAGCAGCAGCAGGAGCCCAAACATTACTTTAAAGAGACCCTGGGGTTGGCTTCAGGAGCCCAAAATTGGATGAATCACACCCTGGAGTTGGCAGCAGCAGCAGCAGGAGCCCAAACATTACTTTAATGAGACACTGGAGTTGGCTTCAGGAGCCCAAAAATTGGATGAATCACACCCTGGAGTTTGCAGCAGGAGCCCAAACATTACTTTAAAGAGACCCTGGGGTTGGCTTCAGGAGCCCAAAAATTGGATGAATCACACCCTGGGGTTGGAAGCAGCAGCAGCAGGAGCCCAAATATTACTTTAAAGAGACACTGGAGTTGGCTTCAGGAGCCCAAAAATTGGATGAATCACACCCTGGAGTTGGCAGCAGCAGCAGGAGCAGCAGGAGCCCAAACATTACTTTAAAGAGACCCTGGGGTTGGCTTCAGTAGCCCAAAAATTGGATGAATCACACCCTGAAATTGGCAGCAGCAGCAGCAGGAACCCAATCATTACTTTAAAGAGACCCTGGGGTTGGCTTCAGTAGCCCAAAAATTGGATGAATCACACCCTGGAGTTGGCAGCAGCAGCAGGAGCCCAAACATTACTTTAAAGAGACCCTGGGGTTGGCTTCAGGAGCCCAAAATTGGATGAATCACACCCTGGAGTTGGCAGCAGCAGCAGCAGGAGCCCAAACATTACTTTAATGAGACACTGGAGTTGGCTTCAGGAGCCCAAAAATTGGATGAATCACACCCTGGAGTTGGCAGCAGCAGCAGCAGGAGCCCACACATTACTTTAAAGAGACACTGGGGTTGGCTTCAGGAGGCCAAAAATTGGATGATTCACACCCTGGAGTTGGCAGCAGCAGCAGCAGCAGGAGCCCAAACATTACTTTAAAGAGACCCTGGGGTTGGCTTCAGGAGCCCAAAAATTGGATGAATCACACCCTGGAGTTGGCAGCAGCAGCAGGAGCCCAAACATTACTTTAAAGAGACCCTGGGGTTGGCTTCAGGAGCCCAGAAATTGGATGAATCACACCCTGGAGTTGGCAGCATCAGCAGGAGCAGCAGGAGCCCAAACATTACTTTAAAGAGACCCTGGGGTTGGCTTCAGTAGCCCAAAAATTGGATGATTCACACCCTGGAGTTGTCAGCAGCAGCAGCAGAAGCCCACACATTACTTTAAAGAGACCCTGGGGTTGGCTTCAGGAGCCCAAAAATTGGATGAATCACACCCTGGAGTTGGCAGCAGCAGCAGGAGCCCAAACATTACTTTAAAGAGACCCTGGGGTTGGCTTCAGGAGCCCAAAATTGGATGAATCACACCCTGGAGTTGGCAGCAGCAGCTGGAGCCCAAACATTACTTTAAAGAGACCCTGGGGTTGGCTTCAGGAGCCCAAAAATTGGATGAATCACACCCTGGAGTTGGCAGCAGCAGCAGGAGCCCAAACATTACTTTAAAGAGACCCTGGGGTTGGCTTCAGGAGCCCAAAAATTGGATGAATCACACCCTGGAGTTGGCAGCAGCAGCAGGAGCAGCAGGAGCCCAAACATTACTTTAAAGAGACCCTGGGGTTTGCTTCAGTAGCCCAAGAATTGGATGATTCACACCCTGGAGTTGTCAGCAGCAGCAGCAGCAGCAGCAGGAGCCCAAACATTACTTTAAAGAGACCCTGGGGTTGGCTTCAGGAGCCCAAAAATTGGATGAATAACACCCTGGAGTTGGCAGCAGCAGCAGGAGCCCAAACATTACTTTAAAGAGACACTGGAGTTGGCTTCAGGAGCCCAAAAATTGGATGAATCACACCCTGGAGTTGGTAGCAGCAGCAGCAGGAGCCCAAATATTACTTTAATGAGACACTGGAGTTGGCTTCAGGAGCCCAATAATTGGATGAATCACACCCTGGAGTTGGCAGCAGCAGCAGGAGCCCAAACATTACTTTAAAGAGACCCTGGGGTTGGCTTCAGTAGCCCAAAAATTGGATGAATCACACCCTGGAGTTGGCAGCAGCAGGAGCCCACACATTACTTTAAAGAGACACTGGGGTTGGCTTCAGGAGGCCAAAAATTGGATGATTCACACCCTGGAGTTGGCAGCAGCAGCAGCAGCAGGAGCCCAAACATTACTTTAAAGAGACCCTGGGGTTGGCTTCAGGAGCCCAAAAATTGGATGAATCACACCCTGGAGTTGGCAGCAGCAGCAGGAGCCCAAACATTACTTTAAAGAGACCCTGGGGTTGGCTTCAGGAGCCCAGAAATTGGATGAATCACACCCTGGAGTTGGCAGCATCAGCAGGAGCAGCAGGAGCCCAAACATTACTTTAAAGAGACACTGGGGTTGGCTTCAGTAGCCCAAAAATTGGATGATTCACACCCTGGAGTTGTCAGCAGCAGCAGCAGGAGCCCAAACATTACTTTAAAGAGACCCTGGGGTTGGCTTCAGGAGCCCCAAAATTGGATGAATCACACCCTGGAGTTGGCAGCAGCAGCAGGAGCCCAAACATTACTTTAAAGAGACACTGGAGTTGGCTTCAGGAGCCCAAAAATTGGATGAATCACACCCTGGAGTTGGCAGCAGCAGCAGCAGGAGCCCAAACATTACTTTAAGGAGACACTGGAGTTGGCTTCAGGAGCCCAAAAATTGGATGAATCACACCCTGGAGTTGGCAGCAGCAGCAGGAGCCCAAACATAACTTTAAAGAGACCCTGGGGTTGGCTTCAGGAGCCCAAAAATTGGATGAATCACACCCTGGGGTTGGCAGCAGCAGCAGCAGGAACCCAAATATTACTTTAAAGAGACACTGGAGTTGGCTTCAGGAGCCCAAAAATTGGATGAATCACACCCTGGAGTTGGCAGCAGCAGCAGGAGCAGCAGGAGCCCAAACATTACTTTAAAGAGACCCTGGGGTTGGCTTCAGTAGCCCAAAAATTGGATGAATCACACCCTGGAGTTGGCAGCAGCAGCAGCAGGAGCCCAAACATTACTTTAAAGAGACCCTGGGGTTGGCTTCAGTAGCCCAAAAATTGGATGAATCACACCCTGGAGTTGGCAGCAGCAGCAGGAGCCCAAACATTACTTTAAAGAGACACTGGGGTTGGCTTCAGGAGCCCAAAAATTGGATGATTCACACCCTGGAGTTGGCAGCAGCAGCAGCAGCAGCAGGAGCCCAAACATTACTTTAAAGAGACCCTGGGGTTGGCTTCAGGAGCCCAAAAATTGGATGAATCACACCCTGGAGTTGGCAGCAGCAGCAGGAGCCCAAACATTACTTTAAAGAGACCCTGGGGTTGGCTTCAGGAGGCCAAAAATTGGATGAATCACACCCTGGAGTTGGCAGCAGCAGCAGGAGCCCAGACATTACTTTAAAGAGACCCTGGGGTTGGCTTCAGGAGCCCCAAATTGGATGAATCACACCCTGGAGTTGGCAGCAGCAGCAGCAGGAGCCCAAACATTACTTTAATGAGACACTGGAGTTGGCTTCAGGAGCCCAAAAATTGGATGAATCACACCCTGGAGTTGGCAGCAGCAGCAGGAGCCCAAACATTACTTTAAAGAGACCCTGGGGTTGGCTTCAGTAGCCCAAACATTGGATGAATCACACCCTGGAGTTGGCAGCAGCAGCAGCAGCAGGAGCCCACACATTACTTTAAAGAGACACTGGGGTTGGCTTCAGGAGGCCAAAAATTGGATGATTCACACCCTGGAGTTGGCAGCAGCAGCAGCAGCAGGAGCCCAAACATTACTTTAAAGAGACCCTGGGGTTGGCTTCAGTAGCCCAAAAATTGGATGAATCACACCCTGGAGTTGGCAGCAGCAGCAGCAGGAGCCCAAACATTACTTTAAAGAGACCCTGGGGTTGGCTTCAGTAGCCCAAAAATTGGATGAATCACACCCTGGAGTTGGCAGCAGCAGCAGGAGCCCAAACATTACTTTAAAGAGACACTGGGGTTGGCTTCAGGAGCCCAAAAATTGGATGATTCACACCCTGGAGTTGGCAGCAGCAGCAGCAGCAGCAGGAGCCCAAACATTACTTTAAAGAGACCCTGGGGTTGGCTTCAGGAGCCCAAAAATTGGATGAATCACACCCTGGAGTTGGCAGCAGCAGCAGGAGCCCAAACATTACTTTAAAGAGACCCTGGGGTTGGCTTCAGGAGGCCAAAAATTGGATGAATCACACCCTGGAGTTGGCAGCAGCAGCAGGAGCCCAAACATTACTTTAAAGAGACCCTGGGGTTGGCTTCAGGAGCCCCAAATTGGATGAATCACACCCTGGAGTTGGCAGCAGCAGCAGCAGGAGCCCAAACATTACTTTAATGAGACACTGGAGTTGGCTTCAGGAGCCCAAAAATTGGATGAATCACACCCTGGAGTTGGCAGCAGCAGCAGGAGCCCAAACATTACTTTAAAGAGACCCTGGGGTTGGCTTCAGTAGCCCAAACATTGGATGAATCACACCCTGGAGTTGGCAGCAGCAGCAGCAGGAGCCCACACATTACTTTAAAGAGACACTGGGGTTGGCTTCAGGAGGCCAAAAATTGGATGATTCACACCCTGGAGTTGGCAGCAGCAGCAGCAGCAGGAGCCCAAACATTACTTTAAAGAGACCCTGGGGTTGGCTTCAGGAGCCCAAAAATTAGATGAATCACACCCTGGAGTTGGCAGCAGCAGCAGGAGCCCAAACATTACTTTAAAGAGACACTGGGGTTGGCTTCAGGAGCCCAGAAATTGGATGAATCACACCCTGGAGTTGGCAGCAGTAGCAGGAGCAGCAGGAGCCCAAACATTACTTTAAAGAGACCCTGGGGTTGGCTTCAGTAGCCCAAAAATTGGATGATTCACACCCTGGAGTTGTCAGCAGCAGCAGCAGGAGCCCAAACATTACTTTAAAGAGACCCTGGGGTTGGCTTCAGGAGCCCAAAAATTGGATGAATCACACCCTGGAGTTGGCAGCAGCAGCAGGAGCCCAAACATTACTTTAAAGAGACCCTGGGGTTGGCTTCAGGAGCCCAAAATTGGATGAATCACACCCTGGAGTTGGCAGCAACAGCAGCAGGAGCCCAAACATTACTTTAAAGAGACCCTGGGGTTGGCTTCAGGAGCCCAAAAATTGGATGAATCACACCCTGGAGTTGGCAGCAGCAGCAGGAGCCCAAACATTACTTTAAAGAGACCCTGGGGTTGGCTTCAGGAGCCCAAAAATTGGATGAATCACACCCTAGAGTTGGCAGCAGCAGCAGGAGCAGCAGGAGCCCAAACATTACTTTAAAGAGACCCTGGGGTTGGCTTCAGTAGCCCAAAAATTGGATGATTCACACCCTGGAGTTGTCAGCAGCAGCAGCAGCAGGAGCCCAAACATTACTTTAAAGAGACCCTGGGGTTGGCTTCAGGAGCCCAAAAATTGGATGAATAACACCCTGGAGTTGGCAGCAGCAGCAGGAGCCCAAACATTACTTTAAAGAGACCCTGGGGTTGGCTTCAGGAGCCCAAAAATTGGATGAATCACACCCTGGAGTTGGCAGGAGTTGGCAGCAGCAGCAGCAGCAACAGGATCCCAAACATTACTTTAAAGAGACACTGGAGTTGGCTTCAGGAGCCCAAAAATTGGATGAATCACACCCTGGAGTTGGTAGCAGCAGCAGCAGGAGCCCAAACATTACTTTAAAGAGACACTGGGGTTGGCTTCAGGAGGCCAAAAATTGGATGAATCACACCCTGGAGTTGGCAGCAGCAGGAGCCCAAAAATTGGCCTAAAAACATAAATATGTTTTGCACCATTTGGAAAGTGTAAAACGTGGCACCATGCTGAATCTAGTCGCATGCATCAGGCATTGGTGGGTGGAAATCCTGGCTGATCCATCCCTGATTCATTTTGACAAAGGTGAGTCTCTCCACATTTTTAGTTGACAGACGAGTTCTCCTCGCCGTAACTATGGCCCCCGCCGCACTAAACACCCGCTCAGATGGCACGCTACTTGCCGGGCAGGACAGCTTTTCCAGGGCAAACTCTGCTAGTTGCGGCCACAAATCAAGTTTGGCTGCCCAGAAGTCCAGCGGATCCTCAAGGTGTGTTGGCATGGTCATGTCAAAGTATGACATGACCTGCTGGTTCAGGTCCCGCTCCAGGTCTTCCTGCTGCTCATGAGTAGCCTCACTATGCGGGTGTAGAAAGCTACTCATTAGCGACTGAAGACTGAGGCTGCTGCTGCTGATGGAGCTGCTGCTCCTGCCAACCCCCCCAGCCGCCATGGCAGTGGAAGGTGAGCGCAGAGGTCCCCTCGAGTCAGACCTGCGAGAGTATGGAACATGGCGCAGATAGGCATCGGCCAACTGCCTACGTAGAATGTCTTTGTAGTAGTTCAGTTTGTCCTCCCTCTCGGTGGGTTTAAAAAATGCCCCCATTTTGTGCCGGAAGCGAGGGTCCAATAAGATGGACTACCTGTCTCCATCTCCACTGCATACTGCCACGGTGTGCCCGGGTCCTCTGTCTCGCCTTCCGCAAAAACCTCTAGCTCCTCTGGCTGCTCCTGCTCCTCCTCTCCTGTCCGCTGACTAGATAAACCAGCCATTTCGCCAAGCCTAAACTGTGTTTTGCTGGGCAACTCCTCCTCCTCCTCTTCCTCCTCCTCCTCCTCCAGTTCAGCTCCAACGGGGTTCATGTGGCCGTAAGATGTAAACGCCATGTCTCCAGTGCCCTGACCAGCCATGGTTTCCAACATGTGCTGTAGTACATGAAGCAGTGGAATCACGTCGTTCATCCCGTAATCCTGCCGACTGACAAATAAAGTGGCTTCCTCAAAGGGCCTGAGCAAACGGCAGGTGTCACATATGAGCTGCCACTGGTTGACATTGAAGTTACACAGGGGAGTCCCCCTATCTGCTTGGATCATCAGGAAATCCGTGATGGCTTTTCTCTGTTCATATAATCGGTCCAACATGTGAAGGGTGGAATTCCAACGGGTGGAAACATCGCAAATCAGACTATGTTGGGGGATACCATTCTGACGCTGTAGCTCAAGAAGGGTGTGTTTGGCGGTGTATGAGTGGCTGAAGTGCATGCAAAGTTTCCTTGAAGTTGTTAGGATGTCTTGCAGATGGGGGGAACACTTCAGAAACCGCTTGACAACCAGATTGAAGACGTGAGCCATGCAGGGGGCATGGGTCAGGCTTCCTTGGCGCAGCGCAGACAAAATGTTCTTCCCATTGTCGGTAACCATGATTCCCATTTTAAGTTTTCTTGGAGTAAGCCATGTTTGGATTTCCTGATGAATACATTTAAGCAGTTCCTCCCCTGTGTGACTCCGTTCGCCAAGACAAACCATGTGAAGCACACCTCCGTGCCCTGCACACATGGTAGACTGGAGGGGCACTGAGACTTGAGCCTACAGTGGAGGGTGAGGAGATGGCGGAGGATGAGGAGGCCGAGTCGCACGGTGTCACAGGCCCAACGGGCAGGGAGCGCGGAGGCCGAAGCGGCGTGACCTGTCCAAGTTGCTGCTGCTGCTGCAAAGGGACCACATTCACCCAGTGGGCCGTAAACGACATGTACTGTCCCTGACCGTAGTTACAGCTCCAGATGTCGGCGCTGCCATGCACTTTGCTACACACCGACAGGCTCAAGGACTGGCCCACCTTCTGTTCAACAAAAGTGTGCAGCGCTGGTACTGCCTTCTTGGCAAAGAAATGACGGCTTGGGACTCTCCACCTTGGCTCGGCACAAGCCATCAGTTCTCAGATTCCACCACCTGAAAAGGGAGCGACTGCAGCACCAGCAACTGGGACAGGAGCACATTCAGCTTCTGCACCGTAGGATGAGTGGGCGCATACTGCTGTCTCTTGGACATGGCTTCGCTGATGGATTGCTGGCGGGATGCATGACTTGGAGGAGGAGGAGGAGGAGCAGGAGCGACAGAGGATGGGTATGACGCACAGCTGCCTTCGGCTGAGGTGCTGGAGCCTTGGCTGGCAGAAATTGGTAGCGGCGTGCCACTTGGTGAGGAAGCAGACTGGACCACCCCTTGGGAGCCTCGGTTCTCCCAGGTCGCTTTATGGTGACGCATCATATGTTGACGCAGGGCCGTGGTGCCAACATTTGGACCCTGGCCACGCTTCACCTTTTGCCTACATATCTTGCATGTGGCCATGTTACCCTCCTGCGGATGCTTCAGGAAAAACTGCCACACTGCCGAGTAGCTACTTTTCCCACCCCCTGGCCTCACTGATTCACTGCTGCTGTTGCCAACTCCAGGAACCCCTGCTCCACTACCTCCGGATAAGGTAGACTGCCGCACAGCAGGTGCTCTACCCCGGCCCCGGCCCCGGCCGGCTCCGGCCTTTGGAATTGTGCCCCCATGCTGACTGCTACCACCTTGCTGCCTGAGCTGCTGACTCCGGGGCAACCTGTGCCCCTCTTCTCCTGATGATGACGATGAAGCCCCTTCATCACCCGGCTCCCAAGTGCGATCGGCTTCATCGTCATCATCATTATCACCGAGTTGTGGCTGTACGTCACTGATGTTCATGGATTCCTCAACAGTGTCTGGCGCAGGAGCTGGAACGCTCGCAGCACCCACGACACTATCCACATCACTATTTGTCTGCCTAGCTAAAGAAGCCACCTCCATTTCTTGGCTGGGCAGTAGCTGCTGACTGTCCTCTATCTGATCGTCCTCCTCACTAAAGAGTGGAGCTAAACCCAAAGCATTGGATACGTCGCTGGGGGAGGGAACGGCGTAGGACAGAGGCAATGGGAGGACAGGGACTGCTCTCGGGGCATGCCAACTCAGGGTTGTGTCAGAGGAACCTACCGACCCTAGACTGGGGGTCTCAGACGTAAGTTGTGATGATGTTGTTGATGAGCGCGTCAACCAATCTACCACGGCAGATGTGTTACTGGTGGAGACCCGACCGCTAGCAGATACTGGCAGATAAGGTCTCTCAGCATGACTCCTGCTGCTACTGGCCCCCAGTCTGCTGCGAGCTCTGCCTGCGGAATCTTGGCCTCTGCCACTCCTCTTTTCACTTCCAGGCACTTGTCTGCCCGACATAGTCTAACTGGCGTGGTAGTAGGTGATATTTTAAGAACCCCCAGGCAGCGGTGGGTCTATATGAAACAGAATATAATGCACACCAAAAGTGAGCAGTACACTCAGCCTCCAACAGGCCTGCCTAGTGTAAATAAGAGAGCTGCTTAGTGCAAATAAAGAGGGGTATGCTATGTTACAGAATGGGATGCCCCAACAGCCAGCAGTGCACCTGTGAGCAGTACTACTATGCACAGCAAAAGTGTCTTTATCAGGCCTAATTTCAATTAGAATAGGTGCAAATGGTTATGGTCTTAAATAGAGGCTGGTGTAGTCACAGAATGGGATGCCCCAAAAACCAACAGGAGTGCACCTGGCAGGCAGTAGGTCTATGCACAGCAAAAGTGTCTTTATCAGGCCTAATTTCAATTAGAATAGGTGCAAATGGTTATGGTCTTAAATAGAGGCTGGTGTAGTCACAGAATGGGATGCCACAACAGGAGTGCACCTGGGACCAGTAGTGCTATGCACAGCAAAAGTGTCTTTATCAGGCCTAATTTCAATTAGAATAAGTGCAAATGGTTATGGTCTTAAATAGAGGCTGGTGTAGTCACAGAATGGGATGCCCCAACAGGAGTGCACCTGGGACCAGTAGTGCTATGCACAGCAAAAGTGTCTTTATCAGGCCTAATTTCAATTAGAATAAGTGCAAATGGTTATGGTCTCAAATAGAGGCTGGTGTAGTCACAGAATGGGATGCCCCAAAAACCAACAGGAGTGCACCTGGCAGGCAGTAGGTCTATGCACAGCAAAAGTGTCTTTATCAGGCCTAATTTCAATTAGAATAAGTGCAAATGGTTATGGTCTTAAATAGAGGCTGGTGTAGTCACAGAATGGGATGCCCCAAAAACCAACAGGAGTGCACCTGGCAGGCAGTAGGTCTATGCACAGCAAAAGTGTCTTTATCAGGCCTAATTTCAATTATAATAGGTGCAAATGGTTATGGTCTTAAATAGAGGCTGGTGTAGTCACAGAATGGGATGCCCAAACAGGAGTGCACCTGGCAGGCAGTAGGTCTATGCACAGCAAAAGTGTCTTTATCAGGCCTAATTTCAATTATAATAGGTGCAAATGGTTATGGTCTTAAATAGAGGCTGGTGTAGTCACAGAATGGGATGCCACAACAGGAGTGCACCTGGCAGGCAGTAGTACTATGCACAGCAAAAGTGTCTTTATCAGGCCTAATTTCAATTATAATAGGTGCAAATGGTTATGGTCTTAAATAGAGGCTGGTGTAGTCACAGAATGGGATGCCCAAATAGGAGTGCACCTGGCAGGCAGTAGGTCTATGCACAGCAAAAGTGTCTTTACCAGGCCTAATTTCAATTATAATAGGTGCAAATGGTTATGGTCTTAAATAGAGGCTGGTGTAGTCACAGAATGGGATGCCCAAACAGGAGTGCACCTGGCAGGCAGTAGGTCTATGCACAGCAAAAGTGTCTTCATCAGGCCTAATTTCAATTAGAATAGGTGCAAATGGTTATGGTCTTAAATAGAGGCTGGTGTAGTCACAGAATGGGATGCCACAACAGGAGTGCATCTGGGACCAGTAGTGCTATGCACAGCAAAAGTGTCTTTATCAGGCCTAATTTCAATTAGAATAAGTGCAAATGGTTATATGGTCTTAAATAGAGGCTGGTGTAGTCACAGAATGGGATGCCTCACAGCAGACTTAAGATCAGTTCAGTATATATGCACAGTTAGTGTATAAGCAGCCTGAAAACGCTAACAAAGCCAGTCAGCCAGCCAGTAACAAACACTCAGGCTGGATGAAAAAAAAAAAATCTCCCTGTGACTGCCTCCGATTTTTCCTAACTTTCCCTGTTTTTCGCTGACTTTCTGTCTGTCTCCTGCCTGTCTCCTGCCTGTCTCCAGCCTGTCGCTGTCTGTCCCTGTCTGTCTAACTGTCTCTCTCCCTGCCTACAGCAGCGTTCTGTCTCTCACGAATGCAATACAGAAATGAAGAAAAGCAAGATGGCCGCCGGCCTTAAATAGCGCTGTGACGTCACCGGGCTTGCTGGCTGCTGACAGGCTGCATGTGACTGTCCCAGCATACACTGCCCCAGCTTACATGTCTGGACATGTCCCGTCCGCCATCTTAGAATGCCTGTAATGTAAATGAATGGATGGTAAAGGAAAACTTCGAGCGATCGAATCGCGGGGAAATTCGGATTCGATCCGAATCGAATTTTTCATTAAATTCGGATCGAATCCGGGTTCGTCCGAATCGATTCGCTCATCCCTAATTCCAACCCACACCACTAGCACACCAACACCGAAATTCTGTTGAAAATTCCTCTACAGGCCTTTTTCCTTGTTTAAGTTTGTGACAGACACTGTCCAGGATATTCAAGGAAGGATCATCCTGTTCCAGGAGATGGTGAGCACAGGACTGTGGGTCTCCTTGAAGCAGCAAGATGTCAAACCGTACCCTGGTAAAGTCTGAAGCTTAGGTGCAGGGTTGCAGAGTGAAGAACAGCTGACAACAAAATTAAATTTTTTCCGGTCCTCAGAAAACCTTTCAGGTAGGGGAGCCCTCAGCTTGGGCAGAGAGTCATTTCTAGGGCTCGAGGAAGGTGGATTAACTTCGGCAGAGGTGGAGACATTGGGAATAGCTGGGGCATGTCGAAGCATCTCTATTTCACCCCGAAGTTCAGAGTGGCCTTGACGAAGTTCCCCCCACAACTTGGGTTAATTCGTCCAGGTGCTGCATAATGGCTTCAAACGCTGCCTGTGTCTGGGCTGGGTCCATTTTGCTTGGCCTGCAGATACTGTCATGTACCTCTCTGGAGACCAGGACAATGTAGATACAGACAGCTGCCAGCAGTACCACCTGCAGCCTTCCTAGAGATACTGGGGAAACTCAACAAAAGGAAGGGTTGGCTGTATCTGGAGGGAGCCAACAATCAGCAACTGAGGAAGTGCTACACCATGCACTAGTTCCAGTGTGGGGAGTCTTCTGACAAGTCTGGTCTTCGACCGAGCCTTCCACAAGGAGGGTCGGACTGCGCTGTAGACAAGCTGGGTCCCACTACTGTTGCCAGTGGCCAGTGACCCCAAAGTTCAACATGAAAAAGTCCAGTTCAGGTTTTAGAGGTAACTGATGAAACAAGCCAGAGAGATAGGAAGAGCCGTAATCCAGAGCCAAGGTTTCAAGGAGCCAAAACAAGTAGTCATCCAGAGCCGGGGGTAGAGAGCCAGAGAGAGGTCAGTATCCAAAACCATATAGTTAGCGTCACTTCAGAAAGATCTGCAGGCAACTTCCCAGTGCTGCCGTTTGGCACCAGGAAGTGGCCACCATGCATGCACAGAAGCGCAGAAACTCGCGCATGTACACATCGTGGATAGAGGCACGGGTGTGCGGAAACCCTTGCACACAAACAGAGTCCAGGGGCAACAATCACCAGAATCACCTTCGTAACCACAAGTGCACCCGACCACAAAGCACCCAAACAAGAACACCTAAGGGGCACAACCAGCATACAAAAGTAAGACCAGGTCTCCTACTATGCACTTTAGCTCATACAGCAGCACTCAGCCACGTCTCATCAGCCTCTTAATGGGCCTTCTGGCCTAGAATCCTGGATTGTGAGTATTGACCTGCAGGATCCACCCAACTTCCCATACTGGCCACCACTAGAGAAGAGCGAACTTTTGAAAAATTCGATTCGACTGATTTGCTGAATTTTCCGACAAAAATCGCTTCGACCCAAATTTATTCGCGATGAATCGATATTAAAAACGGCTATTTCTGAGCTTCCTAGAGCCTCAATAGGGTTGTAAATCATTCTGCCTTGCTGTAACACGCATAGGATGCGTGCTGGGTTAGTGAAATAATACTGTAAATAATTATCACATGCAGATCAGAGGCATCGCTAATAGAATCGCAGAGCGGCACAATTGCAGAGAGTTGAAGTGGCATCACTATGAGGGGCCCCTATAGTGCCTGAAAAGCACACCCTGGAGCTGGCAGCAGCAGGAGCCCAAAAATTAGCTGAATCACACCCTGGAGTTGCAAGCAGCAGCAGCAGCTGCAGGAGCCCAAACATTGCTATAAAGAGACAATGGAGTTGGCTGCAGGAGGCCAAAAATTGGATGAATCACACCCTGGAGTTGCAAGCAGCAGCAGGAGCACAAACATTGCTTTAAAGAGACACTGGAGTTGGCTGCAGGAGGCCAAAAATTGGATGAATCACACCCTGGAGTTTCAAGCAGCAGCAGCAGGAGCCCAAACATTGCTTGAAAGAGACACTACAGTTGGCAGCAGGAGCCCAAACATTGCTTGAAAGAGGCACTGGAGTTGGCAGCAGGAGCAGCAGGAGCCCAAACATTGCTTGAAAGACACACTGGAGTTGGCAGCAGGAGCAGCAGGAGCACAAACATTGCTTGAAAGACAAACTGGAGTTGGCAGCAGGAGCAGCAGGAGCCCAAACATTGCTTGAAAGACACACTGGAGTTGGAAGCAGGAGCCCAAACATTGCTTGAAAGACACACTGGAGTTGGCAGCAGGAGCAGCAGGAGCCCAAACATTGCTTGAAAGACACACTGGAGTTGGAAGCAGGAGCAGCAGGAGCCCAAACATTGCTTGAAAGACACACTGGAGTTGGCAGCAGGAGCAGCAGGAGGCCAAAATTGCTTGAAAGGCACACTGGAGTTGGCAGCAGCAGCAGCAGGAGCCCAAACATTGCTTGAAAGAGACACTGGAGTTGGCAGCAGGAGCAGCAGGAGCCCAAACATTGCTTGAAAGAGACACTGGAGTTGGCAGCAGGAGCCCAAACATTGCTTGAAAGAGACACTGGAGTTGGCAGCAGCAGGAGGCCAAACATTGCTTGAAAGAGACACTGAAGTTGGCAGCAGGATCAGCAGGAGCCCAAACATTGCTTGAAAGACACACTGGAGTTGGCAGCAGGAGCAGCAGGAGCCCAAACATTGCTTGAAAGAGACACTGGAGTTGGCAGCAGCAGCAGCAGGAGGCCAAACATTGCTTGAAAGAGACACTGGAGTTGGCTGCAGTTGCAGTTGGCTGCAGGAGGCCAAAAATTGGATGAATCACACCCTGGATTTGCAAGCAGCAGCAGCAGGAGCCCAAACATTGCTTGAAAGAGACACTACAGTTGGCAGCAGGAGCCCAAACATTGCTTGAAAGAGACACTGGAGTTGGCAGCAGGAGCAGCAGGAGCCCAAACATTGCTTGAAAGAGACACTGGAGTTGGCAGCAGCAGCAGCAGGAGGCCAAACATTGCTTGAAAGAGACACTGGAGTTGGCAGCAGGAGCAGCAGGAGGCCAAACATTGCTTGAAAGAGACACCGGAGTTGGCAGCAGGAGCAGCAGGAGCCCAAACATTGCTTGAAAGACACACTGGAGTTGGAAGCAGGAGTAGCAGGAGCCCAAACATTGTTTGAAAGACACACTGGAGTTGGCAGCAGGAGCAGCAGGAGGCCAAAATTGCTTGAAAGGCGCACTGGAGTTGGCAGCAGCAGCAGCCGGAGCCCAAACATTGCCTGAAAGAGACACTGGAGTTGGCAGCAGGAGCAGCAGGAGCCCAAACATTGCTTGAAAGAGACACTGGAGTTGGCAGCAGGAGCCCAAACATTGCTTGAAAGAGACACTGGAGTTGGCAGCAGCAGGAGGCCAAACATTGCTTGAAAGAGACACTGGAGTTGGCAGCAGGATCAGCAGGAGCCCAAACATTGCTTGAAAGACACACTGGAGTTGGCAGCAGGAGTAGCAGGAGCCCAAACATTGCTTGAAAGACACACTGGAGTTGGCAGCAGCAGGAGGCCAAACATTGCTTGAAAGAGACACTGGAGTTGGCAACAGGAGCTGCAGAAGCCCAAACATCGCTTGAAAGACACACTGGAGTTGGCAGCAAGAGCAGCAGGAGCCCAAACATTGCTTGAAAGAGACACTGGAGTTGGCAGCAGGAGCAGCAGGAGGCCAAAAATTGGCTGAAAGACACCCTGGAGTTGCAAGCAGCAGCAGCAGGAGCCCAAACATTGCTTGAAAGACACACTGGAGTTCGCAGGATCAGCAGCAGGAGCCCAAACATTGCTTGAAAGACACACTGGAGTTGGCAGCAGGAGCAGCAGGAGCCCAAACATTGCTTGAAAGACACACTGGAGTTGGCAGCAGGAGCCCACAAATTGACCTAAAGACACACTGAAGTTGCAAGCAGCAGCAGCAGGAACCCAAACATTGCTTGAAAGACACACCCTGGAGTTGGCAGCAGCATTAAGAGAACATATACAGATTTTCGGCACAGATATCTTATCCAAAGAATATTAATAAAAAGTAAGAGTAACGTAAAGCATTTTCTCAATAATTACTTGTGGTCTGATGCGGAGGAATGTCTGTAACTGGAGAGAAGCGCCTTAAATCTCTTTTGCACAATCCATATTTCTTTAGTGTTGGTCTGGCCCCATGATCAATCTACTTTAATGCATCAGGCATTGGTGGGTGGAAATCTTGGCTGATCCATGCCCGATTCATTTCCACGCAGGCCAGTCTCTGAAAAAAAAAAACATTTTTGAAGCATACTGGAGCACATTGAATTGCTCTCATCAGAGCATCACTTACGCACATCTAAGAGTTTCATCACTTTGTTCATGTTAAAGTCTTCAGGGCCTAGTTACTACTTAGTGAAAGACCATAGATAGTTACACACCTGCTGCTCTTATCGAAATATCCTGTTTTAAGTGTAGTGTAGCGTTTTGTCCTCCCCTCATATACGCACTAAGTATGTCAGGCAGAGAAGTGGCAGGATGGGCACAGAGAAGTTGCAGAGGCCTAAATTCATCAAGCAGAGGTTGCAGCAGACTAGGGGTGAGTGGCAGCAGGAGTATCAGTGAGAGGACTGATCTCCCGGGATAAGCTAGCGGTCGTGTCTTGACCAGCAACCCATCTGCCATCATCCATTGGTTAACACGATCCTCCACTGCATCACAAGTGACATCTGACACCCCCAGTCAACTGTCGGTTATATCTTATGCTTAGGGTTCAGCTCCACTATTCAGTGAGGACGATCTGATATTCAGAAAAATCAGCAGCTACTGCCCAGCCAAGAAGTGGAGGAGACACTCGCCGCTTCTTCCACTAGGCGGGCAAATAGTGATGAGGAGAGTGGCGTGGGAGGTTGTGTTGCAAGCATTTTGGCTTCTTAAGCAGACACTGTTGAGGAACCTGAGGAGGACATCAGTGAGTTTTGAGGGAACTTTTAAAGGCTTAGAGTGATGGAGAGTGACAGATTTAACGGCCAGCATGGTGGCAGAAGGGGAAAGTATGGAGGCAAATGTGCTCGGGGTAGACCACTTGCGCGGCAGGCTATCTTCCCAGGAGGTAGTGGAAGAGGGTCCTTGGAGTTGGAGGCGGCGGCAGCGGCAGCAGCAGTGAATTAGTGCGGACTGTTGGTAGGAAAAATCAGCTACAAGGCCATGTGGCAGTTTTTCATCAAGCATCCGCAGGAGGTTAACATGGCTATATGAAAGATGTGTAGGCAGAAGGTGAAGTGTGGCCAGGGTCCCAATGTTGGACCCACAGCCCTGCGTCAACATTTGCAGCGTCACCATCATGCGGCCTGGGAGAGTTGGCTCCAAAGTGGTGGTCCAGCCTGCTGCATTACCCAGTGGCACGCCGCTCTCTGTTCCAGCCAGCCAAGGCTCCACCACCTCCTGTGTGTCATACCCATCCTCTGTCGCTCCAGATGCTCCTCCTCCTCTTAATCAGAGTCAGTCATTCCGCCAGCAATCCATTGGCCAAGCCATGTCCAAGAGACAACAGTATGTGCCCACTCATCCAACGTGCAGAAGCTAAATGTGCTCCTGTATAAGTTGCAGGTGCTGCAGTCCCTCCCTTTTGAGTTGGTGGACCTTTCAGAGAACTGATGGTTTGTGCCGAGCCGAGGTGGAGAGTCCCATGCTGTCATTTCTTTGTGAAGAAGGCAGTACCAGCCCTGTACAATTTTGTTGAACAGAAGGAGGGCCAGTCCTTTAGCCTGTAAGTTTGTACCAAAGCGCACAGCAGTGCCTACATCTGGAGCTGTAACTACGGTCAGGGACAATACATATTCTTTAAGGCCCACTGGGTGATTGTGGTTCCTGCACAACCACAACAGCAACTTGGACAGGTCCCTCCGCTGTGGCCTCCACGCTCCTAGGCCTTTGTGCCTGTGACAGTGCACTTGCACTTAGCAATGGTGTCACAGGAAAAAGTGGCTAATTGTCAATTACATATTAATAGTTAACATTGATCTTATTTGAACATATTTATAATAATAACATATAATAACATATAACATAGCAACAATAACATCTAACATAATAACAGTAATATATAACATTTATCAAAAATGTTTGTTTTTTTGGATATTTTTTTTTTTATTTTTTTTTCATATTTTGTATTTTTTAAAAACATATATATATATATATATATATATATATATATATATATATATATATATATTATTTTTTTTTGAATTTTTTAAAATATTTTTTTCCATTGTCTTTTTTTAATATTTTGTGAATTTTTGTACCAATTTTTTTTCATTTTTTATTTTTTTTTTTGTATTTTGTTTTTTCTAAATATTTATTTATTTATTTATTTTTCACAGTGCCCAGTGCCCTTCCAGCCTACCATGTGTGCAGGACACAGCGGAACTGCTAAAAATGAGAACTCAATAAATTAAATCATGGCTTACTCCACGAAAACTGCAAATGGGACCCATGGTCACTGACACTGGGAAGAACATCTTGTCTGCGCTGCGACAAGGAAGCCTGAACCATGTGTCCTGCCATGGCACACGTATTCAATCTAGTTGTCAAGCGTTTTCTGAAGTCTTCCCCCCATCTACAAGACATCCTAACAACGGGAAGGAAACTTTGCATACACTTCAGCCACTCCTACACCGCCAAGCACACCCTTCTTGAGCTTCAGCGTCAGAACGGTATCCCCAAACAGAGTCTGATTTGCGATGTTTCCACCCGTTGGAATTTCACCCTCCATATGCAGGGTCGACTATAGGAACAGAGAAAAGCCATCACGGATTTCTTGATGATCCAAACGGATAGGAGGACTCCCCTGTGTAACTTCAATGTAAACCAGTGGCAGCTCATACGTGACACCTGCCGGTTGCTCAGGACCTTTGAGGAAGCTACTTTATTAGTCAGTCGCCAGGACTATGAGATGAACAATGTGATTCCACTGCTTCATGTACTACAACACATGTTGGAAACCATGGCTGATCAGGGCACTGGAGACATGGCGCATACATTTCACATCCACATGAAGCCTGTGGGGGCTGAAGTGGAGGAGGAGGAGGGGCACAGCGAAGCACAATTTAGGTTTGACAAAATGGCCATTTTATCTAGTCATCTAACAGGAGAGGAGGAGCAGGAGCAGCCACAGGAGCTAGAGGGTTGTGACGAAGGTGAGGCAGAGGACCAGACACACCGTGGCAGTTTGCAGTGGAGATGGAGACAGGTAGTCCCTCCGAGTCACTTGCACAAATGGCACGATGCATGCTCACGTGCTTGCATAGTGACCGCAGAATTGTCTCCATTTGTCAGCGGGATGACTTCTGGCTCTCCAACTTATTGGACCCTCGCTTCCGGCACAAAATGGGGGCATTTTTTACACCCACTGAGAGGGAGGACCAACTGACCTACTACAGAGACATCCTACGTAGTCAGTTGAGCGATGCCTATCTGCGCCATGGTCCATACTGTGATGCCCAGCGGGACACCAGCCTTCTGTAAGCAGGCAACCCCCAATCTCCACCGCCGCTTCTGCCTATAGTCAAGCCCCCATTTGCCGGGACGCTAGGTACGCCTCGCCGGACATGGTTTCCCCCAGGTCTTAATAGGCGCAAAGGATGGCTGCTTACGGTGAAGGCTGATGAACCACAAGGGTATCCCGAAGCCGAGCTCGTTCACAGGTAGTCAATCCGGAGGGTGCGTCAGAGTACAGGGATGATACAGGTACGTAGTCAAGAGTAGCCAAAGGGTCAAGCCAGGAGGTCAGAGATCGCGGGGTATCCAGAGGGGCAGGCAGCTTCATGGTCAGACAAAGCAGAGGTCAGTACAGGCAGCAGACAGGAATGATCGATCAAGCCATGTCAGAACTGAACCAGCACAAAATGGGGGCATTTTTTAAACCCGCCGAGAGGGAGGACAAACTGAACTACTACAAAGACATTCTACGTAGTCAGTTGGCCGATGCCTATCTGCGCCATGGTCCATACTCTCGCAGGTCTGACTCGGGGGGGACCTCTGCAATCACCTTCCATTGCCATGGCTGCTGGGTCGGGGTGAGTCTACTCATGAGCAGCATGAAGACCTGGAGCAGGACCTGAACCAGCAGGTTGTGTCATACCTTGACATGACCATGCCAACACACCTTGAGGATCCGCTGGACTTCTGGGTAGCCAAACTTGACTTGTGGCCGCAACTAGCAGAGTTTGCCCTGGAAAAGCTGTCCTGCCCCACCAGTAGTGTGCCATCTGAGCGGGTGTTTAGTGCGGCGAGGGCCATAGTCATGCCAAGGAGAACTTGTCTGTCCACGAATAATGTGCCAACAATGGCTGATCCATGGTAGTAGCTGATGCATGGTAGCTCCCTATGCTGCTGCTGCCAGCTCATATGTGTGTCTTTCAGGCAATATATGGGCTCCCTATGCTGCTGCCAACTCCTGGGTGTGTCTTTCAGACAATATATGGGCTGCCTATGCTGCTGCCAACTCCTGGATGTGTCTTTCAGGCAATATATAGGCTCCCTATGCTGCTGCTGCCAGCTCATATGTGTGTCTTTGAGGCAATATATGGATGCCTAATGCTGCTGCTGCCAACTCCAATGTGAGCACTCTTAAAAGACACATTCTAGCATATTTGGGATGCCCCCCGGCAATGGCTGCTGGCAATTTGACAAAGTGACTTTCTTTACAAAATGCAACCAGTTAATAGACAGGTAATATTAGTGCTAGTGTTTGGGATGCCCCCTCCTCACATACAGAGGAGGCCTCCCTTGATTGTGGAAAAGTGACGTTAATTATAAAATGCAAGCAGCTATTAGAGAGGTAGTCTTGAGATATTTATGCTAGTGTTTGGGATACCCTGAGGCCTGGTGTTTTTGCAGCACACACAAAATCAATTCAAACTGAAATATATTTATGAGAAATAGCCTTTAAAAGCTGCTTTTGTGTAACAGATAGGGTCAAATGTGCAGGTTTGGGATACCCTGCGGCCTGGTGTTTTTACAGGACAAAAACCAATTCAAAATGCAATAGCTTAATAAAGCTGAGGCTGAACAAGCTTATTTAGTATAACAGATAGGGTGCAACGTGCAGGTTTGGAATACCCTGCTGCCTGGTGTTTTGACAGCAGGCAAAAAACAATTCAAAATGTAATAGCTTAATAAAGCTGAGGCCGAACAAGCTGATTTAGTATAAAAGATAGGGTGCAACGTGGTGGTTTGGGATACCCTGCGGCCTGGTGTTTTTTTGACAGCAGGACAAAAAACAATTCAAAATGCAATAGCTTGATTAATCTGAGGATGAACAAGCGTATTTAGTATAACAGATAGGGTGCTACGTGCAGGTTTGGGATACCCTGCGGCCTAGTGTTTTGGCAGCAGACCAAAAACCAATTCAAAATGTGATAGCTTGATTAAGCTGAGGATGAACAAGCGTATTTAGTATAACAGATAGGGTGCTACGTGCAGGTTTGGGATACCCTGCGGCCTAGTGTTTTGGCAGCAGGACAAAAACCAATTCAAAATACAATAGCTTGATTAAGCTGAGGATGAACAAGCGTATTTAGTATAACAGATAGGGTGCTACGTGCAGGTTTGGGATACCCTGCGGCCTAGTGTTTTGGCAGCAGACCAGTAACCAATTCAAAATGCGATAGCTTGATTAAGCTGAGGATGAACAAGCGTATTTAGTATAACAGATAGGGGGCTACATGCAGGTTTGGGATACCCTGCGGCCTAGTGTTTTGGCAGCAGGACAAAAACCAATTCAAAATACAATAGCTTGATTAAGCTGAGGATGAACAAGCGTATTTAGTATAACAGATAGGGTGCTACATGCAGGTTTGGGATACCCTGCGGCCTAGTGTTTTGGCAGCAGACCAGTAACCAATTCAAAATGCGATAGCTTGATTAAGCTGAGGGTGAACAAGCGTATCTAGTATAACAGATAGGGTGCAATGTGCAGGTTTGGGATGCCCATGTGGGCTGGTGTATTTAAACCAGACAAAAACCAATTCACAATGCAATAGCTTAATAAAAATGAGGCTGAACAAAGCTTATTTAGTATAACAGATAGGGTGACATGTGCTGGTTTGGGATAACCATGTGGGCTGGTGTATTCAAAGCAGACAAAACCCAATTCAAAATGCAATAGCTTAATTAAAATGAGGCTGAACAACGCTTATTTATATAACAGATAGGGTGACATGTGCTGGTTTGGGATGCCCATGTGGGCTGTTGTATTTAAAGCAGACAAAACCCAATTCAAAATGCGATAGCTTGATTAAGCTGAGGGTGAACAAGCGTATTTAGTATAACAGATAGGGTGCAGCGGGCAGGTTTGGGATACCCTGCGGCCTGGTGTTTTTTGACAGCAGGACAAAAAACAATTCAAAATGCAATAGCTTGATTAAGCTGAGGATGAACAAGCGTATTTAGTATAACAGATAGGGTGCAATGTGCAGGTTTGGGATGCCCATGTGGGCTGGTGTATTTAAACCAGACAAAAACCAATTCACAATGCAATAGCTTAATAAAAATGAGGCTGAACAACGCTTATTTAGTATAACAGATAGGGTGACATGTGCTGGTTTGGGATAACCATGTGGGCTGGTGTATTCAAAGCTGACAAAACCCAATTCAAAATGCAATAGCTTAATTAAAATGAGGCTGAACAACGCTTATTTATATAACAGATAGGGTGACATGTGCTGGTTTGGGATGCCCATGTGGGCTGTTGTATTTAAAGCAGACAAAACCCAATTCAAAATGCGATAGCTTGATTAAGCTGAGGGTGAACAAGCGTATTTAGTATAACAGATAGGGTGCAACGGGCAGGTTTGGGATACCCTGCGGCCTGGTGTTTTTTGACAGCAGGACAAAAAACAATTCAAAATGCAATAGCTTGATTAAGCTGAGGATGAACAAGCGTATTTAGTATAACAGATAGGGTGCAATGTGCAGGTTTGGGATGCCCATGTGGGCTGGTGTATTTAAACCAGACAAAAACCAATTCACAATGCAATAGCTTAATAAAAATGAGGCTGAACAATGCTTATTTAGTATAACAGATAGGGTGACATGTGCTGGTTTGGGATAACCATGTGGGCTGGTGTATTCAAAGCAGACAAAACCCAATTCAAAATGCAATAGCTTAATTAAAATGAGGCTGAACAACGCTTATTTATATAACAGATAGGGTGACATGTGCTAGTTTGGGATGCCCATGTGGGCTGTTGTATTTAAAGCAGACAAAACCCAATTCAAAATGCAACAGCTTAATTACAATGAGGCTGAACAACGCTTATTTAGTATAACAGATAGGGTGCTACGTGCAGGTTTGGGATACCCTGCGGCCTAGTGTTTTGGCAGCAGGACAAAAACCAATTCAAAATGCAATAGCTTAATTAAAATGAGGCTGAACAACTCTTATTTAGTATAACAGATAGGGTGACATGTGCTGGTGTGGGATGCCCATGTGGGCTGGTGTATTTAAATCAGACAAAAAAATATTAAAACTAATCCAGTTATGAGAAATGCTTGTGTGTAACAGATAGGGTTAAATATGCCACTGCATAGATGGGATGCACAGTGGCAAGGTAGGTTTACAGCAAAAAGAACTGAAATTGAAAATGAAATGAAAATAAAAAAAAAAATTCCCTGTCACTTCAATGCTGTCCCTGCCTGGATCGTTCCGTTTTTTCCAAATCTTTCACTATCTTTCCCCGGGCTCTGTCTACCTCTCTTTCTGCCTCTCTGTCGGTCTCTCTGACTCTCCCTACCTATCTCTAACTCTGTCCCTGTCTGTAACCAGCTCTGCTCTGGCCGCAATTCAACGCTGAACTGCGTACAAGGAAAATGGCTGCCGGTTTATATAGCACGGTGACGTCACCGGGCTTCCTGGCTGCTGATAGGCTGCATGTGACTTTCCCATGATACCTTGCCCCAGGGAATATGTCCGGCCTGTAATTGAAATAAATGGAGTTTAAAGGAAAACTTCGATCGATCGAACCGCGGGGAAAATCGGATTCGTTCAGAATCTAATTTTTCCTGAAATTCGGAACAAATTCGGGTTCGTCCGGATCTATTCGCTCATCCCTAGCCACCACCTGACTTACTGGCAAGGCAAAATGGCGCCGCTATGCGGGACTACAAGAAAATGGGGCAGCAGTACGGGACAACATTAACACAGAGACATACCCGGCAGATGCGGCGGTGATGTCCTTCCGGGTGAAAGCTCGGTACATAAGGACAGCTGCGCTTGTTTGGGCGCATACACAGGCCGCACCTGGTGGTGAAAGGAGGCACGTGGAGTTTCAAGTAGATGGCAGAACAGGTAATAAATATATTTTATATACAAAGAAGCCCAGCGATGGCTGGAAGCGCACTACTAACATATGACATCCATACCAATAGAATAGAGCACTACATGAAACACCAGAAGTGCCCCATACATACTAGCCACAGCGGTCCTGAAAAAAACATATAATGGTTAAGTGAAAACAACCTAACATAATTATTGTCTCATACCCGCTAACATTGGGGTGGATGATATCAGGTGGAACATAATGAATTTATGGATATTACAGATATATGGATGAATGGAGTCCAGGAACAAATAATCAATGCAGGGGTCAAACCGGTCAAACCACACTCTCTTCTAAAGGGACAGTAGCAATAAATACAGGTACCAATGTTTTTGAATTGTCAAAAATGGAAACAATTATACTTGACAAAAGTGTATATGATGAAATTGTATTTTATTATATATATATATATATATATATATATATATATATATATATATATACGTTTTCTTATATTCTCATAGACATAGGGTATTGAAAAAGCCAAGCAGGAGAAACACGTTTACCCAGTCAAGTATCACTCATCAAAATGCGAAATAACGCAGGATATTTAAGTACACATTATACTGTCTTGCTATGTGTAAAATTGCCCTTTTTATGGGATTGCAGTCTATGTGTAACAGGAAATTTATTTTAATAGAGTGAAATAAATCGCAGAAGTTTTAACTTCAATATGATTTGTTATGATGTGGTCAAGTAAACGGGTGAATGAAGATCCTTTGCCTAGGATCCTCAAACAATAGAGTCTGTATTAGGAAATATTGGTAAAGCAGAGCGGGCGCGAAAGTAAGGACTAACGCCCCGCCTTATACAAAGCCAGCCATATTCCCTTATGTAACATATATATTACAAACGATGATGCAAACCAAGTTCGATTATCATAAAAGTATGATATGATAAAATACTCTATCGACGTAGAGCACCCGAATTGCTGACTGTTCGTAAAAAAAAAAATATCAGCAACCACTAAAGCCATCCTTCTTTTTAGAAACAATCATAAACCTTCCATACATTAAGTCTGTCACTTAATCTGTTGCTGATCATCTTTTTGTGCAGCAGCAATCAAAGCCTCCTAAATACTGTTCAGAGAGGTGTACTGTTTTCCTTCCCATTTCAAAAATTAAAAAGCTTTTCAAAGGATTCAGGTCAGGTGATGAACGGAACCATGCCATTGAAAAATATATAATACATAAAAAAGATGACTAAAAACACATTTTTCTAAAATATCAATATGCAAACAAGAAGGTGTGGGAATGGATGCCAATAACTCAGGCCGGGTGGCAGTGAGAGCCCCAAAGTGGACTGGGGGCAGGCGCATCACACAGTCTGACATAAGCAGGGGAAAAGGGAGGATAACAAGAGAGGAGTATCTAGATGGGAGTAGAAGAAAGGGACGCGGAAGGCGCAAGAGAGACAGCCTAAAGAGAAATGGGTAGCAAAGGAAGGGACAACATATACAGCAATGGGAATGGGTAAGGGGAACTAGGGGGAAAGAAAAAGAGGGGATAACAAAGAGGGACAGCACTCACAACAGTGGGAGTGGGTACATGGAGAGAAAAGGGAAGAAGGGAGAAGAGGTAACCCATAAGAACTTGAAGAGAACTGAAATAGACGGGACGGCAGCAGAAAAGGAAACGGAGAGGGACGAAAAATAAGTGGATAGCAAAGGAAAGTTAATGCAAAGACAGGACCACTTAGAGAGGGGAAAAGGAAGTGGTAGAGCCATGGGGGGGGGGGAGGTATAGGGGGAAAAGGAGAAAGGGAAAGAAGGCGAAACGAAAGGGGATAATAAGAAAAATAATAAAAATACAGAAAAAAGGGGGGCAGAATAGAGGGATAAGAAGGATAGGGATCCTTTGGCAGAAGAAGTAAGAGATGGGGGGGAAGGGAAAGGACACCACAGAGGGGGAAAGAAGGATGAGGATGGGAATAGCCTAGAAAAAGGAGGGAAAGAAAAGAGGGATAACAAAAAAAGGTAGTTTAGAAATAGAACAGGTAGCTCCCAGTGGGGGGAAGAAAAGAGGATGTAACACTCAATTCATATATAGGAGCTCAAAACCAAACCAATAAAAGCAAAGTAATAAAACAGTGCTCATCGTCTTGAAAAAGCAAGATAAGCCAAACGTAGTGTTGAGGCCCCTTAGATGCACAGTATGCAGCCTATGTATCCAAAACATTTCCCGCTGCAATTACTGGGATAGGCGGTCGCCCCCCCTTGGGTGCTTTTTCACATGATCTATCACCATCCCCCTGAGTTCATGCGTTTGGTGTCCCAATCGCACAAAATGTGCAGTGACTGGCTTTTCATAGTCTATTGGTTCTCCCATGCTCTGTTTTATTAATATTGGTCCTGATGTCACACCTGTGTGGCTGGAATCTGTTCTTAAATGGGCCAATCATCTTTCCTAAATAAACCAGGCCACAGGGGCATTTCAACAAATATATACAATATTCTGTCAAGCCGGTATATACCCCCCCCCCCCCCCCCCCCGATTCTTATCTTCTGTTCAATAAGTGGAGGAAGTAGTTTGGATCCCAAAATCATTGAGTTACAGATGTTGAAGTTGCCCCTCCTAGATGTGAGGGCAACTGGTGTCCGCCTTGACCAGAATGTCCCTAAGGCTCTTATAGTTCTTATAGTACATGTTCCAAATAGGTAATTTAAATGCCGGGCACAGGTCTTTATAGGACCATAAGATGTTATGATGTCACCTAATAATCTGATCAACGGATTTTTGTATGTCTGCAAAAAGGGATACACTCCTTCTTCCCCTTTGTTGTTCCCGCTTCTTTTAGGCCATTATATATCTTCATGACTTGCTCGGGATACCTTCTGACTGAATTTTTTGTACATCTTACACAGTTGTGCTTCGTGTTTCGATGGGTCCGAATTGATCCTCAGTACCCTGAGGAACTGGAAAATGGCTAGGCTATCCACCGGTTGTCTGGGATGTGCACTCTCATACTCATACCGTAGCAGAGTATTACGGTCAGTGGGTTTGGAGAAAAAGCCGGTGGTAAACCTTCCGATTCTATTTTGATAGCAATATCAAGAAAAGTCACATAATGGTCGGATACCTCGGGATTAAAAACGACCGTAGGGAAGATTGAGTTGATGAACTCCACGAACAACATGAATTCATCCTTTCCCTTATGCCAAAGAACAATCACGTCATTTATGTATCGCCCCCAGAAAATGACATTTTCGGTAAACATAGGTAACTGATAAATACATCTTTTCTCCAGGTAGCCTACAAACATGTTTGCGAAAGAGGGTGCAGCTGCGCTCCCCATCGCTGTGCCAACTGTCTGTCTGTAAAAGTCTTTCTCAAATGTATTATTAAATTATTATACAGCACCATCTCGAGTCCAGTTAGAATATACTCGGTCGGTACATCAGGCGGTTCCCACATTAAATAATGTCTTACTGCTTTAATCTCATGCTCATTCGGGATATTGGTGTATAGTGTGAAGATGTCCATTGTGGCCTTTCTCATTGGGGATGCCCCATAGTTTTTGTAGGCAATCGCACGAATCCTGCAAATAGGATGGTAACTTTTTTACATAAGGTTGTAGATGATAGTCAAGCTACTGTGCCAGTAGTTGAGTGGCGGAATCTGTGCCAGCCACAATTGTTCTAAATTTCAAAGAGTTCAAACCTTTATGTTCTTTAGGCAAGCCATAAATAACTGAGACCACAGGATATTAAATATCAATAAAGCAAGCAACATCTTCCTTAATCCAACATTTGGCTAGACCTAATTTTACAAATTATTTAACATTGATACGGATACCATTAGGAGGGTTATAGGGGGAAAAGGAGAAAGGGAAAGAAGGCGAAACGAAAGGGGATAATAAGAAAAATAATAAAAATACAGAAAAAAGGGGGGCAGAATAGAGGGATAAGAAGGATAGGGATCCTTTGGCAGAAGAAGTAAGAGATGGGGGGGAAGGGAAAGGACACCACAGAGGGGGAAAGAAGGATGAGGATGGGAATAGCCTAGAAAAAGGAGGGAAAGAAAAGAGGGATAACAAAAAAAGGTAGTTTAGAAATAGAACAGGTAGCTCCCAGTGGGGGGAAGAAAAGAGGATGTAACACTCAATTCATATATAGGAGCTCAAAACCAAACCAATAAAAGCAAAGTAATAAAACAGTGCTCATCGTCTTGAAAAAGCAAGATAAGCCAAACGTAGTGTTGAGGCCCCTTAGATGCACAGTATGCAGCCTATGTATCCAAAACATTTCCCGCTGCAATTACTGGGATAGGCGGTCGCCCCCCCTTGGGTGCTTTTTCACATGATCTATCACCATCCCCCTGAGTTCATGCGTTTGGTGTCCCAATCGCACAAAATGTGCAGTGACTGGCTTTTCATAGTCTATTGGTTCTCCCATGCTCTGTTTTATTAATATTGGTCCTGATGTCACACCTGTGTGGCTGGAATCTGTTCTTAAATGGGCCAATCATCTTTCCTAAATAAACCAGGCCACAGGGGCATTTCAACAAATATATACAATATTCTGTCAAGCCGGTATATACCCCCCCCCCCCCCCCCCGATTCTTATCTTCTGTTCAATAAGTGGAGGAAGTAGTTTGGATCCCAAAATCATTGAGTTACAGATGTTGAAGTTGCCCCTCCTAGATGTGAGGGCAACTGGTGTCCGCCTTGACCAGAATGTCCCTAAGGCTCTTATAGTTCTTATAGTACATGTTCCAAATAGGTAATTTAAATGCCGGGCACAGGTCTTTATAGGACCATAAGATGTTATGATGTCACCTAATAATCTGATCAACGGATTTTTGTATGTCTGCAAAAAGGGATACACTCCTTCTTCCCCTTTGTTGTTCCCGCTTCTTTTAGGCCATTATATATCTTCATGACTTGCTCGGGATACCTTCTGACTGAATTTTTTGTACATCTTACACAGTTGTGCTTCGTGTTTCGATGGGTCCGAATTGATCCTCAGTACCCTGAGGAACTGGAAAATGGCTAGGCTATCCACCGGTTGTCTGGGATGTGCACTCTCATACTCATACCGTAGCAGAGTATTACGGTCAGTGGGTTTGGAGAAAAAGCCGGTGGTAAACCTTCCGATTCTATTTTGATAGCAATATCAAGAAAAGTCACATAATGGTCGGATACCTCGGGATTAAAAACGACCGTAGGGAAGATTGAGTTGATGAACTCCACGAACAACATGAATTCATCCTTTCCCTTATGCCAAAGAACAATCACGTCATTTATGTATCGCCCCCAGAAAATGACATTTTCGGTAAACATAGGTAACTGATAAATACATCTTTTCTCCAGGTAGCCTACAAACATGTTTGCGAAAGAGGGTGCAGCTGCGCTCCCCATCGCTGTGCCAACTGTCTGTCTGTAAAAGTCTTTCTCAAATGTATTATTAAATTATTATACAGCACCATCTCGAGTCCAGTTAGAATATACTCGGTCGGTACATCAGGCGGTTCCCACATTAAATAATGTCTTACTGCTTTAATCTCATGCTCATTCGGGATATTGGTGTATAGTGTGAAGATGTCCATTGTGGCCTTTCTCATTGGGGATGCCCCATAGTTTTTGTAGGCAATCGCACGAATCCTGCAAATAGGATGGTAACTTTTTTACATAAGGTTGTAGATGATAGTCAAGCTACTGTGCCAGTAGTTGAGTGGCGGAATCTGTGCCAGCCACAATTGTTCTAAATTTCAAAGAGTTCAAACCTTTATGTTCTTTAGGCAAGCCATAAATAACTGAGACCACAGGATATTAAATATCAATAAAGCAAGCAACATCTTCCTTAATCCAACATTTGGCTAGACCTAATTTTACAAATTATTTAACATTGATACGGATACCATTAGGAGGGTTATTCTGTATCCTTTCATAGCTATGGACATCAACCAGTATACCCAAAATGCCTTGTCGGTAATCACAGTAATTAATAATCATGATCACTCCACCCCTATCTGCAGGTTTAATAATGACATTATCAGTTCCCAAAATTCTAAGGGCTGCAGATTCCTCCTAACTCAGGTTGTAATTGCTGTTAGCAAGCTCCACAGCATCAGAGTGAACTGTTTTAAAAAAAGTTTCGATTGACCCAAAGTGGCTAGGGGGTACAAACTGGCTCTTTAACTTAAATCCCCTTGAACATCATCTTTGTTACCAGATTTATCTGAGAAAAAGTTTCATCATTCTTTCTAATGAAAACAACTCAATATCGAAGAACAAATCAAATCTGGATGTGGGACAAAATGACAAGCCCCTGCTTAGCAGGCTTACCTCATGCGGTGCGAGTGGTCTTGACAATAGGTTCATCACTGGGATTTCTTGTTGGCCGAACGGACGGTCCTTGCTGTGCTGTTTTGTCCGACGCCCCCCCCCCCCCCAGGGTTGTTTACGTCGGTGGCCTGCCGAAAATGGTCATCCTTTCTCCAGGTTACAACAATACCTCATATGCATTGGTAAGCCCATAAATTCCTGCTCAGGAGACCCCCAAACTGAAAAGTGTGCATTATGAGACTTTCAAATAAAATACAACTACTATGCACACTATCAAGAGGTAAATTAAAAAAACTTTTTTTTTTAAAGGGTTAAAAGTGGTGCTGTCCAGCACTAGGGTCTAAAATGCGCAAGGGCAAATTTAGCCACATCAAGCGGTGATAAGAAGGAAAACGTAGGAAGAAGAGTTAAGCTTGTAACCACCATTCCAATTTAATAAATCAAGTGGTGTCTTTACATAATTGTTTTTCTGATCTGCGTTAATACATAGTTATGCTAATACATAAGTACCATCTTGTAACATTACACATCTAGGCAATCCACTGTGATAGGACTACCTAAAAGGTTTAACAAAAACATACATTAAGGACTGATAAGATAAATAGTATTATCAATTTCTATACATTAAATGAATAGTAGATTTGCATTTAAATGAATAGTTTTAATGTTAGCTGATACAATTAGCTGAGAAAATAAAAGTGAAATGTTTGGCAAGAAGTGGTATTAAGTCTCTGTCAACATGGCAAGAAAAAGGATGTTCATTGACAAAAGAAAAACACTTAGGGTCTAATTATTGACAATTATTTTAAAAGGTTTTCCAAAGTGAATCTTAATAGTTTACTCTAGTGACCTAAAGACTTGAATGTAAAAAGAAAAGAGAAACCATGACAAATTCTTTTCATTACACCCTGCTGTCTTAATGCCCTCAAGAAGTATTTGTCAAGTAACCAAATCCACTGCTGAGCAATCTGCATTTATTGACTATTAAAGTCTGACAATGACCTCACCTACCTCTGTGTATATCTAGTGAATTAGATGTTATAGTTCTCACAAAATGATTGCCTATGGGTTAATTACAAAACCCTCTAAATGAAACATCTGTTTTATTCGTTGCCAGCAATACTGATAATTAATGGGTGAAACGCAACCAAGTTTTGCAGTTGATTAGATTTTGTGGGTTTTACAACATCACATTTGTTGTGTATTACTGAAACATAAATGAAGCTAAAATAAAACAGCTAATATCTATTTTCTCATTCGCAGATTTTGGCAATAATATATATATAACAATGAGAATTTAATCAAGTCCCTTGCATTTTGTTTACTAATATTTAATGTATATAGACTGCTTTTAACCAGGAGTGGACTGGCCATAGGGAGCTGGGTGAATTCCTGGTGGGCCACACTGCCTTGGGGCTGGTCAGACTGCTGCCCCTCACCTCATTAATACTAAAGCGTAAATAACATTCTTTAAGATTGATTATATCTACCCCTACCCACGGTCTGCCTCAGCAATGCTATAGCATCAGCCTTGGAGTTGACTAAGCATGTGATGAGGTCACGGTATGGCCCGGGGGATGGACATATCCTTAGCTGATTTTAGCCCCAGTCTGCCACTGAAAGGTAGGTAGAAAAAAAAGAGTAGACGATTTGCTCACTGATGAGTTAGCAATCTGTCTGGGGTCACTATAATGATAGGATCAAATGAAATGTTTAATGGACAACTTTCTAGTGTCCCAGCATCAAGATAGTGTCAATAAATGAATAGCCATAATTCTTGGAACTACCTTAGTAGGCCTGTTACACTATGTAGCAATATTATAAGAACCCCTTTTTCAAACAGTTCATATTATTCCACCTCTGGTGGTTGTCATAAAAACATATTTTTTGTCCTCGGCCAAATTGAACTAGTTACAATGCAACCTGCATTTCTGCAATTCACTCAAAAGTGCTGAGTGCTTTTCTGGTACTATGCCTGCGGAAATAAATGTACTTAGTGGTTAACAGTTCCACCCCATTGGAAAAAAACAGGGTCTGACTTCCTGAATATACTAACAGGCTGATTCATTAATAGCGCCAGGTAGCGACAGTATCGTTATTTTCACAGCGCCCGCTAGTATTCGCTGTGCTTGGCCGTTGTTCGGCTGTTGACAGCGACTCAGTCGGTGTGCGGTAATGTTGAATACGGGGTTATGAGTCGCTGTTTGACAGGTTCCGCGCTGTATGGGAGCGCATGACAGCGAACGGCCATAGCGAACGGCTCCCAGCATATTCATTAACAAATCACGCTCCAAAAATTCTCGCGCTGTGAAATGCTTGTTTAAACCCCAGAGCGTTGGCGGCGATGGGTTAAAAGTAGTTTTTTAACCCCCAAACAACCATATTTTTAGAAAAAAAAAAAACATGTTTTTCAAAACAGTTTGTAATATGAATACATTAATATTAGACCTGTAATATCAATTCTGCACAATTTTTTTTTTTTTTAGCTTAAAAAAAATATCTAACATTGCAGAAGTGGTCACAGAATTTTTGACATTAAAAAAAAATAATAATAGCAATTAATTATGAATATTTAAAAATTGCTCCATTGAAATGCATTGGAGAGCGCCAGGTAGCAAGAGGTCATACCTGTCGCTGTTCAAGGTTGCTCGCTGGCGCTGAGGGGTGAGGCTGGAATAATAATGAATGATTCGCTATCTGGCGCTCTGTCAGTCGCTAAGCAGGATCGGCTTCATAAATGTGTGATTGCAGAGGGGAGCCGGCGTTCTCGTGGCGGTGAGCGTCATTACCGTTCGCTCACCATTCACTACCTGGCGCTATCCCTTGTTAAATCAGGGCTTAAACATCCTGCGTTCCAAAAAAAAGGTGGGGAACGAGTGTCACCAATAAATTCGTATAGATTTAATAACATATGTAGTATTGTTGAAAAAATGTATATCTCAAGTTCAACCAAGGGACAGGGTAGCGGAAAATATTATACCTACATACAGATAAAAGATAACTTGAACAGGCAATGTTTTTGTCTTCTAAAACAAAATGTCCTTCTTTAGAGCTGTCAGCTGTTGCTGCTGTGAAAAGCCCCCGTGGCAGTCTATTTCACAGGTTTAAAATTTGCATGGTAATGAACAATCCTCATCTCTTGAATTTGTTTTTCCAGACACTTGGATTTTCAGGGATTTTACAATTACACAAGTTTATTAAATCCCCCTTAGATGTCACCTCTCAAGTCTAAATAGGTTTATTTCCCATAATTATAACTAAAGTATTTCACAGTTTTGGGTCTCTGTGTTGCACCCTCAGCCCTGTCCCTTGATGAACTTGATGTACACAATGGTCTTTTTGCAGCCGTATTAACTAAAATGAACTAAAATCAGGCTGTCCTTTCTGTGAGCCGGTGCTCAGAACTGGGCAGCATATTCTGATTGAGGGTGCACCAGTGCCTTGTAAAGAGGCAAAATTACATCCTTATCATGGGATTCCAAGCCTCTTTTAGTGTATGCCTATATCTTGCTGGCCTTTGAAGCAGCTGATTCACATTGCACACTGTTAATATGTCTGTGACTTGTGGTCTAATAACACCCCTGATTTTTCTCAAGAGGTCACTTACCCAGGTTTACACCCCCCAGGACTTATATTATTTGGCCTGCAGATTATTAGACATCAAGTGTGTTACTATACATTTATCCACATGTAATTCCCTTGGCAAAATGGATGCCCCGACATGCCCAAGTCAGCCTGAAGCTTGTGAGCATCTTTAATAAACTGCACCATGCTAAATATCTTTAAAAATTGGATGTCATTTGCATACACACTGTTAGATTTTAACTGCTTGCCTGTTTCATCTTTATAATGGTCTTGATGTATCCGAACCATGTGTATGTTTGTCAAGTCAATAAAAACTCATTACTATAAAAAAAAATTGGATTTGACCTCACAAGTGAAACAGAGGTATGTAAATGTTCACATACTTTTTCATCTTACCTAAAACCTAAATGTCCTGATAGTGTATCTGGTCCCTCATCAAGCCAGTGCAAGACCACCGCAAGGAGCTGATAGCCTCCAGAAAGATCTCCATTACAAGTTTTGCACTCACGCTCTCTCTTTTGTAATTATGCTTTGAGCTTCTGTATTATACCCTAACTAACATATATTCCCCGATATAACTTAGAGGCAATTTAGTACACTTTTAGTAGTTAGAAAGTTCTGTGTCTATATAGAGACAGTCTAGGCTGGGGAAAAATTAGATAATTACTTACTCTCCTCTGCTAGATCCGGGTTCAGGCTCCACCCGGTATTTTATATCAAGCCTTTCGCCATAACCACACTTCTATTGCTTCAAGTACAAAATGTATTTTGTTCATGACATTAATAAAAACGGACTATGTCCCATAAAAGTTTTGTTACACAAGTATGTACCATTCTTTCATTTATACATTTCTTGCCTCTATCAAATACATTCACATGAGTGCATTACTTGCCCCCCCATCTTGACGAGTCGATTGTTTCGTTTATTTAAATTCATATATAGGCAGATAGTAAAGGGGGGTTATCCAAATGTTTTTTTGATTTCTTTGAAGAGGCAGTGAGAAGTTTTTAAACTTAGAAACAGACCTCGCAGTACAGCCTAGACCCCACACACTATGTGCTTGCACAAATTCAAAAGAAACAAAAGAGGGGTGGCAGCCGCACAGACCATTTTATAACTAACCTGGGAGGTGCGCATTATCAGGGCAATTAGGTTACAAAAGTCTTAAAGGAGCCACAGCACTCATCTCTGTTAGCTTGCAGACCAACCTAAAATCTGTCTCTAAATCTAGTTAAAAACAAAGGACTCGGTCACACACATCTGCAGAAGTATGCTTAAGCTGCACCAACAAGCGCCATCCTAATTTTGTACCCATATAATACTTAAGGTATTTATGTATAATCAAAGGTTTTGAGATGCTTTTACACCAGGGGTGCTCAACCTTTTGAAAAGTGATTTGAAATCTGGTCGCAGGCCAGAAAAATTAAAAGTGACATTTACTTACCTGCAGTCGCGCTGCCTCCCTCCGGGTCTCCTCTTCACTGGGGGGGGCCTCCGATCGCCCCCCCCTGGCTCTTCAGCTTCAGGGTAGAGCCTGAAAGGGCTCTCCCCCCTCCTCTCACTCACCGGGTGTCGTCCTGGCTCCCTGCTGCTGTTCTTGCTGAGATCATGCTGGCCACAGGAGCAGAGGGGCAGGTGATCAGATCATCACCTGCCCCTCTGCTACTGCAGCCAGCATGATTGCATCTGTCATCACATCGAGGGTCAAAAGAGCTGACGATCGGAGGTAAGTAAAGTAAAAAAAAGTTTTTATTTTTGAATAAAAGCAATTTTGTCTTATGTGTCAGTGTGTTTTTTTAATGTTAACCCTTTGTGAACTGGTAAGGGGTCCATGAGACCCCTGTACCAGTTCACAAGGCTGGGGGCCGGCAAGCCACCTGCAACTAGCTGGTGACTTGCCATTAACCCCCGCACCCCCAATTACCTGCCTCCCCAAACCCCAGGGGGGGCAGAAGAGCCCGGGCCCACACAGGTTATGTGGGCTTGTAGGCTGCAGGGTGGGGGGCCACAAAAGCTGGCCCCTCCACTCTGTTCCTAAAAGCCCCCATAGCTGGTTCCGGGCTGGTTATGATGGGTAAGGGGACCCTACATCATTTTTTTTTATTTTTAAGGGTTAGGGTTAACCCTAAACCTTAAAATTCTAAAATAAAATGGGTCCCCCCCCCACCCAGGGGGGGGGGGGGCATTTTTTTTTTTTAATTTTAAAAACCCTTAAAATTCCAAAAAAATGGGGTCATCCCTGTCATTTTTTGGGGGATTTTTAAGTGGAACCACTGTGACTTACTGTGCTTGCTCACCATGAGAGTTTCAATGGAAGGAGTGGCTGTAGGACCATTTTTTGCGTGGTCCTGGAGGAATGACATTGAAAAAAGGGTTTGGAGCCCTGCTACAGCTTCTACCATGCACTGCAGGGAATTGAGAGGCACATGGGACAGGCACCAGGTCAGCTTCTTGCTGGCTAATTATTGCCATTGGGTTTAAAGTCCCTTTGCTCCCAATGCTCTTTGCATCATATAGGTATTCTAATCCAATATCTCGAAAAAATATAGGACATTTCTATTTCATACACTGCATCCACAAGGGTATCCACAAGGACAATGGTGATCTTTCCTCTATGATAAGCAAATTATTATAGAGGAAAGATCACCATTTACACATCACCAACAATTTCCATTTTCCAGTGATTGTTCCTCTCCAGCAGGGCACTCCAGGTTTGTGAAACCCCCTGGAACACCAGACAGCCTTACCACGCTTCCAATCACACGGCACATGTCCTCCAATCATCTTTCTATGCTGAACATATTGGTGAGTGGCATAGAAAGCTGAATAGAGAAGAAGCAACATGCCAATTCCATCTGGGTTTGCATGCCTGCCTCTGTCATTCAGATAGACCTTGTGTAAAATAGATCCTGGGGATGGTGCCGTGAATTTCACAGCGGTCCTAGGGGGTTCGCACATCGGGATTTGCCAAAGAGATACCTTTTAAGTCTTTTAGATTCTAGACCACTGGTTGCACCTCTTTAAAGGGAGTAGTTAGAAAATGTAAAGATATTATATTTCTCCTACATCTACTACATGAGGATGTTATAGGTCAGCATGGTCCTTTTAGTTCTTATTTTGTCATTTGCTATCCATAGCAAATAAAGCCCCAACATTCATATCAATAGAAAGATGTACATTCCGCTTATGGCTTCCCACTGACTGGGAAAAACAAATATAACGGTGACCGCCTATCATCTGTTGCAAACCCACAAAGCTACAATTGTCCTTATATTTTATACGGCAGAATAATCTTGCAATATTTTATTACTTTTGTTTGTTTTTTTTTCCAATAAAGTAAATATGTATCTGCTGCTAATAATTAAAATGTTATAACAAGCATGATTACCCCAAAATCTCCCAACAAATGTATAACATCATTTATTTCAAATCAGCAAATACCTTCCACTGGTAAATGTGTGCATACAACAATTTTATCCACTCCAATAACTTCACATTGATGTGTTCTGCAAACATCAGAAGCCTTAGCTGCCTTTAGATTAGAGCATTTATATAAATTAGGTGTGTTATAATAACTGGAAGCCATTGCTGCCACAGAAGGCCAAAACCTTTTCATTTTGAGACTGGAGCAGTTTGAAAGAACATTAGACATGTTGCAATTATTTTTAATTGCTGTGTTCAGGATAGATCAATTTAAAATTACTAGAGCTTCAATTTTAGCACTTTAATTTGGATGTGAATCAAGTAATTTTCTGCCATGGCAGTTTAAGATATATTAGGCAATTTTAAAATGTGGCATTTAAAGAAAATCAAATCAAATTTAACTTATGTTGAAAGTGGATAAAGTCATGTCAACAACATTGTCAGTATGGAAAAGCAACATCGCATTTAAACACCACAAACAACCTACAATTGACTTAAAGACATTTTGTGGCATACTCTTTCAAAAGTGTAAATAAAGCAATTAGTTGTGTAACGACAGAAAAGAGGTGGTTGTGGTTAAGATTTTTAGCCTAAATCTTGTGTGTGGTTACTAGGCATGTGTACACATGTGCACAAAAATGCAGCAGCACCACAATTGACATGGGTAGAGAGGTGAACGCTGTAGCTTGATATTTACAGTACATTTCAGCAAGTAAATCTACACTGAATCTTTTGTTAAAGGGATACAACAGGCAAAGGCAATGGTTACACCATTGTGTTTGGCACTGTCCTAAACAAGCAAGTGGGCACGGTCCTTGGAGCTGTGATGCTGCATAATAATCAACATAATAGGCAGGGCCTGTAAGAATCCGATATTGTTAAACACCCTGTCTGTGCTCCTTCCTCTCTCCCTGTCTCCCTGTAGAATCAGTTTATACACACTAGCAGATTAATTTCTAATCCATAGTCTGATGATCAATAGTGAAGGGAGGGGGTAAAGGCTTTATTGTCATGTTCCAAAGCTGTGGTTATGCCAACTAATCATAACCACAAGCACACAGGCAGCCACAGATGATTTAAATTAGACGCTGGTGATTGAAACACTAATTTGATATTTCCAAGGGTGGAAGGCACAAGGGGGGAGATAGACTGTGCTCGCTGTGATCGCTCAGGCTGCATAATACTAGTGTGCTCATTCTTGCTGAGCTGGCAAACAGCTATACACGGAGCTATAGACCACCAGTCGGCACATATGTTTGTGCCTTAGGGGGCCTTAGGGGAAATGGCACTACTCTTTGCTTTGTTTCTACTTCCAAAAGCAACTGTGTGCTGACAGGAAGAGAGGGGGTAGCCATTGGGTGTCAATAACCTCCTGAATGTTTTCTCTACCCAAATTTTCTTCCATCTAACATCTTTCTTAAGTAACTGCTCTAACTTGGCATTTTTATTGAACTCTTTCCTCTACCCCTTTTACATTAACCCACCTAGGCATACACAACATTTATAATACAGGTAAGTAAGCATCAAATGCATACTGACTAACGCTTCCCTTTAAGACTGCAACTGATTAGGGGGTATGGTAAAAATGGCGAGGAATGCAAAATGGCTGCTTGGAGTCATCTTACCATAAAAGTTAACCCATTACATGAGTACAGTATTTTGCTTTGCTAAAATATACAGAATATTATGCTGTACCTTGCTATTTTATTTCTATCCTGTTCTGATCACAAAAACATGTTGAGGCGATACTCCCCTCAAAAACTAAACTTCATTATCCACCTCACTATTGGTGGTGCTGGTTCTTGGGGAGGGCAAGCAGGGTGATTGCCCTGGGCGCCAAGGCCATTAGGGTCACCTTTATCCCAGTCACCCTATTTTCTGCAGATGATTTAGGGTCACTAATTGTGGTGAAGGTTATAAGACAGGCCCCTCCTCCCCCCATATTGAACTCAGTCATGGGGAAGGGGATAATGCCTGCTGCTAAGAAAGAGACACAGCATTGAAAAGGAGCAGCACCCTAGGATGGATGAGAAGGGCAGAATTTTCCCTTCCTGCCCTTAGTGCAATTTTGCCTAGAACCTGCTCTCCTATAATCTTGCTAAATTAAACCTTCTATTATTAATTAACATATATCACAATGGCCACTAGTTATCTAAAAACAAATATGTGGAGGACCAAGCCAAGTGTCCACAAACACCAGGAGGAAGACCTGTAGATATCTGTTATTGAGTTCTTGAGTTGTTATTGAGTTGAGATAGGATGCAATTGAGTTCAAAAGCAGTAGGAGAAAAAGAACAAAGTAAATCAATGTGACATGCATGCAGATGACAGTACTCAGTATTATCATCTACAAACAAGACCAAACTGCAAGTTACTTTCCAGCTGATGGCTGATAGAAAATAATGCCTAAAACAGTAACGGCTGGAGGTGTAGAACCATGGAATTAAAACCAACCGGAATTTGAAGCAAAGAGCTTAAAGTGGAACAAAACAACAAAGATTTTGACTTTACTGGGTTTGTTCCACACTCCCTGGCATCCTGAGTTGGGGTGAGCTGCTGTGTGAGACCCCCCCAGATCACCCTTTCAAATTCAACTCTTCCCGGTCCAATGGCCAATCAGGCCGTTCGCCGTGCATATTAATTGCTTGGCAAACTTGCTCTGTTTACATGCAGATCCTAGCAATGGGAGTGAGAGCGGGCACATCCCCTGCAGTGTGCACGCTCCCGTCCCCAGCCTATTTGAATATCTGGGCGTGGAAGTGCTCGTACAGCCCAAAGGAGTGCTTGAATGACAGTATGGGGGGGAATCCAGAATGCTGGATCCCCCCTACACATAACCCCCCAGGACACCCATATATCTCACCTTTATCTTGGTTCCTTGCTGGGAATCCAGTGCCACAATTCGCTGCCCAGCACTCCTGTGGGCAGTGACGTTCCACATGAATGTGGGGCAGCCAATCGCTGCACTGGCTTCTCGTCCCTGGACTGAGAGAAACATGAGATGTACGGCACTCTGGAGGGTTATGTGCCGGGGTCCAGCATTCTGGATGCCCCCTCCTATTCATATAGTGGCGGCGCCAGCGGCTACCAACACCCTCGTCATGGAGGGTGCTGGTCTGCTTAAAAATCTCACTTCCTAGGACCTGCACTAGTTTGGTGCCACCAACACCCTGAAAATACCTCCTATTATGAGTTTTACGACTTGGATTAATATATAGATATATATATTCATATATATATATATATATATATATATATATATTCCGTATAGCCGTAACACATTAGGCCTTCGTGGCACATTTATATGTATCAGAAATAGGTTAGGTGTCTACTGCTGCATACAGTAGGTGTAGTGCAATAATGACTGACAATAATGACCGAATAATGATAATGAATGAATAATTTCCTAGTCATCAAAAATCAGCATAAAGCAAATGCAAAATACACATGCTAGTTAGATGTTTCCAGGTTGTCTGTCCCATAGTTTAATGTGAGTTACATAAAATGACAAGCTTTCGGGTGCAGAAATGATTTCTGCATATTTATATGGTCATATTTTTTTACTTTATTTATTATTCATTGCATTTTGCTATATACCGGTGCCATTTATTTAGGGCACTTGGGTCATTATTTCTAACTAACCAATGCCATTTTTTGTGCCTCTTTATTAGCAGCACAACCTGAATTTCACTGAGCTCTATGTAGTGAAAGTATTCACTACCCTTCATTACATTACAACCTGTTTTTTTTTTATCCAAATTGTGTGTGATGCATCTGTACAAAATAATCCAATTTGGTGAAGCATAATTAAATATATATATATATATATATATATATATATATATATATAACTACAACAACAAAATAAATATGTGTAAATGTATTGAAAAGGCCTATTCAAAGCCCAGACCTTACTCCAATTAAGAATCTGTGGTCAGACTGGAAGATTGCTGTTTACCAGGGGAAAGCATCTAACATGAAGCAGCTGGTGAATTTTTGTCTTGAGGAATGGGTGTAAATTCCAGTGGTAAGATGTGGCAAGCTCAAAGAGACTTATCCAAATCAAATTGCAGATGTAACTGCTGCAAAAGGTGGCTCAACATAACACTGACTTTACGGGGGTGACACGCTGAAGTTTTCCGATATTTTTCCCTATTTGTTGTTTGCTGCACAATAAATAGAAAAAAGGTTATAAGTTTGTAGTCATGTTATTTAAACAAAATGATGCAAACCCTGAAAACATCTATTTGCAGGGGAGGGGGGGGGGGGGGTTATACTTTTGCAAGGTACAGTGTTTCCCCAATGATTTGGATTACTTATGACATCCTTATTATGTGTATGAACCCCTGTTGGTATGTATGTATTTTAGCATGATTTATTTTTAGCATTGTTAGCATTTCTATTTAGTGTTTCTTTCTATGGCTTCTGATACGTTTATTTTCGTTTATCCATATATTATCCATCTGTTTATTTTCTGTTTATCCATATATTTTTGAATAGGTTATTTGATGTCCAGCTTATAGCCAACAAACCTACAGGTATTTCACTTATATTTATTGGTTTGCCTTTCTAATGAACAAGACGGTTTAATGCCTGTGGTGGGAATATTTACTGTAATATACAACAAAGTTAATTAGTTTGTTTATATGTAATTGCTCAATAGCAATATTTATGTACATACTGTGAAACCAGTTATGACATACTGGCATTTTTTTATAAGCTGTCAGATTAAGGTTGTCGAAAAATATGTCACCTAAGGACGTGCTGAAAAAGAATTGCAAAATATGACATGTCCTATGAGATAAAATAAAAATCGCAGACTGTATTTTTCAATTTTGCCTAAGAAAATAAGAAAGTACGTTTTGAGTGAAAGGTCATTACATTCCTCCAAGGGCAAAATCACACACCATCAAGCCTGAACATTGTAAGAGTGACCCTGGAGCAGATGGGTTGCATGTTACCTGGGCTTTGTGATGAATGAGAAGTTCAAATGCTGTCATGAAATCTGCAGGAATCTAGAAATTTCTCTCTGAAGCGTCGCTTGTCTAAAGCAGAATTGTGGGGGTGAGTCCATTATAAATTACCTAGAAACTCTGTGCCATGTAATGAGATTTAGCATTTCTAAAACAACAACTATATATATATATATATATATATATATATATATATATATATATATCATTAGACACAAAAGGTTTTTTTATGTCTTGAAGTCCATTCATTTTAGTTGGGGTGCTTCACTGCCTAATGGCCATAGGAAGCTCAAAATCAGCCTTAATTGCTCAATTGGTCCATGTCACTGTGGCACTCTTGCATCTCACATGAACAAAAGCAGCAAATGAGTTTTTTGGGGGGCAGTGTGTTGTGGCTTGTGACAGATAAGATGATGGAGCTTGAGATGCATCAAATATAGTAACTGGTCATCTCGAAAATGTTCTGGCTTTATCAACCCCATACAAGTTGACAGTTGCAGTTATTTGGGTTGACTGTAAGGCTAGAGAGTCAAAGATGGCCAGCACCCAAGGTGAACAGAAATATAAATGCATAGAGGTTGTCCAGCATTTTGTATCTTTCTGAAAATTGCCTCTTTTCAGCAAGATTGTCTAAACAAAATCTGCTGCGGCGGTTTACCAGCTTTCTCCATACTGATTTTTAAAGTAAATATCAACCATTTAGCCAGACAAAGTGCAGCGAATACCAGCTGAATGCCAGCAAAAATTCAGTTGTCCTGAAGTTTCACCACTACATCTATAGCTCTGTGGGTGCTCAGTTTGCTATCATGTTCCTAAGTTGCAGCACACATGGTGAGCTGAGACTAGAGGAAACTAGTGAACTAGGCTAATATACTTGAGTTTTGTTCTTCCCAGGGGTGCAAACACTTTTTTGTCATAGATAATGTTGCACTTTTTGCTAAGGAAAACCCACTTCAAAATGTCTCCAAACAAGTAGTGGAAAAAGAACATGTATCCTATCTGCATTCATGCTAAGATTCCAAACACATCATGTTCACTAACTAAGGGAGAGTGTCATAAGTTTGCTGCAGAAAAATTGAAAATTAGGCCTCGTCGATGAGCATTGTCTCAAACACACACATACAGCACTTCAGAATCCTGACACTGACATTATACATGGCTTTTGCAAAGCCAACAGCAAGATGTGATTGGTGACTTATTGGATCTTGGGCTGGGAACTGTAGACTGGCATGGGGCACACGACTCCCCCACTGGATATAATTAAAGGGCTTGTAGGCTTTAAAAAATAATAAAACGTAGTTCACTTGGTACATGTCCTAGTTTGCTTCTTCTTTTTGCTTTCCGGAGTATGGGCAATGATCTAATGCAGGGGTTACCAATCAGTGGTACTGAAGTCCTATCAGTTGGCACTCAACAAGGCAAAAGATTGACCTTTACCCCAACTTATGTGCCATGTATGCTGTACTTTGGCCACACCTGGTTTGTTTTCTATGTATAAAACTTCATGAACTTTAAAAAATGGTTTTGTGTGGTTGTAATTGACAACCCATATGTGCCACCATGGTTGAACTAGCCATAGGGAGCACATATAACAGTGGGCTGCACTGCTTTTGGGCCACTTAAGCTTGATGTAACCATCAGCATATAGACCACCTAGACCCTACAGACTGTTTCTTCTGGCACACCCTCCAATTCTTGCTTCTTGAGCCCCCCAACCCTTCTCCCTATACATGGCTCCACTGTAAGTCCTCCCAGCTAAGACATCTCATTTTCTGCCCCAGAATTGATACAGCCTCACATCATGACTGTGGGAACCATACCTACCCCTGTCACTGTATCTGTCCCTAAAATAGTGGCAGTAAAAGTTGTCTGATATTTGGGTAAATTTCCACCACAGAATTGAAGTTTTTCATTTTGTGTATTTATTAAGTCATAAAACTAGTAAAGAACCAGAAGGAAATATTAGGCAACTTAAAGGAACAGTCCAGGCAACAACAATAATGTAATAATATTAAGTAAGCAAGCAAGCAGCCCAACTAATGTATGAACCATGTTCCTCTCCTCCATTAACACACCAAAAACAGTCACAGTGCACACATGATTTATAAAGCTGTACCGTATACAGAAGAAGGGCCCTAGGCCAGCCCAAGCCCCCCTATATTTTCCTTACCGCACTCCAGAAAAATGTATATATTCAAAAATCCTTAAAATCGATAATCATTTATTAATCAGGTACTGCTTAGAACATAACTCACAATACATACAAGACTCATTAAAAACATATACACAAATACAAGGCTGGAGAGATATTCCCTGCCAAAGGCTCTAATTCCATAAACATACTCAATGTAAATATAATACACAGTCTCCAATAGGCCTGTGCAGAGTACTAGCGGCGGTTAAGAAAGTGCAGCGTGCAAAAGAAATAAATATACCTAAAAAAGCCAAAATACTAAACATATCTTCAATGAGTGTCTCAGTGAGCCAAAATTCATTACAAAATAAAGTGCTGAAAGTGCCACAGATAATTAACAATACATGTACTACATACACTAATTTCTAATGTGCAAAACTATTAGTAACATTGTGGCCGCCAATCCAATATGCATTTCAATACATCAACAGTATACTAAAATGACATCACCAATAAATAGCTTGAGCCCAGGGTCCTCTCACAGCAGCCAACTACCGACGCGTTGCGTAGCCAGGTGCCACTTCACCAGGGTATAAAGCTGTACCATGACACAACCGTCCCATCTCAACCACAGCCAGAAAACAAAGCAATGCTATTGACATTGTTTTGAATACATATGGTATTTACAGACAATCAGAGATTTTAGATGCTTAAATATTATATATTATATAACCTTTCCCAACTGGAAATAAGTTGTGGGGACTTTAATGTACAGTTAGTCAGTTGATTGCTGTACATTTTTGATGTGAAGCACTCAACTAACATAGAATTTCAGCCTGATCTGTAGACACAGGACTGACAAATGGTGGTTATAAAGGTTTTTGCAGAGGTGGTAGTTAATCTGATATGATATCTGGGTAAACTGCATTGCAAGTTTGCAGATAGACATTACTGTATGGGTATTTAATAGTCAATACAACTAGTATATATAGTTAGATGGAGAACCCTTTTACGCAGTATACTACAATCTTAAAAAAGGCTCACTGACCTCTTTTAAAAGATTAAAGTCCCATAATGCTATGTGCTTTATAAAGAATAATTGCTTTCTCTGCTCTACTGACAGACATGAACACAAGTACGTCGACACTGTTTGCTAAGGCAGGAGAAGTCCCACACAAGACAGCTCAATACTCTATTATTGGCTTGAAACATCTAGACAGGTGTGAAATCCCCGTAGAAACATTCTGTAAGAATCACTTAGTATGACTGATTTACCACTGTGACATCTCAGTAACACTAGCATCTCCTCAAAAGAGTATTTGTTAATAATTCATTAAATTTATTAATGACAATATAGTGATTCTGAAGAGGAAGGGGACACAACATCCATTCTTTTCAAATGTATATAACTTTACTTTTACTTGTAACTAGAGATGAGCGAACTTTTGAAAAATTAGATTCGACTGATTCGCCGAATTTTCCTACAAAAATCGTTTCAACCGGAATTTATTCGCGATAAATCGCTATTAAAAACGCCTCCTAGAGCCTCAATAGGGTTGTAAACCATTCTGCCTTGCTGTAACACGCATAGGATGCGTGCTGGGTTAGTGGAATAATACTGTCAATAATTAGGACATGCAGATCAGAGGCATCGCTAATAGAATCGCAGAGCAGCACAATTGCAGAGAGTTGAAGTGGCATCACTATGAGGGGCCCCTATAGTGCCTGAAAAACACACCCTGGAGCTGGCAGCAGCAGGAGCCCAAACATTGCTTTAAAGAGACACTGGAGTTGGCTGCAGGAGCCCAAAAATTGGATGAATCACACCCTGGAGTTGCAAGTAGCAGCAGGAGCCCAAATATTGCTTTAAAGAGACACTGGAGTTGGCTGCAGGAGCCCAAAAATTGGATGAATCACACCCTGGAGTTGCAAACAGAAGGAGCAGCAGCAGCAGAAGCAGGAGCCCAAACATTGCTTTAAAGAGACACTGGAGTTGGCTGCAGGAGCCCAAAAATTGGATGAATCACACCCTGGAGTTGCAAGCAGCAGCAGCAGCAGGAGCAGGAGCCCAAACATTACTTTAAAGAGACATTGAAGTTGGCTGCAGGAGCCCAAAAATTGGATGAATCACACCATGGAGTTGCAAGCAGTAGCAGCAGGATCACAAACATTGCTTGAAAGACACCCTGGTGTTGGCAGCAGCAGCAGGAGCCCAAAAATTGACTGACACACCCTGGAGTTGGCAGCAGCAGCAGGAACCCAGAAACTGGCTGGGAGGCACCCTGAAGTTGACAGCAGCAGGAGCAAAAACATGAGCTGGAAGGCACACCCTGGAGTTGGCAGCAGCATAAGCAGGAGCCCAAACATTGCTTGAAAGACACCCTGGAGTTGGCAGCAGCATCAGCAGGAGGCCAAAAATTGGTCTAAATGACATAAATATGTTTTGCACCATTTGGAAAGTGTAAAACGTGGCACCATGCTGAATCAAGTCGCAAGCATCGGCCATTGGTGGGTGGAAATCCTGGCTGATCCCTGATTCATTTTGACAAAGGTGAATCTCTCCACATTTTTAGTTGACAGACGAGTTCTCCTCACCATAACTATGGCCCCCGCCGCACTAAACACCCGCTCAGATGGCACGCTACTTGCCGGGCAGGACAGCTTTTCCAGGGCAAACTCTGCTAGTTGCGGCCACAAATCAAGTTTGGCTGCCCAGAAGTCCAGCGGATCCTCAAGGTGTGTTGGCATGGTCATGTCAAAGTATGACATGACCTGCTGGTTCAGGTCCTGCTCCAGGTCTTCCTGCTGCTCATGAGTAGCCTCACTATGCGGGTGTAGAAAGCTACTCATTAGCGACTGAAGACTGAGGCTGCGGCTGATGGAGCTGCTGCTGCTGCTCCTGCCAACCCCCCCAGCAGGCATGGCAGTGCAAGGTGAGCGCAGATGTCCCCCCCGAGTCAGACCTGCGAGAGTATGCACCATGGCACAGATAGGCATCGGCCAACTGACTACGCAGAATGTCTTTGTAGTAGTTCAGTTTGTCCTCCCTCTCGGCGGGTTTAAAAAATGCCCCCATTTTGTGCCAGCAGCTAGCGTCCAATAAGGTGGACAGCCAGAAGTTATCCCGCCGACAAATGGAAACAATTCTGGGGTCACTACGCAAGCACGTGAGCATGCTTCCTGCCATTTGCGCAAGTGACTCAGAGGGACTACCTGTCTCCATCTCCACTGCATACTGCCACGGTGTGTCCGGGTCCTCTGTCTCGCCTTCCTCTGGCTGCTCCTGCTCCTCCTCTCCTGTCCGCTGACTAGATAAACCAGCCATTTCGCCAAGCCTAAACTGTGCTTCACTGTGCCCCCCCTCCTCTTCCTCCTCCTCCTCCTCCAGTTCAGCTCCAACGGGGTTCATGTGGCCGTAAGATGTAGACGCCATGTCTCCAGTGCCCTGACCAGCCATGGTTTCCAACATGTGCTGTAGTACATGAAGCAGTGTAATCACGTTGTTCATCCCGTAATCCTGCTGACTGACAAATAAAGTGGCTTCCTCAAAGGGCCTGAGCAAACGGCAGGTGTCACGCATGAGCTGCCACTGGTTGACATTGAAGTTACACAGGTGAGTCCCCCTATCCGCTTGGATCATCAGGAAATCCGTGATGGCTTTCCTCTGTTCATATAATTGGTCCAACATGTGAAGGGTGGAATTCCAATGGGTGGAAACATCGCAAATCAGACTATGTTGGGGGCTACCGTTCTGACACTATAGCTCAAGATGGGTGTGTTTGGTGGTGTATGAGCGGCTGAAGTGCATGCAAAGTTTCCTTGAAGTTGTTAGGATGTCTTGCAGATGGGGGGAACACTTCAGAAACCGCTTGACAACCAGATTGAAGACGTGAGCCATGCAGGGGGCATGGGTCAGGCTTCCTTGGCGCAGCGCAGACAAAATGTTCTTCCCATTGTCGGTAACCATGATTCCCATTTTATGTTTTCTTGGAGTAAGCCATGTTTGGATTTCCTGATGAATAAATTTAAGCAGTTCCTCCCCTGTGTGACTCCTTTCGCCAAGACAAACCATGTGAAGCACTGCGTGACACCTCCGTGCCCTGCACACATGGTAGACTGGAGGGGCACTGAGACTTGAGCCTACAGTGGAGGGTGAGGAGATGGCGGAGGATGAGGAGGCCGAGTCGCATGGTGTCACAGGCCCAACGGGCAGGGAACGCGGAGGCCGAAGCGGCGTGACCTGTCCAAGTTGCTGCTGCTGCTGCAAAGGGACCACATTCTCTGTGGAGTTTCAGCCTGTGTGTTACATTGGATTTGGTAAGTAACTGTAACTGTAAGTGACTGTAAAGTCAAAAATGTACTGTTTTAATTTGTCTTAAATGTGATTTGGATAGTATTGCATTGGTAGTAAAAGTTTTGGTTTTGGCCTGTTGCTGTTTGCTAAGCAGGTGTTGATTAAATAGGGCAGGTTCTAATTAACATAGCAAAAGAGTTAGCAGTCTCTCATTAGCTTAACTAAGAGGGGCTTGTATATAAACAGGTGAGCTGCTCTGTGGAGTTTCACTCTGTGGAGTTTCAGCCTGTGTGAGAGCAGCTTGACATAAGTGCAGCAGGACAGAAGTGTGTAGTTTTTAAAACTGCAGTAGTTTGAAAACAGCAGGGGTTGTACACAAGAAATAGTGGTGAATACAGCATTTACTTTTTAGCCGTACCTATTCTTATTATCTAGAATGTCTAGTTTGGTGCAGTGTAACTCTTGCCTGGCCGTTGTGTTTCGTAGTACTCTGTGGAACTTGCGATGCTGTCCAATTTGTGTGCAAATGAAGGGGTTGTATGACAAGATTTCAAAATTACAGTCTTTAGTTTCTACTCTTCAGTCTGAAGTTATGAAGCTATCCCAGCCAGTAAAGCAGCTTGGTATACAGCCACCACTCCCACAAAGACTTCACAAGAGAGGGGCACAGTGGAAGACTGTTGGCTCTGGAAGATTGCCCAATGTAGAACAAAAACATCAACATTTGGACTAAGCCAATATAACCCATTTGCTGTTCTTTCTGAGCTTGATGTGGATATATCTGCTAATGCTCAGTCTGGGCAGGATTTGGTAAGATCAAAGGAAGTGGACTTAAGTAAGGGACCATATAAAATGAGTACAAAAGGGCAGCAAGGAACAGTTACCAAGCCAACCAATAGGAAAAGGCATATTCTGGTTGGTGACTCAACAATTAGAGGTGTGGACTTTGGACAGGATAAAGAATGGGGATCTGGTGTCCGAGGTCAGGGTTGAAGAAAATCTGGGTTCCAGTGACCATCAATGCTTATGGTTCAGAATAAAAACAGACATTGTGCAATCACACACCAGAACCAAAGTGCTAGACTTTAGGAAGACAAACTTCAAGGAAATGGCGGAGTATGTAGAAAGAAAATTAGGTGAGTGGAACAGAGTAGCAGAAGTGAGTGCCCAGTGGTCACTATTAAAAATGGCCATCTTAAAGGCAACTAAGCAATATGTGAAACAAACTAGCAAGAATAAAAGGAAGAAGAAACCATTATGGTTTACTAGGGAAGTCAGCACTATCATAAAAGATAAGAATTCTGCCTATAAGAAGGATAAAGTAAGTGGAAGTGTAGCTGACAGAGAAGCGTATAAAATTAAACAGAGGGAAGCAAAACTGATTATAAGGACTGCTAAAGGGCAAAAGGAGGAAGAAATGGCCAAATCTATGAAGAGGGGAGATAAAACCTTTTTCCGATATATTGGTGACAGAAAGAAGAAAAACAATGCAGTCTCAAAAATTAGAAATAGGGAAAATAAATATATTGACGGAGATAAGGCTGTGGCTGACCATCTGAATAGCTACTTTTGTTCGGTATTTTCAGATAGTAGCAGGCATGGCCATAGCACAGCATCCCGCTGGGAGGGCACAGCTCCGGAGATTCTGGAGGCTGATGTCCTATCCGAGCTGGCACATCTAAAGGTAAGTAAGGCGATGGGTCCAGATGGAATCCACCCCAGAGTTCTAAGGGAACTTAGGTTTGTGATTGCAGCCCCTCTGACTGATTTACTTAACCATTCCCTTTCAACTGGTGAGGTTCCAGATGATTGGAGAATGGCCAATGTCGTACCAATCCATAAAAATGGGAGTAGAGAAGAAGCCAGTAATTACAGGCCAGTTAGTTTAACATCTATAGTGGTCAAATTAATGGAAACACTCTTAAAAAAACAGATAATTTCCCATCTAAAAATTAATGACCTATTGGACCCAAAACAGCATGGCTTTACTGAGGGCAGATCATGTCAGACCAATCTAATTGATTTCTTTGACAATGTCACTAAAGTGTTAGATGAAGGTGGTGCTGTGGATATCGCCTATCTGGATTTTAGCAAAGCCTTTGACACTGTACCACATAAGGAGCTCATAGATAAGTTATTGAAGGTAGGACTCAATCCCTGGATAGTTCAGTGGATTTCCAGTTGGCTGAGGGATCGGTATCAGAGCGTTGTTGTAAATGGTGTACAATCTGAACAAAGGCGAGTTACAAGTGGTGTGCCGCAAGGCTCTGTCCTGGGCCCCATTCTTTTTAATATATTTGTAAGTGACATAGGAGAAGGCTTGGTAGGAAAAGTTTGTCTGTTTGCTGATGATACAAAGGTTAGTAATAGGTTGGAAATTCCTGGAGGTGTCTGCAACATGGAAAATGATTTAGCTTTACTGGATAGATGGTCAGAATTGTGGAAACTAGAGTTTAATGTCTCTAAATGTAAAATCATGCACTTGGGTAGAAGGAATCCCTGCTCTGAGTGCCGTATGGGCAGCACTGTGTTAGCCAGGACCTCGGAGGAGAGAGATTTAGGGGTACTGATTACTGATAGCTGCAAGATGAGTGGACAGTGTAGCCAGGCAGTGGGAAAAGCAAGCAGGATGCTCGGCTGCATAGCTCGAGGCATCACCAGTAGGAAGAGGGAGGTTGTGATTCCGCTGTATAGAGCCCTGGTAAGGCCACAGCTAGAATACTGTGTGCAGTTCTGGAGACCTTACCTGCAAAAAGACATTATTCAAATAGAACATGTCCAAAGGCGGGCAACGAAAATGGTGGAAGGACTTAAACTTAAAACTTATCAGGAGAGACTTAAAGAACTTAATTTGTACAGTCTGGAGGAAAGAAGGGAGAGGGGGGACATGATTGAGACCTTTAAATATGTGAAAGGATTGAATAAGGTTCAGGAGGGAAGTGTTTTTAAGAAGAAACTTAATGATAGAACAAGGGGGCACAACCTGAAGCTAGTCGAGGGGAAGATCAGGAGCAATGTTAGAAAATATTATTTTACAAAAAGCGTAGTAGATGCTTGGAACAAACTTCCAGCAGAAGTAGTTGAAAAATCAACAGTCACTGAATTTAAACATGCCTGGAATAAGCACACATCTATCCTAAGATAAAGAGTACATACAGTATACACATAAGGGCAGACTAGATGGACTGCATGGTCTCCTTCTGCCGTCAACCTTCTATGTTTCTATGTTTCTATTCATCGTAAACGACATGTACTGTCCCTGACCGTAGTTACAGCTCCAGACGTCGGCGCTGCCATGCACTTTGCTACACACGGACAGGCTCAAGGACTGGCCCACCTTCTGTTCAACAAAAGCGTGCAGCGCTGGTACTGCCTTCTTGGCAAAGAAATGACGGCTTGGGACTCTCCACCTCGGCTCGGCACAAGCCATCAGTTCTCTGAAAGGTGCAGAGTCCACCACCTGAAAAAGGAGCGACTGCAGCACCAGCAGCTTGGACAGGAGCACATTCAGCTTCTGCGCCATAGGATGAGTGGGTGCATACTGCTGTCTCTTGGACATGGCTTCGCTGATGGATTGCTGGCGGGATGTATGACTTGGAGGAGGAGGAGCAGGAGCGACAGAGGATGGGTATGACGCACAGCTGCCTTCGGCTGAGGTGCTGGAGCCTTGGCTGGCAGAAATTAGGAGCGGCATGCCACTTGGTGAGGAAGCAGGCTGGACCACCTCTTCAGAGCCTCGGTTCTCCCAGGCCTCTTTATGGTGACGCATCCTATGTTGACGCAGGGCCGTGGTGCCAACATTTGGGCCCTGGCCACGCTTCACCTTCTGCCTACATATGTTGCGTGTGGCCATGTTACTCTCCTGCGGATGCTTCAGGAAAAACTGCCACACTGCCGAGTAGCTACTTTTCCCACCAACAGGCCTCACTGATTCACTGCTACTGTCGCCATCTCCAGGAACCCCTGCTCCACTACCTCCGGATAAGGTAGCCTGCCGCGCAGCAGGTGCTCTACCCCGGCCCCGTTTGGCTCCAGGATTTACAATTGTGCCCCCATGCTGACTGCCAACCATGCTGCTCACACCTTGCTACCTCAGCTGCTGACTCCGGGGCAACCTGCGCCCCTCTTCTCCTGATGATGACGATGAAGCCCCTTCATCACCCGGCTCCCAAGTGCGATCGGCTTCATCATCATCACCGAGTTGTGGCTGCACGTCACTGATGTTCTTGGTTTCCTCAACAGTGTCTGGCGCAGGAGCTGGAACGCTCGCAACACCCACGACACTGTCCACATCATTATTTGTCTGCCTAGCTAAAGAAGCCACCTCCATTTCTTGGCTGGGCAGTAGCTGCTGACTGTCCTCTATCTGATCATCCTCCTCACAAAAGAGTGGAGCTGAACCCAAATCATAGGATACGTCGCTGGGGGAGGGAACGGCGTAGGACAGAGGCAATGGGAGGACAGGGACTGCTCTCGGGGCATGCCAACTCAGAGTTGTGTCAGAGGAACCTACCGACCCTAGACTGGGGGTCTCAGATGTAACTTGTGATGATGTTGATGAGCGCGTTAACCAATCTACCACAGCAGATGTGTTACTGGTGGAGACCAGACCGCTAGCAGATACTGGCAGATCAGGTCTCTCACCGTGACTCCTGCTGCCACTCGCTCCTTGTCTGCTGCGACCTCTGCCTGCTGAATCTTGGCCTCTGCCACTCCTCTTTGAGCATCCTTGCACTTGTCTGCCTGACATTTTTATGTATTTGAAATGCGCAAAAGGTACGATAAAAAATGTGTTTACTTTAAAAAGAAGAAGCTAAATAAAGTGAGGAACTGCTTCTCTGCACCAGATACTATGAAAATTGGCAATATGAGATACCCTGCGGCCTAGTGTTTTGGCAGCAGACCAAAAACCAATTCAAAATGCAATAGTTTGATTAAGCTGAGGAAGGATGAACAAGCGTATTTAGTATAACAGATAGGGTGCCATGTGGTGGTTTGGGATACCCTGCGGCCTGGTGTATTGACAGCAGGGCAAAAACCAATGCAAAATACAATAGCTTAATAAAGCTGATGCTGAACAATGCTTATTTAGTATAACAGATAGGGTGCAACGTGCAGGTTTGGGATACCCTGCAGCCTGGTGTATTTAAAGCAGACCAAAACCAATTCAAAATGCAATAACTTAATAAAGCTGAGGCTGTAGACGCTTATTTAGCCTAACAGATAGGGTGCCACGTGGTGGTTTGGGATACTCTGCGGCCTGGTGTATTGACAGCAGGAAATTCCAATGCAAAATGCAATAGCTTAATAAAAGATAGGGTGCCACGTGGTCAATACACGTGGTGGTTGGAGATACCCTGTGGCCTGGTGTATTGACAGCAGGACAAAAACCAATGCAAAATGCAATAGCTTAATAAAGCTGATGCTGAACAACGCTTATTTAGTATAACAGATAGGGTGCAACGTGGTGGTTTGGGATACCCTGCGGCCTGGTGTATTTAAAGCAGACCAAAACCAATTCAAAATGCAATAACTTAATAAAGCTGAGGCTGTAGACACTTATTTAGTATAACAGACAGGGTGCCACGTGGTGGTTTGGGATACCCAGCGGCCTGGTGTATTGACAGCAGGACAAAAACCAATTCAAAATGCAATAGCTTATTAAAGCTGATGCTGAACAACGCTTATTTAGTATAACAGATAGGGTGCAACGTGCAGGTTTGGGATACCCTGCGGCCTGGTGTATTTAAAGCAGACCAAAACCAATTCAAAATGCAATAACTTAATAAAGCTGAGGCTGTAGACGCTTATTTAGTCTAACAGATAGGGTACCACGTGGTGGTTTGGGATACTCTGCGGCCTGGTGTATTGACAGCAGGACAAAAACCTATGCAAAATGCAATAGCTTAATAAAGCTGATGCTGAACAACGCTTATTTGGTATAACAGATAGGGTGCCACGTGGTGGTTTGGGATACCCTGCGACCTGGTGTATTGACAGCAGGACAAAAACCAATGCAAAATGCAATAGCTTAATAAAACTGATGCTGAACAACGTTTATTTAGTATAACAGATAGGGTGCAACGTGGTGGTTTGGGATACCCTGCGGCCTAGTGTATTGACAGCAGGACAAAAACCAATTCAAAATGCAATAACTTAATAAAGCTGAGGCTGTAGACACTTATTTAGTCTAACAGATAGGGTTACATAAGGCACTGCATAGATGGCATGCACAGTGGCAAGGCAGATTACGGTTTACAGCACAAAGAAATCAAATTGAATTGAAAACTGATGAGGTAAATCACTTTTATGCTGTCCCTGGATTTTTCCGGTTTTCCACTATCTTTCCCTGGCTCTGTCTGCCTCTCTAAATCTCCCTACCTATCTGTAAATCTCCCTACCTATCTGTAACTCTCCCTACCTATCGCTAACTGTCTGTCCCTGTGTGCAGCAACCACCGATGTCTCACGAATGCAAGTCTGAAATGCGCACAAGCAAGATGGCCGCCGCTTTATATAGCACGGTGACGTCACCGGGCTTCCTGGCTGCTAATAGGCTGCATGTGACCTTCCCATGATAACTTGCCCCAGGGGATATGTCCAGACATGTCCATCCACCATTTTACAATGTCTGTAATTGAAGTAAATGGAGTTTAAACAAAAACTTCGATCAATCGAATCGCGGGGAAATTCGGATTCGTTCAGAATCGAATATTTCCTGAAATTCGGAACGAATTCGGGTTCGTCCGGATTGATAGGGTGCAACGTGCAGGTTTGGGATACCCTGCAGCCTGGTGTATTTAAAGCAGACCAAAACCAATTCAAAATGCAATAACTTAATAAAGCTGAGGCTGTAGACGCTTATTTAGTCTAACAGATAGGGTACCATGTGGTGGTTTGGGATACTCTGCGGCCTGGTGAATTGACAGCAGGACAAAAACCTATGCAAAATGCAATAGCTTAATAAAGCTGATGCTGAACAACGCTTATTTGGTATAACAGATAGGGTGCCACGTGGTGGTTTGGGATACCCTGTGACCTGGTGTATTGACAGCAGGACAAAAACCAATGCAAAATGCAATAGCTTGATAAAACTGATGCTGAACAACGCTTATTTAGTATAACAGATAGGGTGCAACGTGGTGGTTTGGGATACCCTGCGGCCTGGTGTATTGACAGCAGGACAAAAACCAATTCAAAATGCAATAACTTAATAAAGCTGAGGCTGTAGACACTTATTTAGTCTAACAGATAGGGTGCCACATGGTGGTTTGGGATACCCTGCGACCTGGTGTATTGACAGCAGGACAAAAATCAATGCAAAATGCAATAGCTTAATAAAGCTGATGCTGAACAACGCTTATTTAGTATAACAGATAGGGTGCAATGTGCAGGTTTGGGATACCCTGCGGCCTGGTGTATTTAAAGCAGACCACAACCAATTCAAAATGCAATAACTTAATAAAGCTGAGGCTGTAGACGCTTATTTAGTCTAACAGATAGGGTGCCACGTGGTGGTTTGGGATACTCTGCGGCCTGGTGTATTGACAGCAGGACAAAAACCTATGCAAAATGCAATAGCTTAATAAAGCTGATGCTGAACAACGCTTATTTAGTATAATAGATAGGGTGCCACGTGGTGGTTTGGGATACCCTGCGACCTGGTGTATTGACAGCAGGACAAAAACCAATTCAAAATGCAATAACTTAATAAAGCTGAGGCTGTAAACGCTTATTTAGTATAACAGATAGGGTTACATAAGGCACTGCATAGATGGCATGCACAGTGGCAAGGCAGATTACTGTTTACAGCACAAAGAAATCAAATTGAATTGAAAACTGATGAGGTAAATCACTTTTATGCTGTCCCTGGATTGTTCCGGTTTTCCACTATCTTTCCCTGGCTCTGTCTGCCTCTCTAAATCTCCCTACCTATCTGTAAATCTCCCTACCTATCTGTAACTCTCCCTACCTATCGCTAACTGTCTGTCCCTGTGTGCAGCAACCACCGATGTCTCACGAATGCAAGTCTGAAATGCGCACAAGCAAGATGGCCGCCGCTTTATATAGCACGGTGACGTCACCGGGCTTCCTGGCTGCTAATAGGCTGCATGTGACCTTCCCATGATAACTTGCCCCAGGGGATATGTCCAGACATGTCCATCCACCATTTTACAATGTCTGTAATTGAAGTAAATGGAGTTTAAACAAAAACTTCGATCAATCGAATCGCGGGGAAATTCGGATTCGTTCAGAATCGAATATTTCCTGAAATTCGGAACGAATTCGGGTTCGTCCGGATTGATTCGCTCATCCCTACTTGTAACCATAAAAAATACTCACTCTAGATATAGCTAAGCATGATGTGACAACTTATGGGTTCGAATTTGGGCCAAAGCTAAATCCAGACTGGATCTTGCTTGTTGGTTCGTTGACAGGCAGCACCTTTCTTACATACGGCTAATATTTACTTATGTATTGCTGCTGTACCTTTTCTTCTTTGTAGTAAATTTGAATGTGACAGACCCTGGTGGGTTTTGCCTCACACCTGCCTCAGAGGGTTAAGTAGGTGTTGTGTCACTGTGTAGGGAATAAGCCTAAAAGGTTACATAAGTATAATCAGTTTGGTATGCAAGTCAAAAAGTGCAGTTACAGAGCTGTAAGTTGTAAAAATGGTAGTGCATGCTTGGTAACTCTATTAGATGCAAAGAGGGAACAATGAGATCTGTAACCATTATATGTAGGTCCTTAGAATGGTAACTGTTTAGAACTTTAGGTCAAGCACCAGCACTAGCAGGCATAATTGTAAGGTCCAGATCATCTAAACAGGGAGATCTAATGAGCTGAATATAAATATTAGCTCATTAAGCCAGGTGTTTAATGGAGACACAATCACAACTCATAGACTAAATTATTGAAAAAAATATTCAGTTGTAAAGGTACATTTAAATGACAATAGTTCTAGGATAAGAGCCTCACAAGTCCCTCATTGTCTCTACAGCTTTATTCACAGGTCTCTAGCTTTAGTAGATTAACCCTTATGTTGGAATGTAATAGTTTTTGTTTCTTATCATGTAGCTTTTATATTTAGCTTTTATATCTTTGTTTCAGAACACATAATATAGTATCAAGTGGAACAAAACTCAATGGGGCCGGCCCTGAAATTTCAAAGATTCTAGGGTCAGCCTCTGGCCTTCCCTTGGGAAATTGGCATGCCCTGCTGTGTGAAATCCCCCAGGGTGCCAGTAAACTCACCTTCTTTCAGGCTCGCTAGCCAATGTAAACATCAAACAGCCCCATCCCCTGCATCTTTTGGTTATACGTGCGCTCCCGCCCCCAGCCATTTAGATAGACTAGGGGTTGTAGTGTGTGCACTGCAGCGAGAGTGGGCACTCGAGTTCGCGATTGCCGTAAACAGACCCATTTGCCAAACATCACATATGTACAGCAAATGGCTTTGATTGGACGAGAGCCTGGTCATGCGCTGTTGGACCAGGAAGAGGTGAGTTTATAAAGGTGAGGGAGGTTTTACACAGTGGGGTATCCAAAATGTGGATGCCTGGGGGGGTCAAGGAACAAAGCCCAAGATAGTCAGATAGTTAAACACCAATGCATACATTTTATGTCTGTCTATAGGGAAGAAACCACAATGATTATGTAAATTAGACAGGTTTATGGTGGTATATTTTGTAACAAATACAGTAATTGAAACTTTTTTAATTAAAAAAAAATTTAAAAAATCAGGGCCACAGAAAACAATTTGTCTATTAGTATTTACTACAAAGAGACGCAACTGGTTACAAGAGTCTTTATTTTGCAAATTATACATAAACTGTATAAAAGAAAATGCATTGTATTTTTCTCCATTATACATAAGATAAACATTAAATGTAGTCAATAATTATCATTAAAGCAAATTTTGAGTACTAATGTGTGCAGTAATGCAGAAAAGTAGGAATTTCCAAATTTAAAAGTAAACCGCGCCAAAGACACAGTTGTTCCCATATTTCTTGGGTATATTACTGAGATACTAGAAGGTAGTGGAGTTGTGGTTAAAGGTTTTACAATGAAACAACATGCCAACATATATATAGTGATTAAAGTAAGATTTCTACTCTTACAGATTAAATGCAAACATACTCAATAATCATAAGCAATACCCATTTTACATGGCACAGAATAATAATAGAATAAAACAAATCCAATCCATCTATTGCAAATGAGTGCCATGTTGTAGTTCAATACAAATAAATGCAAAATTGTGTAAGCCTTTAGAAATGCGTTTTACTCTTCATTCAGGAATCTATGCGGAATTTGTTGTAAGGTACCAACCTTATAATAAACTAGTAGAAACCGCTTACATGAAAGGCAAATGGCCACTTGTGGGATTACAGGTTGTGATCTAGCCGTAGGCAAGAGTTAGTTCAGAGTGGTCCCCACCATGCAAACCAGCATTTTTTTACCGTGATTGTACTCTCAGCCTACCTTAGAAAGTCATAAACACTTTAATGGGCTTATTAAGGGGGTTATTTAAGAAAGGCTAAGGCCACGTAGTGCCACGTAGTGCCAGATGAGGGTCAGATCAGTGTCAGGTCCCAGTGAAAAAGGTGTATGTATCAAGTCAAAAAATCCACAGCGCCTGTGATAGTGCCAGGTAGTGTTCTACAGCGCCAGATAAGACCAAGCGCTCACCTAGCCCTGTGTGGCCAGATCCCATACATTTCAATGGGCTGGGATGGTTACAATTATATAAGCATTTTAGTAGAATTTTCTAAAAAAAATGTTGGGCTGGTGCATGTGCCCCGGGATGCCTGGACTGGTTGGGATTATTTTTATATGCATTTTTAGCACTTTTTTATGCTGAAAACTTGTGATTTGGGCCGTGATAAAGCTATGTCTTGTTAGTCTAATGTCCCTAATGCAATTTCCATTTTAAATTTTAAAAAACATAATAAATAAAAAATAAGGAACCCAACAAGCTCTGTGTGCCTGAATTTCCTTTTTTTGAGCGCCTCTTGGAGCGCCTGGTATTAAAATTAAAATAAATTCTTTAAGCTTGCGGCGCTCTCGGCTGTCACTAGGTGTTGCTAGCGCATAGGCTTATATAAGCCATGCTCTGTGAAAGCTACCTGACCGGGAATGCTACAGTTGACAGTGCGGGCGTCCAGAAGCTGGACGAGGTGTTCAAGTAACGCCCTTATACAATAGATTTCAATGGGCTGGATGTAATTATTTAGGCCACGCTTTTTGGGACTGATGCATGTGTCACTGGATCACTGGGCTATTTGGAATAGTTTTTCTATGCAGTTTTTGCAATTTTGGGTTGCGCTGCAAACTTGCGATTTGGGCTGTGCAGATCCATGTGTCATGTAATTCAAGTGTCCCAAATCAAATTCCCAGAGTTTGCGCACTGAAAGTGTGCTGGGATTGCAACAGGCGCTGTATGCCTGTTAACCCCATTTTACAGTGCGTGCGGTTGCTGTGTATTTGCACTGTGAAATACAGCGTATTCCGGCGCTCCTAGCCAACTCTAGGGGTGCTAGCTCATAGTCTTTCAAAAGCCTAGCGCAGCCCCCAGTGCACGGTTGGTAATGTGGTGCAGGCGCAGAGACACTCATCTTGTGCCTGTAAGATATTTTAATAAATAAAGCTGCCAGAGGTAGATCTTCTCAAAAATAATCTCAAAAATACATGAGTTTAACAGATTGTGTCGATTTATTATGTGTAATATATACTGGTTGCCTATTTTGGTTTTAAGAGTAATATTCTTTTAAAATGTGGCAAGCTCTCATTACTTTCTGTCCACTTTTGATGGCATTTTTAAAAGCATACATATCTGTGTGCCAAAATGATGTCTTATTGCTGAGCTTATCTTGTATTTTATTTTTTCTTATGTTAGGAAATTTCCGTTGGCAAATGTACACAGGGAGGCCGATTCATTAATAGCGCCAGGTAGCGCCAGATGAGCGACTGTAGCGTGATTTTTTCAGCGCCAGCCAGTATTCGCTGTGCTTGGCCGGCGTTAGCTTGATGACAGCGACTCAGTCGGTGTGCGGTAATGTTGAATACGGGCTTAGGGGTCGCTGTTTCACAGGTTCAGCGTTGTATGTGAGCGCCTGACAACGAATGGCCATAGCGAACGGCTAGCTTCATATTCATTAACAAATCACGCTCCGAATTTGCTGTCGCTGTCCATTCCTTGTTTAAACCCCAGAGCGCTGGCGGCGATGGGTGTTAACTAGTTTTTAACCCCCTAAACAACCATATTTTTGGATTGTAACATTATACATGTTTTTAGAATCATTTTGTAATATTAATACATTAATATCAGACCTGTTAGATCAATTCTGCACAAATTTTTTTTTAAATTTTTTTTTACTTTTAAATTTTTGACATTAAAAAATAAAAAATGAATACCAATTAATTATGATTAATTATAGATTGCTCCATTGAAATGCATTGGACATCGCCAGGGAGCGACAGCTCATACCTGGCGCTGTGAAGGAATTTGCAGCGGCGCTGTTCGGTCCAGGCGGCTTCATGATGAATGCCGCGCTAGCCGTCGCTCTCGCCGGCGCTAGCCTCATTTTGCTTGATAAATGCGTCATTGTGACCGCCGCCGGGCGTACTTGAGTCGGTAGCCGCCGATACCTGGCGGTACCTGGCGCTCGTCAGACACTACCTGGCGCTAGCCCGTGATAAATAAGGCCCCAAGTCTGCTGTTGTGTAAAACACTGCTGTTGGACATGTGTAAGGTTGTGTGCGCTCCCTCATCTCAGCAGCAGCGACCAAAGCAGCAGCAGTGTTCTGTGTGTATAGGACTCACTTCCCTGTTCTTGTAGATCTGTACACCAAGTACAGTTGCCAATAGCAACATATTGCAATTAGTAAAAACTGCTTTTATTAAACACATTTGCTAACATATTACAATGTCTAAAAAATACCAGACAAGCTCAGCACCCTGTGGACATACTTTTGGTACAAACATACACTTTCAAAAGTGCCATCAAAAGTAGATTTTCCCTATACGTGAATATAATGCATATTTCGTTTCTAATTTGTAGAAAATGCCTCTAGGCCAAATTAACCTTCTGCATGCTACCAGAAGAGGTTGACCAAATGTATTAAACTCGTCCCATTAGGATGAGAGCTCATCCCTTAAATTGGACTAAAAACTTTTAAAGACTTTTGACCCACTTACAATGTTTCTACACAGCATCCTATATCTGCAAATGCTCCACTGGGTAAATCACTAATGAAGCCCTGGGCCTTGCTCCTTGCTACATACTCATCGTGCCAGCAGACCATCTGTTTGCATAGGAGCCCAGTGTGTATACAGTGTGTTCTGCTGAACACTGCATTAAACTGCCCTAAAAAGAGTTAGGTGAGTATGTAGGACTGGTGGGAACTTCTATAGCAATTCACTTTGGGAGAAGTCCAAATCCAATGCATTCTTTTCTTTTTTTGCAACAGAAAGTGTCCCCCTCCACTGTGCTACACAGATATGCTACAGGTTTGCCCATAGCTCAGAGACAGAGTTACCGCCCCCCATAAAAATATATGAATGTGTCACTTATAACGCTCTTTCAAATCACTCCTTTTCTTGACACTCTTATTAACAGATGCAACAAAATCCACTTAATAATGTCACCCATTTTGTCCTAAATAGGTTTTGAACCACATTGTGACAGTGGGGGAGCATCCAGATTGCTAGAGCCTCTCAGTGCATACACCTCTGCAAATGCCCATTCCACTTACCTCCATCGTGATCTCAGGTGCAATCCGGCCTAGCAATTGGCTGATCAGCGGTCAGGTGGTCCATCTATCAGCCTTTAGGCAGAAAAGTTGAAGCACCTCAGGACCATTTAAATACCAGAGACGAATTTCGACAGGGGATAGCGGTGAAGGTAAGTGAAATGGGAATTTGCAAGGGTGGATGCATAGGAGGCTCCAGCCATCTGGGTGCCCCTCCGCCCGCACCTTGTCATAGTGTGGTTCAGCACACTTCTAGAGTGTTGAACCTTTTTAAATGTTTTGCAAAAGCCAAAGCTAGAAAAGCATCTGCAACTACTGTTAGTCAAGGAGTTCAACAATCATGTTCACAAACCCTGTTTGCATGGCAATTCACACACACATAGAGATTTTTTTTCATCTGAAATGGTAAATGTATTTGATGAAACATTTTTTTTTGCTAGATAAAAGAACTTAAAGGAGCACTATGGCGAAATTGTGTAATGTTAAAAATCCAGATAAACACATTGGTTAATGAGAGGAGGAATCACTTATACATCCAAACTGAATACAATTTCTGCCAAGCTTGTGGTTTATTCTCACATGGTAGGAACAAAATCCAGGGGTGACAGGTTTAGTCTATGAGGGGCGATAGAACCTGTCACCCCTGCCTTCCTTTTCCTTCCATTAAAATAAAAGAAACAAGCCTGGCTGGATATTTCTTGATGCTGGGTGTATAAGTGATCTGTCCTCCTGCCATCCTGCATATTTATATGGATTTTCATCGTTGGGCCATTTTTCCGTGATAGTGCTCCTTTAAATTACTAACGATACCATTTTATTGAAAACAAACTTCAGTCGAAACATTTCTGAATTTTGGATAGAGTGGGTAAGTGTAGAACCGATGCATTGATATTTTTGTTAATTCTGACTCCATTTTAAAAACCTGGTCTCGTTTCCTGTCTGCCATGATCAAACTCAAAATGACCAGAACATGGGTTACTTAAAATATCCCCCTATTCTATGGTGATAACAACTTATGTTATGCTATCTCTTATGATCTAACAGAAAATGAAGAAATTGCCTGTGGTTAGCTGCCGGCTGGCATGTGAGTGCAGCTGCAGCTCCCATGGCATCAGCGAGTCCACCACAGTTTGAGTTACCAGCATCTAGGTGGGTGTGCCTATACTGAAGCCATACATTTCTAAGGGTGTCCCAGACTGATCGTGTAGCCATAAGTACACATCTAGACAAAAGTACAGGACCCAGGTGGAAACTCCTAATAACACAAGGTCCAGAGGACACCACACAAGTAGTGGCATGTAAGCTGAGATGCCTTGTGCCATGTAAGGCGGATCGAACTGGAAAACTCCATAAAACTAAACCTATGCCAATTTATCCATAACAATTTAGAGTGTACTTTTCTACTTTACTATTTTGTCTTAAAGTGGACCAAAACCAAGGTTTTCCCTGGGGCACCTCATTTCAGGATGTCCTGCTGTGTGAAACTCCCTAGGTTGCCTAGTAAACTCACCTTTCCCTGGTCCTACAGCTCATGAATGGGAGCTTGTTCAATCAGTGCACCCTGGACTGGCACTGGTGCGTTCCCTGCAAAAGTAATAGCAGATGGCGGCCGTGGCTCACAAATACACTGTTGAATCAGGGAGAATGTGATTTTTCAGGGCACTCAAGGAGTTTCACACAGCAGGGCATTGGTGGTAAATTGTGCATACTTTTTCCAGTAACTAGTAATTGTAAGACTTAACATGTAAAGAAAGTTTCCAAAAGTCCAACTTTTTGGAAATGGAGTAGGATGTTTAAATTAATTGTAATTTTGATAAGAAGCTACAACATTCAGCACCCCGGTGCCCTTTTGTTAACCAAACAAAAATCAAATAATAATATATTTGACAGCTGCTACTACACATCAATAATACAAGAAAAATAAAACATACTCCTGTTTGTCTGTTTACGGCCTACAGGCCTGGGTAAAAAAAAAATACCTACTATTTCCATTGTTGTTTATAGCTCGCATAATTAAAATGGTTAAATATTCGAAGAATAATAACAAATTAATATATTCATACTCATATGGAGGATATATGTTTTAAATGCAGTAAGAGTGCACGTGGAACTTGGGCTAACTCTTTCCAAAAGGAAGGATTGTATTGGAAGGGTCAAGTTAGGAAAGGGGTAGAATCTTGTTGTTTGGGGCACAATTGAAAAATAAAAATATACACATAACATAAACGTTGTGAGCCTGAGCATTTATATTACAGTCTCAGAAGCAATGTTTGAATTCCAGCTATGGAAGAGGTTCTTTACTGCAAGAAAACTGGAATATTCTCAGACCCACAGAAACTCATAGCAGTACAGACTCTGTTGAGGCAAGCATAAAAAAGGGGTAGAATTTGGTTGTTTGGGGCACAGTTGAAAAATAATAATATACACATAACATAAATGATGTGAGCCTGAGCATTTATAGTACAGTCTCAGAAGCAATGTTTGAATTCCAGCTATGGAAGGGGTTCTTTACTGCAAGAAATGGAATATTCTCAAACTCACAGAAACTCATAGCAGTACAGACCCTGTTGAGGCAAGCATAAAAAAATAATAAACACCTAAAGATACAGTATTTGAGGAGAGATTTCCCCTTCATAGCACATGGTCAGGGGAGATCATTCACACATCACAGTCAGCTTTGAGTCAGCTGAGAAGCTGAATAAATTGTAACAACATGATTCTTTACTGTTATGACATGTAACACAGCAGGAAACATCTATTGCTACCTTGTAACAGCAGCAATGCAATCAGTTGTTTACAATGTAACACAGCAGGGAACTGGCTGGATTGTTTCAATGTAAAAACACGACTCCTGCTTATTACACTGTACAGCATAGCGGCAGCACACGTTTTATTATTCACTCACATTTGATTACAGTGCTGCTACCACTTCTTCCCTGCAGCTGCTTTGTCACGATCCCACATTCTAATAACCACACAATCCCATGAACTAACCCTTGCACAGAGAGCGCAGAAAATTGAGGGAGTTCTACTCCAGTCACTGTGATGGAGAAGGTGGTTAAGCCTCATCCACCTGGCTTGCTGAACAAGTGCCCAAGGAATCCACAGGGTGCTTGCATAGTATGGGACCTGAGCTTGGGAATGGATAATTATTGATCTGCAGAACATCAGAGATCAGCTGTGGGGAAGAAGATGTAGTTTTTATCAGTTTTTTTATTTTAGCTTTTAAAAGATGGTAATATAAATATCTATGGGGAGATAATTGGTCAGAAATTTAAAGTTGTTCCTGTCTGCCCCTGTATCAAATAGAACGCCTTTGCTATTACTAGTTTCAAACTAAATAACAATATCACTGGTAAGCTACAATATGTCTGGAAAAGTCTTTATGTAAAACTCATTTTGGCATAGTTCCTGTTTTGTTTTGTTTTCAACATGGGCATGCTTTAGTAGTGATTTAAGAAAATAGAACAATGAGAAATATTGGTGTTTTATTTATGAAACTGAATAGGTAGCTAACTGTATGTGACTTTACTTTGCATTTTTATCACTTGCTTATATGCTAAGCACTTCAGTCAAACAGGGATTATTTGATTGGTCAAGTCAACATTTTAAGAAATGTATTCAATAAATGTATCATGCTGCTCAACTAATAACAAAAGCCATACGTGCTCCTAAATAATATATTAAGGAAAAGCAAACATAATAGGACAATAAATCTAAAAGCCACTAAACAAATAAACACATTCTGTATAATTTGATGAAACAAATGTAAACAAAAATGAGAAAAATTTCCATTATCAGAATTTTTAACAATCTGAAGTTCTCATTTTCTGGCAGAACAGCTAGTTCTCCTCTTGGTAACCCATGAAATGTCATCTTCAACTGACATGTGTGGTCTGCCCGTTCTTCAGGTTAGACTTCAATTTTCTTCTTATCAAAAGCATCGGAATGCTCAAAAGCACACAAATGACTCTGAAACATAGGTCTAGGACTCCAGCTTTTCTAACTGGCATGATCATACAAAATATACATGTTTTGATTTTCTTTTTAAATCCTTCTTTGTTGGTGGCAATGTGACAATAGGTATTTCCTAGGGGATGTCTTTTTCTCTTTGCAAACATGAAAAATAAAATTATCTCACATTGTTTTATGTCAAATATAGCCATCCTCATCTTCTTCTTCATCATCACCTCCCTCATCCTCATCATCATCGTCTTCAATTTCATCTTCATCGTTCATCATTTCATCATTGTCCTCATCATCAGACCAGTCATGAAAGTCCCCACTGCCAAAGTCCCCTGATGTGTCTGGATCACCACCTGCCAAGGAAAATAGGTTTTGTTTCAGTATGTTTTTTAGGTATTTGCTAAGGGAAACAACTGTTAGGTTCATTTAAATGGACTGTACACTCAATGGCATTAATAAAGCAGCAGGCAGCTCATCTGATACCTGTTCCATGTATCTCTCCTCAATTTCCTAAGCAGGACTACAAAGATTGGCGTATTGGTGCTCTGCACCATGAAATGCCCTTCCCTGCTTAGCTATGACCCAGAAATTGATTTAACCCTTTCGCTGCCAGCCTACCTGCAGCATTTGCCACTCCCTGTTGCCAGACGATGTTTCACTATTTTGCGCTACACATGTTCAACTGTCATTTTTGAAAGGATTTCCAGGGATTTCCCAGGAAAATTATATATTGTTTTTTTCAACAGAGTCTGGGCTTTAACATGAAATGTCTTGTTTGTATTTTTTAGGTGTATTCTCAATATTTTTGGGTGAAATGTGTGAAAAAAAATAAAAAAAAAATATTTTTTTACAATTTGTAGAGTTTTTTTGTAATAAAAAATGTAAGTTTGTCAATAAAATCTTATTGCGTGAGAAACCCCAATTTCTCCCGGTTACAGCGATACCACATATGTATAGGTAGACACCCTTTCCTGCCCAGAAGCCTTTTATAGCTGCTGGATGACAGAACACAGAGGGTTAATTAAAAAAAAAAATGACATAGGGTCCCCCTTCCCGGGGAGGGGGACCCCATTTTTTTTTGGATTTTTAAGGGTTAAAAACCCTTAAAAATCCAAAAAAAAAATGACGTGGGGTCCCCCTTACCCAAAGTAACCAGCCCGGGACCAGCTATGGGGGCTTGTAGGCACAGAGTGGGGGGGCCAGCTTTGGTGCCCCCCCCACCCTGCAGCCTACGAGCCCACATAGCCTATGTGGGCCCGGGCTCTTCTGCTCCCCCCTGGCCTTTGGGGAGGCAGGTAATGGGGGTGTGGGGGCAGGTGACTTGCCACCCCCCCAGCCTTGTGAACTGGTATAAGGGGTCTCATGGACCCCTTACCAGCTCACAAAGGGTTAACTGTTAAAAAAAACCACTACACAATAATAAAAAGTATTTTATTAAAAAAAAAAAAAATTTTTTTACTGTACTTACCTTCAATTGCAAGCTCTTGTCCCTCGCCGCTCAGCTGACAGATGCCGGTGATCGGCATCCAGAGAAGGAGAAGGCAGGAGATCAGAGGATCTCCTGTCACCTCCTTCCCCAGCGCCGATCACCGGCATCTGAGAAGCTGAGAAAGCTGAAGCCCGTTCGGGGCCGGGATGACTTCATAAGCCCCGCCCCCAAGGGGCGGGGCTTAGATGCAAGATGGCGGCCGCCATCGAGAAGAAGAGAGGAGAGAGCCTCCCAGGCTCTCTCCTGAAGATCGGTAAGTCCTGGGGGGGGGGATCGGAGGCCCCCCAGGTGAAGAGGAGGGACAGCGGGAGCCAGCGCACACACAGGTAAGTGAATGTCATTTTTATTTTATTTTTTTTTTTACAGTTAGCAGCTGCTGCTGCAGAAGCGGGGGGGGTGGCCTATTCCGGGGGCTCTCCTGGAGCCATCCGACCCTCCACGGGGGATCGGATGGCACCAAATTAAAGAGGAGACCCGGCCGGATCCAACAAGGGGTCAGGTGAGTATTTTTTATTTTTATTTTTTAAACTAGAAGCGAGGAAAGTCAAGCACGTAACACCTACGGGCTTGGCACTTAAGGCCCAGCCAAGCCAGCACGTAGGTGTTACGGGCTTGGCAACAAAAGGGTTAAGGATAGGCATCGCTTATAATACATAAGAAGCTATGTACATATAATTGGAGATGGGTGATTTTATCCCTAATCCCAAAGGGGATAAACGGGGAGAAAGTTGTGCCTGGGCATGGACTTTAACACCTTCTTGATTCTCCAACACAATGTAATTGGGAGAACAATTCTGCCGATTCAAATCAATGGGCGCCTTCACATCTATACACTGCATTGTAGCACATTTTGGTAAACGCTGCGTGTCTCTTTGCCAAACAGGTAATGTGCAGGCATTCTTTACCTGTACATGCGAAATACTCACCGCTCCCTCCCGATCCAGATTCCCAAGTACCAGCTAGCATTTAGGCATCTAGTGAAGCTGCCTCAGCGGCCCTGCCAGGTTCCTTCCTGTCTTTCTGCTGGTAGCACCTTTCAGATCTCCTGTCCTGTGCCGCCTCCTACTTTTTCTGTTGATGCCACTTCTTCCCAGGTCTTCTGCCACCACTTTGCATTGCAGCTGAGGCACACACAGCGCAATAGTGGGCTGTGCTACACTGTGCTTGTACATTTCCTCTGCAATTCAATGTCCATAAAGGACAACTATCAATAAACACGTGCAAATTAAATGCAAAAGGCTGTAGACAATTTATTACTCTTTATTTAAATAACAAAATCACCTTTTATCCACTTGAAGTTTGAAAAAACACTGAATGTCATCAGAAAGTGAGAAGACTGAGCAATTAAAAAATATACATCCTCAGTGAAGCAGTTTTACATGCCAAATTTATAAAATAAAATATACCTCATTAAAAGAATTTACCATCTCACCTATAAAACTACCCACTGCAGCTGTAGAGGATTTTGATTTTTGTACAAAAACAATTTTTTCATGTGTGATGATATATTACTGGTCCCTTCCTCCAACAAACTTTCTTATGTGGGAGGGCCTTCATCCCAACTGTATGGGTATATATGTAAACACTTCTAAAATGTGGGATAACCCAATTACTCCTCCATAGAATGGTACCAGCCACCTACTACCACCTTGATATTTACTCAATATTTCCACAAATGTTTCTATTGTGAAGGATCCTGACTTTGAAACATCCCCTAAATATGAGGTAGTAGGTGACTGTTACCAATCTAGTGAGGAGTAGGTGGATTTTCCCTCATTTTAGGAGTCATTATATAACACCATAGAATATGATAACCAATTTCTGGGGCTTATTGTAAATTGCAAGTTAGTCATTATGGCAAATGCTGTTTAAAGAAAACAGCAAATACAAATACTTTCTCACTATGTTTTTTTTTTTTTAAATCTATTTATATTTTCTGATTTTCAATACCATTCTAATCTACCCTAAACTACCTTAATGTAAAGCACGGTTGCTATTTAGACTTTTCTGTTGCACCACCTATTCTCCAAATGAATTCAGGAAACATTCTATATTTCCTATTGTATACATTTTTAAATTGCAGGATGTGGATGAGCAACAACTTTTTAAAGTGTACCATGGAGATCGGCCCAGGAATCTATAAGAATCCCACACCGAGTGAGCTGTGTGAAACCCCTTAGGACACCCATAAACTCACCTTCTTTCCAGGGCAAACGGGATCCGCTATCCCTCTAGCAGGATGTGTGCCCGCGCCAGGCTTTTGTGAATGGCCGGCGCTGGCCCGCTCCATGTTAGAGGAAAGCAGGGAATACATCCGCCAGTATGCTAGCATCTCCTCGTCTTAGACAAGCTCCTGGATGCAGGGGCTCGAGCGGATCTGAGCGCACTGATTGAATGAGTGGCCGCACATGCGTCGTAGGACCAGGAGGAGGTGAGTTTGTTCGGACAACCTGGGGGGTTTCACACAGCGGGGGCAAGGACCAAAACCCAGGATAGTCAAAATGCTGGGTTTTGGTCCACTTTTAGTCTGCCTTCCCTTTACATACTGGCTTTCAACACAAGTTCTGGCACTTATACTTTAGAATATTAGTTTCATTTTAACTAAGGTTTATTGTGCCCTTTTCTGTAAAAGATTAGTTTTCATCTGATTTTCTATATACAAATATATGGTGAAGATATACCACATTCCACTGAGCCAGTTTTCCGGGATCCTGTGACTTCATTTCCGTATCTGTCGACACACCAGCACTGGCCAATGCTGCCATGACACTGAGATGGTTTATAATACCCATCTTGATCACATGATGGAGTGTAGTGTCCTTTGAAAAAAAATGATTACAGAGAAATTAATAATGTAGATACGATAATATCCGTAATGTCAAGTTTATCCAACCAGTCATGATAAGCAACCCCCGTAATATTTTGACATTTTGATGAGGAAGTCATGTATACAAGATAAATGTGAACTAATGAGAAAAGAGAAATAGAGAGTAACACAGAAGCTGAAAAAATACACATTATTTTCCTGATGGACTAATGGAACCTAATATTCTCAGTGGTGCACAATGATAAAGAAAGACTTGGGGTGAGGTACTGCGGGTCATGCTAAAGATCTGGTGAAGTAAGTTAATTCGGCAAACGCAAATCTGCAATAAAAATGTTTGTTCTAATTTTTCACAAGAAGTCACATGTGCCTGCAGTGGGTATTTTTTTTCAGGTGGGGTACATTTCTAATGATGTAAGGATATTTTTCAAACAATTATACTTACCTTACTTAAATAATCATGCACCTTGCCTGTAAAAATGCTCTATCACATGAGCAGGTGATTTTTTTAGGAACAATTAGAACAAATATTTTTTAGTGCACTTTGTGTGTTCAATTTAAAAAGCTCACCGAGATGCAGGCTGAAATTCACACCTAAATGTGCACGCACAGTTGAACTTGCTTCACTAAATCTTTAGCATAAATAAGTGTTTTTTAATTTTTTTTTCAAATTGATTGCACAACTTGGTACTTTGATTTGGTTGCAATCCACACCTCAAAGCACACTGCAAGACACACTGGCTTCACCAAATAATTAGCATGACCCTCTTTGATAGGCCTGGTCTCTGCATGAAAATCATCTTGGGGCATTATAAAGGGAGTCCCTATGCAACCTCCAGGGATCCAGGGTGGGGATTTTGTTTATTTCAGATGCATGTCTGCCTCTGACATATTTTTTAAAAAGAAATAAATTGGGGGCAAGGATTCCTTCAGGGTAATAACTGTCACTGACAAAATCCTGTAATGGGGGCCATACCACACCTGGAATCCTATATGCAAAATGATGGGATCAGGGGTGGCAGTGTCAAGTATTCAGTATTCAGTATTGAATATAAAAAATAACATGGGGTCAAGGCATCAACCGCTGACAGCTTCAAAAAAGGATTAGATGCTTATTTTGAAGAAAATAACATTAACAGTTACTACTAGTGGTTATCAATAAAAAAAATAAAGACAAAAAATAAAATAAATAGCTTCCCCTATGAAATAAAAAATAACTTCCCCCTACCCCAACACCCTTGGTTGAACTTGATGGACATATGTCTTTTTTCAACCGTATTAACTATGTAACTATGTAACTATGTAAGGCTTAAAGGGTAAGTCCACTTCGAAGGAATTTTCGAACGTGTATATTTTTTGTGTGTGTGCGTGGAAGCAGTTTTCACTACCTCCCATCTTTAGCTATTGTCACTTGTACACCAAGTTTGTTCTCCAAGAGAAAAGTAAGAGAATAATGAGGCCTGTATACACAGAACACTGCTGCTATGGCCACTGCTAAGATGAGGGAGCTCACTCACACTTACATATGCCCAGGCCAGCAGCAGTGTTCTGTGTATGCAAGATTCACTTCTCTCTTCTTGGAGTACAAACACAGTGTTTGGTTGCTAATAATAACAGATTGCAGATAGTGAAAACTGCTTCCATAAAACATATTTTCTATCATATGAAAAAAATAAAAAAATAATAAATCAGCTGGGCTCATTGAGGACATAATTTTGGCACACAAGAATTTACACTTTCAAAAATGCCATTGAAAGTAGACTTTCACTTACCTAACTCCAATTTATGGGACCAGGGAAAATAATAAGCACTAATAAGGGCAGCGCGCTGATTATTTGGTTTTATTGCCATCGGCAATTTAGGGCCATTCATTGTTGGTTTTGCAAAGAACATAATGACTGTATATTCAAACACATCTGTATGTATTACTACATTTAGGTAGGTGTACACTTATACACATGTAACTCCATTGTAGGGTATGCAGAATATATACACAATTTAATATTTTTTTATCGTGGAATCTTTATAACGTGATTGGTAGACATGTTTGTTGAACCCTTGGTGGAAGATTGGAATGGAATTATTGGATTGGAGTGGAATTATTATTGTATATTTCCCATGTACTGTTATTGATGAAGCCCAATTTATGTGACAACCATTCTTTATTAGTTGATGGCTCATTGTTCTTTGAAGGTTACAGTGTCTACCTTATTAACTCATTTATTGATCTATGAATTATTTTATTTAGATTATTAATTATTAATTTACATTAATATGTAGGTTTCATAATTACTTACTACATTATTCAGAGTGTATTACTTAATTTAACATACTCATATTTGTAATAGTTATTTTTTAATAATATATTTATAGATGTATTATCTATTAATTAGATATGATGATTATTTATTATTGTGATTAGTTAATGATATGATATAATTCTATTGATTTGTGTTTTGGATAATCAAGCTGATTTTTTAGTAGTATTCATGCAAACTATTGGAGCTAATAAATCAATGTATTGATTTAATTATCATTTATTTGTGTATTATCATTATAATTATTATTATTATTTCTATAAAACCTTTTTCCGATATATTGGTGACAGAAAGAAGAAAAACAATGCAGTCTCAAAAATTAGAAATAGGGAAAATAAATATATTGACGGAGATAAGGCTGTGGCTGACCATCTGAATAGCTACTTTTGTTCGGTATTTTCAGATAGTAGCAGGCATGGCCATAGCACAGCATCCCGCTGGGAGGGCACAGCTCCGGAATTTCAGGAGGCTGATGTCTTAGCCGAGCTGGCACATCTAAAGGTAAGTAAGGCGATGGGTCCAGATGGAATCCACCCCAGAGTTCTAAGGGAACTTAGGTTTGTGATTGCAGCCCCTCTGACTGATTTACTTAGCAATTCGCTTTCAACTGGTGAGGTTCCAGATGATTGGAGAATGGCCAATGTCGTACCAATCCATAAAAAGGGGAGTAGAGAAGAAGCCAGTAATTACAGGCCAGTTAGTTTAACATCTATAGTGGTCAAATTAATGGAAACACTCTTAAAAAAACAGATCATTTCCCATCTAAAAATTAATGACCTATTGGATCCAAAACAGCATGGCTTTACTGAGGGCAGATCATGTCAGACCAATCTTATTGATTTCTTTGACAAAGTCACTAAAGTGTTAGATGAAGGTGGTGCTGTGGATATCGCCTATCTGGATTTTAGCAAAGCCTTTGACACTGTACCACATAAGGAGCTCATAGATAAGTTATTAAAGGTAGGACTCAATCCCTGGATAGTTCAGTGGATTTCCAGTTGGCTGAGGGATCGCTATCAGAGCGTTGTTGTAAATGGTGTACAATCTGAACAAAGGCGAGTTACAAGTGGTGTGCCGCAAGGCTCTATCCTGGGCCCCATTCTTTTTAATATATTTGTAAGTGACATAGGAGAAGGCTTGGTAGGAAAAGTTTGTCTGTTTGCTGATGATACAAAGGTTAGTAATAGGGTGGAAATTCCTGGAGGTGTCTGCAACATGGAAAATGATTTAGCTTTACTGGATAGATGGTCAAAATTGTGGAAAATAGAGTTTAATGTCTCTAAATGTAAAATCATGCACTTGGGTAGAAGGAATCCCTGCTCTGAGTACCATATGGGCAGTACTGTGTTAGCCAGGACCTCGGAGGAGAGAGATTTAGGGGTACTGATTACTGATAGCTGCAAGATGAGTGGACAGTGTAGCCAGGCAGTGGGAAAAGCAAGCAGGATGCTCGGCTGCATAGCTCGCGGCATCACCAGTAGGAAGAGGGAGGTTGTGATGCCGCTGTATAGAGCCCTGGTAAGGCCACAGCTAGAATACTGTGTACAGTTCTGGAGACCTTACCTGCAAAAAGACATTATTCAAATAGAACGTGTCCAAAGGCGGGCAACGAAAATGGTGGAAGGACTTAAACTTAAAACTTATCAGGAGAGACTTAAAGAACTTAATTTGTCTGGAGGAAAGAAGGGAGAGGGGGGACATGATTGAGACCTTTAAATATGTGAAAGGATTGAATAAGGTTCAGGAGGGTAGTGTTTTTAAGAAGAAGCTTAATGATAGAACAAGGGGGCACAACCTGAAGCTAGTCGGGGGGAAGATCAGGAGCAATGTTAGAAAATATTATTTTACAGAAAGAGTAGTAGATGCTTGGAACAAACTTCCAGCAGAGGTAGTTGAAAAATCAACAGTCACTGAATTTAAACATGCCTGGGATAAGCACACATCTATCCTAAGATAAAGATAAAGAGTACATACAGTATACACATAAGGGCAGACTAGATGGACCGTATGGTCTCCTTCTGCCGTCAACCTTCTATGTTTCTATGTTTCTATACTTTTATAATAATCTATCAGTTGTTTTATTTAGATCATTTGTCTTGTCCAACTATTATTTGACTGCTATATTGGGAGACTGTTTTATAAATGTGCAAACTTTGTAATGTGTTTAGGACTATTTATAGTTGTTGAGGTTAGATGTGCTGCGGTTGAGAAGAGATGGCCCGGCTGGATGAATCGAGGGGTAAGGTGAGTTTCTATATTTATGAGTCTAACATCGCTTGCATTTAACGGTTGGAGAGACCACTACATGAGGCTCACGTAGCTGGCACTTAAAGGGTTGAAGCTGAACCAAACCCACCAATGGCGGGCTTGGAATTAAAAAGATTCCAGGGCTTTTCGCCGGGGCACCTGCTGTGTGAAACCCCTCAGTTTGCCCATAAAAACTCCCCTTTCCACACTTGACAACGTAGTCACTGCAGGCAGCTCTCACTGGTGCATGGAGCATGATAAGGTGAGTTTTTACTGGCACACAGTGGGGCGCAGCCTCAGTGGCACAGAACAAAACCCGGGAAAGTCAAATTCCTGGGTTTTCTTCCACTATATTGAACTGTTCGAATCTGTACATATTATGGTAGGGGCATTAGGACTGCATAAAAGGAAGTTAATTGTCAAATTGTCATAGAATAGGTACATATGAATTATTATTCATTAATAATTAATATAGTTGAATCAGTGTTATTCGATCCCAGTTATTAGGTGTATGATGACTGTTTTTGCAGATTCCATTTTGATGCATGTCCTCCCTCACCTTCACTTCACTGATATTTTTTCCATTACTTTCACCCTTTCCACAACACATGTTTAACACTTTCAGTGTCAGCCTACTTAGAGATTTTGCCACCTCTTGTTGCCAATCAATTTTTAAGCATGTTGCACTGTATATGTTTAACTGTGATTTTTACAGAAATTGCCAGGAAAATATATATTGTTTTTTGGGGGTACTTGTTCTTTTAAAGGTACTCTGTAGGCCAAGTGCATAAACTATCATTCAGCAGCTCGCCTCATTATGACTGCTTTCTCCCTTCCTGTCAGTGCACAGCTGCTCTGGAAGTAGAAATAAGGCAAAGAGTAGTGGCACAAGCACTTATTTCCTTTGCTATAGACCACTAATCATATCGCTAAGCTGGTGGTCTACAGCTCTGGATCCTCAGACTATGGACACTGGGAGAGAGGGAGAACAGCCAGAGTGATGAGAATGCCCACCAATTATGTCGATTATTATGCGGCATCACAGAGCCGAGGGCCAGACCCACATTTTTAAAAGGAAAAAAAGGTCAAACTGTAACCCTTGATATCTTGGCTATTTCTTCTTCAATTTAAAAATGGAAAACAGTTTAGAACAGTGCCAAATGTAGATCGACAATGTGGTCTAACAATTGGTTTTGCCTACTGTATCCCTTTAACATTTAATATCTTGTTTGGAAAATTTTCAGTACACTACCAATATTTTTAGGTGAAAAACAAATATATATATATATATGATATTACTTATTATATTTTTAAGAGACATGTTCATTTTTCAAAAAAATGTTGGTTATAAAAGGCCCATTCCTCCTGATTACAACAATACCACATATGTATTGGTAGACACCAGTTCCTTCCCGGGAGACTCCCCCAAACTGAAAAAAACACTTTGTGAGATTTGCAAATAAAATGCAACCGCCAACTCCTTCTGCCCTTTGAACTGGTTAAGAGGAAAGACACCGCACAAAACACATTTGTTAATCTAACAATACTAAATACCTCCGTTCATTGCTGGGTACTGTCCCACGCCATCCGATCTCAGTTGGGAGTGAGCAATGGAGGCCGGGAACAAGGAGGATTGATGTCCTCTGCCCCACTTACAGTCTCCGTCACTCACTCTCAGCTTCCACCGCTCATTGCGCATACCCCTCCATGCCTCTTCCCTTATAAATGCTTCCACCTCCCCACTTAATTCTATTCATTATCTTTGGTGGGATGTCAAGGAAGGAGAAGCTGGGGGGGGGGGGGGGTATTCATGATTTTAACTGATCTGGCACTGAGAAGATTTCTGGAAAATGTAATGGTTAAATAAGAATAATAAAGTTTATTTTTGTGGTGTGATTGTTGTATTTTACTTTTCTTTGTAGCAGGTAAGGGATCCAAAGGGGACCCATTAAAGGGGCAGGGGGCTGACATTCTGGGGGCCATGGTTTGCTGCCCTCTTGCAATATTACCCACACCCCCAATGGCCAGGGGGGTGAAGATCCCAGTGCCCCTCAGCATAGGCCCGGTGCTCAGCATTGGACCTGTGCTGTAGGGCATAAGACTATAAGTCTTTAGACTGTAAGCTTGCAAGGGCAGGGCTCTCTTTCCTATTGTTTCTTGTTCTCATATTTGGTTTCAACATTGTAATATCCAGTTTATAATGATCCTTTTACAGTATGTTTCACCTTAATGGTAATTGTAATGTACTGTAATTATACCTTGTACAGAGCTTGAAAGAAGATGGCGCTATATAAATAAATATAATAAATATATAAATAATAATAATGACTGATAATAACCAGTCTCTACAATCTATTTGGATAACCAACAATGTCTAACTTTCACATTTTGATATGTGTTTAATAGTCTGTAGTGATTACAATTTGGTCACATGAGATTTTCAAATAATTGCACTTTATACTGCACCAAGTCTGTTTGGAGTTGGGGTTATAATTTAATTTACTGTATTTCAGGTTTCTGGACACTCTACTATGTTTTTTTTTGCTACTCTGAGTTTTTTTTTTTACATGCCTGATAACCTGACTCTGCTTTGGCTCCTGACTAATGACTTACCCCAACCTTTCATAACTATAATAAATGCTCGTATGATAATCAATAGATCATTATTTCAGACAATAGATTTAGCTTGTCATGCATATCAGTCTGTAATGAATGACCTAATATTAAGTGCAGAGAAGGTCTACCTCAATAAACAGGGGATTTTAAAGTGTGTTCAATAAATCCAGGTGTAGATGATATTTTTAAATGTGAATTTATCTTGCACCTGATAGGATTTTGGGGTAAAGAAAGTTAACAAACAAGTAGAGTAGCCCCTTATCAGGGCTAGTGCCAGTGGGTGCCATATGGGTGGGGAAGCGTCCCATGGTAGCTCCTATGGCCCACTGGCAGCAATCACAACCAATGAGCCTTACACAGACTGTGCCCTTAATAACACAGAGCAGTGCTGCCTGGTTAAATCAGATGACAGGGGAGGCAGATGGAAAGTGACATCACTCACACATGACTTATGACTAGTGAGAATCTCTGTGGTAGTACGGCACTCCTCTCAGAGGAGCTTTGCATTCCTTAAGAAGCAGGGGCTGCATCCTGCATAGCAATCAATCTGCAGTGTCAGCACTCCCACAGGGCTTGTCTTCCTTGCCATCTGAGGTCATAGCTAGATATAGAACCGGCAGGTCACTGTACTGCCCTTCTGTATGAGATGATTGCCCATTGGGGGTGGGGGGGGCTCAGATACAAACAGAATATAGAGGCAAGGTGGAAAACACAAAAATGGATGGGGTGAACATAGATTAGGAGTCAGGTGAATGGTGAGGTATGCTCAGGTTAGTGGTAAAGTTAAGGGTGAGTTGTGGGCAGGTTAGTGGTAAGGTTATGAGTGGTGTGTACATGCTAGAGGTACGGTTAATGGTGATGTGTGCACAGGTTACAGGGTAAGGTTAAAGGTGAGTTGTGTAAAGCTCAGGGAAAGGATAAAAGTCAGGTGTCTGCAGATTAGTGGTAAGGATATGGGTGAAGTTTGTGCTTGTTTGGGGTAAGGTAAAGTGTTAGGTGTGTGGAGGTTAGGAGTAATGGTATGGATGAAGTGTGTGCAGGTTAGGAAAAAGCGTATGGGTAAAGTGTGTGCAGCCAGGAGATTTGTGCAGGGTAAGGTGTGTGCAGCCAGGAGATTTGTGCAGGGTAAGGTGTGTGCAGCCAGGAGATTTGTGCAGGGTAAGGTGTGTGCAGCCAGGAGATTTGTGCAGGGTAAGGTGTGTGCAGCCAGGAGATTTGCTTAAAAGGGCCACTCTGGGCAAACCTGTAATTATATAAATGCCATGAGTGATACACCACTGTTGACAGACCCTGTTGCCCAAAGGCCCACATAATCCAGGAGCAGGCCCTTCTCCTCACAGTTGACACTGGTTCCACAATTATTATAATTAAGTTGTATTTTTGAGGATTCATTTTATCATTGAAAAACTGCAGTGCTGTTGCTCATTCCAAAATGTTAATAAACCTCATACTTGAGACAATAGTACAAGGGATATTATGGCTTTCTTTGAAGAATTTGTGCAAAATTATTGGTAAACTATTAGTCTGCAGAATTATTATGAATGAAATTGATTACTGATTACCGATTGTTTGTTTTCACCTGGTGTATCAATGAAAAGAAAATGTTTCCCATCTCATTTGTTTTGCTTTCATCTGTTAAAGGCAGAGTAATACAAAACTTGACCAATATAGCCATTATTTTCATCAGTGAGAATCATTCCTTTCATCTATTGATTCAGTTAAATCTGTTGATGATTAACCTTTTGTTCCACAGCCTCCCAGACACTGTTCAGGGAGATGTACTCTACTCGACAGAGTTTAGGTCAGGTGACATTTTTCTTGGCTACTAACTAGCCATACCTTGGAGAACTTTGATGCATATAATAGAACACTGATCATCAATCAAAGACTTATTCTGTACCACTGCTTGAGGACCAATTCTTCTAAAACTTGGCAGTAGGTTTGGGAGCTTATTTCATGTCCTTCGCAACACATAAAGTTTCAACTAGCTCATCTTTAATAATGCCAGCCCATAGCAGTACCCCACCGCCACCTTGCTGGTGTCTGAGTTGAAGTGGCTCTCTTTTTTTGTTGTCAAGAGCCCATCCATCTGACCTGTCAAGAGGTCACTCTCATCTTATCAGTTTAGTCTTGATGTTTATCTTGTTCAGTGGTGGTCAAGTTTCAGGCTCCTTTACCTTGGCCATGTCCACTGAATACCTTGTACATCTGGATCCTACAGGGAGATTTCTGTTCTGGAAAATGACAGCACTGAAGGATAATGTCTTCCTGGTCACTTCACATTTTATCCTTCTCAAATCGTTAATGTGTGTCATTTTTCGCAACATCTTTCCTCTGATCCTGTTGACTAATTGCAATAAAACATATATATGGGGTCTTAATCTTCTTAGGCCAAATACATTGCACAAATACTGATTACCTGATATGCTTCAATCCAATAAGCGTTCAAGTTTATACAGATTGGAGTTGGAAAATATGCATAGAAATTATATGATCAAAATAGCTGCCTTTTAATTGTGCATAAGGTGAGCATGTACAAATACTGTAAAATGAAGTACCCAAAACAGTATATATTGGTTAAATATTCCCATACAAAAATCCCATACAGAAAAAAGCAATTCTGTGAGTACTCACCTGTAGAATTGTTTTTGTTCTTGCATGGCACGGCCTGCTTCGGTATTCATAACAGTTGGGTTATTCCGCCACAAGGTGGCGCAGTGGTACTGCAGAAAGCTGTGGCATCTCCCCGCCCCCTATAAAAACGGGATTAACCACAGAGTTCCCACTGTAGACAAGCAGTGAGACAAGAAGCCGGGAGAGAATAAAGGTAAAAAAGGTAAAAAACTCCAATTAACTTGGAACAATCACCATAAAGAGGCAACCAAGAATAACGATAACAAGCGTGGGGCGAAGCAGGGCGTGCCATGCAAGAACAAAAACAATTCTACAGGTGAGTACTCACAGAATTGCTTTTTTCTTTATTACATGGCACGGCCTGCTTCGATATTCATAACAGTTGGGACATCCAAAAGCAGTGTCCAAAAATAGGGTGGGATCCCCAAGTAACAGTCAGCACCGCCTGAAGCACCTTGCTGCGAAAATCAGCATCCGCCGAGGCCTTAAAATCAACCTTGTAAAACTTGGAAAAAGTATGAACAGAAGACCAAGTAGCGGCCTTGCAAACTTGTTCAACAGAAGCTTGGAGCTGAAAAGCCCAAGAAGCACCAATAGCATGAGTGGAATGAGCAGTAATTCTAAAGGGAGGTTCCTTCTCCTTAGCAAAATAGGCTTGAACCACCGCCTGATGGATCCACTTGCTGATAGTGGATTTAGCTGGAGGCAAACCCTTCCTAGGTCCAGAAGTGAGAACAAAAAGAGCATCAGATTTCCTGAAAGGCTCAGTAGCGACCAAATAAAACTTCAGAGCCCTGACCACATCCAGATGCAGTGTCCGCTCCTTGGAATTAGCAGGATTAGGACACAATGAAGGCAAGACAATGTCCTGATTGAGATGAAAGGCAGACACCACCTTAGGCAAGAAATCTGGCTTAAGCTTAAGACTACCTTATCCTGATGCCTCTCAAAATAAGGAAGTTTGATGGAAAGCGCCACCAGCTCAGAAGTGATAGCCACCAAAAAGGCTACCTTAAGAGTCAGAATGGGCAAAGCAGCCCAGACTGGTAGCGTAGGCTAACGAGGTGGACGCACATTAGTAACACCCTGGAAAAAAGTTTTAACCAACCGGTGGTTGGCAAAGGATCTTTGGAAAAAAATTGCCAGAGCTGAAACATGGCCTTTGAGGGTACTTAGTTGAATGCCAGAATCCAAACCATGTTGCAAAAATTCCAGAATCCTGGGCATGGAAAAAACCCGACAGGGAAGAGACTTGGACTCACACCAGGCAATGTAAGCATGCCAGACCCTGTAATAGACAAAGGACGAGGACTTCTTTCTAGCTCGAACCATGGTAGGCATGGAGGCAGGCAACCCCTTCTCTGTCAAGATGTAGGTTTCAGCAGCCAAGCGTTGTAAATTGGGATGGCGTAGCTGTCCCTGAGTGAGAAGATCTGGATCCCTGGGCAAGATGTACTGGTCTACTGCCAACTGCACGACGTCTGCGAACCACACCCTTCTTGGCCAACAGGGGGCCACCAGGATGTCTGACACCCCCTCCTGGGCAATCTTGCGCATGACCCTGCCTAGTAGAGGGAACAGAGGGAATACATAGGGAAGCCAAAATTCCATCCAAGGCATTGCCAGTGCATCCGTGGTGAAGGACAGAGGATCCTGTGACAGGGAGACAAACCTGTGATTGTGACGGGATGCAAACAGGTCCACATCTGGCTGACCCCAGCGGTGACACAGGGAGAGAAACACCTGGTATTTGAGGGACCATTCCCCCAGACGAGACGTCCCCCTGCTCAGGGAGTCCGCCACCTGGTTCTCCCCCCCGGAATGTATACCACTGAGATGCAGGGGACATTCTGTTCCGCCCAAGACAGTATCAGAGACACTTCCTTGAAGGCTCACTTGCTCCGAGTCCCTCCCTGATGGTTGATGTAGGCAACCACCGTCTGGTTGTCTGAGAGGATCTGAACAGCCCGGCCCCCGAAAGTGTGTGGTCAGGTGGGATAGAACCAACCTGATCGCCCTCAGTACCAGGACATTGATGGGAGCATGGGCCTCCTGGGGGCCCCAACGACCCTGGAACTGTAGGGACTTCCAAAAGCCCCCCCAGCCCATCAGACTGGCATCCGTGGTGACAATCTCCCAGCATGGGGGCAGGAAGGTCCTGCCCACCAGAAAATTCCTTGAGTCCAGCCACCACGAAAGGGACTGCCTGTCCAGAGGAGACAGAGAAAATTCCTGATCCAGGGACACAGGGTCCCGATCCCAAACTGACAAGCGGTGCAACTGAAGAGGTCTCATGTGAAACTGAGCAAAGGGGACCGCCTCGAAGCAGGACACCATCAGGCCCACCAACTGCATTCCCATACTGATGGAAGGATGAGGACACAAGAGCAGAGCTAGCGCCTGCTTCTGAAGGCCCTCCACCTTCTGCTGAGGAAGGAACACCTTGACCTGAGAGGTATCCAGTGTCATGCCCAGAAAGGACCTCACCAAGGACGGGGACAGTGAAGACTTGGGAAAATTGATCACCCAGCCGAAGGACTCCAAAGTGGAGATCACCACCTGGGTGTTCTGTTCGGCCTGATGAAAGGACTGAGCCACAATGAGGATGTCATCCAGGTAGGGAAGGATGCGAATGCCCCGGGTTCGTAGCAGAGCCATCACTCCCGCCAGCACCTTGGTGAACACCCGAGGCACCAAGGTGATACCGAATGGTAAGGCCACAAACTGGTAATGCTGATCCTCCAGCACAAACCTCAGAAATCTCTGATGACCTGGAAAGATAAGCACATGAAGATAAGAATCCTTGATGTCCACGGTGGTCATGAAGTCGCCGGGCGAAGGGTACCGACAGCAGAGCGTAGCGTCTCCATGCGAAAATGTTTGAATCTGACAAACTTGTTGAGACCCTTCAAGTCCAGAATGGGCCTCAGAGAGCCGTCCTTTTTGGGGACCATGAAGAGATTGGAATAGTACCCCTGACCCTGTTCTTGATGGGGCACCGGACAAATGACCCCTGACTCCAGCAGGCATTGAACCGCCGAAAGTAACCCTTGAGCTGACAGGGGTTTTAAAGACATCTGGGATCTGAGGAATCTTGGGGGCGGCCAGGCTGCAAACTCTATCTTGTAACCGGAGGACACCACCTCCTGAATCCACCGGTCTGAAACATGGAGCCTCCAGATATGAGCAAAGAGCCGAAGCCGTCCCCCCACCCGGATGGGTGAGGGTGCCTCCTCATGCCTGAGAGGCCTTGGGAGGGGAGGGGATTTGGGCTTGGAACCACAGGAGAGACCAGGATGTCCATGGGATCTGCCACGGCCCCAAGACTCTCTGCGGCTACCTGAGAAGAGGGAGCCAGACCTCCTCTGGAAGAACGAAGGGAGGGGAGGGAGATGGAGGTCCCCTGAAAAGGCTGGGGCTGTCTCCTACGCTGAGGCAGCCTGCCATCCTTGGCCAGAACATCAAGACGCTCACCAAAGAGCCGCAGCCCCGCAAAGGGGAGCCCAGTGAGAGCCTTCTTAGCAGCAGCATCAGCTGACCACTGAACCAAACAGAGCGGCACATAGCCACCAAAAGTGCAGAGGCCCTACCGCCCAGCCTCACAGCATGATCCATGGTAGTAAGGATATATACAACAAAATCAGAGCAAAGCAAGAGGGCCCTATAATCCTCCCTCCTGTTACCAGACATAGCGCCATCACAGAGACACTTGAGCAGTTTCTTAAGGGCAATAGCAGTAATGGCAGCAGCACAGGCCGGGCGCAGTCCAGCCCCCACACAAGTAAAAGCATGGCAGGCCAGCTGATCCATGCGCCGGTCCTCACTGTCCTTCAGAGTGGTTGTGTCAGGGGAAGGCATGACCAAAGTATTAGACAGGCCTAGCACGGGAGCGTCCACCTCAGGGGGACAGGACCAATGCTTTACTAGATCAGCAGGAAAGGGATATCTCTTATCCAATCCCTTGGGCACAGCGGGCAGCCTGTTAGGACTTTCCCACTCCCTAAGCACCATAGAATTGAAATGGCCCTGCTCAGGGAACCCCAGACGCTGTTTACCAGGACGAAAAAGCTCACCCTGCTTTCTCTTAGCCACCTCAGGGGGAGCAATGTGCAAGATTTCAAAAATTTGTGACAGCAGATTGTCAGTGTCCTCAGGGTACCATGATTCCTCCCCGGACACAGACCCAGGGTCACTAATGCAACCCTCCTGCTGGTCCCCAGAGGAGTCAGAGTCCTGGAACAGTTCCCCTTCCTCTAGGGAATAAAGCCCCCCAGTGGCATCAAATTCCTCACACTCCTCAGTGGAGCATGAGGGTGTGGAAGTCAGGTGCCGCTTCTTGCCAGAAGTCTTCCTAGGAATAGGCCCAGCAAGCTGCTTCTCAATGTTGGTCACACGAAGTGCCAGATCAGACTATGACCCCCTGCTAGCATCCCCCTGGGAGCTAATTGCAGCAGTGGGGGGGGGTAGGTGATGCTGAAGGGGGCGCAGAGCTGGGAAGCGATGCAGGCAAACCAAGCTGGAGCGCAAGGACACTTTGAGCGCACAGCACGCACACTGTGACATCATTGCTGATAGGGGATACCCCGCACATGGAACACAGCCAGGATCCCCCCGAAGGACCCCCGAGCACGCTATCCACAGAAGCCTCCATATGGTGATTAACACAGGCGCAATAGGCCAGCGCTGGGTAAAGGCTAATACAAAAGCCACCCGGGATGCCCTCCCACGGGATGCCCCCAGATCAGCAAAAAGGGGGGGGTGAAGGGGAGGAAGGAGTAGAGCCGGGAGAAACCAGAACCCACTGGTATCCCGCCTAAAAGACGACACATGAGCATCCCGCAGCACATGCCCTGCGAGACCAATAGAAAAACACTCACCGCTACCACCCCCCCGAACAAAGTCAGAGAGAGGGAGGGGGGAGAGAGAGTGATGAGAAGGCAGCGGCGAGTATCCAGGCCAGGAGGGGGGGTGGGACCCCTGAAGGAAAAGAAGGGGACCCAGTCCCCAAAACACTCACCCCCTCAGAAGACAGGACAGGAACTCCGCATCCCTAGTAGGCTCACCATAAAGCCTATGGCCGGCTACCCTTTGTGGAACAGGGTCTGCGGCTTGGAGCAGCGCTCAAGGAGCACTTGACCCTAGTACTCTTCTACCCTCACCCGATCTGTCAGCCAAGGCTGGGAGGCAGTGAGGGTCCAGAAACGGGTGGATATAGACTTGCAGGGCCGCAGGCTTGGTTGCCCCGCTCACCTGCGCAAGCGAGAGAGCCATCTTCTAACTTCGCAGTTTCACTGCAGAGGAAACACTGGGAACTCTATGGTTAATCCCGTTTTTATAGGGGGCCGGGAGATGCCACAGCTTTCTGCAGTACCACTGCACCACCTTGTGGCGGAATTACCCAACTGTTATGAATACCGATGCAGGCCGTGACATGCAATAATGAAAATAACATATATGGAGGGGCAATTACAGTAGTAGGGGGGCAGTTAGAGGCCTACTTTTAATGGTCCACAGTCCCATGGTTAGTAAGCTGATAATAGAAACCAGGAGATGGTTGAAGAGGAAATGCAAACATTACTGTAAATTACATTGCATGTCTTGTCCTTCCATATAAATATACAAGGTTACACAGTCTCAATCATAAAACATTTTTTTTCTATAACAGTTTTGATTACACAAGCCATAAAAAAAGAAAATGACCCATAATTGCTATGATTGCCATTATGTGAAAAACACAAACTCACCGAGTAGCTTCTTTATTCCTTGCTGCTTTTGAACATTATTGAGCTCTGTTTGACAAGGAGGATCTGCAGCAGAACAAGAAATAAGCAATGTAGTTGCAAATATGCCATTTCAATTGACTTCTGCTGTAACACTGACTGCATAAAAGAGCAGAATAAATTCCGCTCAACGTAAGCTGCACAATCTTGCAAAAAAAAAAATACTGCCTGCACTATCTACAGCAGACTATCCACACTTTGATATTAGAATTATATTATCAAGCAGTTATCCAAGGGGTCATTGCAGTTATAGCAAAGGAGATATTTAAACGTCTATGTACTTTTAAAAAATAATGTGTAGTATACTGTATATCTATATTAAATTTAATGTACTTTGTATATTTAACATAATAGGCTAATAACAGATATTGCTATGGCCATGTTGGTTAAGTTTTGTTGTCCCAATACCTGGATTATCCTCAAAAATTATGGGCTAAATTTAAAACACCATTACAGATACTCACCTTCTGTTCCCCACAGCTGATCAGTGCTATTATGGTGCTCTCACTGGAACATTGGTTAGAGAGACAATAGCAAGTCTACTCCTTAGTAGTGAACAGAGTGAACATGCTACAGTCACCATGACTGATGGCACGGGGGTCACAAAAGCTGCCTGTGACTTACGTTATAGTGAGTGTGTGAGCGCCAGTGTCAGATGAAAAAAGGTTGCCTGGACTGTTTCTTTAAGTATGGCAATGGCAAAGGCAAGGCAGGGGAGGCACCACTCTTGCTGCAAAGCTACCTCCAATGCAAATATTCTGTTTTAAATAGTTAATACAGTTTAAAAAACAAACCTCAAATATCAAATTAACCAGTTAATCGTAGCACTTATTATAACAATTATATTTTCTTCTTTTTTGAAGCTGTCATCTGTTGATACTGTAACAAACTTTTGTGAAAGTTCTAGTTAGGTAAAGAAGGATCGTTGCCTCTGCAGACTGAACTTTTCTTTGTCCAGATGTTTGTGATTTGGGAGGATTTGCTCTTCCCCATTTTTAGGCCATTTATTCAAGATAATTTTATCCCCCCTCAGGTGTCTCCTTGCAAGACTAAATACATTTAATTCCTGTAATCTTTCTTCAACTTCTCAATTTCAGTTTGGTGGTTCTCCTCTGCACCCTTTCCAAAATCAGGGAATTCTTTCTATGAATGTTTTAAAAATGATCAAATGTTGCTGATAAGGCTGCAGACAATGAAGTGTAGGCTCCTAGCCCTGGTTCCATTGCATTCTATGATTTGTCACTAGTCCAGTGACAGGACTAAGTCACTAAGTTCCTTTCCCACAGTATCTTAAGTCCCATTAAGAGGAGAGTTGAATACCTTTAATTAAACAGAATATTTAGCTTAGACAGACATTGAGGGTGGGAGTATTTTACCTGACCATTGGTATGTTTAATGGACGGGGCACTGAAGTGGCCAGATGCAGGCAGTGCTGGTGGAGTAATATACAATTATGAAGTCGGTCAAGAGGAATTAAATTGTGTGGGAAGTGTTGAATCTAAATGACTTGACTGAGAGTGTTCAAATGGGGTGGGGGTAAGTGGGGGCAGAAAGGCTGAAAGCAGTGCATATAGTTTGGGTATGGAGCAGATTATGGCTCATAATGCTGGTGCTATAGTCAACATTTATTGTGTTTAATCATTAGGAAAGTGTGACCCATTAATAAAGTTGATGCCATAATACCCAGATATGATATAGCACAAGTTGACTGCTTTCATACTTGCTGTGTGTGTAAGGTAAAAGGGGATGCATTTTTTGTCTTTCTACTACAAGAGACTGGCTACTGAGTAAAAATAACGCATTCCACCTAGCAGGAATTTCTACCTGTAGCCAATCACTAGCTGCCACACACCAGTTTATTGCCTTTGACTATTCTGCAGCAGAAAATGAAAACCTTTTTACACATGGACTGTTATGATTTGGAGTTTGCCATTTAAATACATCTGAAATGTCCTCCTCTTTTGAACTGGTCATCATTTTCATTTTGGAACTTGACACACTGTGATAGCCTGGCTTCCTCAACACCTGGGTGGGGACGGATGATGAATGGGTGGGCAGGGTTTGCAGTGTCTGTAATTTACATGCATCTTTCAGAACACATGTCCGTCATTTGCTTACACAATACTGAGCCAGTTCACTCAGTACTGTGCATCCTGAGGCAAGACCACGAGTACCTAGAATTTGCTTATTTAAAGATATTATTTACTATGGAATGTATAACTCAGAAGATAAAGTAGTGAGATTTTTGTATGTATGTGCATATATATCAGTTTATGCATTTCTTACCTTGCTGTCGCTGAAAACAGTAGCACCACTCATTGTTGGATATTAAGCTGTCCTTATATGTGTCACATGTATTAAAGAAGGCCTTGGTACATTGCTCATTCTTATCAATATAAATGCTTCCAAGTTCCGACTGATCCAGTAGCAAGTCATAATTCCTGTCGAGCCTATTAAACATCCACCCTAATGAGTCTCTGCAAATTGGTAGTATGCTGGTATCAAATCCTACAAAGAGATAAAATTGTTACGTAATGCACAATTATTATGACATATATGACAAAAAATACAATGGGCCAGGGAAACTAGAGCACATTTAGGAATTTGCAGAATGTTGGTAAATCTGATCACTGACATGGAGACAGGAAGTTTTTTTTTTCCTTACAAAGCAATATAGCAGTACAAGTTTAATCCCTCCAGCAAATGAAGCATCTGTAGTTTGAGCTACAACATACACGTATATATGTTGGTGGGGGCATCAAGATTGGAGCTGAGAGGAGTTAACAATGGACTATAATTGTACAGATACATTGATGATTCTTTTTTTTAGAACGGTTCTTCTAATGCTCTAATACATTTCATTGATCTTTTTAACATTTTGATCTTCTTAATAATTACAGACTTACTCCTACTTTTTCATTGGTTCAAAGTAACAGTTTTAGTCTTGGAAATCCAATTACTATTTGATGGAAGTCTCAAAACAGTCATACTTGAAAACTTATGGCTTCAATCTTATAAAAAATAGTGCCTAACTCTTTAGTTTACAGTATTGCTATGGGCAAAAACATTGAAGCAATAATGAGGGTTCTAACTTTGAAGCAGACTGAATTAAAGTACAAATGACATCAATAGGAGACAAAAGGAGTTACGTGTTGACACCTAACCAAGTTAAATGCCCCGAAATATATTTTATTTGCAAATAAAAAATAAATAAGTGGAATCAACAATCTGCAATTGCACACAGCTGTTCCTGCCTATGAGACAGTCTTTTCTTATTGGTAGTAGCAACAGCAACATTTTAACTTGTGCACTAGTAAGGCTTAATTGTACACCTTGACTGCAGTATAAAATATAAAGGTATAATGGATGCCTTCTAGATAATAAATAGAAACTTTAGGTGTAAAAATGTTTAGCTGATGGCTTTCACACATATCTACTCTTGGTGGCTTTACAGAATGAACATATACAAACCTTACCTTATCCTTTATCAAAGCATTGGAAAAAAGTAATCAAGTGTGGCTCAACATTAAAAGTATTTAATCTAACATAAAATAGGGACAGTTAATGTGGAAGGTAAGTCAGGGCTACTTGGGTCCAAAAGTTGGTCAATAGAATGTCATGAAAATAGTGGGTGTGCTTGTTCTGGTGTTGAATCAGAGTGTGACACATTTTGCAGTAACCCTGAGTAACCTACTGTGCAGTTGAACCAGGGCAGTTTCTAGGCAAAATCACACTCGGTGTAGGAAGTAAAAATTCTGCCCCCTATCTCACCTATCCCATGGTGCTGTCCCATACAGTTATGTGCCATGTGGGGAGATTAGGGGCCTGTTTTATGGCATGCCAGTGCAGTTGCTCTCCCCGAGAAACGGCCCTGCGTTGAACTCTCTTTGCAGATCATTCCTGCTGATTGACTCAGACTAGATATATCAGCGAGAGAAAGGCAATATTTGCCTTGCAAATGGCGGTGGTCAGAAGGATGCCCTTAAAAGACAGTTTGGCAGTGACTTTTTGTTTATACACTATTGCGTAAAAAATGTTTGTTTTTTTATGTTTTGTGATTTTTCACTTCATTTTTGTGTTTTCTGTTTTTCTCTTTTCCATTTTGATAGTTTTTCCTTGCTTTTAGGTTAAATACAATAGTGCTTTTAAAGAATACCTGTCTTACTATCACATATTATATATATATGATATATTTGATTGCGGGACTCATTCATGTTTTAGAACTAATTTAAGTAGTTTAAAAGAGTTTAGTTTGTATAAAACATTTTTAGTCATTTTATTCATCAATGTAAAGCAATTTATTTACTGTGTGGTAATTACCCAGTTAACATCTATTATTAATCTATTAATTATTCATTATTATTAATCTATCTAATCTATTTATTAAAATTGCATATTTATAGTGCAATCTGTTGATGTCTTTTTTATTTAATGCTCTTGAAGATACTTTAATAAATTAGGTTTTTATCTGTGTTTTTTTGTCTACATTTTTGCTGTTTGAAAAAACACTGAGCAGGTTAGAGGATTTTGCCAGTACTATTGATTATAAGCACTTTAATAGCACTTTAATTCATGGTTATGGATTGATCATGTAAAAATAGATAAAATGGTTGACTCAGAAGAGTATTAAATGTGTGTGTGTGTGTGTGTGTGTGTGTGTGTGTGTGTGTGTGTGTGTGTGTAGGTATCAAGCACTATGGACAAAAACTGTCAAGGGATTTTACTTCCCCCAACCATCACATGTCCGCCCCACAAACTGCAGAGCCGCACCTCTAATGTGCTTCCCAGCCAGTTATCAAATCTTTAGTTTACAGTATTGCTATGGGCAAAAACATTGAAGCAATAATGAGGGTTCTAACTTTGAAGCAGACTGAATTAAAGTACAAATGACATCAATCGGAGACAAAAGGAGTTACGTGTTGATACCTAGCCAAGTTAAATGCCCCGAAATATATTTTATTTGCAAATAGAAAAATAAATAAGTGGAATCAACAATCTGCAATTGCACATAAGCTGGTCCTGCCTAAGAGACAGTCTTTTCTTATTGGTAGTAGCAACAGCAACACTTTTACTTGTGCACTAGTAAGGCTTAATTGTACACCTTGACTGCAGTATAAAATATAAAGGTATAATGGATGCCTTCTAGATAATAAATAGAAACTTTAGGTGTTTAGCTGATGGCTTTCACACATATCTACTCTTGGTGGCTGAATGAACATATACAAACCTTACCTTATCCTTTATCCAAGCATTGGAAAAAAGTAATCAAGTGTGGCTCAACATTAAAAGTATTAAATCTAACATAAAATAGGGACAGTTAATGTGGAAGGTAAGTCAGGGCTACTTGGGTCCAAAAGTTGGTCAATAGAATGTCATGAAAATAGTGGGTGTGCTTGTTCTGGTGTTGAATCAGAGTGTGACACATTTTGCAGTAACCCTGAGTAACCTACTGTGCAGTTGAACCAGGGCAGTTTGTAGGCAAAACCATACTCAGTGTAGGAAGTAAAAATTCTGCCCCCTATCTCACCTATCCCATGGTGCTGTCCCATACAGTTATGTGCCATGTGGGGAGATTAGGGGCCTGTTTTATGGCATGTACCACTAAATGTGGATGGCTCGGGTAAAGTTGATGTAAAAATAGATAAAATGGTTGACTCAGAAGAGTATTAAATGTGTGTGTGTGTGTGTGTGTGTGTGTGTGTGTGTGTGTGTGTGTGTGTAGGTATCAAGCACTATGGACAAAAACTGTCAAGGGATTTTACTTCCCCCAACCATCACATGTCCGCCCCACAAACTGCAGAGCCGCACCTCTAATGTGCTTCCCAGCCAGTTATCAAATGTGTTCATCAGCTGAGGCTATGGCATTGCAGGGACAGATTATGGGAAGGCAGGAATTAGCCAGTCAAAGCAAAGATACTGAAGCATTAGTATTGTAGAGGCAGATACTGTAGCATTGGTGAATGTGGCTGGACCTGGACTGGGATGTCTTGGCTGGTGGTGGAGGGACAGGGGGAAGAGGGGTTGAGAGGGGGACTTGGGAGGTAGGCAGTGCATGGGAGTGTATAAAAGGAAATGAGAATTTGTAGCACAAGTGCTGGGTGAGGAGGGCAGTGTTCTATGTGGTATACCCAGCTTAGCCATGCAGCCCACTAGGAAACCCCCATGTGCTTCCTATAGCCAGTTAGCCCTTAGTGAATGATACAATGAACTTTTCACATTTTAGTAAATAAACCCTATAGGGACCAGATCTGTCACATGCTGGGGGGGGGGGGGGGCTGTCATATTTATCCTGTAAAAATCGTGAGGCAGAGTTGACCTCCACTTTTGACATTTAATCTCCATTATTGATCATTGAAATCATAATACTTGTATTTCTAAAGAAAGCATAAACTGCATTCAAACTATATGTCAGCTAAGCACACAACTACAAACATTTGTACCTCTTTCCCCTTATTCTTATGTATGTGCACAGTTAAACCTCTGATGCTGGTTTAAAATGGACCAACACCCAGGGGGGATCGGCCCGGAAATCTATAAGATTCCCGGACCGATCAGATCCCTCCCCGCGGGGCATCCGAAATCAGGATGTCCCGCGGGGAGGAACCCCCCAGGAGGCCCACAAACCTTACCTCAGCCCCGTTCCCTCTAGCAGGGCGCGCACCCGCGCCGGCCGTTTGTGAATGGCCGGTGCAGGCGCGCTCCCTGTTAGAGGGAAGCGAGAGACGCAGCCTCCAGCGCTCAGAGCCAGCTGAGCTGGTATGCGCGTCCAGTCGGCCTTGGACGCGCATACCACAGTGGCTCTGAGCGCTGTGATTGGCTGGCGCGGTCACGTGGGAGCGGGGAGAGGTGAGTTTTTTTGGGCTTTCTGGGGGGTTTCAGACAGCGGGGCACCCCCGATCGGGGTGCCCCACCGAAGTGGACCAAAACCCAGGATAGTCAAAATCCTGGGTGTTGGTCCACTTTAAAAAATGGGACTTTGCTAGGAAAATCTATTCTTGGCCTTCTTATTTTTTCCAGAAGGGCATTCTGTGCTTTACTTTGTTAAGCAGGGTGGTGGATACAATTTTATCCCCGATTCATATTCATGTTTCTACACTGTGTTCCTATTGAAATGTGTGGTGGCCATTAAGAATAGAAATCTACCAGGATAGAATCATTTTAATTCAAATGCAGATGTACAAATGTACACTGTGTCCAAGGCAACAGCTGCTGTGTCCTTCACATTTATTCAGAAACGATGACAACTGGGAAACATTTTGTTACCATGCTAGAGAACTGTATGATGCTACCTATGTCTATGTGATTTTTTTTACATTATCCTGTGTAACGCTCACCGGTTAGCAGGTGCAAAGGATTTCATAAAGCCCAATCTCCGCTGCTATCTTCGCATTTAGACAAGCACCCATTTGCCGGGATGCAAGCAGGCCTTATTGGACATGGTTCCCCCCGGGTCCTACAAGCACAAATGATATCGACTAAGGGCTGGACCTGCATGTGGGTGAGCATAACTTGGGTTTACCGGAGGTCAGATGAAGCAAGGACCATACACGGGAAGTCAGTCCAACAGGAGTCAATACAAAGGATAACCGAAGGAAGGGCCAGGGGGCAGGCCAAAGGTCAAAACCGATGATGGAGCAAGGTACTGAAGAGAGCAGGCATAGGCAAGGTCAAGGATTCTGAGGACAGCAACGGGGGTACAGAGGAGGTGAGATCAAGGTAAATCCGGGTCAAACGCGAGTAGCAAAGAAACAGCACCTCACAACACCCAAGCACTAGCTATCATGGGCACTAATTACAGGGGGCTGGGGCGCCTAAATAGGGGAAGGTGTGCAGGCATTGGCTGGGGCAACCTGGGGCTCACTGACCCAGCAACAACACCAGGGCTGATTAGCTCACACTTGATTGAAGGGCTGAGTCTATAACATTGTTGGTGCTCATTGACTCACTCAAACAACCAGCCTCCAATGTTTGCACTGCCTGAAGCACCGTCAGAGGGCACAAAGTGCTCGTGTTCGTGTGTTGAGTGGCCTGGGATACAGGAGGAGGGAGCAGTACACCTTACCACTTGAGCCGACACTGCCCAAATTGACACCTGAGACCGACGCTCACACCGGGTGACAGTTGGCTAAGCGCGCCACTTGAGAACACTGCTGGAGTGAGGAGCAAGTGAGTGACCTGTCGTGACACCCTGTTCACTGTATACCAACATCTATCCAGTGATCCTATGGGTAATGGGCCAGCAACGGGAGACATTCCCTCCATCCTGCTCATTGGTGGATGCCATGCTCACACCCCAGTGGTTGTGGAGATCAAGGTGAGCTTTTACACACATGGGTACCCCAAATCAGGATGCCTCATTAATGTGGACCAAAACCCTGTGGGAATAAGGGTTGACAAGGTTTTGGTGCTTTAATTTTAGACATACTTATTACTTACTTTCTCTCTACATATTTTTTGGTCTGACCTGCTTTATGCCTCCTGACCAGCCCATTCTGTGAGTATTCAAAAAGGAGGCGGAGTTGGTTAGGTGGGATTTTTTTTGTGAAGAGCAACCTGTTTAAAACATATATTGTACTATAATGTTTTTATTCTTTTTTAAATGAAAAAGGTGTGCACCACTAAAATTTCAGTCAATTACACAAGATTGAAATGAAATAATAGTGCTCTGTATATTCCTTTATTTGTTTAAAAATATATATGCCTTTTCATATATATGTCCTCTTCAGCCTTCACAATATTTGTAATTTGCTTTTTCCCGCTATCTCTCGATGAGCTCTGAGTTGTCCTCTCCTTGCTATATTCCTAGGAAATGGATACTGCTTTGGCTCTTTCATAAATTATTGCATGGCACCTACATGGAAACCCTGCCCAAAGGGAAGCCTTCAAGTCAATATGGAAAATCTTTACTGATTATCCTTCCTCTGCAACCTTGGGGCCTCTGCTTATTTAAGCTATTGTCTGAAACAAATCTCTAACATTTAAGGAATAACAAACTGAGCTTTTTGGGGGCCATATTGGTTTGCTAATATCTACAAATATATTTTGCTGTGTTAAAATGACTGGATTTAATAGTTTAATGTTTGAATTAAAAATCTTACTTGTTCTCTCCGGTCTTGAAGACGTTTTTGTCTTCTTTTTCTGAAATCCGCTTTCATGAAGTGCTTTAAACCAGTCTCTTAATCGGTTAGCTATTTCTCTAAACTCCTGATCAGTACACACTAAAGTAATACGAAGTAAATAAAAAAAAAGTTATAATCAAGGAATATGCTTTGTGTAACAGTAAAAAAGCTAACAATTGGTAACAATTCACATTTCAATTATTTATATAACCTTTTAAAGTCCCTTAATAATACTTACCTTAGGTACACCGCTGCAGTGGCCTACTAGTCACCTATTTAAAAAAGTCATTTAATAATTGCTGATTAATAAAATCATATAGTTACTTAGACAGCCTGAACTCTCCTTCATAAAAACTGGCTTTCCTGATTTCTCAAGTTTTTGGCCATTATTTAGAAATATAAGCTAGGAACAAAACCAACACTGTAGATCACTAAAAGAACAACACACCCACAGTGAAGCGTGGTGGAGGCATTGCTGTCTTGCAGTTGGAAGTGGGGCTTTAGTCAAGATAGGGGGAATTATGAACCGTTCCAAATATCTGTCAATTTTGAAGCAGAACCTTCAGACCTCTGCTGAAAAGATGAAGAGGAAATTTACTTTCAGCATGGCAATGATTTAAAACATAACTCTAAATTGACAAAATATCTAAGTTTTGGAATTTGCCGGCCAAAGCCCAGACCTGTATCCAGTTGAGAATCTGCGGTTTGACAACAAGAGGGGCTATACACAGGATATGCTCTTGTAATCTGACATATGATGAGTGGACAAAGTTTGTCTAGATGCTGCTTGACCTTACCACTTCATTGTACTTGTACTTTATTTTTTAGGTTTATGTCGTGTATAGCTTCACAAATTGGGTATTGTTGCACATTTACTCTAGAACCAGAGTTCGGTACGAATTTCTTGTGGTTCGATCCAACCAAATTTTTCCCTGAAATTGTTAAATATAAATGTAAAAACTCACATGCTTTCCTGCTATCCCCCCAATCGGTCTCTGCACCCTGGTCTACCATCCCCCATAGCTGGTGCTCGGGCTGGTTTTGCTTGCATAGGGGGAACATTTTTGGAATAAAATTAGTTTTCTAACCAAGAAGTCTGACATAATGGGCATGGTGAAGGTGTGCTTTATTGTCTTCCTTGTCCCCACTTTATAAGTCTCCACCCCTGTCTAACCCCATCTTCCTGCTGGTGAATCACTTGCCATACCAAGCTTGTGTCTCCATGTGCTCTTGGTAGCCACATATACAGCTTTCTGTCTTGCCCTGTCTGTGAGGTAGCAGGCCTACTATATTCCTGGGGCTTCTAGACTTACTCCTTGTAAATTGTGTCAGTGAGCCTATATCCCTGTGGCTGCTTGGCTCACTCTGAACTCTTTGTCTGAATTTAGTGTTCTTGTTCCATATTTGGTTCCTGTTTTCAGTGAGGGCCCAGTTTAATTTACCAGCTGTGCACTTTTTGTCTTGTTGCCTATCTGCCCTCAGTTTCACCTCCATATGCCTGCGACTACCAGAGGACTGCCGGAGGCTTGTGTAATTGTCACCATTTGCAGCTTGGCTGAACAGTTTGGTTACACGCTCTCCATTGGGTGCCATGCCTCCTGTGCCCCTAGGGGTAGGCTATTTGTCTCTCTGGTTGGGTTGACTTTTTGTGCCCATGTTCCCAAACTGACTCTAACTGCCTGATCCCTGTGTGTGACTCTGACCCCCTGCTCCCAGACTTTGACTGTGACCACCTGCTCCTGGTCTGTACTTTTGTTCCTGGTCTGTTCCCCTGTCCCCCAACTCTCTGGTGACCTCCTTGTATATACCTAAAGCTTCTCACCAGTTTCCAGTCTATGTCTGAGTTTCAGTGAACTAGTCCATATTCTATCCCAATTCAGTCGTCATTTCTTTAGTTCCAGACCAGTCATATTTTAGTTCCTGGTAAAACCTTTGTATTCCCCCAAACCATCCACCATTTCCACATACAGTTGCATGACAATCGAATGCAATAGAAAAACTCGAATGCAATAGAAAAACTCCCTCTTTTTACCAACCGCCAAAAAGAGGGGACTGATGAGTGGGATGATAGATTAACTAATCAGAAATACAAAGAAAGTAGTTGTAACCTATAGCAACAATTTGGCTGATGAGCTGAGTACTTTTTATCTATATGGACACTAATACCCTGATAAGGACCTAGTAATAGTACTAAACATAGATTTTGATCTAAAAGATAAAAACGCTTCTTTAACTCCTCCCTTGGTTTCTATGCTTTCACTTAAAGCTGACTGTGATGGCTGACTGCTATATACATTTTACTTTAATGTATATAACTGAAATGAACAGTTAGTGCTTGTGAGAAGTGTTCTTGTCAAGGAGCAGGGCTCTAGGTTAACACCATGAACGTTTGGCTTTGTATTTGTGATACACATAAACAAAATATTTTAAAAATAAATATTACAAAAGAGCATCTTTCTTGTTTTTTTCAGAATGTCTGCTCCGTTTTCATGGTATTGTTACAACAGAATCTCAACCCTCAGGCTACCACTTGTTCACCCGAAATGCTTTCTTTCGCTAGTTGGTGCACATGGATTCTGTTATTCAACTGTGCTTGACATACTGTCAGATTCTTACACACAGTTTTGTGATATAGAGAAATAAAATGAATTATGATACAAGGTCTGTCAAATTCATTTTGAAAGAAGTCGACCTGAAATAAAATAGTCTCTAAAGATCTAAAACATTTTACGCTCAGCTGCACCTGGAGAAAAAGTTTACAATCTATTTACAACATTTACACATACAACAATATGCAATAGCATGATTTTAGGAATGGTTTTAATTATTACTGTTAATGATTTGCTTTATTCTCCTTTCCATGTACAGTGAGTAGGCTAAAGGCCGGTGTTGCTGAAATATCCCTCTGTTTTGTCTGAAAGCAGTTTGGCTGAACTATTCACGATTTGATAGGCCCTGAATTTGAAAATCATTATAGTTAAACCGGACCTTCAAAATCATGTAATAAAAAGCCCAAACCCTCAAAAAATGATGTCCCAGCATTTAAAATTAATATATTTTATGTTTTTAGTCACTTATTATTCTTTCCCCTGCTGGGTTGCGCCTCTGTTCAGGACTCTAGGATACGGACGTCGCCATCTTGCCTCAGAAGCATCACATATTGAGGAAGGGGGGAAGTGCAGGGGGCGTTATAGCTGTGCTTTGCACAGACAGAGCAGAGCTGGGGTCAGGAAAAGGACAGCAATCCCATAATGCAGTGTGGCACAGTCAGAGGACACTTCCTGTCTGCAGGCAGCCTGAGACTCCATGTGTCACCATCATAAAAGTTTTAAGGTTCAGAAAATGTACTAGGTGCTGGTAGGAAGATTTTTAATGTGGGCAATCTGTATGTACCAGGTGGGGGGAACATATAAGATATGCTCTTATTCAGGATAAAGGTCCACTTTGAAGGGGCTAGAATGGGATTTCTTTGATCTCTGGTCACTGTAAAGCAAGTAAGGCCGCCAAAAGATCCCAGATTGCATAGGAAGAACAGTAATCCATAGCATAAAATATTGTGCTAATTAAAAAAGGAAATGTTTACAGTAATGTGGGTATTAGCAGTGGCGTGCTTAGCCACCATGCAATAACGCCCCACCGCCCTGTGCAGATAAATATTTCTGAACTCCATCATGCAGTGAAATCAATTTGTGGTTAGTAAAACCACTGAAAGGTTTCCAGTTGTAAAAACATGATAAAATAGCAAACAGGGTCCACTGAAAAATACAGTGGATACGTTTCTGCTTTTTTATTGCAGTGAAATAATTTAGCAGCCCCTGAAAAGTGGGATACATTTGTGACTTGTGTTCAGAATGCCCAGAATATAAATGCTAAATTAGGGCAATGGCTTTTGAAGATGTATGAAGTTTCCAGCAGCATGCCATTTAGGGCAGACCAGCCTCGCTGTCTCTGGAACGAGAACATTTTGAAAATCACTCTAGGCATCCCACCTAAGTAACTGCTTCATCTGCTCAAACTCAAAATGTAAACATGTAGCACATTTGTTTGTTCCTTTTTTAGTTAAATTTGAAAAGCCTCTCAAAACTGGTGCATATTCAACCCCTATGTAGAGAATGAAGGAGTAAAAAAGTAAGCAAAGTAAAGTAAAAAGTGTCATTCAGTTTAACTGACTGCATAGGGGTCAGTTCTACCAAGTGGCGGCATTTAGAGATATAAATGTATGTATTTTATTGAAAAAAATGACATGACAAGCTTTAGTTTGCTGACTTGACTTCTATGTGAAACAGAGACCTGCCATTGTCTCTAACCACCCGTCAAGGTTTGCTTGTTACCTGTTGTAACGACATGTTGAATTAGGCTTAAAGCGGACCTTCACTCTGAATTAGAGTCTATCTTATATGTTTCCCACACTCTGTACATACTGATTGTCCCCATTAAAAATCATCCTACCTGCATCTACTGCATGTTATGAGCCTTTAAACATCCAAGATGGTGGCTTATGGAAGCCGCCATCTTATCAGGCAGCCTGCAAACAGGAAGTGCCTCCTGACTGTGCTGCTCTGCATTCTGGGACTGCTGACCGTTACCTGATCCCAGCTCTGCTCTGTCTGAGAAAAGCACAGCTATAACCCGCCCCCCTGTACCTTATCCCACTCTCCTCTCCTCAGTAAGTGTGATGCTTCTGAGTCAAGATGGCGGCGCCCATATCCTAAATTCCTGAACAGAGTTGCAGCCCAGTGGGGGAAAGAATAATAAGTTAGTGACTAAAAACTTAAAAATATATTAATTTTAGATGCTGGGGAACCGTTTTTTAAGAGTTTGGGCTTTTCATTAAATCACACTGAAGGTCCGGTTTAACATCTGTGGCTGTCTGTGTCTTATGTTGTGTGTTAACCTCAACACTGCAGGTCTAACCATTGTCTATATATTTAGCTAAGGTTTAAACTGCTGACTATAAGCTTTCCCTCAAATCTCGGACACAATTGAGAGTGTTCTCTTCAAGAAATCTTGTAACTTTGACTATTATCCAATCATTAAGCGGGAAGACCTGCTGAGGGGTTTGGGTGATAGTTAGTAAAAATGTATGACTTAGCAAAGGCTTCTGCTCAGTCTATTTAAAGAGAGGTGTTACCTGTACATCCAGGTGTATGTGTGAGTGCTACTTGGGTGCCACAATAAAGCTACCACTTGGGTGCCAAGGACCTGCCAGAGGTGTGCCAGGAAGTAGCAGAACTGGCCATTTTCTCCCATGGAAACTCTTGTATCTCACTGTTATACAGCAGATGTGATGATCCTGTGGTAAAGCTATCCCAATGTAGGTGATGTTCTCTCAAATGTTGAAGTGTCTATGTTACTTTTAATGTATTTTAACCTTTGCTAAGCATTCTTTTCTGTTTATGAGTATATTATATATTCTTTTTATAACTTACCACATTGTTCGCCCCCTATAAGACGCACCTGCACATAAAACGCACCTAGGATTTGGAGGAGGACAATAAGAAAAATAATATTCTGAACCAAATAACAGTAAAGGTGCAGGATCCTCCAATTACAGACAGAGTGGCATCCCCCTCCTATTCCTAATAGGCAGGGTGGCATCCCCCCAATCCCATAGGCAGTGTGGCATCCTCCCAATCCCATAGGCAGTGTGGCATCCCTCCAATCCCATAGGCAGTGTGGCATCCTCCCAATCCCATAGGCAGTGTGGCATTCCCCCATCCCATTCCTATAGGCAGTGTGGCATCCTCCCAATCCCATAGGCAGTGTGGCATCCCTCCAATCCCATAGGCAGTGTGGCATTCCCCCATCCCATTCCTATAGGCAGTGTGGCATCCTCCCAAACCCATAGGCAGTGTGGCATCCCTCCAATCCCATAGGCAGTGTGGCATTCCCCCATCCCATTCCTATAGGCAGTGTGGCATCCTCCCAAACCCATAGGCAGTGTGGCATCCCTCCAATCCCATAGGCAGCGTGGCATTCCCCCATCCCATTCCTATAGGCAGTGTGGCATCCTCCCAATCCCATAGGCAGTGTGGTATGCCCGCAATCCAATAGGCATTGTGGCATTCCCCTCCTCCCATTCCCATAGGCAGTGTGGCATTCCCCCTTCCCATTCCCATAGGCAGTGTGGCATCCCCCCAGTCCCATAGACAGTGTGGCTTTCCCCCACTCCCATTCCCATAGGCAGTGTGGCATCCCCCCAATCCCATAGACAGTGTGGCACCCCCAGTCCCATAGACAGTGTGGCTTTCCCCCACTCCCATTCCCATAGGCAGTGTGGCATTCCCCCCATCCCATAGGCAGTATGGCACCCCCCTTCTGTTCCCCAGCAGAAGAACATAGAAAAAAAAGTCAAAATACATGTCCTGGCTTCCAGCTGCTGATGCTGCATGCTCTAACCCGAGCAGCAGGTGGGTGTGGCTGGTGCAGACTCCACTGCCTGGACTGCGTGTTTGCGTGTGTCCCGGCCAGAAGAGGCAGCAGCGACAGGGACGGAGACAGCGCCCACCACTCCTCCAGCTGCTGTCACTGTCTCTTTTGGCCGGTTAGAGCAGCGTGTGGATGTGGCACTGCACTGATCTCTTTAAACCAATATAAAGAACCTGTATTTATATTAGTAGCCCTGTCTTGGGGATTTATTATTAAAATAGTTGGTATTAGGATATGGGTTGGCCATCACCTTACAATAGTGGCCATTTATCCGTTAGGCATGCAAATGTGCCTTAGTTGGGAAGCATTAGGAAGGTGAGGTAAACCTACTACTTGTTGGTTTTTATAAGTAGTGTCTTTGCTTGCAATATATGGCATTTAATACGTTGGATGGGACAGTTCATTATTCATCATTAACCATTGCCTACTTTTCTCCTGTTAACACAGTATACGCGGGTTGATTCAATATCAGTTGGAAAATAGCTTGGTTAATCATGTTGGGCAGATGTCCCTTGGTGTATTTTGTGTATATAGTTGATGGCATGGAAATGATAAGAGACAAACTATGAGAGCTGAGCAATTTTGGCTGAATATATGACTCTTTAATTTGGTGGAGCTTTGTCCATGTTACAGCCAAAACAGCCATCACTCTAGTGAAAATCTTTCCTCTAGTTTTGAATAGCTTTCAGGTAAGAATCTAAAATTTGTCAATAGGATCTGGCTAGTAGATGAGTTTCCAGTGCACCACACAGGTGTTTTAATGCTCTGGGGTCTGTGCAAGAAATCCAGATTAGGACTCCTTTCCCACTGTGCATTTCCACCAATGCATTGTTCCTGTACATTAAGGTGAACATTAGTGCAGCACTGTACAATTTTGTGCAAAGGTGGAACCTTGGGAAGTCCTGCATTATTTGTGGGCTCCTGTCTCCAAGGCGGCAACCTTGGTGAGGGAGGATTGGCAGAGGATGCAGAAGCACATCGGAAGTGGCGGTGACCAGGCAGAGGCAGCTGACCAGCAGTGGAAAAGGCAGATCTGACTGAGGTGGTGGTGGACCCAGCTGGAGATGCGGTGGACCCAGAGTTGGTGGTCCTGCAGTGGTGGTGGGGAGGAGGTGGCGATGTGGTGGACCTGGCGGAAGACCCAGTGGAGGAGAAGGCGGTGGTAGCAGGAAACCTGTATTGCATTGGAGGGAATGGCAGAACCGCCTATGGTCAGGCAGGTGGAGGTGAGTTTTTTCCAGCGCCACAAAACATGAGCAGGTAAAGCACAATGCATGCACTTTATCTGTAGCATTTCCCTATGTAGCACACACCATAGATGTGAAAGAGACATCTGATTTAAATGGGCAGGATTTTCTTCCTGATTTTGTTGCGTTGCAGTATTGATATTCCAACGTGACACAAACAAAAGGTGGGATGATAAGACATAAACACATACATATTGGGTTGATTGATCACTCCATATTTATATTTTCTGGGGGCCTTTACTGTGATACTGAAATAAAAGATAAATGTTGCAATAAAATGTAAAGTACACACCTTTCTGGGATGTAATTGTGTGCTATGGCAGTTGCCAGCCTAGCAGAACTTTACAATTAGCAATATGCATGCAAATAGGTAGATTTCTTTTGGTTCCTGCCAAACTCAGATTTGTCAGACAGATGACACAGCATGAATCATCACTCCAGAAAAAGCTTTACCACTGCGCCAAGCACTAGGCCATCCAACTTATGCACATGGTGATCTTTGTTTGTGTGCAGTTGCTGGACCTTAAAAACCAAGTGAATAAATTCTTATTTTGCTGCCAATACTTTCAAAGGCATATCATTTATTAGTGCTGCAACCGAAGACAGATTTGTTTGTTGTTTTTATTTCAGCACTTGGCAGCAATTTTCTCTGTGTTAGCATGACCTATATTTACTAGGATACTGTTATTGCTCCTAAATGATTCAACCTAACAATTACAAAACTAGCAGTTGACCTGTGCAGGATCTGATGGCATTTAGGGGGTTGCATGTTGAAATACACTATGGCAATGCAGTGAATTTTAACCCCCTTTATTTTGAAAGCAAGTTCTTGGTTTGTGTGCATTTGCTAAACGTTAAACACCAAGTGAACAAATTCTTATTCTGCTGCCAATACTTTCAAAGGCATATCATTTATTAGTGCTGCAACCAGATACAGATTAGTTTTTTGTTTTTTATTTTAGCACTTGCCATCAATTTTATGTGTATTAGCATGACCTACATTTACTAGGATACTGCTGTTGCTCCAAAATGATTCAACCTAACAATAACAAAACTAGCAGTTGACCTGTGCAGGATCTGATGGCATTTTAGGGTGGTTGCATGTTAAAATACACTATGAACTTTAAGCCCCTTTATTTTAAAAACAAGATAACACAATTTTTTATTCTGATAAATAGTGATGGGTGAACCCAAACCGCAAAGCTGCTGAGCAGCCCATCAACCGGCTTCTACCCTCCCCGCAGCTACACCCCTGCCCATGCCCCACACCCAGCCCCAGCTCCCAGCCCGGCCAGCAATCAGGTAGGTGCACACATCGCTGCCTGCTATGGAAGATGAGGGGCAATGTCACAGTCTGCTATTGGAAAAGATGGGGAGCTCTGTCACAGTCTGTTATGGGAGAAGATGGGTGTTTTGTCACAGTCTGCTATGGAAGATGATGGGGGATTCTGTCACAGTCTGCTATGGAAGATGATAGGGGGCTCTGTCACAGTCTGCTATGGAAGATGATAGGGGGCTCTGTCACAGTCTGCTATGGAAGATGATGGGGGTGGTCTGTCACAGTCTGCTATAGAAGACAATGGTGGTTGTTTTGCCACACAGTCTTCTATAGGGATGGGGGTCTGCTAAAAAGGGGGATTTAGAGCCTTTATTATTTATTTTGTTTGGATTTTTTTTGCAATTTTTTTTGTTAGATACAATTTTTCTTTTTCTTTTTTAGTATTGTATTTTTTCAGTTTTCGTGTTTCACAAGTTAACATTGAAACTGCCTGTGGGTTTATTTTTTTGGCATTTTTCATTAGATAAAATTTGTATCTAATGAAAAGAATGGCCTGGCTTGTTATTTTTTATATTTGCTTAATTTTATTGAGTTTTCAATACAGCAAAACAGAAGTATGAATATAACTAGAGATGAGCGAACTTTTGAAAAATTCGATTCGACTGATTCGCCGAATTTTCCGACAAAAATCGTTTCGACCCGAATCTATTCGCGACGAATCGCTATTAAAAACGGCTATTTCTGAGCCTCCTAGAGCCTCAATAGGGTTGTAAACCATTCTGCTTTGCTGTAACACGCATAGGATGCGTGCTGGGTTAGTTAAATAATACTGTAAATAAATATCACATGCAGATCAGAGGCATCGCTAATAGAATCGCAGAGCGGCACAATTGCAGAGAATTGAAGTGGCATCACTATGAGGGGCAGGAGCCCAAACATTGCTTTAAAGAGACACTGGAGTTGGCAGCAGCAGGAGCCCAAAAATTGGATGAATCACACCCTGGAGTTGGCAGCAGCAGCAGGAGCCCAAACATTACTTTAAAGAGACACTGGGGTTGGCTTCAGGAGCCCAAAAATTGGATGAATCACACCCTGGAGTTGGCAGCAGCAGGAGCCAACACATTACTTTAAAGAGACACTGGGGTTGGCTTCAGGAGCCCAAAAATTGGATGAATCACACCCTGGAGTTGGCAGCAGCAGCAGCAGGAGCCCAAGCATTACTTTAAAGAGACACTGGGGTTGGCAGCAGGAGCCCAAAGATTGGATGAATCACACCCTGGAGTTGGCAGCAGCAGCAGCAGCAGCAGGAGCCCAAACATTACTTTAAAGAGACACTGGGGTTGGCTTCAGGAGCCCAAAAATTGGATGAATCACACCCTGGAGTTGGCAGCAGCAGCAGGAGCCCAAATATTACTTTAAAGAGACACTGGAGTTGGCTTCAGGAGCCCAAAAATTGGATGAATCACACCCTGGAGTTGGCAGCAGCAGCAGGAGCCCAAACATCACTTTAAAGAAACACTGGGGTTGGCTTCAGGAGCCCAAAAATTGGATGAATCACTCCCTGGAGTTGGCAGCAGTAGCAGCAGCAGGAGCCCAAATATTACTTTAAAGAGACACTGGAGTTGGCTTCAGGAGCCCAAAAATTGGATGAATCACACCCTGGAGTTGGCAGCAGCAGGAGCCCAAAAATTGGCCTAAAGACATAAATATGTTTTGCACCATTTGGAAAGTGTAAAACGTGGCACCATGCTGAACCTAGTCGCATGCATCAGCCATTGGTGGGTGGAAATCCTGGCTGATCCATCCCTGATTCATTTTGACAAAGGTGAGTCTCTCCACATTTTTAGTTGACAGACGAGTTCTCCTCGCCGTAACTATGGCCCCCGCCGCACTAAACACCCGCTCAGATGGCACGCTACTTGCCGGGCAGGACAGCTTTTCCAGGGCAAACTCTGCTAGTTGCGGCCACAAATCAAGTTTGGCTGCCCAGAAGTCCAGCGGATCCTCAAGGTGTGTTGGCATGGTCATGTCAAAGTATGACATGACCTGCTGGTTCAGGTCCTGCTCCAGGTCTTCCTGCTGCTCATGAGTAGCCTCACTATGCGGGTGTAGAAAGCTACTCATTAGCGACTGAAGACTGAGGCTGCTGCTGATGGAGCTGCTGCTGCTGCTCCTGCCAACCCCCCCCCCAGCAGCCATGGCAGTGGAAGGTGAGCGCAGAGGTCCCCTCGAGTCAGACCTGCGAGAGTATGGACCATGGCGCAGATAGGCATCGGCCAACTGCCTACGTAGAATGTCTTTGTAGTAGTTCAGTTTGTCCTCCCTCTCGGTGGGTTTAAAAAATGCCCCCATTTTGTGCCGGAAGCGAGGGTCCAATTAGGTGGATAGCCAGAAGTCATCCCGCCGACAGATGAAAACAATTCTGGGGTCACTACGCAAGCACGTGAGCATGCTTCCTGCCATTTGCGCAAGTGACTCGGATGGACTACCTGTCTCTATCTCCACTGCATACTGCCACGGTGTGCCCAGGTCCTCTGTCTCGCCTTCCTCAAAAACCTCTAGCTCCTCTGGCTGCTCCTGCTCCTCCTCCCCTGTCCGCTGACTAGATAAACCAGCCATTTCACCAAGCCTAAACTGTGTTTCGCTGGGCAACTCCTCCTCCTCTTCCTCCTCCTCCTCCAGTTCAGCTCAAACGGGGTTCATGTGGCCGTAAGATGTAAACGCCATGTCTCCAGTGCCCTGACCAGCCATGGTTTCCAACATGTGCTGTAGTACATGAAGCAGTGGAATCACGTCGTTCATCCCGTAATCCTGGCGACTGACAAATAAAGTGGCTTCCTCAAAGGGCCTGAGCAAACGGCAGGTGTCACGTATGAACTGCCACTGGTTGACATTGAAGTTACACAGGGGAGTCCCCCTATCTGCTTGGATCATCAGGAAATCCGTGATGGCTTTTCTCTGTTTATATAATCGGTCCAACATGTGAAGGGTGGAATTCCAACGGGTGGAAACATCGCAAATCAGACTATGTTGGGGGATACCGTTCTGACGCTGTAGCTCAAGAAGGGTGTGTTTGGCGGTGTATGAGTGGCTGAAGTGCATGCAAAGTTTCCTTGAAGTTGTTAGGATGTCTTGCAGATGGGGGGAACACTTCAGAAACCGCTTAACAACCAGATTGAAGACGTGAGCCATGCAGGGGCATGGGTCAGGCTTCCTTGGCGCAGCGCAGACAAAATGTTCTTCCCATTGTCGGTAACCATGATTCCCATTTTAAGTTTTCTTGGAGTAAGCCATGTTTGGATTTCCTGATGAATAAATTTAAGCAGTTCCTCCCCTGTGTGACTCCGTTCGCCAAGACAAACCATGTGAAGCACTGCGTGACACCTCCGTGCCCTGCACACATGGTAGACTGGAGGGGGACTGAGACTTGAGCCTACAGTGGAGGGTGAGGAGATGGCGGAGGATGAGGAGGCCGAGTCGCACGGTGTCACAGGCCCAACGGGCAGGGAACGCGGAAGCCGAAGCAGCGTGACCTGTCCAAGTTGCTGCTGCAAAGGGACCACATTCACCCAGTGGGCCGTAAATGACATGTACTGTCCCTGACCGTAGTTACAGCTCCAGACGTCGGCGCTGCCATGCACTTTGCTACACACCGACAGGCTCAAGGACTGGCCCACCTTCTGTTCAACAAAAGTGGGCAGCGCTGGTACTGCCTTCTTGGCAAAGAAATGACGGCTTGGGACTCTCCACCTCGGCTCGGCACAAGCCATCAGTTCTCTGAAAGGTGCCGAGTCCACCACCTGAAAAGGGAGCGACTGCAGCACCAGCAACTTGGACAGGAGCACATTCAGCTTCTGCGCCGTAGGATGAGTGGGCGCATACTGCTGTCTCTTGGACATGGCTTCGCTGATGGATTGCTGGCGGGATGCATGACTTGGAGGAGGAGGAGGAGGACCAGGAGCGACAGAGGATGGGTATGACGCACAGCTGCCTTCGGCTGAGGTGCTGGAGCCTTGGCTGGCAGAAATTGGGAGCGGCGTGCCACTCGGTGAAGAAGCAGTCTGGCCCACCTCTCCGGAGCCTAGGTTTTCCCAGGCCGCTTTATGGTGACGCTGCATATGTTGACGCAGGGCCGTGGTGCCAACATTTGGACCCTGGCCACGCTTCACCTTCTGCCTACATATCTTGCATGTGGCCATGTTACCCTCCTGCAGATGCTTCAGGAAAAACTGCTACACTGCCGAGTAGCTACTTTTCTCACCCCCTGGCCTCACTGATTCACTGCTGCTGTTGCCAACTCCAGGAACCCCTGCTCCACTACCTCCCGATAAGGTAGACTGCCGCACAGCAGGTGCTCTACCCCGGCCCCGACCCCGGCCGGCTCCAGCCTTTGGAATTGTGCCCCCATGCTGACTGCTACCACCTTGCTGCCTCAGCTGCTGACTCCGGGGCAACCTGCGCCCCTCTTCTCCTGATGATGACGATGAAGCCCCTGCATCACCCGGCTCCCTAGTGCGATCGGCTTCATCGTCATCATCATTATCACTGAGTTGTGGCTGTACGTCACTGATGTTCGTGGATTCGTCAACAGTGTCTGGCGCAGGAGCTGGAACGCTCGCAGCACCCACGACACTGTCCACATCACTATTTGTCTGCCTAGCTAAAGAATCCACCTCCATTTTTTGGCTGGGCAGTAGCTGCTGACTGTCCTCTATCTGATCGTCCTCCTCACTAAAGAGTGGAGCTGAACCCAAAGCATAGGATACGTCGCTGGGGAAGGGAACGGCGTAGGACAGAGGCAATTGGAGGACAGGGACTGCTCTCGGGGCACGCCAACCCAGGGTTGTGTCAGAGGAACCTACCGACCCTAGACTGGGGGTCTCAGACGTAAGTTGTGATGATGTTGTTGATGAGCGCGTTAACCAATCTATCACGGCAGATGCGTTACTGGTGGAGACCCGACCGCTAGCAGATACTGGCAGATTAGGTCTCTCAGCGTGACTCCTGCTGCTACTGGCCCCAAGTCTGCTGCGACCTCTGCCTGCGGAATCTTGGCCTCTGCCACTCCTTTTTTCACTTCCAGGCACTTGTCTGCCCGACATAGTCTAACTGGCATGGTAGTAGGTGATATTTTAAGAACCCCCAGGCAGCGGTGGGTCTATATGAAACAGAATATAATGCACACCAAAAGTGAGCAGTAACACTCAGCCTCCAACAGGCCTGCTTAGTGTAAATAAGAGAGCTGCTTAGTGTAAATAAAGAGGGGTATGGTATGTTACAGAATGGGATGCCCCAACAGCAGAGCACCTGGGAGCAGTGGTACTATACACAGCAAAAGTGTCTTTATCAGGCCAAATTACTTTTAGAATAAGTGCAAAGGGTTATAGTAAATAGAGGCTGGTGTAGTCACAGAATGGGATGCCCCAACCAGAGTGCACCTGGGAGCAGTACTATGCACAGCAAAAGTGTCTTTATCAGGCCAAATTACTTTTAGAATAAGTGCAAAGGGTTATAGTAAATAGAGGCTGGTGTAGTCACAGAATGGGATGCCCCAACCAGAGTGCACCTGGGAGCAGTACTACTATGCACAGCAAAAGTGTCTTTATCAGGCCAAATTACTTTTAGAATAAGTGCAAAGGGTTATAGTAAATAGAGGCTGGTGTAGTCACAGAATGGAATGCCCCAACCGCAGTGCACCTGGCAGCAGTAGTACTATGCACAGCAAAAGGGTCTTTATCAGGCCAAATTACTTTTAGAATAAGTGCAAAGGGTTATAGTAAATAGAGGCTGGGGTAGTCACAGAATGGGATGCCCCAACCTGAGAGCACCTGGGAGCAGTACTACTATGCACAGCAAAAGTGTCTTTATCAGGCCAAATTACTTTTAGAATAAGTGCAAAGGGTTATAGTAAATAGAGGCTGTTGTAGTCACAGAATGGGACGCCCCAACCAGAGTGCACCTGGGAGCAGTACTACTATGCACAGCAAAAGTGTCTTTATCAGGCCAAATTACTTTTAGAATAAGTGCAAAGGGTTATAGTAAATAGAGGCTGTTGTAGTCACAGAATGGGATGCCCCAACCGGAGTGCACCTGGGAGCAGTACTACTATGCACAGCAAAAGTGTCTTTATCAGGCCAAATTACTTTTAGAATAAGTGCAAAGGGTTATAGTAAACAGAGGCTGTTGTAGTCACAGAATGGGATGCCCCAACCAGAGAGCACCTGGGAGCAGTACTACTATGCACAGTAAAAGTGTCTTTATCAAGCCAAATTACTTTTAGAATAAGTGCAAAGGGTTATAGTAAATAGAGGCTGTTGTAGTCACAGAATGGGAATCCCCAACCAGAGTGCACCTGGGAGCAGTACTACTATGCACAGCAAAAGTGTCTTTATCAGGCCAAATTACTTTTAGAATAAGTGCAAAGGGTTATAGTAAATAGAGGCTGTTGTAGTCACAGAATGGGATGCCCCAACCGGAGTGCACCTGGGAGCAGTACTACTATGCACAGCAAAAGTGTCTTTATCAGGCCAAATTACTTTTAGAATAAGTGCAAAGGGTTATAGTTAATAGAGGCTGGTGTAGTCACAGAATGGGATGCCCCAACCAGAGAGCACCTGGGAGCAGTACTATGCACAGTAAAAGTGTCTTTATCAGGCCAAATTACTTTTAGAATAAGTGCAAAGGGTTATAGTAAATAGAGGCTGGTGTAGTCACAGAATGGGATGCCCCAACCAGAGTGCACCTGGGAGCAGTACTACTATGCACAGCAAAAGTGTCTTTATCAGGCCAAATTACTTTTAGAATAAGTGCAAAGGGTTATAGTAAATAGAGGCTGGTGTAGTCACAGAATGGGATGCCCCAACCAGAGTGCACCTGGGAGCAGTACTACTATGCACAGCAAAAGTGTCTTTATCAGGCCAAATTACTTTTAGAATAAGTGCAAAGGGTTATAGTAAATAGAGGCTGGTGTAGTCACAGAATGGGATGCCCCAACCTGAGTGCACCTGGGAGCAGTACTACTATGCACAGCAAAAGTGTCTTTATCAGGCCAAATTACTTTTAGAATAAGTGCAAAGGGTTATAGTAAATAGAGGCTGGTGTAGTCACAGAATGGGATGCCCCAACCAGAGTGCACCTGGGAGCAGTACTACTATGCACAGCAAAAGTGTCTTTATCAGGCCAAATTACTTTTAGAATAAGTGCAAAGGGTTATAGTAAATAGAGGCTGTTGTAGTCACAGAATGGGATGCCCCAACCAGAGAGCACCTGGGAGCAGTACTACTATGCACAGCAAAAGTGTCTTTATCAGGCCAAATTACTTTTAGAATAAGTGCAAAGGGTTATAGTAAATAGAGGCTGTTGTAGTCACAGAATGGGATGCCCCAACCAGAGAGCACCTGGGAGCAGTACTACTATGCACAGCAAAAGTGTCTTTATCAGGCCAAATTACTTTTAGAATAAGTGCAAAGGGTTATAGTAAATAGAGGCTGTTGTAGTCACAGAATGGGATGCCCCAACCGGAGTGCACCTGGGAGCAGTACTACTATGCACAGCAAAAGTGTCTTTATCAGGCCAAATTACTTTTAGAATAAGTGCAAAGGGTTATAGTAAATAGAGGCTGTTGTAGTCACAGAATGGGATGCCCCAACCGGAGTGCACCTGGGAGCAGTACTACTATGCACAGCAAAAGTGTCTTTATCAGGCCAAATTACTTTTAGAATAAGTGCAAAGGGTTATAGTAAATAGAGGCTGGTGTAGTCACAGAATGGGATGCCCCAACCAGAGTGCACCTGGGAGCAGTACTACTATGCACAGCAAAAGTGTCTTTATCAGGCCAAATTACTTTTAGAATAAGTGCAAAGGGTTATAGTAAATAGAGTCTGTTGTAGTCACAGAATGGGATGCCCCAACCAGAGAGCACCTGGGAGCAGTACTACTATGCACAGCAAAAGTGTCTTTATCAGGCCAAATTACTTTTAGAATAAGTGCAAAGGGTTATAGTAAATAGAGGCTGGTGTAGTCACAGAATGGGATGCCCCAACCGGAGTGCACCTGGGAGCAGTACTACTATGCACAGCAAAAGTGTCTTTATCAGGCCAAATTACTTTTAGAATAAGTGCAAAGGGTTATAGTAAATAGAGGCTGTTGTAGTCACAGAATGGGATGCCCCAACCAGAGAGCACCTGGGAGCAGTACTACTATGCACAGCAAAAGTGTCTTTATCAGGCCAAATTACTTTTAGAATAAGTGCAAAGGGTTATAGTAAATAGAGGCTGGTGTAGTCACAGAATGGGATGCCTCACAGCAGACTTGAGATCAGTTCAGTATATATGCACATTAAGTGTATAAGCAGCCTGAAAACGCTAACAAAGCCAGTCAGCCAGCCAGTAACACTCAGGCTGGATGAAAAAAAAAAAATCTCCCTGTGACTGCCTCCGATTTTTCCTAACTTTCCCTGCTTCTCGCTGACCATCTGCCTGTCTCCTGCCTGTCTCCTGCCTGTCTCCTGCCTGTCCCTGTCTGTCCCTGGCTCTCTGTCTCTCCCTCACTACAGCAGCGTCCTGTCTCTCACGAATGCAATAGAGAAATGAGGAAAAGCAAGATGTCCGCCGCCTTAAATAGCGCTGTGACGTCACTGGGCTTGCTGGCTGCTGATAGGCTGCATGTGACTGCCCCAGCTTGCACTGGTGCGGGGTAGATGTCTGGACATATCCCGTCCGCCATCTTAGAATGCCTGTAATGTAAATGAATGGATGTTAAAGGAAAACTTCGAGCGATCGAAGCACGGGGAAATTCGGATTCGATCCGAATCGAATTTTTCATGAACTTCGGATCGAATCCGGGTTCGTCCGGATCGATTCGCTCATCCCTAAATATAACATTACAATATGCATTGTATGAATTGTAGAAATGGTAACATAAAAACGGAAATACAAGCTTTTCTGAGTGATAATCACCTAAATACAATATTAATAATATTTTTTCAAATAGATTAGCATAGTATTAATCGTGAAACAAAACAAAATGGAATATATATAGATATCAGCCATTTAAATAAAAATAGCGAGAATAACTTCTAATAAAAAAAAAAACAATAAATAGTAATAAGATTAATATGGAGTATGAAAGAACTCAGAGCCCAATCTCCCCAGGATTCCAAAATTCAGACCAAAGACTCCCAATCTCCCTAAATTCTGACACTTAAGTATAGTACTACTCAGCTTCTCATTGACCAATATCCAATTTGACTTATCAATAAACATTTGAAGTTTAAGAATATGAGATTTCCATGATTTAACATTGGCCAATTTACCTGCAAAACGGATTTTTACAGGAATTTCCAGGAATTTTTTTTTGAGGCAGGGGTTAGGCTTTAACATGAAATGTCTTGTTTGTAATTTATTTTTGAGTAAAAAAAACGAATTTTATTTATTTTAAATCAAACATTTATTTTATTAAAGAAAAACATATTGCAAGTGAAAGCCCAATTTCTCCCTCTAAAAACCCTTAAAAATCCCCAAAAAATGGTGTGAGGTCTTCCCTACCCAGCCCGGGGACCAACTATGGGGGCTTGTAGAACAGGGCACAGGGGCCAGCCTCGGTGCCCCCTGCCCTGCAGGCTACAAGCCTGCATAGCCTATATGGTCCCTGGGCTCTTCTACCCCCTCAGACTTTCGGGAGGCAGGTAATGTGGGGGCTTGTGGTCAATGGCAAGTTATCAGCTAACTCCTGGGCGATAGGTAACAAAGGGTTAATATTGACACAGGGTTCCCCCTCCCAGGGGGAGTTTTAAGGCTTAAAAACCCTTAAAAATAAAAAATGGTGTGAGGTCCCCCCTACCCAGCATTACCAGCCTGCACAGCCCAAATAGCCCCAGGCTCTTCTGCCCTCCCCTGGGCTTTGGGGAGGCTGGAAATGGGGGCTCAGGTTAAGTGTCCTCTAACCACAGGTGACTTGCCCCAGGAGGGGGGACCCTATGTCATTTTTTTTTAAATTAACCCCTTATGTTCTGTCGCCCAGCAGCTATAAAAGGCTTCCAGCAGCAGCAGGAGAGCAGAAGCCAGAGTGATCAGCGTGCAACACAGTTTCCAGGGATGGGTGTGAGTTAAGTATTAAACAAAAAACAATAAGTAAAATATTTTTTCTCCATGTCTCTGTGTGTTTTTTTACACTTCACCCTTTGTGAACCGGTAAGGGATCCATGAGACCCCTATACCAGTTCACAAGGCTGAGAGCTGGCAAATCACCTGCGGCTAGCGGGTGACTTGCCATTAACCCCCCGCACCCCCAATTACCTGTCTCCTGGGCTGGTTATGATGGGTAAGGGGGACCCCATATAATTTTTTGGGGGGATTTTTAACCTTAAATTTCCCCCAAAAAATGGGATCCCCCCTAGGAGTGGGGAACTTATGTCATTTCTTTTGTTAATTAACCCCTTATGCTTATAGTGTGGATAGTATTTGTATTTTATTTGTACATGTTATAAAGAGCTCTTTTCAGTTTGGGGGGGTCTCCTGGGCAAAAATGGGGGGCTACCGATACATATATGGTACCGTTGTAATTGGGAGAAATGGGGCTTTCACATACAATTGTCTAAAAAATATATAATTATTTTTTGTTTTGTTTTTTATGCAAAAATATTTAAAAAAAAACAGTAGAAAAATTACAAACAAGACATTTCTTGTTAAAGCCTAAACTCTGTTGCAAAAAATATATATATAATTTTCCTGAAAATCCGGCAAAAATCACGGTTAAACATGGGGCAAAATGGGGAAAAATGACCTGTATGTTGGGTATTGTTCAGCTCGGGGGGACCTTGTGCTTTCAGATTTAGCTTGTTTTTTCTTGTTTGCATATTGATATTTTAGGAAAACATGTTTTTAATTCAGCTTTTTAATACATTTTTTTTTAGGGAAACCCTGTGCAATCTAAGAATTCTTCAAGGGATTACTTTCAGAAAGATGAGCCCACTACAACAAGCTGGGTACACTTACAAACATGTGTATTTTCAGAGAATATATGGTTTATGGGGATATTCTAAATGTAAAGAGTTGTTTTGGTTGAAAAATTGCAAGGTGCGCATTTTGTCTGCAGAGTTGACATTTTCAAGTAAAATTACCTTTATGCTCATGGGGTGTCTGGCAATTCTTCCCTTGACAGGACCTATGTATGTTGGGTATTGTTCTGCTCGGGGGATGTTGCTTTTTCAGATTTTACTTGTTTTTTCTTGTTTGCCTATAGTTTTTTTTAGGAAAATGCGGCTTTGATTCTTCTTTTTTATTCTTTTTTTAAGGAAACTCTGTGCAACCAAAGAATTGATTGAGGGATTACTTCCAGAAAACTACACCCACATAAACAAGCCTGGAAATCTTGAGGCGTGTACTTCCAGAGAATATATAGTTTGTGGGGGGTATTTCAAATTTAAATGGATGTTTTTCTGGAAAAACTGCAAGGTGCGCATATTGAATAGCATAGTTGCATTTTAGCTGCTTCAGTTTGGGGGAGTCTCCTGGGCAGGAAAGGGTGTCTACCTATACATATTTGGTACCGCTTTAACCGGAAGAAATTGGGGTTTTACACACAATAAGATTTTATTGACAAACTTACATTTTTTATTACAAATTGAAAAAAATTGATTTATTTAAATTTTTTTGCACATATTTCACCCAAAAGTATTGAAAATGCACAACAAAAAAAGTCCAAACAAGACATTTCACATTGAAGCCTAGACTCTGCTGAAAAAAAAACTATATATAAATTTCCTGGAAAATCCCTGGAAATCCCTTCAAAAATCAAGATTGAACATGTGTAGCACAAAATAGTGAAACGTGGTCTGGCAACAGGGGGTGACAAAAATTCTAGGAAGGCCAGCACTTAAAGGGTTAAAGGAAGTTGAACTTCGTCTCTAAAATTTGCCATACTCTGTAATCTACTTGAAGTCATAAAATCTGCAATTCTATAGAGACATTTTCTGTTTCCACCATTTTAGATAAAGCATTTTTCTCCCAGACTCAAAGTCTGAAATTTCCCCTAGGGGCCTATGAGTGTATGTTTAGAAATCAGGTTGTGCTTTTTTCTAATAGTATCTCAAACAGATAATGCATTACATGATACAGGGCATAATATAGCTGGCCTTTTTACCTTAGCTATCCACATGAGAGAATCAATGGAAAACAAAATCACATGCTTTCTGTTCTATCATTACTCAGCTGGACTTTTCTCCACTAATAACCATCTGTGTAAGTTGGGCTAATTGAATAGCAACATATTAACTATATAAATTTGGAACACCAAAGCCCCACTTATGTTTTGATATATATATATATATATATATATATATATATATATATATATATATATATAATATTCTCTGATTTATTCTTCTACTTTTGCCTGCCCAAATAAATCTCAACACTTTAAAATGAAATTTCTTTAAATCTGCCATTTAGATGGGGATAAGAGGTGTGCTGAACCAATATAACAGTTTAGGTAGCAAAGTAATTTTAATTGCCCTAGTGCACCCCAACAAAGTCAACCTCAGACCAGACCAGGAGTCCATGTCACCTCCCACTTTATGAAATAATTAATTGTAATTGTTTTTATATAATAAATAAATAAACTGAGGGGTTAGTAATACTACTAATAATATCAGTTTTCCAAATGAGATTAAAGGATTGTGTTAAATTAAGGACCTCTTGATCCGAGAGTGTAAAATTCAGCACCTCAGACTTAGTATCATTTAATTTTAGGCCTGAAATTTTGCTAACTTTTTTGAGCATCTGAAAAAAAATTGTGAAATTGAAATTCGGGGTAAGTAAACAAATAGAACATTTGGGTTGATTCAAAGAAACATGTAACAGCTTGGATTTTGCTCACGATCATCCTATTTTTTACGTCCGCTCGTGCGTTCGTATGAACTTGCGAGTGATTCAATAAGCAAATACGTTTCTATCCTAAAAGATACGTCCGTTCGTATGATATCTCCCGAACTTGCCTCAGTCAGTTGGCAATCGTAAAAATCACGTTCATGTGCTCACCTGTTGCGGCGGCAGCCTGTTTTGTCGGCGGCTTCCATCGTCCAGCTCTTCCAATTACTTGCGTTTGCCTCTGGTTTTCATAGGTTTTTGGCCTCTTAGATTCGTGCGTTCTTATGTTTATAAGATCTTGCGCATGCGCACCCTCAACCAGAAACTTACCTAAACCCCGTAGCGCCTGCATCCAATTTCATTTCTCGGTCCCTTAAACTTACCTAAACCCCTTAGCGCCTGCATCCAATGTCATTTCTCGGTCCCTTAAACTTACCTAAACCCCTTAGCGCCTGCATCCAATTTCCTTTCTCTGTCCCTTAAACTTACCTAAACCCCGTAGCGCCTGCATCCAACTTCATTTCTCGGTCCCTCAAACTTACCTAAACCCCTTAGCGCCTGCATCCAACTTCATTTCTCGGTCCCTTAAACTTACCTAAACCCCGTAGCGCCTGCATCCAACTTCATTTCTCGGTCCCTCAAACTTACCTAAACCCCTTAGCGCCTGCATCCAACTTCATTTCTCGGTCCCTCAAACTTACCTAAACCCCTTAGCGCCTGCATCCAATTTCATTTCTCGGTCCCTTCAACTTACCTAAACCCCTTAGCGCCTGCATCCAATTTCATTTCTCGGTCCCTCAAACTTACCTAAACCCCTTAGCGCCTGCATCCAATTTCATTTCTCGGTCCCTTCAACTTACCTAAACCCCTTAGCGCCTGCATCCAATTTCATTTCTCGGTCCCTCAAACTTACCTAAACCCCTTAGCGCCTGCATCCAATTTCATTTCTCGGTCCCTTAAACTTACCTAAACCCCTTAGCGCCTGCATCCAATTTCATTTCTCGGTCCCTTCAACTTACCTAAACCCCGTAGCGCCTGCATCCAACTTCATTTCTCGGTCCCTCAAACTTACCTAAACCCCTTAGCGCCTGCATCCAATGTCATTTCTCGGTCCCTTAAACTTACCTAAACCCCTTAGCGCCTGCATCCAATTTCCTTTCTCTGTCCCTTAAACTTACCTAAACCCCGTAGCGCCTGCATCCAACTTCATTTCTCGGTCCCTCAAACTTACCTAAACCCCTTAGCGCCTGCATCCAATTTCATTTCTCGGTCCCTTAAACTTACCTAAACCCCTTAGCGCCTGCATCCAATTTCATTTCTCGGTCCCTTAAACTTACCTAAACCCCGTAGCGCCTGCATCCAACTTCATTTCTCGGTCCCTCAAACTTACCTAAACCCCTTAGCGCCTGCATCCAACTTCATTTCTCGGTCCCTAAAACTTACCTAAACCCCTTAGCGCCTGCATCCAACTTCATTTCTCGGTCCCTTAAACTTACCTAAACCCCGTAGCGCCTGCATCCAACTTCATTTCTCGGTCTCTAAAACTTACCTAAACCCCTTAGCGCCTGCATCCAACTTCATTTCTCGGTCCCTAAAACTTACCTAAACCCCTTAGCGCCTGCATCCAACTTCATTTCTCGGTCCCTTAAACTTACCTAAACCCCGTAGCGCCTGCATCCAACTTCATTTCTCGGTCTCTAAAACTTACCTAAACCCCTTAGCGCTTGCACCCTTCTTCATGTTGACGACCCTAAAACTTACCCAAACCACATAATGTACATATGTCTATATGTTTATAAGCGTGTTTTTTCTGTTTTGTGTAATTGTTTTTGGGTGCGCATATTATAAAAGACACATTTATGAAGGCTTCAAATATAATTTATTTAAATTAGTTTGTTTTTTTTTTTTTTTTGGTATTTTCAAACATAGTAAAATTTTTTTTCCTTTTTTTTCAAAACTTTGTAAAATTTTTTGTTTTCTTTTTTCCATAGTAAAATGTTTTTTTTTTTTTTTTTTCACAACATAGTAAAAGGTTTTTTTCTTTTTTTTACAAACATAGTAAAATTTTTTTTTTTTTTTTTTTTTCAAACATAGTAAAATGTTTGATTTTGTTTTTTCCAAACATAGTAAAATTTTTTTTATTTTTTAAAAAACATATCAAAATTTTTTTGTTTTAAAAATAAACATTAAAACGTTTCCAATAGCTTAAAAAATGTTAACCGAGTTAACAAAAGTAGCCAGGACCAAGGGCACTAATCATCCTCCTCTTCTTCATCTGTTGGCCCCAACGTCGCCTGTATGGCCAGCAGCTCGGCCACCAACTCCTTCATTCTTTTTTTTTTTTCATGCACGGTTTTTGGGATAATCCCTGTAAGCAATAGAGAAATAAACATAAATAGGAGTCCCAGACCGGTTTGTATGCTGGAAATAGATTTGGGGTTAATCAAATACATGTAAATGCATGACATATGTCATTCTTCCAAGGGATAAAGTTAATGCATTTCCCACAGGTAAGTCTTTTAACTCCTGACACCGGACCTTCAACATTATTTAATGAAAACCAATAACTATTCCCAAATGATTCTGCACCAGATCAAAGTACATTTTGGAGGTTTTTGGATTACAGCGCCGCCATCTGGACTCTGAAGCATAACACTTAATGAGGAGTGGAGAGTTGGATAAAGTACAGGGGAGTAGGTTACAGTGGTGCGTTGGGAATCCCGAGCATAGCTGGGTTGAGGGAAAGGTCATCACTCACACAATGCATGGCAGCACCTTCCTTTTTTCAATCTGTATCCCATGCTGCCTGTAAATATTGTGCATTCCATATTCCCCAATATTGGTTTTGTTCAGTCTAATAACATGCATTAGATGGGTGAAGGGTGTTTTTCCATGTTTCTAATCTGTAGGTACAGTGTGATGGCTAAGTCTTTGGTTCTTAATACTAGTTAGGGTCCTCTTTAAGCTAACGAAGTGCCCACATGAAAGTGTGAACTACACATTGGCTACGCCTTTAGTTATGTGTGTGTTATTAGCTAAGCAAACATTAATATGAATAATGGCATGGAGACTTACGGAGTTGGTGGCCGACAGATGGCTGGTTGGGGCCAACAGGCTGCCCTTGGTCCTGGCTCTGCTGTGAAGAAGTCCCTGGAGAAACATGTGACATTTGGTTAGTACTTGTAGAGAGTCACTATTCCCAACATATCTGGCTCCCAGTCTGGCTGACATCACTCACCTTCGCCAGGATCGACTTCAAGCATCTCTGCTGCCTCCTCCTCCACTATCTCACCCGCTCCAGAAGCTTCTACAAATACATAATAAAGGATAACTTAGTTTTTGGCCTGCCATGTATATCTTTGTGCCTATACATGAAGAGTGACATACCAGAGCCTTCCCCATGCGTGGCCAGGTATGACTCCACGCCCACGCGCCTTGGCCCCTCCTCTGTGGTAAGGTCCAGGGGCTGGTCTGAGGAGGCCACAGAGGAGGGGTAGGTCCGTCGCCCGGGAGATCCACCACCTTCACTCACAGATGCAGAGTCATGCAGCACTGGTCGGCCTGTACGTCTCCGGGTGCGGCGAATTCTGAAATCCATTTCCAACACTACCAAAGAAAAGTCATTATAAATAAAGGCATAACTTAGACATTTGGAACATATAACATGCAATTGCTTGGTACTTACTTGGGAAATGGATCCCAAAAAACCTCCGCACCCGGGGCATGTGCAGACGCTTCAGGTCCGACCAATGCTGCATGATCTGGGTGTGAGTGAAGGTGGTGCTGGTGACACGGTGGATCTCGGCGATGATCTCCCGGGCGATGTCCCTTTTCTCGCACACATTGGGCGCGAAGTCATACCGGCGCTGAAGCATGATCTGGAAAACATAATGGACACAGAGCTTTTACTTTTACACACAGACCCATATGTGTTGCATCACAAGTTGAGTATTTAATGTCATTAACACACACATTTCGAATGGCCGCCATTTTTGGGGAGTGCCTTAAAGAGGACGTTGACTGTGATTGACAGTCTGGTCTTATGTTATATGTATCACACACCATGTACATACAGATAATAGCCAACATCAAGAATCAGGCCACCTGCATCTATGGCATGTTAGGATGTTTTAAAGATCCAAGATGTAGCCTAATGCTTAGGCTTTTGGCCCACGTGTGTGGCTTCCCGTTGTGTTTTTATGGCTTAGGAAAACAGTGTTCCGCAAACATCCGCATCAAGGTCCGAGACAGGCCAGGTTTGACAGCTCGCCCCGCTACTCCACAGGTTAATTAACTGTTGCTAAGCCGGAGCAATTGGCCGAATTAGGACATCAGCATAGACAGGTGAAAACGTGGCCAGGCTCGGCCCTTGAGGATGAAGTGTGAGGAGCCAGTGATTAAACATTAAGAGACCCCAAACTAGTTCCCAACGCATCATTTACATTTAGGCCATCATTGACTATTCTATTAAAATGCACAGGCAGCCACTTACCAGCATGAGGATCTCTTCCTGTTGACGGGTGAAGATAGTGGGCGCCATCTTTAGTCTTCTTCCAGGCAGCAGATAAGTGAAACCCCAGCGGTTTCCTGGTTCCGCACGAACGTACGTCCGTACGAGCGCGTAGTCGTGCGCATAGGCGTCAGACGCTGGGCGCATGATTTAAAGGTCCCTGCACCCAAAGCTCATTCTCTTTGAGCTTTTGGACAAAATGGCACCAAAAAAGGCAGCAGCTAAACGCGGCCAGCAAAGCCAGACCTCTGAGGGCCCAACAACCAGGTCCCAGCAACGACCGAAGAAGCTAAGGTCCCAGAAGGCCCAGAAGGCAAGTACCACCTCGGCCCCACCAAGGGACACTGGACCCTCCCTTTCCCAAAAAAGGGCCCCAAAGGCACGTGCCCCTGCGGCCAAAAAACAGGCCACAGCAGCCACCACCACCTCTGCCCCCAGAAGAGGCCGCCCAAGGGAGCCCACACCACCCATGCTTTCAAGCCGGGCACTTTGCCAACCCAGGCCCCACAGCAGTGCCCGAAGCACATCCAGCCCACACAGAAGGGCCCGAAGCCCCTCCAGCCCGCACAGAAGGGCCCGAAGCCCCTCCAGGCCGCGCAGAAGGGCCCGAAGCCCATCCAGGGCCAGAAGCCCCTACAGGGCCCGAACCCCATCCAGGGCCAGAAGAACCCCATCCAGGGCCAGAAGCCCAGCCAGGGCCAGAAGCCCCTACAGGGCCCGAACCCCATCCAGGGCCAGAAGAACCCCATCCAGGGCCAGAAGCCCATCCAGGGCCAGAAGCCCCTACAGGGCCCGAACCCCATCCAGGGCCAGAAGAACCCCATCCAGGGCCAGAAGCCCAGCCAGGGCCAGAAGCCCCTACAGGGCCCGAACCCCATCCAGGGCCAGAAGAACCCCAGCCAGGGCCAGAAGAACCCCATCCAGGGCCAGAAGCCCCTACAGGGCCCGAACCCCATCCAGGGCCAGAAGCCCCCGACCTGGCACCAGCCGGGAACAGAGCCCCCGACCTGGCACCAGCCGGGAACCTAGCCCCCCAAGAGGGCCCCGAATTGCAACCATGACCACATCTACACCTGGAAGTTCGGTGGCCAGCCACGCCAGAACACCCAGTCCCTTGGCCAGTCCAGTCCAGTCATTGGGAAGCCACCAATCCGGCCATTCCCCTACCCAGCCCCAGGCCATAATGTCACCACATGTGTCTGCACACATGGAGGAGCAGCCAAGCCAACCATCTGGCCGCACATTGCGCCGCGGCCAGTTGAGTGGGAGATTCTCCCATGACCAAAATATGGCATTGGCTAGTGGCCTTACATTATACTATGACGAGCTATATGGGAGCAAATCCAAACACACCACCAAGCAGCGCAAGATGGAATTGTTTGAAACCATCCTCCGACAAGTAAATGCAGCGGGGGAAGAGAGGAAAGATGTGTCCCAAATACAGAAGAAAATCTCTGATCTGAAGTATGCTGTACGGCAAAAAGAAATTAAAAGGCATAATTACAGGTAAATAAATGTTTTCGCTAAATATAATGTTTGGGATGTGCTGTATGCCCCTTTTCTGAATACCAAACGATTTTCTCTTTTCAGCATGAAAACTGGAGGTGGCTTTCCATCTAAATTGGAGTTTACCCCTGCTGAGGAGATTGTGCTTGGACTTCTCCATCCGGTCGCGGTCGGTGGACATGCTGGTCTAAGGGACACAGACTCCCCGACCCGTACCCACGGTGAGTACTCTTAAATCTGCATGTTTGCCTGTTTGCTAAATAATCTACAGTTCACTAGTAACAAGATAACGGGATGCCCCTATGGTTTGCCTTGCTTGGCCTCGCACTACTGTGGCTGTTTGTGTCCTCTTTTGGTCCCTGGGAATCACACATTTAGGCCCACAGCCATTATGGCAAAGATCAAATGTCCAATTGTATTGTTAAAGTCATGAAGTTTCGCAAGATAAGTGAGATATTTTGAAGCAATCACAAAACACACATCATTATGTATGGCTTGCCTTTTGGTTGTGTGAGTTGTGTTTGAGTTAACTATTTAATTAGCCAACCACAAACATATGTGACCAAGAGCAGCGAGACTCAACTGGCGGCCCGGGGTCCCAATGCGGACCTTGCCACCACATTCAAGGACCCCTGCCCAGACAGCCCTGCACTCAGTTACTTCTGTGTTGACGTGCTCAGAGCTGCCCCCTTGATCGGCCATGTAGTGGTTGGTCTCCTGCCCAATGTCATGGCTCCGTGAAACATAGCATTGCAATATGAAGTACTGCCCAGGAAGTGGCATTGCAAGGTACACAGTAACTTATTTAAATTTTCACTGGCCACAATCGTGTCCCGCTGCCCCTGCTCTGGCCCATGTGCCACAGTCCCCCCATGCCCCCCCCCCACATAAGCCCCATACATTTGTAACAGATTGGCTCCATCCATCACATCACCATCAATACGTTAACTCCCCCCTTTAGACATCCAATCCCTGTCCCCTCAGCTCTGGCCCATCCAGCCCAGGAAGGGCAAGCAGCCTTTATTAGTTGGCACTTTGAAAGCTCAAGCCCCTCCACCAGTGTCTTTATTTTTAACTAGACACCCCCTGCGTCAGCACCATGGCCAGACATTCACCTCTCACCACATACCTTTAAATGGGCGTTTAAAACAATTGTTTGAGTACCCCGGACCTAGCGAATGGTAGGCTAAATCCAAAAATGTGCCCTGAAAGTTGGATGCTGAATGGGTACACTTCATGACTTAGAACTGAGGTCACTTAGCAGTTTGTCCGAGCCATTGCACCTCTGTAAACTTGCGTGGGTTTGAACAAAGGTCACCATTGCTCTAGAGTTGAATAATATTACAAATAGAGCTATATTTGATTACCTATCCAAAAAAAGGTTATGTGTGTGTGTTTACGTGGTATTTTTTTCTCTTCTTCAGCCCAGCATGATCCCTCAGCAAGGGTAAACTCACCCCCCAGTTTGGTTATGCCTACCAGGTCCGTACAGCATCGGAGCCCAGATCAGAGATTTTCGGTAAGTTTATTTAGTAGCATAAATACTAACAAGTGCTTAAGAATGTGTTAAACTGTTGAAATCCTAAATTGGGACGCAAACTTAGCCTTTTTTTTTTTGATATGTCCCTACAGACCCGCACACTCATGGAAGAGATCCAGGACATGGAGGAAGATGATGATGTCTCCGTACAGGGCACGTCGGATGAACTCCCCCTGGGTCCCAATTTGGAACTGCTCGATAATGTTTCTCTGGCCAATCCTCAGCAGCAGAGTGAATCTCCATCCATTGTGCTTGCACATGGGGAGACTGACACTACAGTCCCCAGTGTTCACTCTGCTGCTGAGGATTTGCAAAGCAGGCCGGTTGCTGTTGAGGGTACGACACCACGCGGCAGGGCACGCCCAAGAGCCAGGGTAATTGTGCGGCGGACGCCATTACGCCGCCCCACAATTTCCCAGGGGAGGCAGAGTGCCCTGCTTCAATTATGGACCCAACAAAGGGACTCTTATGACGCCCAGCTCGTTACAGAGCGTGAGCAAAGGCATGCCGACATGGTGAACATCCATACCAGTCTACAGGGCATCCTCGCGGAGTTGCGTACCCTCAACAGCAACGTGGCCAATTCAAGTAATGGCATCCAGTCAGCCATGGCTGAGATGACCAATATGCAGAGAAACATTGTGGAGCAGTTTCAAATTCACAATGCTGCCATGGCCCAGGCTAGGTCCCATTCCCATGGACCTCCACCTGGACCTCCACCTGGGTATTATGGGCAGCCACCCTATTAAGCCATGGGTGTGTGGGACATCTTTTCTCTTAACCCCCACTGTATTTACTTGTCCTTTGAGGTTTCAAACAATCCATTTTGTGTTGCTCTGGCAGGTTGTGTTTTGTATTTGCTCCCATATAGCTCCTTAGAGTAATGCTTAAGGCCACTAGCCAATGCCATAGGTCTATGTGGAGTTTATCTGGCCACTTATGGCTTTACCTATGTATTTGGTTGGTGCTCCTCCTGTTTGCAGACATGTTTGTGTGACATTATGGCCATGCCCAAATATCCCTGGGCACAGGCAATATTAATGACTGGACTAGGCTGGCCTTTGGACTGGGTGTCCTTGTTTGGTTGTGCCACTCACTTCCAGGTGTAGATGTGCTCGATGTTTTTTTTAATGTTATCCATTTGTTACCACAGATGTATGTGGTCTGATTTCTGTTAACCACTCTAATTTTTCATTTGCAAAGTAAAACAAAAATTTAACTTCCAATACTTGTGGCGTTTTTAGTGGGAAGACTTTTGTAACAGCTTGGCCTAAACCAGATAATTTTGGTTGGAAGAGGTGTAACAATGCACAGCGAAAGCTAAGGAAACTACATGAAATACATTAGGCAACAATTAAGGTCGAAATGTTTTACTTAGAGGTAATGCCACATTAGGGCAAAACAACATATGTTTCCAAAAGGATAACACAGACATACAGAATGGTGAGACAGGGAAAAAAGTTAACTAAAATGCTGGCTGATCAGGTTGGCTCTAACAGATTGGCCAGACTCACTGGGGGGCCCCTCAAAATTCTCGGCTTCATCCTCGACGGCTGAAGAGGGCAGGCTGTCCACATAACGTGGGACACGTTCCAGGATGGCAAAATTGTGCAAAACAGCACATGCCATTATAATGTCGATCACTTTCTTGGGATCATATTGCAGGGCCCCCCCAGTATGGTCAAGGCAACGAAAACGTGTCTTCAGCAGACCAAAGGCCCTCTCCACAACAGCCCGGGTCTTGCGATGCGCACGGTTATACGCTTCCTGAGAGGCATCCTGGGGCCGCAGCACAGGCGTCATGAGCCAGGGTAGAAGTGGGTACCCGGAATCACCTTAAACAGAGAATTACATGTAATCAAAATTAAAAAGGCAACACAACCAACACCAAAAAATTCACAGATATCATAATGATGTAAGGTAAAGTGTTCCCCAAAAAAAACAGGGCACATTAGGGCCCCCAAAAATTGCACTAAGGTATAACCTAAATAAAAATGGAACTTCTATATACCAATTAATTAACAAACATCTGCACGGCCAAGGGTATTTGTATTTTACATATATTTGTAGTTTTCAGACATGTTACAATTAGGATGCTGCTGAGGGCCTATCCACATTTCTCTTGAAACTACAATGTATGCATTTTAAGTCCACTTTGACAATTAACGACCAATAGTACAAAAGGGAGCCAAATGTCAAAGATCCCTAGCCACATTTCTCTGGAAACTACAATGTATGCAGTTTAAGTCCACTTTGACATTTAACGACCAATAGTACAAAAGGGAGCCAAATGTCAAAGATCCCTAGCCACATTTCACTGGAAACTACAATGTATGCAGTTTAAGTCCACTTTGACATTTAACGACCAATAGTACAAAAGGGAGCCAAATGTCAAAGATCCCTAGCCACATTTCACTGGAAACTACAATGTATGCAGTTTAAGTCCACTTTGACATTTAACGACCAATAGTACAAAAGGGAGCCAAATGTCAAAGATCCCTAGCCACATTTCACTGGAAACTACAATGTATGCAGTTTAAGTCCACTTTGACATTTAACGACCAATAGTACAAAAGGAGCCAAATGTCAAAGATCCTTGGGTATAAACTCCAAACCAATATATTTAGGCACAAGGAACTTACAGACATCCTAACTAAAGGGAAAACATTCTGAAGGCCAAAGCGAGACAAGGATTTTTTGGGTAAGTTCCTAATATATGAGCCAAGAAAAAGGCAGTTGGACGCTTCTGTCAAGTTTTCCAAAACAAACAGATCAACAAATACAAGATTAATGCCACATTTAATAACACACAAATAGGACACACTTACCAAGCAGCCATGCCCCCGAAAATTCACCTGCCTCAAATCTCCGAAACAACCCAGATCGCCGGAGGATATAGGAGTCGTGGGACGATCCGGGGTAGCCGGCAAGGACACTCATAAACCGCATATCCGGACCAACCACGGCCTGGACATTAAGTGAGTGTCCCATTTTACGATTCCTTAAGGCAAAAACATACAAAAAGGGTAATTGATATTTGACCCAAACTAATAAATTAAACACAAAACATGTCTGCACTCTATTGGGAAATACTAATGAAAAGCCGAGATAAAGCAGCTACACAAATGAGGGATAAACAAATATGCTGCCGCAAAGTAAAACAGGTTACATGACACGTTGGGCAACATAATAACCAATCTCAATACCTATATATATACTCGTCGGCTGCCCTAGGTACGAGTGCCACATGTGTGCAGTCAATTGCACCAATAACGTTGGGCATGTCGGCCACATTATAAAACCCAAGCTTAATGGCGTTTCTGGCTGCCATATCATCAGGAAAATAAATATATTTTTGAGTTATGGCAGCCATGCCTTCCAAAAATTTAGATAGTGCGCGGCTCAGCGTAGGCTGTGACATCCCCACGGAGAGGGCACCCAGCCTCTGGAACGAGCCGTTCGCCAAAAATTGCAGGCAGCCAAGCATCTTGGTCATACCTGAAATTGCATGCCCCTTCCTTGTGGTGCGGGCTAACCATGGCCGCAGCTCACTATATAATTTATGGAGGGAAGCGCGATTAAGCCTGGTCAGCTCGAACAGCTCAACATCATTCATGCTATCGATGTTCATGCGACGACGCAGGGGCAATCTGCTCTCAGACATCTCGATCAACTCAATGCCAAAAAGCATAAGCCCTTGATGTGCCACAAACTCGCTCCGCTCCATCCTACTCCCGAGGCCAAATAGCTGCCGGCAAACATTTCGTAAAGCAGCTCTTTAATGGGCTTCAAAACAATTAGCAATCACCTCTCTGAATTGGGCGCAAGCCCATGTGAAGGACGTAAAAAATAGGATCGGACGCAAATAATACGATTTGGACGGGAAAAACACACGAACTAACGCAAATAATACGATTTGGACGGGAAAAACACACGAACTAACGCAAATTATACGATTCTCGTACGAAATGCGTATGTTCATATACGTCTATGCGCGAACGATCGTACGAATACGAAATGGCCCAAAAAACCAGAAAAAATGACAAACACCCACCCAAACTTACGATTCTCGATACGAAATCACTTAACTTTTGCTCTTTGAATCGAGGGGATTGTCAGCAAACAACGTACATTTATGTTCCCCCTCACACTCCACCCCCCAACATCCCTGCTTAATTAATTGTTCCTGCCATTAGTTCTATAGACAACACAAATAATAATGGCAAGGACAACCCTGTTGAGTACCCCTGTATATATTAATAGACTAATTAAAAGTCTAATTAATAGACTTTGACTCAAATAATTTATTCTTTTAACTGCATGAGGATCCCTATATACATTCTTCAAAATATTTTGGAATGTAGTTTCAAAACCTTGTCTTCCCAAAGCATAAAACATATAATTCCAAGACAACGCTGCAAACACTTTATGTAGATCTAATGAGAGAAGCATAGCCCTTCTTGCTCCTCCTGGATTCCAATTAGTTTGAGCTGCAGAAATCAAATCAATTACTCTTCTGGTCTTATCCGAGGCCTTTCTTCCTGGCATATGACCCACCAAATCAAAATAAATATACTAAGCTGAAACGAGTTAAGCCTTAATGCCAATATTTTAGTAAGAAGCTTCAAGTCAGTATTTATAAGGGAAATGGGTCTATAATTATTACAATCTCCTGGATGTTTTCCTGGCTTTAGGAGGACACTAATGTGTGCTTTATTTAAATCCCCCCAATCTCACTTCATCAGTCTTCTAAATTTAAACCATAAAGCAAGATGAGGTGATCAAATTTGTAGGAATGTTTAAGAATAAATGTTAGCAAAACCATCAGGTCCAGGGGCCTTGGAAAGCATTAGTTGCTTTCCGTCCATCTTGAATAAAAATCATCTACTTTAAATGTATTAAACTGGATTACAGGATTACTAGTATATTTCCCTTAAGATAATATCAATTTAGTAAAGGATGTAATTTGCTTCCTGGTGGTTAATCCACTTGCAAAAGGTGCCCATATTTTATCTCCTTGGTGATAAAACTTATGTTTATTCCATGTTAACATTTTTTCAGCTTTGTAGTAAGAATCAGGTTAGGGTTAGGGTTAGGATCCCTTAAAAATTATTCATTTAGTCTCCATCTCGAAGAGCATGGCTTAAGTCCCACAACCACCAGGGGAATAATCAGTACAAGAGACTTCCTTTATAGAACAAGACAATACTTTGGGAGTAAATCTGGGTCTTATTAAAATATGGTCAATCCTTGAAAATGTATGGTGAGCCTCAGAGAAAAGGGTGTAGTCTGTAGAGTTAGGATTCATCTCTTGCCATGTATCTATAAGATCCTGAGAGTGTATGAGCTTAGCAAATTTGATAATGGCTTTAGATATGAGACACCATGCAGCCAAACATTTATGTTTTGTCTCTTACTGCATAAAGAGCAAGGTTGGAATCCAATTTGGACTTCTGCCTTACTAATAATATCCTCAAAAAGTTGTTTAAAAAATGAGATCTGACGCCTGTTAGGAGAGTAATAAAAGAGACTACCGAGTCTCCAATCTTTCTCCTAACCAACAAGAAACTACTATATTCAATTGTGTCCATGCATATAAATGGAATTCTGTTGGCTATTGCCACCCTTCACTTCTTTAAACGGCTGTTAACCATAAAATAGGTTTCTAAACCTATGATTTATTTTTTGGAACCCGTAAAATGGGTCTCATGTAGCATGACTATGTCAGCCTCAATAGAACCATAATAACGAAGTGCTTTATCTCTTTAAATGGTTGGATTAAAACCCTGAATGTTGTGAGAAATCACTCTATTAACTAAACTTGCCATTAATCACATCCCAAAATAGGCCTCTCTAAAAAGAAATACCAAGTTAAAAAACACATTCCCATTTCACAAAGTTAAGTGGTAAACAAAAATAATAAAAATCAGACACACACAAAAAACATTTTGACATTTTGACACAAAAATGAAATTACAAAAATTTTTATCAGAACCAAAAAATTACCCAGTACACATACTACGACGAACACCTAAGTGTTCTACAAAAGAGTTGAGTCACAAGATCCCCTCCCCCAGAAAAATGGGTTAACCTGTGAATCAGGCCTTCCCCCAGGCGTTTGTCCACCATGCAGGCCTATCTGAAAAAAAGATTAACCCTTAAGACAAATAAAGTCTAATCATTTAATGAAGTGTTTTCTCAAATATATATAAAACTATAATTTCTATAGTACTTAAACCGGACCAACAGCCTGGCACAGTTGGAAAATAAAGGTAGCAGCCATTTGGTACTTTCTCTCCCAACTGACATAACTGAAATGCACAGCAACAGGAAGTCCAGTACGACTTCCTGTTTGCAGGTGGCCTGCAAGCCCATGAGCGACCATCTTTTTTTTTTTAATTTACCACAGCATGTGTTAGAAAAAGGTAAATTAATTTTTATGTGCAGTAGCCAAAATTGTCCGGGGGGGAGGATGCATATGAGCACTGTTTTGTTGTGTCGGTCTGATTTAATTCATTTTTGACTGTTGGTCCGCTTTAACTATAAACTATACAGCTCTGTTTACACCTCTCCCTTGTGATAAGACCGTGCATTTTGTAACTATGCCATACGCTTCACTTTTGATGTGCTGCACCACTTAAAAAAAATTGCGTTATACATGCCCTGCATCCATGCCACCACAGACCACCACTGACTTGCGCTGTAACAATGTTGCACTGAAAAAGTTGCACAATGCAGTGCAAATGTGTGAACTATCCTATCTTGAATAATGTGCAGTGTTTTCTCTGAAGTATTCATAACTGTAACCTAGGTTTACTATGAGTATTCATTCTCTTGTCCTCATAATCCTAAACTAAATGTTTAGAGTAGAAAGTGATATAATCTTCTTCCATTCAGGTATCCATATTGGAACCCTTAGAAGAGCTCCTAAATTTATTCTTCTTCCATAAAGGAAAAAGAGGTTGAAGTTTAGCCTTGCTTTAATAAGATTCTCCCAGGCTAAATGATATTATGTCAAGATCAAAGAATAAATCTTCTCCCTCAGAAAAAGTTGCAAAGGAATAACTTTTGCCTTTAAAAGTAAAGTTAAATCGAAAGGGGAAAGCCCATCTGTATTTGATGTTCTTCTGAATCAACTTAGTCAAAAGCGGTTTAATTTCTTTTCTTTTTCGGATTTTTAATGGATCAAGATCATAAAAATGTGGATTGCACCTGTGAGGCATTCAGGATGGCCTTTCACCCTAAAATAATATTTTCTAGATCTATTTTCTTAGCCCTCCGTTTTGGTTCTAGCCCGGGGGGGCGCCCATCAATTGCCTTACAGTAAGCACTTGTCTGTTATGTGTTGTTTTTGTCTGCTCTCCTATTTTGAATACCCTTGATCAGTTTGCACAGGTTTTATTTGTGATGGAAGCACTGGCACTTTAATAGTTGATAAGGTAGGATAGTATTTACTTAATGGCAGCATATTAGATTTAACTTTGGTTTAGGATAGGTTATGCACATAAATTATATTTTCTGTAAAAGTTTTATTAAACCACTGTAGACCGCATATATATATTTATTGACTGTATCACATTGTATTAACTATAAGGCAGTGCGCCCCCTGGTGTCTAAACATGCATATGGCTTGGTAATAGTGTTTTTAATATGGTTTTAATTTTTATTACAATAAAATGAATTGATAAATGTATTTCTTGAGTGCAAGAGTAAGTCTCTGTTTGGGGAAACGGAAGGGTGTTTTGAGGTCACCCTACATAAAATATTGTGCAGTCTTGTGCATTAACCCCACAGAGCAGTGCACCTGTACAGATAGTGGCCGGTGCTGCCCACATTCTTTTGCCCTTGCCCAACGGGCGTGAATTAGTAGCCCTCCGTTTTAGATTGAGATTGGTCTATCTGATGCTGAATTGATCCCATAATCTCATGTTGATTGATTTGTGATTAATTTGCTCTAAATTCTCAAAATATGCTTTCAAATCAGTAGTCAGACCCAATAAGGAATATTGTGTGCAGTTACCCCGGAGTATACCCTGGAATGGAACCATAACCCAAGGGCATCCACTAAGTTTAGAGAAAAGGCCCTTTCTCCAATGACATAGGAGGGGATTCTTCTCTGTAAAAGCAGTGAGACTATGGATATGCCAGAGAAGGTAGTCATAAAGAATACACTATAAAAGTTCAAAAAGTGGCCTGGATGCCTTCCCTGCTTGTAATAACATAACCATCTATGGCTACTAGACCACTAATAAACAGGCTGAAACAGCTGAACAGTCTTTGAGATGCCTCGCTTTGGGAACCCCCACATCCCGCCCACTCCACTTACTTTCCACCATTCTCATGGTGCATGTGCAGACTCTTGTCCAATCAGCGCTTTTTGCTGTGCATTAGTATTCACGGCATAAAACGCTGATTTAGACTAAGCATTGGTAATAGGTTTGGGAGCGGCTGCATTTCAGCAACTGAAATTGCAATCAAATGTAGACATTCCCTCTAAAGGTATCTATGTGATTGCCTCGGCACAGGGATTAAAAAAGTTTTGGGTATAGACACAGAACAACAAGGGCAATAGGGAACTCATTCTTCATTCATAACTCCAGACGAGATGTGGACAGACTATTACAAGCATGAGTTAAAACACTCCTACTCCTCAACCACAAGAAGGACAAATCCAGCATGAAGGGGCATGGCCACAATATTTTCGGATTCAGATGGGAAGGTAATGGTAGATAACCTTCCAAAGGGACAAGCAATAATCAAAGCATATAGATCCAACAATGAAGTTACATCAGTAGACGTGTCACAGGCAACTGACAAATGATTTTATGGGAAAAATTTGAACAAACATTTTTTACAGGTTTCTCTTAGTGTGTTCAAGATAAAAAGCTCACTCAGATGTAATATTCAGTTCACACCCGAAAGCACACCCAAAGGTAAACTTGCTTCACAAGATCTTTAGCATAACTACAATTGTCTGACATCACATAGGCATATTATATAACATACAATATGAACTCTTACCTCTTTTTTTCATTTTATTTACACGTTTTGAGTTGCTTGAAGAACATGGACAATACCCTTCACATTTCACAGTTATTTGTTTACCAAGGATGCAGGCTTGATATTCTAATTTACACTGAAACATTAAAACAAATTACTTTTAACAAACAGACCTTGCACAAATTATATATATTGTAGGCATTGAACAAATCTCTGCCTATTTCATGAAACCAATGTTCTATATTGATCGCTTTGTATTTAGGGTATTTTCATGCCAAACCAAAGTTGTTGGCCCTATTGTTTAAAGTCCTTGTCCAAACACACACTATCTTCCTCCCACCGTATGCCTCTCAGGAAGAGTATAAAAAGAGCCATTTCAAATCTCAAAATTTGAGATTATATGCATATAATCTGAAGCAGAATAAAACCACCAGCAACGGCCCACAAATCTTTTAGATTCTGGCAGCTGGCTCCCCCCCTCCCCCCACCGGGCATCCTGGTCATCTGATTTGCCTGAAAGATGTAAACACGGCAAAGGCTCTGCGGGGTGGTGTGCCCGCGCTTGTGCCATAAGAACAAGAAAGAGATGTGCTGTACTGAGCATTCTGGGGGGTTTCACACAGTAGGGCATCCCAGTTCAGAATGCGCACCAGGGAATGGGACAGAACTCGGGAAAGTCAAATTCCTGGGTTTTGTACCGCTTTAAGGATAAATATTGGAGCCCTTCTATGGCTTCTACCCTTCACTACAAGAAATGGAGCAAAGGCACATGGGACAAATATCAGGTGAGTTCCTTGTTGCTTTATTATTGTTCAATTAACAGTTGCGTTGAATATTACAATACCAAAATCCATAGCTTACCAGAGCAGGACTAGGAAGGAATTTTGAATCTAGCAAGAAGTCAGAGATAACTGATTAAAATATTTCATGGATTGATATAAGCATATTTCAGTGCAAGTTTAAAAGTTATTAAACAGTTTAAAAATCCTGTGTGAGATTTTTCATTATCTCCAGCTTATAAACCTACACTAAGGATAAAAATTCCCTGAACAGCACTTCAGCATTTGAGTAATTCTGCTTGTTAGACCTGAGTTCTAGTGGAATTATATCTCAGAACTTTCCCTCGCTCCAGACTCTGGTAAGCCATCTTATACACATAAATTGGAGGCGAACATGGTGAGGGCCTAGAGTATCAGGGCTGGGGGAAATTTTGGGAAAGCTTAGCTAGATTGAGACTAGTTTAGACTAATATGAAGGTTCTTCTCATGTGGTATATGGTCTCCACTAAACTGGTAAGATTTCTTCCAAATTATTTGGTGTGTTTTTTAGGATGCGATACAGGCAGTTCATCCTGTCACATATGTGGGATTGCCTAAAGGTTCTCACCTTGTGGACACAAGCTTACCAATTGATTTACACTTGGAGGGGGGAATTGGAAAGAGTCCTTTGCATTTATATGTACTGCTGTCAAAAAGGCTATTGCAAAAGTCTGGAGGTCAAAGAGGTTTAAGATAGACTCTCTCTGTATATGGGAAAATAGCAGCGATCTTGTTTGAATTTGGTCACTTCAGTAAGATCTGGGAGCCATATATGGCCCAAATTCATCAGATTGGGTCTGTCTTACTTTGATTGTTTAAATATGTCAGGGTTCCCTTACTCTGTCCCTGCCTCAGTGTCTCGATGACTCTTATGTGTGAGGAATGAATGTGTATGTTGTTAATTGTATGTAAGTCTGTCTCTTTGTCTTGGTAGAGGTCTATAAACTATACGAAATAAAATGATTAGGGATGAGCGAACCGATTCGGACGAACCGGAATTCGCTCCGAATTTCAGGGAAAATTCGATTCGGCACGAACCCGAATTTTTTTTGGTTTGTGCCGATCGAATTTTCCCTGAAATAAAAAAAAAAAATGCCGGCATGGTGGGAGCGGGCAGGCCGGCTGCGCTGTCAGCGGGCCGGCTTCCGCCGCCCGCTGACAGCGTAGCCGTCCTGCCCGCTCCCACCATGCCGGGATTTTTTTTTCAGATGAGCGATTCGTGAAAGTTTGATTCGGGCGAACCCGAATTTCTTGGGGAAATTCGGCGAGTCGCCCGAATCGAACTTTCAAGAAGTTCGCTCATCTCTAAAAATGATATCAGTAATAAGTTATGAGGTTGAAATGATTGATTAAGTGATTACAGTACTATTTGACTATTTTACCTTAATAACTAACTTATGCTGAACCTATGCTTTGATTAAATTATAAATGCGATATGTAAGCACACCTCTTATTGCGATGATTTGTAACTTGATTAGGCCAACGCTGTTTTGCCTGTTTTTTCAGCTGTTTTTTTTACCTACATTTTTTATTTAATGAAGATCTATTGAAACCAAAAAATCCTATGTGTGCTGCACATTTATCTCTAAGGTGCAGGGCTTGATTGTATGCACTTGGCATTAATTAAAAAAAAAAACAGACCAAAAAGAAAGTACACACCTCAAGCTTTCTAGGCATCCCAGGCTTGTTGATGTGGGTGTAGTTTTCTGGAAGTAATTATATTTTTTCCTCTACTTAGCTCTGACCCTCAGCTACTGTGTCCCATGCAACTGTGTTCCTCGCTGATCCGATGACAGATGCTGTGATTGGTGGAGGGTGTGGGGAGGCAAGGGATCAGAATAACCCTGCCCCAACTCTCTGCCAAGCACCGCATCTGAAGTCCCTGGCACCAGAGCAGAAATGATGGGGCTAGCGGGAGAGATGGAGGCAGCGGTGAAGGGGGCCTCTCCGCGGAAGAGGAACCCCAGGTGAGGAGGACACCCAGTGGGAGGGATCACAGGTGAAGGTGAGTACATTTTTTTTATTTATTTATTTCTTAAAGATGGTGGAGGAAGCGAGGGGGCTCTTTCGGGCCTTCTCCTGGTGCCAGAAGAGCGAGGTGAAGTGAAGACACATCCAGATTGATCAAATGATGTCTTTAATGTAATAAGGTTATCTGTTATTTGTTTAATTTTCTATTTGTGTTATAAAAGAAAACAATTTTCCATAGCAACAATATGTTGACTTTAGCTATGTACACCAAAGTGGTGATTTCGAGTATATATCATAGACTTCCTCACTCTAGCTTGCTAATCATCTGATTAACTAGGTCAAATAGGAAGCGGCGGCTCCACATAGATATTTTATCAACCATAGGATCCGTAGTCTAGAACCTGAATGCTCCACTAACGGCCGTGGTGGAACAAAGGAAGGAAGGACTTCCCTGTGTTTATGACTTACATGCGATTTGACCATCTGGAATTTGTGAGTGCATTTTAACTATTAAATATTTTTACATATTTTATTACGGAGTTGCACTAGATTTTTGTGTTTTCTCTTTTAATCCATGCTTGAGACCTATATGGGATGTTCAAAAATATGTTACACAACTGAAGGATAATAATCACAACGTAGCTGTCCCACATTGGTGGAATTTACCTTGAGGCTTCTTTACCAGTTTTATTGGGTAAGCACATATCCAAAAGGTGGTGGGCACAAGTGTCAAGATCAACTATTTTATGTGCATGCACCGTGGGATACCTATTTTTGGACTTTAATTCACTGTTTAAAAGAACATTGTTCTAATTTGCTCTGTGCCTTATATATACGTATTACTGTGGGACTTTGATTGGATGGAAAGTCTGGCACGTTGAAGCAATTGAGTTTGACTAGTTTTATTTGATGGATCATTGGAGAACTTAATTTTTAGCGCTGTGTTTTATCAAGTTATATGTTTAACTAAGAACATGGGTGACTGGTTTAACCCATTCTGCTGAAATTCAACTTTCTCATTTTGGAATGATCACAGTCTTGTGTGCCAGTAGCAAGGGTTAATGGCTCATCTAAATAGGTAATAAGACTGCCTAGAATTAGCCAAAAATGCTAAAGAGTTCACCTGTTACTTTAAAAGAATTATGGGACTTGTAGTACATTGTTTTTACTCAGGGCCATGAAAACCACTCCCACTGTAGCAAAACAGAGTTCCAGGAATATGAAAATCAAAGAAACAGCACGGTGATAAGTAAATCACAGGTCTGGAGGCACAATCCTAACGCAAATATTTATTTTACAAAACAATAAGGCTGAACACCAAAAACATGCCAAAAAGGGAGTTTTACTCTAAGCATCAAGGGTAGTTACAGGTGTAGAAAGAGCAGATGTATTGTATTGTATTCAAAAACACACTAAGGCCCTTATTTAACAAGGGATAGCGAATGGTGAGCGAACGGTAATGACGCTCACCGCCACGAGAACGCCGGCTCCCCTCCTGCTTAGCGACTGACAGAGCGCCAGATAGCGAATCATTCATCATTATTCCAGCCTCACCCCACAGCGCCAGCGAGCGACCTTGAACAGCGACAGGTATGACCTCTCGCTACCTGGCGCTCTCCAATGCATTTCAATGGAGCTAACTTTAAATATTCATAATTAATTGCTATTAATTTTTTTTTTTTTTTTTAATGTCAAAAATTCTGTGACCACTTCTGCAATGTTAGATTTTTTTTTTAAGCTAAAAAAAAAAAAAAAATTTGTGCAGAATTGATATTACAGGTCTGATATTAATGTATTCATATTACAAAATGTTTTGAAAAACATGTTTTTTTTTTCTAAAAATATGGTTGTTTGGGGGTTAAAAAACTACTTTAAACCCATCGCCGCCAGCGCTCTGGGGTTTAAACAAGCATTTCACAGCGCGAGAATTTTTGGAGCGTGATTTGTTAATGAATATGTTGGGAGCCATTCGCTACGGCCGTTCGCTGTCATGCGCTCCCATACAGCGCGGAACCTGTCAAACAGCGACTCATAACCCCGTATTCAACATTACCACACACCGACTGAGTCGCTGTCAACAGCCGAACAACGGCCAAGCACAGCGAATACTAGCGGGCGCTGTGAAAATAACGCTACTGTCGCTCATCTGTCGCTACCTGGCGCTATTAATGAATCAGCCTGTCTTTGATAAGATAGATCATATGGGGTTGCGCACATACAGGTAGATATTTATGACTATTATAATAGACTACTATAATATGACTATTATAAACTACTATGAATAGACCATTAAAGTGCAATGTTAAATATCAGGTAATAAAAAATCCTGGCCGAGGGATTAAAAACTGATAAAAAAGGACTAGGATCACCTAGGATCTAATATAATAATCCGTGCACACAAAATAGCTTTTGATAAACAAATTCTTTGTTTTATCAACAAACAAGCATAGAAATAAGTTGTGTATGTCTAAAAAACAAGTCCATTAACAACCGTGTTGCATTTTCATTTAATCCACTGTGTGCATAAAGTCACACTTTGGCCCTTATTTAAGAAGGGATAGCGTCAGGTAGCGCCTGGTTAATGAGAGGTAGCGACAGGTAGCGACTGGTGAACGCCGGACACGGCACGCAATTACACATTTATCAAGCAGAATCTGTTTAGCGACTGGGATAGCGCCATGTAGCGTCTGATTCATCATTTTCACAGCCTCAGCGAACAGCGCCGGCGTTCAGCCTTGCGCAGCGCCAGGTATGACCTCTCGCTACCTGTCGCTCCCCTATACATTTCAATGGACGATCCTTTTCTTCTCTTTAAACTGTTTTTTTTTTTTTTCCCAAAAAATCACAAATAATTCTGTGACCTCTTCTGGCATTGAATAAGCAGGTTTTTCATAATTTTTTCATTTTTTTATATATTTCCTCAGAAATGACATTACAGGTCTGCCATTAAAGTGTTCATGTTACAATGTTGCTACAATATAATTCCATATGTTTTCGCTTTGTTACTAGGGGATAGATGCTGAAAAACAGACTTTAAACACACCGCCTCCTGCGCTCTGGGCTTCAAACAACTATTTTTCAGCACCAGAGATTTGTGAGGCTGTTTTTTTGCTGAATATGGTGTGAGTCGGTCGCTATGAGCAGTCGCTAACATGCGCTCCCATGCAGCGCTGTACTGGTCAAATAGCGACTCCTCACAATGTATTCAACATTACTGAACAGCGACTGAGTCGCTATAAAGTAGCGACTCACGGCCGAGCACTGCGACTACTAGCGGGCGCTCTGAAAATGTCGCTACAGACGCTCATCTGTCGCTACCTGCCGCTAATGATGAATCAGCCTCCCCGTGTGATTCCCAATCACCAAAAACAAAATTGTGCACATACCAGATTTCAAAGGGGAAAATGTGCTTAGGTCCTCTTCATCAACATAACATCAACAATGTCTATCTTCTTTCCAATTCCAACAACACACAATAAGCAAACCAGTAATTGTAGGTCTGCTTTAATGGGAATATAATAGCTTCAATTTAGCTCCGCAATAACTCACTCCAAAAACCACTTTAGTGCAAGGCTCCCACATTTATTATATCAATTGATAGCTCATAAAACAAATAGAGACGCTAACAGCGTGATATTGTAAAAATCAGCACATTTCAAATAGATCTTTCAATTATGTTCACCAGAAGACAACGGGTTAAAGCACTTTCAGTAAACCATAGCCACAACAGGGGGGGGGGGGAGCAGGATGTGAACCTGAAAGCTCCTTGTAATCTGCTGAAGTTCCCTCTTGCACGGACACCGCCAGCCTATTCCCACGGCCGTGGGAGCCGGCAATGCTCATGGCTAAAGAGCAGAGTGCAAAAGTAAAATGTAGCTTTGTCTCGTACTTCCGTGTGCCACCCCAGACTAGTTTCGTCGGTATGACTTGTTCACTGGGCGGCACACGACAGGCAGTACATCTGTTAAGAGGGGGGCCTGACAGGTATCATGTGACCCCAAGATTTTAACCCTTTATTTACAAACAATGGCAAAAAGGGGCCAAATCATGCTTTCCCTCTAATTGATACAGTTAAAAATATCTTAAAACCATTAAATACATATTATGACCTTAAACGACCGGCAGGTCCTTCCTATATACTGTAGGCCGCTTTTTACTTTCGCCCTCCACTCTTCAGCCACGAGCATTGCCAGCTCCCACGGCCGGGGAATAGGCTGGTGGTGCCGGTGCAGGAGGGAACTTCAGCAGATTGCAAGGAGCTTTCAGGTTCACATCCTGCTTCCCCCTGTTGTGGCTATGGTTTACGGAAAGTGCTTGTTGTCTGTTGTCGTTGTCTTCTGGTGAGCATAATTAAAATATCTATTTGAAGTTTGCTTATTTTTACAATATCATCAATTGATATAATATATATGGAAGTCTTTTTTGCTGCCAGCATTTTTTTGTGATGGACTAATGGATACTTCCATTTTTACATGTGAGTAATAAAGCTTGGATTTTTTTTTTATCACTACTGGAGCAGGAAAATAAATTTATTATACTCACATATCCATTGAGCCTATACCAAATGTACCAAGTCTGCTAAGTACACAAACTAGCCCCTAGCCTTCCAAATTACGGCCCGTTGCACCAGTCACTGGAGTGGTGAATTCCAAATACTGTGTAATGGCTCCACTACCCAATTCTGTATCCACTTGCATTATGCAAACAATCTAAGATCATCATGCAGGCAAGGTTCTATCACTGCAGCTTTAAAATTATACTCTTAAATCTATACAAAGGCATTTTACAATCTCTTCCTTAACCTCCTATTTTGCTACTACATGCTGAAGCCCTCTTCTCTATGCAAGTCTGATTAGTAATGACAAAGGTTACACTCTAATGGGCTCACTTCTACAGAAATATTCACAATGCTCAATACATCTGCTCAACACATGCTTCTATCACAATATGTACTCTCCAAGCTGACATTTGCTGATTATATTTCTGATTATTAATCAACTTCAATTTCTGTAATTACAGAAAGTCTGCAGTGATCTGTATGCTGTATGCTGTGATCTGTATGCATAAGAACGCTAAAATATTTGACAAAGGATAAGATATTTGAAGTGTTTTACTTCTTCCTGTGTTAGATTTATTATTTTTACTTTAATAAGTAACTGTGCAGGGCACCATCCAAACTTCTACTTTTATAAATCAGTGACATACTATAAATATGCCATTTGATAGCATGCTTCTATTTCAGTTCAGCGTCACTAGTGTCAGCACTTAATTGGTCTTTGAGAGCCACTCAAATCTTTATTATTTACTTGTCTAACCCGACGCCTTAGCTCAGCAGCTCAGAGTGCGCTGGCGGCCGCATCTCACGCTTCCCTCTAACAGGGAGTGCACCCGTGCCAGCCATTCACAAATGGCCGATGTGGGCACGCGCCCTGCTAGAGGGATAGTGGGGATGGGGCCACGGCCTGCGCATGTGCCGTTGGACCGGAATTAAAGTAATTGTAGCGAGCGACCTGGGGGGTTTAACACTGCGGGGCATCCTGATTTTGAATGCCCTGTGGGGAGGGAATGGATTGGCCCGGGAATCTTATAGATTCCGTGGCCAATCTAGCTGGGTTTTTTCACTATCCTGGGTTTTGGTCCACTTCCGCGGGGCACCCCGAACGAGGGTGCCCCACTGCGTGAAACCCCCCAGAACGCCCAATTAAACTCACCTCACCCCGATCCTATGGCACATGAGCGTCCGCGCCCTGCTAGAGAGAAGTGCAGGATGCGGCCGCGGCCCGCGCATGCCCCATTGGACCGAGAGTAAGGTAAGGTTTCTGGGTGTCCTGGGGGGGTTTCACACAGTGGGGCATCCTGATTTTGGATGCCCCGCAGGGAGGGATCGGATCGGCCTGGGAATCTTATAGGTTCCCGGGCCGATCTAGGAGGGTGTTGGTCCACTTTAAAACAGCACAAACATGCCCATCTTTACAATCATATGGTTCAAGCGTAACTGTGGCACTTATATAAAAGTGAAATCTCCCACAATTCCTTGCAAGTTTACCTATAAAATCTCAGAGTTGCTACTGACCAGCCCTTTAGCTGACGGGGAGGCACACCCTGCTTCAGCTCCACTTGTGAAGGTAAGAAACTCATACATGTAATCCAAATACCCTAACACATCCCCAGTAGCATTTCCTTAGGTTTTGGTACATTGGTTCCCCAGGTTGCAAAACTAAAAAGAGGGGAGAAGCTAGAGCATTAGGTGGCTAGCCTAACGAGAAAAGCAAGAAATAGTAAGTAGTAACATTCATACAGAAGCTTTGCTATGCCAAGGAACGTATGTACCACAACCAAGGTAACACATGCAACGCTGTTTTAAACATAAATATTTTTTTTCGTTTTACCTCCGCACATACCTGCCCCCTTAAGAGGAAGCTTGCTCTCCCTCAGGCATCATTAAGTTTGCACCATATCCAGATAAATGATCTGCATGTTGGTGCTTCTTCCCTGATCTATGTTTTATTTCAAATGTAAACATTTGAAATAAAATATAACACTGTTTTAAACAAAAAAATACATAGAAACATAGAAGGTTGACGGCAGAAGGAGACCATACGGTCCATCTAGTCTGCCCTTATGTGTATACTGTATGTACTCGGGATCTTAGGATAGATGTGTGCTTATCTCAGGCATGTCTAAATTCAGTGACTGTTGATTTTTCAACTACCTCTGCTGGAAGTGTGTTCCAAGCATCTACTACTCTTTCTGTAAAATAATATTTTCTAACATTGCTCCTGATCTTCCCCCCGACTAGCTTCAGGTTGTGCCCCCTTGTTCTATCATTAAGCTTCTTCTTAAAAACACTTCCCTCCTGAACCGTATTCAATCCTTTCACGTATTTAAAGGTCTCAATCATGTCCCCCCTCTCCCTTCTTTCCTCCAGACTGTACAAATTAAGATCTTTAAGTCTCTCCTGATAGTTTAAGTTTAAGTCCTTCCACCATTTTCGTTGCCCGCCTTTGGACACGTTCTATTTGAACAATGTCTTTTTGCAGGTAAGGTCTCCAGAATTGCACACAGTATTCTAGCTGTGGCCTTACCAGGGTAATACTTTCTTTGTTTTATCTCCACACTTTTGTTTTTCACAACTTTACCAGAAATCACCTGTAATTGCAATGGGGCATTTTTACAGGTCGGTACATCTTTTTTTTAAATTTGGAAATAACAACATAGGCTATGCAAAAAAATATAACCTTGTAGGAAAAATATGCATCTTATTTGTAAATCCACCCCTATCACAGATGCAAGTGATTTTTTGTAAACATTTTTATTTGTGTGTGTTGAAAATTAAAACTCACTGACAATTAGCATTACGCCTGTAGATGCACAGTGTACCTTTATAACAAAGGCTAGCCAGCATCAGGATTTTGGAACTTAATTTAATAAAAAAAACAGTAGCCCAGTAGATAAACAGCAGTGACTTTATTATTAAAAGAGGTGGGTACTAACTACTAACTTTTGTAACTATACAAAACACAAGTACCTGGCACAGTTTTTAGCACTCAATTACACTTCATTGCAACCATGGTCTGTTACTTTGGCCCTTATTTAAGAAGGGATAGCGTCAGGTAGTGGCTGGTTAATGAGAGGTAGCGACTGGTGAACGCCGGACACGGCACACAATTACACATTTATCAAACAGAATCTGTTTAGCGACTGGGATAGCGCCATGTAGCGTCTGATTCATCATTTTCACAGCCTCAGTGAACAGTGCCGGCGTTCAGCCTTGCACAGCGCCAGGTATGACCTCTCGCTACCTGACACTCTCCCATACATTTCAATGGATGAACCTTTTCTTCTCTATAAACGGGGTATTTGTTTTTTTTTTTTTTTCAAAAAAATCACAAATAATTCTGTGACCTCTTCTGGCATTGAAAAAGCAGTTTTTTCATAATGTTTTCATTTTTTAGATATTTCCTCAGAAATGACATTACAGGTCTGGCGTTAAAGTGTTCATGTTACAATGTTGTTACAATGTAATGCAAGTTGATAGATGCTTGAAAACAGACTTTAAACACACCGCCTCCTGCGCTCTGGGCTTCAAACAAGTATTTTTCAGATTTGTGAGGCTGTTTTTTTGCTGAATATGGTGTGAGTTGGTCGCTATGAGCAGTCGCTAACATGCGCTCCCATACAGCGCTGTTCTGGTCAAATAGCGACTCCTCACAATGTATTCAACATTACTGAACAGCGACTGAGTCGCTATAAAAGTCGGCTGAGCACAGTGACTACTAGCGGGTGCTCTGAAAATGCCTGCTACAGACGCTCATCTGTCGCTACCTGCCGCTAATGATGAATCAGCCTGCCCGTCCATCAAGCATGCAGCCCTCTAAAGGGACTTTGGGGCTTGTTTACTAAGGAGAACTGTTTTATGTTAGAGTTGCAAAAGTCCCAGTTAGTTGTTTCTTCCAAAAACATGTACACACAAACTAATTTTTCATTTGATCCATCTAATGTGATTTAACCTTATTGAAAAGGGCTATGGACAATGGCCAATGTATTGAATAAAATTCAGTTGGATTTAGTCTTATGAATATATATCCTTTTTTCAACAGCTTAAATTAAATAAAATCTTGAATCTAAGACAAACAAATGCTTACATTTTTAGAATGTATCTGGATAAATACTGGTGTCCCAGACAGCTAAAAACTGCAATTTTATTTTTAATAAACAAAAATAAGAAAAATCACAAAACTATTATAAACTTTAGACAATCATTGCTGGTAGGCTTATTAAAGACTGAATGAACCATAAAATCTAAAATGCATGTACTTTTCTGAAATGATATACACTCCTACCGTATTTTTCGCCCCTATGACACAATATTTTAACCACAAAAGTGTGTGTGTGTGGGGGGGGGGGGGGGAATTTAGTGCTTCTTATGGGGCTAATGTAAAAAAAAAAAAAAGCAACAACAAAAAAGTAAAAAAAAAAATATATATACTCATAAGAGTTTTGCTCCCATGCTGCGGCCACTGGGAGGCCAGCTGATGTAAGAGCAGCGGGCAGGGTAACTGAACCCTGCCTGCTGTCTCCCCTCTGGCAGCTGCCGGCACCTCCGCTGCTCTTGGGGCCTGTGCGCACTGACACAAACACTTGGATCTGCGCAGAGGATGGCCATGGCCTGCGTTTATGTCCATTGTCCTCAATGGACACTGACACAGGCCATGCCCACCGGCTGCATGACTGGGCGTCTGCCTTTGGGAATGAAATAGTGGAATGCTACACTGCATATAGGAAATGGGATGGGAGAATTCCACACTGCATATAGGGAATGGGATGGGGGGAATGCCACACTGGCTATGGGAATAGGATGGGCGGAATGCCACACTGCATATGGGGAATGGGATGGGGGGTGCCACACTGGCCATAGGAATAAGATGGGGGGATGCCACACTGCCTATGGGAATAAGATGGGGGAATGCCACACTGCCTATGGGAAGGGGGAATACCATACTGCCTATGGGAATGAGATGGGGGATGCCACACTGCCTATGGGAAACATATGGAGGGATGCCACACTGCATATGGGATGGGGGTAATGTCACACTGCATTTGGGGATGGTATGTGGGTAATGCCACACTGCCTATGGAAATAGTATGGGCGGAATTCCACACTGCGTATGGAAATAGTATAGTGGGAATGGCATGAGGGAATGCCACAATGCATATTGGAATGGGATAGGGGGATGCCAAACTGTCAGTAAAGGGGTGCTTTAGCACAACATTTGGTTTAGAATATTTTTTTCTTATTTTCCTCCTCCAAATCATAGGTGCATCTTATAGGGCGAAAAATACAGTATTTTGCTTTTTATAAACATAATTGCATGTTTTTATTGATTGCATATTCAAAATTTAGCCAGTATAGTACTTGATCCAATAAAAACACGTAACTGTAAAATATTAATGTAAAAAATGTGATTTTTGTGATCCAGCAAAGCCTTTTTTCATTTTGCATATGTACACATGTACAGTTCCAACAGTAAAGTTCCAATTTCCAACTATCTAAGAGTTATTAGGGTTGCCTGGGGGGCCACGTACAGGTTGTGCATCCCTTAATGATGTAAAGCAGACTTTATGTCGATACTCTAATCCTGTTCCAGTTACCTAGTACCTGAATACCTGAATGTTTTACGAAATGCCAGACTCAGGCTGGCCCACCAGGTTACCAGGGAATCTCCCAGTTGGGTCCCCAAACAGAGGAGCCCTTTGGGGGTCCCCATCTCCAGTAGAGATGGTGCACAGTGTAAAAGTATTTACTATACTGTCCATTCCTCTATGACAGTAAAGAACAGGTTAGCCACTCACTATTTGGTATAGCCAGTGTAACTTGCAGTGTGCATTACGGTATTGGTTGCAACCTGCATCACGGTGAGACAAAATAAACTTTTTTTTTCCCAAAAATGACCTGTGCATGTGATAGAGCTTTTTTACTGGTGAGGTACATCAATTTTCCAATGAGGTGATTGGCCACCGAGCGGTCACATGGGCCATAGTCGCATTCTCTGCGCCGGCCACCAGCAGGACCTGCCCCCGTGACTGCCCGGCGGCCAATCAGGGGACTCCTTTCCTGGCGCTGGCTTGTAATGAAGGGGAGTATTACGGGTGGGCTGGGATGTTATCTGCCAGGGGGGCTCCAGCATTCTGGATGCCCCCCGAGCTTGTTGTAATTGACAGACAACGGGACCAACACCTGTTAAAGAAAAAATGGGTGTTGGTCCGGCTTGAAACAAAACATCCTTCCCGCATGGGAAAATAATGTACGTCGTCTTAAAAAATTCCACCATAGTCATGTATCATTTTTGGGGGGAAAAGGTAGAAGGAACAGTTTTTCAGCACTTTTTTGTGTCTAAGTGCTCAAAACCTCACCAAGATGCAGGTTGCAATCCACAGCACAATGCACACTGCAAGTCACACTGGCTTCACCAAATAATTAGCATGACCCCCATTATAGGGCTTATTGTCCGCATGCAAAAGCCCTAAATATAAGCCTGTATTGTTGGCTGGGCCCCCAGAGGTCATTCTCCAGGTGATTCCCCATACACCCCAGTCAGACACTGGCAAAAGCTATAGACATTATACTGGCTATGGCTTCAAACATACTAGTATTTAGTGAAAGAATATATCTGAGTGTCCTATTTTCAAGTATAAATGCCATTAAAGCCATCTGTACTTTCAAGGCTTGCTAAAATCTAGCTTTGAACAAAAAAACACTTTCATTTTATGACTTTGCATTCAAAGTGAGAAGAAAACTTTCTTTAAAGCAACTGTTATAAATAAATAAATTGCATGTTTTCTAAATAAGAATAACTGCACAGCTGTAAGATCAGTGTATCAAAAACAGCCATATGGGAAGCCTATCTCGCAGCCGTCACTGAGAGCACAATCTACATCGCATTTTCTAAAGGCGCTTCTAAAACACAGGGAATACATGTTTTATGAGAAAGGATTTTTTTCCTATTTCTTAAGATAACATTTGTCAGTTCAGTTGGTAACATTTCAGTACCAATGTTACAGGTGGACTGTGTATTTTTTTCTAAACTGTCTTGTTAATATTTAATGAATTGTGTATCCTGAGTCATGACTTTAAACTCTATTATAAAAAAAAAATTGCAAAAGCTAACACTTATTACTTACTTGGACACAAAAATAGGTAACCTTGAAGGAGTACTAAATACAGATGCATTTTTATGACATAGTGCCATAGTATGTAAGGCTGAATGAAAAGATTAGTCCATCCAGTTTAGCCTGTATAAAGAAAAGATCTCCTTCCAGTGGTCTAGCAGCCATAGCTGGCAATGTTAGTACATGCGAGGAAGGCATCTAGGCCATTTTTTAACTCTTTTAGGGGGTGTGGTAAGGTGCAAGGGGCCGTTATTGACGGCAGGTATGTAGCACCAATGTACCTGGCATTGGTGCAATAAAGCCGTGTAGTCTGGTTTCCAGCATCAGCTGCTGGTGGCAGTTTGCTGCTGTTGCTTTAGAATAGCCGAAAGGCTAACCTGGGACGGCTTTACTGGGATGGAGTAGAGCAGGGTGGGACTCCATCCCACTACCCAGGTCCGGGTTTTGCGGGCTGTTTAAATAGCCTGGGGAATCAGCTGTGGCTGGGCCTTTGTCTAGAGCTCACATGGGAGTGAGACTCTGTGAGTCTGGCTGAAATCTCCTGTGGAGGCTGTTCATGCGGACCTGAGGCCTATTTTGACTGTAAACAGGACCTTTGCTCAAGGACTAAAAGCTGTTTGCCTGACTGTATCATTTATGCTGTGGTTTCCTGAAAAGGTGATGTAACCTGTATGGACATATGCTTTTGTGGATTTTTGTGTGAAATAAACACAGACTTTACTTTGAACTGTTTGCCTTCGCCTCTATACTGCTGACACCCGGTCGCCTACCAGAGCTAATCTCCACATTTGGTGTCGGATGCGGGCACAGCAGTGAGGCCGTTGCTAGGAGCAACCGACGAAAAAGTTTTTGTTTTGTGCATGTCCTATATTAAACCTGCCAGGCTGCTACCTGGGACTGCAGACAAAATGGAGGCGGTCGTGAAAGCGCTCTTGGAGGCGAATCTGCAGCAGCAGGAGGCCAACAAGCAGCAGCAGGAGACCAACCAGCTGTTTTTGCAACATATGATGGCGCAGCAAGCTGCAGGTGCGCCCAAAAGTATTCCTGATGCCCGGAAAGCTGTTCGCTCGGCGCTCACAAAAATGTCCCCTTCAGATGACGTTGAGACTTACCTGGCGGTGTTTGAAAAGGTGGCTGCAAGGGAGAAGTTGCCGCATGACCAGTGGGCTGATGTCATCGCTCCATTTCTGGCGTCTGGACCCCAGCAGGTGTTGTTTGATCTCCCAGAGGACCAAGCCGCTGACTACCCGACTCTGAAGGGTGAGATACTGGCCAGACTGGGGGTGAATGTGTGGGTTCGGGCTCAGCGGGTGCATCAGTGGAGCTACCAGTCGGCAGAGCCCGCCCGACCCCAGTATTATAAACTGCTGCACCTGCTGCAAAAATGGCTGCAGCCGGAGTTGTTAAGCCCCACTGCCATGTTGGACCGCTTGCTGGCGGACATTTTCTGGAGGGCTTTACCGCACCCTCTTCAGCACTGGGTTGGCCAGGTATCCCCTGACAACGCACTAGGGATGGTAGACCTAGTGGAGCGATATGAGGCCACCAGGAACTTGCAAGGCGGCTCCATGAGGAGGGATTCGGGGAAACCCCGGAGGTCCCCGCCCCAGCTCAGGCGAGTGGCGTCCCCTAAACCCCCTCAGGACCTACCCCCCCAAAGTCCCTGCCCAAGAGTTGTGTTGGGGATGTAAGGAGCCGGGACATATCAGAGCCAATTGTCCCCACCAGGGGGAGCCCATGGACGTGAACTTTGGTTACCGCCCTTCCATGTATGCCAGGAGGCTGTGTGCTGCCGGTGTCCCTGAGCTCGTGGGGCAAAGTCACCTCTGTCAGGTGAAAGTGGGAGACACCCTGGCTGTGGCCCTTGGACTCGGGGAGTATGGTTACCCTGGCAAGACCCGCCTTAGTACTGCCCGATGAGTACACTGGGCGGAAAACCGGGGTTTTGTGCATTCATGGGGACTTGAGAGACTATGCCACAGCACAAGTGTCTCTCACCACCGTCTCCGGCAGCTGGAAACATGAAGTCGCTGTCGCCGCTAAACTCCCGTATGAACTGATTATTGGAAGAGACTTTCCAGGGTTCAGGTCACTGTGGGCCAAGTTGGCAGTTCCGGAAACCCGCGAGGCGGGTGTGTCCCCTATAGACTGGCCCTACTCAGGGGAGACCCCGGTGCCCTGGGAACCGGAATCAGGAGGCACCGTGGAAGAGGTGCCCGCCCCTAAAATGGAAGAGGGGGAGTCAACCCCACTAAATATTATGGTTGGAGATGTGGAAGAGTTGGCAACAGGTCCAGAGTTGGCAGATCTCCATGTCTCCACAATTAACTTTGGTACCGCTCAACACCAGGACCCGACACTGTCTCGGGCCTGGGAGAATGTTCTTGAGGTGGAAGGTGAACCACAACAGCCAGGGGCGGAGTTACAGTTTCCTCGCTTTGTGGTTCACCAGGAAATGTTGTACCGAGTAAACAAGGTACGTGAAGAGGTGGTGGAACAATTGGTGGTACCCAATCCATATCGCAAGTTGGTGTTGGATTTGGCCCACCAACATGTTCTGGGTGAACACCTAGGCCAGCAGAAAACTCTGGACCGCGTTTTACAATGATTCTACTGGCCCAGTGTGTACAAGGAGGTGGAGAGATATTGTGAGTCCTGCCCAACATGTCAGATGACCAGCCCTCAGCCTCATTACCGTGGTCCCTTAGTTCCTCTCCCAGTTATTGAGGTACCCTTTGAGCGGATTGCCATGGATCTAGTGGGTCCAGTGCCAAAGTCCGCTAGAGGGCACCAACATATTCTGGTGATCTTGGATTATGCCACGCGGTACCCTGAGGCAGTGCCCCTGCGTCACACCTCTGCCAAGCTCATTGCTAAGGAGCTTATGGAAATGTTTTCCAGAGTAGGTCTGCCTAAAGAGGTCCTGACCAATCAAGGTACCCCGTTTATGTCGAAAGTAATGAAAGAGCTCTGTAAACTGCTGCAGGTGAAACAGTTGCGGACATCCGTTTACCACCCGCAAACAGACGGCCTAGTAGAACGGTTTAATCAAACTTTAAAGACCATGTTAAAAAGGGTGGTCGCCAAGGATGGGAAGAATTGGGACTTGCTGCTGCCCTATCTGATGTTCGCAGTGCGAGAGGTGCCCCAGGCCTCTACAGGGTTTTCGCACCTTCGAACTCCTATACGATACGGTCGACATCCACGGGGCCTGTTGGATATAGCCAAGGAGGCCTGGGAACAGCAACCCACACCCCACAAAAGTCACTCACCTACAGGAACGGATAGAGACCATCTTGCCGCTTGTCAGAGAACACATGGAGGCAGCGCAGCGGGCCCAAAGCAGGATTTATAATCGGCAAGCCAGGGTACGGAACTTTAACCCAGGTGACAGAGTTGTGGTTCTGGTACCCACGGTGGACAGTAAATTTCTAGCTAGGTGGCAGGGTCCCTATGAGGTCATTGAAAAAGTTGGGGAAGTGACTTACAAGGTACATCAGCCTGGGCGGAGGAAGCCAGAGCAGGTGTACCATGTAAACCTGCTGAAACTGTGGAAAGACAGGGAGACCCCTGGGGGTGACAGTCCCCGACCAGGTATGGTGGGGGTGGAGCTTCCCATTCCTCGGTCTGTTATTAGAGAAGCAGTAGTCGAGGTGAAAACTGGCGACAACCTCTCCTCTAAACAGACTCAGGAAGCCAGGGAGTGTATTAGCAGAAACACGGACGTGTTTTCAGAACTCCCTGGGCGCACTTCGGTCATCCAACATGATGTTGTCACGGAACCTCAGGTCAAGGTCCGGTTGAGGCCTTACCGGGTACCTGAGTCCCGGCGACAAGCTATCGCGGAGGAAGTGCAGCAAATGCTCCGGTTAGACGTGATTGAAGAATCAAAGAGTGAGTGGGCCAGCCCCATAGTCTTGATTCCCAAGCCCGATGGTACGTTGCGGTTCTGTAACGATTTCCGCAAACTTAATGAAGTTTCCAAGTTTGATGCCTACCCTATGCCCCGGGTAGATGAACTCATTGAGAAGCTAGGCCAAGCCAGGTACTTTTCGGTTTTGGACCTCACAAAAGGGTACTGGCAGGTGCCCTTGACTGAGGCTGCCAAGGAGAAAACAGCCTTTATTACACCAGAGGGACTGTTCCAATACACGGTATTACCCTTTGGGTTACACGGCGCTCCCGCTACGTTCCAAAGGTTAATGGATATTGTCCTCAGGCCACATCGTCGGTATGCTTCAGCATATCTGGACGATATAATTATCCATAGCACGGATTGGGAAAGTCACCTACCCAAAGTCCAGGCCGTAGTGGATTCCCTCAGGAAGGCTGGGTTGACGGCAAACCCGAAAAAATGTGCTTTAGGCCTAGAAGAGACAAAATACCTGGGCTATGTGATTGGGCGAGGAGTGGTCAAGCCCCAGGTCAACAAACTAGAAGCCATCCGTAACTGGCCACGTCCTAACACCACCCGCCAAGTAAAGTCATTTCTGGGGTTGGTGGGATATTATATGCGGTTCATTCCCAATTTTGCCACCCTAGCGGCACCATTGACAGACCTATTAAAGGGACGCAAGTCTGTCATAGTGAAGTGGAATGAACAGGCCGAAAAAGCGTTCTCCGCTTTGAAGTCTGCCCTGTGTGGGTCTCCGGTGTTGGTGACACCCGACTTTAAGAGGGAGTTCATAGTGCAGACCGATGCCTCCGAGGTAGGTCTCGGTGCTGTACTGTCTCAGGAAGTCAACGGGGAGGAGCACCCCGTTGTCTACATGAGTCGCAAATTAACACCCGCGGAGACCCGGTATAGTTTAGTGGAGAGGGAGTGTTTGGCCATTAAATGGGCCTTGGAGTCTCTTCGCTACTACTTGCTGGGGAGAAGGTTCCGGCTGATTACGGACCACTCTCCCCTCAAGTGGATGTGCCAGGCTAAGGACAGGAATGGCAGGGTCACCCGATGGTTCTTGTCATTGCAAAACTTCAAGTTTACAGTAGAGCACAGAGCGGGACGATTATTGGGTAACGCGGATGCCCTGTCCCGAGCACATTGTTTGGCATGTGTCCACCCCCTCAGGGTTGAACAAAGGGGGGGGGGGGGTATGTGGTAAGGTGCAAGGGGCCGTTATTGACGGCAGGTATGTAGCACCAATGTACCTGGCATTGGTGCAGTAAAGCCGTGTAGTCTGGTTTCCAGCATCAGCTGCTGGTGGCAGTTTGCTGCTGTTGCTTTAGAATAGCCGAAAGGCTAACCTGGGACGGCTTTACTGGGATGGAGTAGAGCAGGGTGGGACTCCATCCCACTACCCATGTCCGGGTTTTGCGGGCTGTTTAAATAGCCTGGGGAATCAGCTGTGGCCGGGCCTTTGTCTAGAGCTCACATGGGAGTGAGACTCTGTGAGCCTGGCTGAAATCTCCTGTGGAGGCTGTTCATGCGGACCTGAGGCCTATTTTGACTGTAAACAGGACCTTTGCTCAAGGACTAAAATCTGTTTGCCTGACTGTATCATTTATGCTGCGGTTTCCTGAAAAGGTGATGTAACCTGTATGGACATATGCTTTTGTGGATTTTTGTGTGAAATAAACACAGACTTTACTTTGAACTGTTTGCCTCCGCCTCTATACTGCTGACACCCGGTCGCCTACCAGAGCTAATCTCCACAGGGGTTATCTAAGAAAGGATAGCGCCAGTTAGTGCTTTGTATTGGCAGGCAGCACCTGGTGAACGCCGGACTCTATACGGAAAACCACATTTAAGAATCTGTGTAGCGTCACATATATTACTACAGGTGGCTCAGTGTATAGCTCCGGCGCCACATATTACCTTTCGCTCTGTAGCGCTCTCCCATACATTTCAATGGGCTTTCGTTTGGTTGTGTTTAAATAGCGTGTTTTTTTTGCTCAAATCATCGTGTGGCCTCTCCTGGCTGCAAACAAACACTTTTATACATTTTTTGAACTTTTTATTTATTTTTATGCAGAATTATATTTATAGGTCTGGCACAAAAGTGTTATTGTCCAGCTTTAGAGCGCTGTTGCTATGTGTAGTTTTTTGTTAAATGTGGTATGGAGCGCCTAGTTCCGGACGCACTGAGATGGTGCTACCTATAGCTTGCTGCAGCATTATACTGTTGTTAGAGCGCCCAACACACAGTATATTCATCAATGCCGGCCAGGTTATTACAGCGACCACAATGCTAGGTTACAGCGCCCGATACCTGCTTACAGCATCTACTAGCGGTCGCTCTAAGCGCTGTTATACAGGCGCTCATCTGGCAATACGTGGCAGTAGTAGTGAATCAGCCTCAAAATCTCTCTTTGGCCGGCAGGGCTGATCATAAGGAAGTTTCTAGCTCATCTACGATGTCTGTGTGCCAGCAAAGCTGCTCGCCATCCCCCCATTCATGCTTAGCAGGGTTATCAGGTGTAATCCAAGATGGCGGTTTTCATGCTTATTTTACCAGGGCTCTCAATTGTAATCCAGGATGGAAATCTAGGAGGGCAGCTATTCCACAACATATGCATGGAGTTAAGCCCTCTCAAGCACCACTGATTATCAAAGAGGGGGCTTTAGGGAAGCAAATTACTAATCTTTCTTTTCTTGACTGGAGCTCCGGTTTAGACCCACTAACCTACTAACATTACTTGTAATGTAAATGCAGTTCTTAGATGTAGATAAATGTCATATTACTTTCTTGTAAAATCTTTTATGGCGCCTGTTTGTTGTTAACATTGTGTACTTTGTAGCACGGCAACTAAAATGCAGCCTAAACACGCTCTAAACATTGTTCCCTTTGTTCACAGCAATGATATCCCATGACTGTAATGAATAAACTTCAACTAGCACCTGTTAATTACAGCGCCAATCTTGTTGGCATGCAAGAAATTAATAAATATTATGTGCAGCGCCTAAAATTTGGCAGTACAGAATGGCCTTCACTGGTGCTGCTATAACTGACAAAAGGGTCCAACAGGCACTGAAACAGGTTAAGGAGCAGTCAATCCTGCAGTGCCCACACTTAATTAGGGTAAAGCGCAAACAGAAGTGCCATCCTCCCTGTATTGACATTGGGACATTGAGTTCCAGTGGTGTAAATAAATGTGTTGGGGCTCTGGTGCAAACATTAAATGGGGGATTTCTCAAGCTTCGTACAGTAAAGCCAAATGAGCACAAATATGATAAATAGGGTGCAGGAGCAACAACAATGGGGCTCCCCTGACCTCCATGCGGTCGCACCCCTATAGTAACACTCCTGTTGAGTCCACTCATGGTCAGTAGAAGGTGGAATGTATTGTTCCTTGATGTTCTAAACATCTTACACCAGATTAACCCTTTTGTTGCCAAGCACGTAACACCTACGTGCTGGCTTGGCTGGGCCTTAAGTGCCAAGCCCGTAGGTGTTACGTGCTTGACTTTCCTCGCTTCTAGTTTAAAAAATAAAAATCAAAAATACTCACCTGACCCCTTGTTGGATCCGGCCGGGTCTCCTCTTTAATTTGGTGCCATCCGATCCCCCGTGGGGGGTCGGATGGCTCCAGGAGAGCCCCCGGAATAGGCCGCCCCCCCCCCGCTTCTGCAGCAGCAGCTGCTAACTGTAAAAAAAAATAAAAAATAAAAATGACATTCACTTACCTGTGTGTGCGCTGGCTCCCGCTGTCCCTCCTCTTCACCTGGGGGGCCTCCGATCCCCCCCCAGGACTTACCGATCTTCAGGAGAGAGCCTGGGAGGCTCTCTCCTCTCTTCTTCACGATGGTGGCCGCCATCTTGCCTCTAAGCCCCGCCCCCTTGGGGGCGGGGCTTATGACGTCATCCCGGTCCCGATCACCGGCTTCAGCTTTCTCAGCTTCTCAGATGCCGGTGATCGGTGCCCTGGAAGGAGGTGACAGGAGATCCTCTGATCTCCTGCCTTCTCCTTCTCTGGATGCCGATCACAGGCATCTGTCAGCTGAGCGGCGAGGGACAAGAGCTTGCAATCGAAGGTAAGTACAGTTAAAAAAATTTTTTTTTTTTTGAATAAAATACTTTTTATTATTGTGTGGTGGTTTTTTTTCACATTAACTCTTTGTGAGCTGGTAAGGGGTCCATGAGACCCCTTATACCAGTTCACAAGGCTGGGGGGGTGGCAAGTCACCTGCCCTAGCGGGTGGCTTGCCATTGACCCCCGCACCCCCATTACCTGCCTCCCCAAAGGCCAGGGGGGGCAGAAGAGCCCGGGCCCACATAGGCTATGTGGGCTCGTAGGCTGCAGGGTGGGGGGGCCACCAAAGCTGGCCCCCCCACTCTGTGCCTACAAGCCCCCATAGCTGGTCCCGGGCTGGTTACTTTGGGTAAGGGGGACCCCACGTCATTTTTTTTTTTGGATTTTTAAGGGTTTTTAACCCTTAAAAATCCAAAAAAAAATGGGGTCCCCCTCCCCGGGAAGGGGGACCCTATGTCATTTTTTTTTTTTAATTAACCATTTGTCATCCAGCAGCTATAAAAGGCTTCTGGGCAGGAAAGGGTGTCTACCTATACATATGTGGTATCGCTGTAACCGGGAGAAATTGGGGTTTCTCACGCAATAAGATTTTATTGACAAACTTACATTTTTTATTACAAAAAAACTCTACAAATTGTAAAAAAATATATTTTTTTTAATTTTTTTCACACATTTCACCCAAAAATGTTGAGAATACACCTAAAAAATACAAACAAGACATTTCATGTTAAAGCCCAGACTCTGTTGAAAAAAACAATATATAATTTTCCTGGGAAATCCCTGGAAATCCTTTCAAAAATGACAGTTGAACATGTGTAGCGCGAAACAGTGAAACTCAGTCTGGCAACAGGGAGTGGGAAATGCTGCAGGTAGGCTGGCAGCGAAAGGGTTAAAGGATAGCCAAGACAAATTGCAACATAATTAGAAAAATGTTGTAAGATTCCTAATTCAGACCCCTTGTGCAGACACATGTGCTTCTTATGCATAACCAGGACCAGAGAAGTAGGAAGTAGTAGTAGTTTTTAACTGAAAGAGGTCTACACACTAAAACAATAGACTTTTCTGCCTGCTGAATTTCAGGAGGTGCTTCTGCTCTCTGAAGGCCAATACTAAACTAATACTAGACAGAGAAGAAATGTATTCCTGCAGGGCATCAGAACATGTTTTAGTAGGTTTTGATTAACACTAATTGCCATTTAATTGCGCCATAAATATTATTATTGTTTATTTATATGTATATATTTATACACCCGTAGTGTTGTACAACGTAGTAATTAGAGACAGGGTAAAACATACAATATATAGACTTGTGCATACAGGATGCTACAAAAATCAAAGTGAATGCTATGAAAACAGGATACAATAGGAAGCGAGCCCTGCCCTTATGAGCTTACAGTCCATAATATAAGGAACTGGGCACAACTGTACTACTCCCTACCCTGCCTATTGTATTGGGACCAGGTGTAGTTAAAATAAGGCCTTACCGACAAAGCATAGTATTCATATAACCTTAGGTACTAATTCAAACTGACTATAATAATATAAGTCAAATAGCATCTGACCCTGATGTCTAGCGTAACAGACTATCCATCAGCTGTGGCATTGCACTTTTACAGTATTTTGATGGTAGGTGGTCTGGTTAAGAAAATGAAAATGTTAAGATGAATCTTACCTGAGATGAATATGAATGTCCATCGGATCCACACACAGGACTTGTATAAGTGACTGGGCATTGCTTGCAGCTCGGCATAAGAGGAACACCTCTCCAGTACGTATAACTTAATCCAGCTTCTTTCATGCTGAAATACAATTGTATGTTTTAAATATGCCTTTAAAGACAAAAGACAAAATATGCCTTTAAAGACAAAAGACAAAAGAAACACAGTTTACAGCCTTTGCTAAAGTACTGTTTATATCCTTATCATTGATAGTCATTGAATGAGCTTAGAGTTAAGGATCTAGACTTTCTTAAAAAGTATAAACACTTAATAGTAAATAGTACTTAGTAATAGATGATGCACAGCACTTTTATGATACAAAATCTGTTGCTACTTTTTCAGCCCAAGTGTGGTGCTGTGTAAGTTAGTGTCGTGGTGTGAACACACAAATTGTGCAGAAATAGATGAAAATAGAAACATGAGAAATTCATAAACGTGTAGAGAAAAGATAACCCATATTAAATGGTTAAAGAGAGGTTTCTCCCCCACTGCTGATCGGTGGTAGTCTGGCGCTTAAAGGAAAACTCTCTTTTTCCTTTAAGGTATTCGGTTTCCTCTTTTGGAATGCAAAATAATAATTTGTGTTAGGATTGTGTCCCCAGACCTGTGATTTTATTTATCAGCATGTTGTTTCCATGATGTTTCTACAGTGGGAGCAGTTTTCATGGCCTTGAGTAAAAACAATGAACTACCTTAGGACCTTAAAGTCCTGTACTTGGGCTTTTTTCCATGTCGGATGATTCTGGGCCATGTTTTTTTTTGTCCGAGTTAGCAGTTTTGCAGGACTTAAATGTACGTGTGAACCGAATTATTACTGTTGATGCCGATATTTTGAGTTATGGGTTATGGGTTATGGGGTTATGGATTCGCTGCCCTGATTTGCCTCTTTTCAGTTCTATAAAAGCCATAGGTTTCCAATTCAAAATTACTGTTTTTGCAAGCGGAAAATGGCATACATGCTAACTATGTAGCCGCTTGACGAGTTCTGTGAAGAGTATGAGCATCTGAAGCAGCTGGGGCTGTTACCCAATTACCTTTCAGAGCTTAGGCAAACCTGCAGTCAGCTGGATACAGATCAGATGTCCGATTAGCAGGTGTTCGAATTGACCCAACTGAAAAGCTTTACTCAGAGCTGCAGTGTTGGCCACTGCCACAGGAAAGAAGCATGCAAATGGAGGTTTGACCAAATTAGTTGGCTGCCTTAACACACAATTACCTCATCAGTGTCTGTGCTCCCCTCACTGGGTGAGTGGCCATGGCCTTGACGTTGGCTCCGGGGCAGCTACAGCAGGCAGTGCAGCTGTTGGCACAAGGGTTGCCTCTTGAACAGGTAAGCCAATCCAGTTGTGTGAAGGAATGGTCAAATAATATATATGCTAAGAGCTGGCGTCTAATGCTTCTCTTTCCATACAGAATCTTCTTAGGGGGAGTACCACAATGGGGCCACCCGAGACGGGTCCGGCGCCAGACTCAGGTGTGTAAACATAGTTAAGCAAACCAGTACACAAGGTAAAGTAAAATAAAAAACAGACTGGTTGCAGCAGGTTGATTTTCATTAGACCTTAATGCTGATTTGGATCTTGGAGGAATGCAGAGGCATTTTTTTTCCACCCGATGGTAGTGGTTCCCACAATGGTCTTCTCATGCCCAGAAGTCAGGCGCTCCACCTAAGGGGCTGTTGGACTACTCGGCCCCTCCTCGGTTGCCCTATGGAGTACCTCTGACTGCAAGCATTGCCTCAAAGGATTAAGATTAGTAAGGAGGGAGGACAATTTTTCTATCTAAGAAAGCATGCCTAGGGACAGGATTAGTGGCGGTACTGTGATGCTGGCAGGTGGTATGTTGGTCATGACTACTGTGTGAACTGGTGAAGCATTAACTTAGACCCCTTACCAGTTAAAAAACTGTTTAAAAAGTTTTAAAATAAAAAAAAAAGCATTCACTGTCCAGGTCCCCCTCCCTTTTCCTTGGAATCCTACCAAGCTAATCCTGGTCCACCAAGGCAGGGAGACGATTCCATAAAGGCTCCTCCTCCTTAACATAAAAGCCTCCTTACCCCAGTATCTGGGATTAGCTTGGCGGGATGCCAAGGAAGGAGGAGAGTGATCTGTGTCCCCCCTCACTACAGATACCGGCGGGAGACAGGTGAACTGTTTGTGAACTGGTAAGGGTTCCAAGGTAGCTCTATACTATTTCAGGCCAGATACTGGGAACTATATGGCAAGAGGTTCAGATGGTCCCTGCTCCAATTCATTACTAGTGCTGAGTGAGAAACGCTCTACCTGCCTCTCCAGAAAACACGCAAATAATGGACAATCTTCTCTTCTTTCTGTGATATCTTTACACCAATCATGCACCTATTATACCTTACAGCAGTTATTAGGGCTCCTGCATGCCAAATCCTCTGGGATCCCTGGCCATTGGCCTTGGAACTATCTAGACTAAATATATTTATATCAAGTGATTATGAGGGTTATCCCATAATTCTAGGTCAGGGATTCCCAATTAGTGGTACCACTGGTGGTATTTGAGATCATATCAGGTGGTACTTGACAAGACTGGCCCCCAACCTAATATACTGCTACTTGTACTTTAGCTATACCTGTACAAACTGCTCCAAAAGGGGATAAAAAATGTCTGTACTTTTTGTGTATTTCAGGCACTTTTCGTGTGTTTTTACCATGGGTTTCAGTTGAGTGACATCCCCTACGTATCATTCAGGTGGTACTTAATTAGAAAATGGAAAGTGGTACTTGATGAAAAAAGCATTAGGAACCCCTGTTCTAGTTTTCCCCAGATAGGCTTATTTTGGTGTGCCATTAAGTGCTTTACTTATACAGCACACAGTAAAGTAAAAGAAAAAATAGTTTATTTCTATTTAAAAATCTAAATCTTGTGCAAATTTGATGGGGCAGTTATAGAGATGAAGTGTAAATTATATTTTAGAAGTTAGAAAATAACATCAGCCTATGGGGAATGCAAACACATTTAAAGAGGCTAATTTTCTTATGTATTTGTATTTCCCATAAAGATTTTCAACTAACCTATGAAACTGTTGTGTTAAGCTGTCCACCTAAAGTTTTGTCAGTGTGTCTCTGTTCCTTTTACTCAGCTGTGTGTAGTTCCTTTTATTTACACATTATACAGGCTCCCTGCACCCAGTGTACAGTGTGCTGGTGTCTTAGCACCTGCACCTACATTTAAAGGGGGAGGAGGGCTATCAGGGGAGAGGAAGCAGGAAAATAAAGGTGGAGGTTGAAGATCAATCAGGGGGAGGAAGCAAGATAATCGAGGACACATTGATGCATGCGCTTGCCTGTAATCGAAGGGGCAGTCTCCCTTTGAAGACATTATTATACAGAGACTCATGAATTAAAAAGATTACTCAACTGCACCACTAGCCGTAGTACAAGCCGTTGTACAAGATACGCTCATGGGGCAAAAGGGAGGTAAAATCACCTTGCCAGGACAACTACTTTAAATTGAAGATTTTTTCTTTTTAATTTACTGAGTGCTGAGTAGGAAAAGCTCTAATTAAAAAATGCAACTTTTTTGCCCCTTCTAATAGCCAGTTTTTTTAAAAACAAAATGAGTTGAGCTTGAAGATTCAAGGAAGACATGGGAATCCATTAAACGCTGCTCAACAACACCACATCACCACCACTACATGACACAATGGTACGTAGTCACTGCAAGGATAGCCAAGTCTTTTCATTCCTATTCGGATAGATGTTTTCGGAGCTGTGGTGCAGAGTCATAAATTTGTCTCTATCTGGTGTACACATTGGCACTACCTGCTTAACCCTTCTTAAATTGGAAAATAAACCAGATCTAAAAGATTCCAGGGCCAGCTGCTGGCCTCTATGTACCCCCCTCCGGACACCACAAAACTCACATGCTTCCTGGCATCCTTGGTGGTTACATCCCTGCATCTTCAAGATGTGGCACAGAACAGAACCTGGGATAGTCAAATATCCTGGGTTTTGTACTGCTTTAAATAAGGCATTAAGTGTGGTGCTCAAAATGGTGCTTGAAGCAGAACAAAATTCGGGAATTTGACTTTATTGGGGTTTGTTGTGCTTTGTGAAGCCCCTAGTTTGCCCATAAAAACTTAAAAACTTACATCTCCAGGCACCAATGGTGAATGTGCGGGCTCTTGTCCAATGAGAGCCGCCCACTATGACCATGGATTCCAGCCCGGCCTCTCCTGGGTTTTGTTCTGCTTTATTGGTGAACAATAGTACGATACATTAATAAATCAGGCTCCCTATTACATTTTGGAAAAATATTATATTTTGGAGACCTCAACACTCCTGAAAATTCACAACCAATAAGTCACTGGTATAATCAAGTCGCAAAAATGCAATTTGTTCTTGCCGAATCCCCTGCAGCTTAATGCTTTCATTAGGGCAACCCTCACAGCGTTCATGTTTTATTTTTGCTGATCACGTTGTATTTAGGTTCAAGACAAATCTTTTAACAACTTTTACCTTTACAAATCTTTTCCCTTACATGACTATTTGAAATATTCAATTACATTTCATTACATTACATTTACTGTGCTCAGTAAGGAAATCAAAAAGATAAATGTATCCTATTGACATAATCAAGTCATAATTTTATTTAGGGGGTAATTTATGAAATTATTCACCGGCGTCCACTGAGTTTACACATTTATTGCATTTATAAGTAAAATGTTGAATGTTCTGCCCGTGAACTCTATGTATTTTTAATTTACTTCTACTTCAGTTTGGCTCAGTGAATGCTGGCAAACACTTTTGCATTTGCCACCATTTAGTGGTGAACCCCATAGGAATCATTGGTTTTTATGGAGAGTCACATTTAGCATTTTTTAGCCTCTTCAACGTATTTTCGAACATGAATAGAAAGTTACCCAGTGTGTGAAAAACAACTAATAATTAGAGATGAGCGAGTAGTATTCGACCGAGTCGGTATTCGATCGAATACTACGCTATTCGTCATACTCGATTTCGATCGAGTACAGCGGCGATGGCGCTGTCACAATTCGTTTCCCCTCACACCTTCCCTGGCGCGTTTTTTACACCAATCACCATGCAGGGGGGGGGGGGGGTGGGTCAGGTCCTGGGAGGACGCTGGCATCGCGAGAACGGCGTCTAGACGCATTGGCTGGAAAAACCATGTGACCTCGAATCTACAAAACTCAGCACTTCCTCTTCGTCAGCATTAGCAGCTTGAACTTAGTGAGGGATAGACGCTCACAGCAGGGAAAGACAGGCTGTAGCTGGCAGGGCCCCAGAAGCTCGGAATATCGCATTTACCACCATATATACCAGCTACCAGAAGACAAGAGAGTCAAGAGCCCTTATTAGGGCTACTATGCTGAACGGTATATAGCTCATATGTAGGCAGGCAGGGCCCCAGTAGCTCAGAATATCGCATTTACCACCATATATACCAGCTACCAGAAGACAAGAGAGTCATTGAGAGTCCTTATTAGGGCTACTATGCTGAACGGTATATAGCTCATTCTAGCTATATACACACTGCACACAACGGCTGCTTTAGTGAGGGGTAGCTGCTGCTGGAATAGGGACAGAAAGACTTCAGTGGTGTATTACCACCTATATACAAAACTATATACACTCTGCTCAAAACGGCTGCTTTATTGAGGGGTAGCTGCTGCTGGAATAGGGACAGAAAGACTTCAGTGGTGTATTACCACCTATCTACAAAACTATATACACTCTGCTCAAAACGGCTGCTTTAGTGAGGGGTAGCTGCTGCTGGAATAGGGACAGAAAGACTTCAGTGGTGTATTAGCACCTATATACAAAACTATATACACTCTGCTCAAAACGGCTGCTTTAGTGAGGGGTAGCTGCTGCTGGAATATGGACAGAAAGACTTCAGTGGTGTATTACCACCTATATACAAAACTATATACACTTTGCTCAAAACGGCTGCTTTAGTGAGGGGTAGCTGCTGCTGGAATAGGGACAGAAAGACTTCAGTGGTGTATTAGCACCTATATACAAAACTATATACACTCTGCTCAAAACGGCTGCTTTAGTGAGGGGTAGCTGCTGCTGGAATAGGGACAGAAAGACTTCAGTGGTGTATTAGAACCTATATACAAAACTATATTTTGCACTACTGTTTTGTGTCCTCTGTGCCAGCAAAACACTGTTTTATACCCGGTGCGTATAGGCACCATTTCACCTTCTGGCAGTATACGGCTGTATAGCCAGGTGTTCTCCTAAAAAATATATTTATATTTGGTACTACTGTTTTGTGTCCTCTGTGCCAACAAAACACTGTTATATACCCAGTGCGTATTAGGCACCATTTCACCTTCTGGCAGTATACGGCTGTATAGCCAGGTGTTCTCCTAAAAAATATATTTATATTTGGCACTACTGTTTTGTGTCCTCTTTACCAACAAAACCCTGTTATATACCCGGTGCGTATTAGGCACCATTTCACCTTCTGGCAGTATACGGCTGTATAGCCAGGTGTTCTCCTAAAAAATATATTTATATTTGGCACTACTGTTTTGTGTCCTCTTTACCAACAAAACCCTGTTATATACCCGGTGCGTATTAGGCACCATTTCACCTTCTGGCAGTATACGGCTGTATAGCCAGGTGTTCTCCTAAAAAATATATTTATATTTGGCACTACTGTTTTGTGTCCTCTTTACCAACAAAACCCTGTTATATACCCGGTGCGTATTAGGCACCATTTCACCTTCTGGCAGTATACGGCTGTATAGCTAGGTGTTCTCCTAAAAAATATATTTATATTTGGCACTACTGTTTTGTGTCCTCTGTGCCAACAAAACACTGTTATATACCCAGTGCGTATTAGGCACCATTTCACCTTCTGGCAGTATACGGCTGTATAGCCAGGTGTTCTCCTAAAAAATATATTTATATTTGGCTCTACTGTTTTGTGTCCTCTGTGCCAACAAAACCCTGTTATATACCCGGTGCGTATAGGCACCATTTCACCTTCTGGCAGTATACGGCTGTATAGCCAGGTGTTCTCCTAAAAAATATATTTATATTTGGCATAACGCGTGGCCAAAAAAGTAAGACGTCTGAAATGCGGAGGGCTAGCGCAAAGGGACGTGGACGAGGACGGGGGCGCGGAAATGCTGGTGGGGGCACAAACCGCGTTGAAGCCAGTGGGGATACAATGCGTGCTGGTGAGGGGCAGCCAGCATTACGCTCATCCAGCTTCCCTGCCTTTATGGGACAGTTATGCGGGGGGCGGGGTACACCTCTGTTGAGGCCTGAGCAGCGTGAACAGGTGGTGCAATGGATGGCCGATAACGCTTCCAGTCACTTGTCCACCACCCAGTCATCCACACAGTCTCACTCTGACCCTCCTTCCTCCCAACCTGGCCAACAGTCAGCCCACCCTTGACCCCTCCCAGGACCTCTTTTCGGGTCCTTTTCCAGATGTGCTGCAAGAATCCCAGGAGCTAGCAGAGGAATTTGTTTGTAGTGATGCCCAAACACTTGAGTATCCGCCATCTCCTAGTGATGTGGACCCGGAACCAGCATCTGCTATCATGAGCGATGATGATGAGACGCAGTTGCCATCAAGGGAGGCTGTTGGAATGTCCAGTGGGCAGGAGGAGGAGCAGAGAGAGGAAGTGGAAGAGGAGGTGGTGGACGACGAAATGACCGACCCCACTTGGACAGGGGTGATGTCCAGCGGGGAAAGCAATGGAGATGCGGTCTGCGCATCACCGAATAAGGCAGCAAGAGGCAGAGGACAGTCCAGAGACAGAGGACAGTCCAGACAGAGAAGGCAGGCCACAGCCAGCAGGGCCGAAGCTCTTCCCGGCAGCAGGCAGTCGTGCAAAGCTCCCCCATCGAGGCCTCGTACTTCTGTGGTGTGGAGATTTTTTAATGTTTGCGCGGACGACAAACTGAGCGCGGTTTGCGCAATCTGCCACTCAAAACTGAGTAGGGGCTCTGAGAAGAGCAATCTGACCACCTCAGGCATGCGCCGTCACTTGGAAGTCAAGCACTGGGCTGAGTGGGAGAGAGCAAACGCAATACAACCTGCGCCCGGTCTTGCTGCCACTGCCTGTTCCCCTTTGTTGTGTGCTGCCACTGCGGTCCAGACCTCCAGCCAGGACACCTCCACATCTGCCTCTGCCTCGGCTACTTTGGGGCCTTCTCCTTCAGCCCCCCCTTCCCCCGCATCTTCGTCTGCACCTTCCATCTCCTCGTCCCATCAACTGTCCATCTCGCAGGCGTTCAACCGCAGGCGGAAGTACGCCTCCAGTCACCCCCAAGCCCAAGCCTTAACCTGCTTCATCTCCAAACTGCTGGCCCTGGAGATGTTGCCGTTTAGGCTTGTGGAGACGCAGGCCTTCCGCGACCTGATGGCGGCTGCCGCACCTCGCTATTCCGTCCCTAGCCGCCACTATTTTTCCCGGTGTGGCGTCCCCGCCCTGCACCAGCACGTGTCGCGTAACATCAGGCGGGCCCTGAGGTACGCAGTCAGCGCAAAGGTCCACTTGACCACCGACTCGTGGACAAGCGCTTGCGGCCAAGGACGCTACATCTCTTTGACGGCACACTGGGTGAATGTTGTGGAAGCGGGGACGGGGTCGCAAACAGGGACGGCCTACATACCACCCCCGCCCAAGATTGCCAGCACGGGTTCTGATAGACCCCCCTCCTCTTCCTCCTCCTCCTCCTCCTCTGCCTTAACATCGCCCTCAGCCCCTAGCTGGAAGCGTTGCAGCACTGGTGCGGGGGGACGTCAGCAGGCGGTGCTTAAGCTCATCAGCTTGGGCGACAGGAAGCACAGCGCCGCAGAGGTGAGGCACGCCATATTGCAGCAGACAGAGATGTGGCTGTCGCCGCTGCAGCTAGGACCAGGCATGGTCGTGTGCGATAACGGCCGTAACCTGGTGGCGGCTCTGGAGCTTGCAGAACTCAATCACGTACCATGCCTGGCCCACGTTTTTAATTTGGTAGTACAAAAGTTTCGAAAGACTTACCCCAACCTGGCAGAGCTACTGGTGAAAGTGTGGCGCTTGTGCGCTCACTTTCGGAAGTCAACTGTAGCTGCTGCTAGCTAAAAAAAAATCCAGCAACGCCTCCATTTGCCTCAACATCGGCTGTTGTGCGACCTGCCCACTCGCTGGAATTCCACCTATTGCATGTTGGCCAGGGTGTGTGAGCAGCAGAGAGCATTGATGGAGTACCAGATGATGCATCCACGCGTGCATCCAACTCAGCTCCCTCAGTTTGCCAACCACGAGTGGCCATGGATGGCAGACATATGCGATGTATTGCGTATCTTTGAGGAGTCCACTAAGAAGGTCAGCAGCGAGGACGCTATAGTGAGCGTAACCATCCCGCTCCTATGCGTCCTTAAAGAATCGCTCATCGCAATAAGGGAGAACGCATTGCACACAGAGGAGACGGGGGTAGGAGGAGACGCAACGCAGGTAGACAGTCAGACCACACTTTTGTCTGCTGCTCGGTGGCAGTTGCAGGAGGAGGAGGATGAGGAGGAGGAGGACAACGTGGAGGTGGCTGTGGAAGAGGATGCTGGCGGCGAGGGTAGCAGTCAGGCTGTGTGCGTCCCATTGGTTCAGCGCGGATGGGGCGGAGAGGAGGAGGAAGAGGAGGAAATGGAAAATGATCCTTCTGGTGGGGGCAGTGACGTCATGCCTACTCAGAGTCTGGCACACATGGCTGACTTCATGCTGGGCTGCTTTTCCCGGGACATACGTGTTGTCCGGATATTGGAGAACAAACTATACTGGGTGTTCGCACTCCTGGACCCCCGGTATAAAGATAACTTCTCCTCTTTTATTCCGGTAGAGGAGAGGACGAATCGATTACTGGAATACCAGAGGGAACTCTTGCAGAACATGATGCAGATTTTCCCACCCAGCATCGCTGGCGGCAGAGAGGAGAGTGTCTCCCAGAGTCTGACAACATCGATCAGGCCCACAGCCACCAGGGGAACACTCTCCAAGGTGTGGGACACGTTCATGTCACCCCCTCGTGCAACTTCCATCACTGCGGGGCCCGCTATCAGCAGGAGGGACAAGTATCGGCGGATGTTGCGGGACTACCTGGCAGACCACACCCCTGTCCTCCCCGATCCCTCGGCGCCCTACACTTACTGGGTCTCCAAGTTGGACACGTGGCTGGAACTGTCCCTGTACGCCTTGGAGGTGCTTGCCTGCCCTGCCGCCAGCATGCTATCAGAAAGGGTGTTCAGCGCAGCCGGGGGCATTATAACCGACAAGCGCAGCCGCCTGTCAACCGACAGTGCCGACAGGCTGACGCTAATCAAAATGAACAGCAAGTGGATTGACCCGGACTTTGCTTGTACAACAGTGGAAAGCAGCCAAGAGTGAAGTGCCATCTGTATGAAGTGCCATTTCCTCCTCCTCCTCCTCCTTAACCGCCGTAGAATTGCTGTATTAATAAAAAAAATTATGGCTCACCTCTTGGGCTTAATGCAATCAATTGTTAACAGGTCTCAGCTCTTGGGCCTCCACACAATTTTTAAGAGGTCTCAGCTCTTGGGACGCCACACAATTTTTAAAAGGTCTCAGCTCTTGGGACTCCACACAATGTTTGAGAGGTCTCAGCTCTTGGGACTCCACACAATTTTTAAGAGGTCTCAGCTCTTGGGACTCCACACAATTTTTAAGAGGTCTCAGCTCTTGGGACTCCACACAATTTTTAAAAGGTCTCAGCTCTTGGGACTCCACACAATGTTTGAGAGGTCTCAGCTCTTGGGCCTCCACACAATTTTTAAGAGGTCTCAGCTCTTGGGACTCCACACAATTTTTAAAAGGTCTCAGCTCTTGGGACTCCACACAATGTTTGAGAGGTCTCAGCTCTTGGGACTCCACACAATTTTTAAGAGGTCTCAGCTCTTGGGACTCCACACAATTTTTAAGAGGTCTCAGCTCTTGGGACTCCACACAATTTTTAAAAGGTCTCAGCTCTTGGGACTCCACACAATGTTTGAGAGGTCTCAGCTCTTGGGCCTCCACACAATGTTTGAGAGGTCTCAGCTCTTGGGCCTCCACACGATTTTTAAGAGGTCTCAGCTCTTGGGCCTCCACACAATTTTTAAAAGGTCTCAGCTCTTGGGACTCCACACAATGTTTGAGAGGTCTCAGCTCTTGGGCCTCCACACAATGTTTGAGAGGTCTCAGCTCTTGGGCCTCCACACAATTTTTAAGAGGTCTCAGCTCTTGGGACTCCACACAATTTTTAAGAGGTCTCAGCTCTTGGGACTCCACACAATTTTTAAGAGGTCTCAGCTCTAAGCTTCCCTTACTGCTGGGGTGACACAATGTAACAAACCTCCTCCTGTAAGCTTCCCTTACTGCTGGGGTGACACACTGTAACAAACCTCCTCCTGTAAGCTTCCCTGACTGCTGGGGTGACACACTGTAACAAACCTCCTCCTGTAAGCTTCCCTTACTGATGGGGTGACACAATGTAACAAACCTCCTCCTGTAAGCTTCCCTTACTGCTGGGGTGACACACTGTAACAAACCTCCTCCTGTAAGCTTCCCTGACTGCTGGGGTGACACACTGTAACAAACCTCCTCCTGTAAGCTTCCCTGACTGCTGGGGTGACACACTGTAACAAACCTCCTCCTGTAAGCTTCCCTGACTGCTGGGGTGACACACTGTAACAAACCTCCTCCTGTAAGCTTCCCTTACTGCTGGGGTGACACAATGTAACAAACCTCCTCCTGTAAGCTTCCCTGACTGCTGGGGTGACACACTGTAACAAACCTCCTCCTGTAAGCTTCCCTGACTGCTGGGGTGACACACTGTAACAAACCTCCTCCTGTAAGCTTCCCTGACTGCTGGGGTGACACAATGTAACAAACCTCCTCCTGTAAGCTTCCCTGACTGCTGGGGTGACACACTGTAACAAACCTCCTCCTGTAAGCTTCCCTGACTGCTGGGGTGACACACTGTAACAAACCTCCTCCTGTAAGCTTCCCTGACTGCTGGGGTGACACACTGTAACAAACCTCCTCCTGTAAGCTTCCCTTACTGCTGGGGTGACACAATGTAACAAACCTCCTCCTGTAAGCTTCCCTGACTGCTGGGGTGACACACTGTAACAAACCTCCTCCTGTAAGCTTCCCTGACTGCTGGGGTGACACACTGTAACAAACCTCCTCCTGTAAGCTTCCCTTACTGCTGGGGTGACACAATGTAACAAACCTCCTCCTGTAAGCTTCCCTGACTGCTGGGGTGACACACTGTAACAAACCTCCTCCTGTAAGCTTCCCTGACTGCTGGGGTGACACAATGTAACAAACCTCCTCCTTTAAGCTTCCCTTACTGCTGGGGTAACACACTGTAACAAACCTCCTCCTGTAAGCTTCCCTTACTGCTGGGGTGACACACTGTAACAAACCTCCTCCTGTAAGCTTCCCTGACTGCTGGGGTGACACACTGTAACAAACCTCCTCCTGTAAGCTTCCCTTACTGCTGGGGTAACACACTGTAACAAACCTCCTCCTTTAAGCTTCCCTGACTGCTGGGGTGACACACTGTAACAAACCTCCTCCTGTAAGCTTCCCTGACTGCTGGGGTGACACACTGTAACAAACCTCCTCCTGTAAGCTTCCCTTACTGCTGGGGTGACACACTGTAACAAACCTCCTCCTGTAAGCTTCCCTGACTGCTGGGGTGACACACTGTAACAAACCTCCTCCTGTAAGCTTCCCTTACTGCTGGGGTGACACAATGTAACAAACCTTCTCCTGTAAGCTTCCCTTACTGCTGGGGTGACACAATGTAACAAACCTCCTCCTGTAAGCTTCCCTGACTGCTGGGGTGACACACTGTAACAAACCTCCTCCTGTAAGCTTCCCTTACTGCTGGGGTAACACACTGTAACAAACCTCCTCCTTTAAGCTTCCCTTACTGCTGGGGTAACACACTGTAACAAACCTCCTCCTGTAAGCTTCCCTGACTGCTGGGGTGACACACTGTAACAAACCTCCTCCTGTAAGCTTCCCTTACTGCTGGGGTAACACACTGTAACAAACCTCCTCCTGTAAGCTTCCCTTACTGCTGGGGTGACACACTGTAACAAACCTCCTCCTGTAAGCTTCCCTGACTGCTGGGGTGACACACTGTAACAAATCTCCTCCTGTAAGCTTCCCTTACTGCTGGGGTAACACACTGTAACAAACCTCCTCCTTTAAGCTTCCCTTACTGCTGGGGTGACACAATGACACAAGAGGACATGTCTGACCACATCTCACACACACACACACACACACACACACACACACACACACAATGACAATTAGGGGTGGGGTCTATTTATTTTCCCCCTTGCCTATGCCATCTGTGGTTGTCATTAGGCAACGTGATTTTAAGGGTGCAGAATTTTGTTCTTCTTTTTTGTACAGTTTGGCTTGGGGTCCATGGCAATGTAGAGGAAAGAAGGTTTCCTTGTCTTGTCTCACTTTACGTAGAAGTTATATTGTGTTTGGTGTGTATTGTTGAGTGGCTGTGATAGTGGCGTAATAGTGCGACTTGGGCGCGTTATATGCACCCAGACATGGTTTCCCTGCTGTCCCAGTTGCATTCCAGCAGTGTTGGCATCATCTTCTGATGTTTCAGGGTGGACTTGGTGACCTCCAAGTGGTCGAATTGAGATTTCCAAGTGGCGAGCATTTTTTTCCCATAGACTATAATGGGATTCGATAATCGGTCGAGTAGTCGAGTAACGCGGTCTATTCGAATCGAAATTCGAAATTTCGAATATTTCACTACTCGCTCATTTCTACTAATAATGTTTTTACACGTCTTATTTTCAAACAAACTTTTATTCATTCATTCATTTTCAAACAACCCAGACACTTTCAAGATACCCCACATATATTCGGAGACCCCTCCAATGTCGACATATGCTTTAAAATTGTGTTTTTTTGCCAAAGAATTCTGCCACAGCAGTTCACTGGCATATTGCCATCATTCCCCAAACCAAAAAAATGCACAGCAAACACAGCAAAATGCATTGCGAAAGTCTGTGTTCACTGGTGTTTTGCTGCAGTAAGTTTTGCTTACTCACTGTTCTGTCACTTGTGTGTTGCACACATACTTTTATGTCAAGTAGCGAATGGTTGAGTAAATCACCCCCTTAGTAATATTTGCGACATGTCCAGACCAAAAAATTAATTAATTTTTATATAAAATAAAAATGTTGTCTTTAATTTGTCCATTTGTGTTTATAGAGTACTATGTATGACATAATTTTATAATTTATTAGTAGGCACTTTAGCTGAAATGTAAGTTAAGTTGGTACTGGGCTTGTGGGAACCTGGGAAATTTCATGTAGACCCTTGGACAAGGGGACCCCACAACAAGAAATAGCCAGTTATGTGCCTTTTAATGTGGGTCACCCTCCATCTGAGGCCCCCCTTCACCTCCCTATATTGTGTAACAGTGTGTGACATGCTACTGAGGGGAGGCGACAATTTCAAGGGTCACATATGAAATGCGCTGACAGACAGCACTTTTTGAAGCATACAGTACAGGATGCCGTCACAAGCTGGTGGGTGGGGGCTCAGAGGGAGCGCAATTATTTTACAGAAGGAAAGCGGACACCAGGAAGACACAATCCAGAAACAGAAATAATGCAAGAACTAAGACATTAAGAACTCGATTCAAAAAGCATTTTAAAAATTATGCAAATCCCAGTGAAATCAGTAAAGAATCACATACACACAATTTGCGGGTGCTTGGCCAGTTTAAAAGTCACATGAAGAGCCATGGTAATTTGAATGCCCCTTCCCTGCTGGGCAGTAGTGGGCAGTAGTTGCTGATGTTGACTGCGGATCCTGTCGTAAGTGAAAAATTTAGCATAAGAATTGGCTTTTTTCAGTGGGCTTTGGTCCTCTTTATTTACTGTGTTTCCTCTCCCTTAACTACATAGTTAGTTCAGCCTTTTTGCCATCAGGTTTACAAGCCTGAAAAGACTGAAACACCTGTAACTGATAGATCAATATACTGCTAAAAGTTATACAATTGGGTTTTTCCAAATGATTCTGGATTCTGTAGAGGCTTGGAGAGGCAGTGGGAACACAATAAAATTAAGCAGTTGATTAACTGAATAACAGGACAGCGCCTGTTGGAATCCCAATTTGTATTTTTGTATGGTCCTGGAATGTACTTTTTAAAAAAAAAATGGGAATTGCATTGGGGACACCTGAAAAACATGACACAGCTTTCTCACGACCCAAATCACAAGTTTGCAGCGCCAAAACAAAACTGCTAAAAATGCATCCAAAAATAAACCCAACCAGCCCAGGGATTCCAAGCGCTCTGGATTTTTGACTTGCAAAATACACAGTTTTCACAGGGACCTGATATTCACCTGTCACTCATCTGGCACTACCTGGCACTACATGGCCTTAGCGTTTCTTAAATAAACCCCATAAATCCGAAGCTACCCAGGAGTTTATTAACCCTTTAAGTGCCGGTCTACCTAGAATTTTTGTCACCCTCTGATGCCAGGCCATTTTTCACTATTTTGCACTACACATGTTCAACTGTGATTTTTCAAGGGATTTCCCAGGAAAATTATAGGGTCTGGGCTTTAGCATGAAATGTCTTGTTTGTTATTTTGTTTTTACAATTTTAGTGTTTTTTTGTAATAAAAAAGTGTAAGTCAATAAAAGTCAATAAAATCTAATTGCGTGTGAAATCTCCCATTTCTCCCAGTTACAACAGTACAACATATGTATTGACAGACAGTCCCCCAAACTGAAACAGCGCTTTAGGAGATTTTCAGATAAAAAGCAACTGCTATGCACACCTTGCATTTTTTTCAAGAAAAACAACCCTTTGCATTTGAAATACCCCCAGAAAACTATATAATCCCTGGAAGTACACACCTCAAGCTTTCTATACATACTAGGCTTGTTGATGTGGGCACAGTTTTCTGAAAATAATCCCTCAATGAATTATTTGGTTGCAGAATCAAAGCCAAATTTTCTTTAAAAAAAAAAACTATATGCAAGCTAGAAAAAAACAGGTTACATCTGAAAAAGCAGGGTCCCCCGAATATAACAATGCCCAACATGCATAGGTACTGTCAAGGGAAAAGTTGCCAAACACTCCCAAGTAAAGCATATGCATGACAATAATTTTACTTTTTTCAGCTCTGCTCTGCGGACAAAGTATACACCTTGCACCTTTTCAACCAAAACATACTTTTACAATGATCTATTCCCTGCGTTAAGCTTTCTAAGCGTCACCAGCTTGTTATAGTGGGCTCTTCTTTCTGGAAGTAATCCCTTAAAGAATTCTTAGGTTGCACAGGTTTTCCCTAAAAAAATAAATAAAAAAAAAGCAGAATAAAAAACAAGTTTCCTAAAATATCAGTATGTAAACAAGAAAAAACAAGCTAAATCTGAAAGCGGAATGACATGAAATTTTTCACAATTTTGCGCTATGTTTAACTGGGATCTTTGCAGGAATTTCCAGGAAAATTATTTTTTTTTTGCGGCAAAGTTTATACTTTAACTTGAAAAGTTTTGTTTGTAATTTTTCTACTGTTTTTTAAAATATTGTTAAGTAAAAAAAAATAAAAATAGTTTTTTATAAAATTGTCTATTTTAGATAAAACATTTATTTCATTAAATAAAACCATATTGCACATGAAAGCCCTATTTCTCTCAATTACAACGGTACCACATATGTATCAGTAGCCCCCACATTCCTGCCCAGGAAACCCCCCAAACTGAAAAGAGCACCTAAATGGCCCTGGGCTATTCTGCCCCCCAGGCTTTGGGGATGCAGGTAATTTGGGGGGGCCGGGGCATATTGGCAAGTCACCTGCTAGCCTTAGGTGACTTGCCAGCCTCCAAGCCTTGTGAACTGGTATAATGGGTTTTATGGATCCCTCACCAGTTCACAAAGGGTTATATGTAAAACACACAGAGATTAAAATTTACATTTATTTAATTTTTTTCTTTACTCACCTCCGATCCTCTACTGTCCCCGACAATCCTGTACTGAAGAGCTCCAATTACAGCTGCTGGGTAAATGGTGGAGGGGGGCTGGGGGGGCAAGGGATCATAGCCCCTCATCCCTCCAAACCTCTCTCCGGTGATCACCCATTTTTGGGCCGTTGTGTGATGATGTCATGGATGACACCATAGATGACTTCATCTGCCCCACCCACCTAAGGAGGGGCTAGCTGGAGAGGGCCTTTTTTGGTCGATCAATAAGAACTTAAAAAAAAAATGTATGGGTGTTAAAAGTCAGCTGTGTGAGTCACGTAGCTGGCACTTAACGCTAGGAGAGGCAGCTATGTGAGACACAGCTTGCACTAGAAGGGTTAAAGCAAAGAAGTGGAATATTCTTGAATAGCCAAGTCAGTCACCTGATCTCAACCAAATTGAGCATGCAATTTACTTGACCAAACTTCAGCCAGAAAGGCCTACAAACGAACAGCAACTGAATACTGCTGCAGTAAAAGCCTGGCAGAACATTAAAAAAGAGAAAACACAGCGTCTGGTGTTGTTGAGTTTTAGACTTCAGGCAGTCATTGCCAAAAAAGGATTTTCAACCACGTATTATAAATAAACATTCAATTATCTAATTTGTCTGATTACTTTTGAACCTCTGAAGTGAAAAGATTGTGTTTAAAAATGCTTTAGTTACTCACATTTTTATGCAATCTTTTTGTTCAACCCACTGAATTAAAGCTAAAAGTATAAACTTCAACTGCATCTGAATTGTTTTGTTCAAAATGCATTGTGATAACGTACAGAACCAAAATTTGAAAAATGGAGCTAACTTGTGGCATTCATAAGTGACAGCAAACACTTATAAACTCTTATTTTTACGTGATATAAAAGGATCACATTTGGTTACAAGACTTGCCCACAACTAAAGATGAGCGAACTTTTGAAAAATTTGATTCGGCCGATTCGCCGAATTTTGCGGGAAAAATATTTTCGGTCCGAATTTATTCGTGACGAATCGCTATTAAAAATGGCTATTTCTGGGCATCCGAGAGCCTCCATAGGGTTGCAGAAAGCTTGGCTGTAACATGCATAGGATGCATGCTGGGCTAGTGAAATACTATTGTAAAGAAGTATGACATGCAGATCAGAGGCACCACTATTAGATTCGCTGTCGCAGAGCGGCACAATTACAGAGCCTTGAGGTGGCATCAGCATGATGAGCCCATATATTGCCTGAGAAACACACCCTGAACTTGGCAGCTGCATAGGGAGCCCATATATTGCCTGAAAGACACACCCAGGAGTTGGCAGCTGCATTAGGAGCCCATATATTGCCTGAAAGACACACCCAGGAGTTGGCAGCAGCATTAGGAGCCCATATATTGCCTGAAAGACACACTCAGGACTTGGCAGCAGCATAGGGAGCTCATATATTGCCTGAAAGACACACCCAGGAGTTGGCAGCTACATAGGGAGCCCGTATATTGCCTGAAAGACACACCCAGGATTTGGCAGCAGCATAGGGAGCTCATATATTGCCTGAAAGACACACTCTGGACTTGGTAGCAGCATAGGGAGCCCATATATTGCCTGAAAAACACATTGGAGTTGGCAGCAGCGTAGGAAACTCATATATTGCCTGAAAGAAACACCCAAGAGTTGGCAGCAGCATAGGGAGCCCATATATTGCCTGAAAAACACAAACACAGAGCCTTGAGGTGGCATCAGCATGATGAGCCCATATATTACCTGAGAAACACACCCTGAACTTGGCAGCTGCATAGGGAGCCCATATATTACCTGAAAGACACACCCAGGAGTTGGCAGTGGCATTAGGAGCCCATATATTGCCTGAAAGACACACCCAGGAGTTGGCAGCAGCATTAGGAGCCCATATATTGCCTGAAAGACACACTCAGGACTTGGCAGCAGCATAGGGAGCTCATATATTGCCTGAAAGACACACCCAGGAGTTGGCAGCTACATAGGGAGCTCGTATATTGCCTGAAAGACACACCCAGGATTTGGCAGCAGCATAGGGAGCTCATATATTGCCTGAAAGACACACTCTGGACTTGGTGGCAGCATAGGGAGCCCATATATTGCCTGAAAGAAACACCCAAGAGTTGGCAGCAGCATAGGGAGCCCATATATTACCTGAAAAACACATTGGAGTTGGCAGCAGCATAGGGAGCCCATATATTGCCTGAAAGACACACCCTGTAGTTGGCAGCAGCATCAAGAGAACATGTACAGATTTTGGGCACATATATCTTATCCGAAGAATATTAATAAAGATTAAGATTAACATAAAGCATTTCCTCAATAATTACTTGCCTTAAAAACACATTGGAGTTGGCAGCAGCATAGGGAGCTCATGAAAAACACATTGGAGTTGGCAGCAGCCTAAGGAGCCCATATATTGCCTGAAAGACACACCCAGGATTTGGCAGCAGCATAGGGAGCCCATATATTGCCTGAAAGACACACTTTGGATTTGGCAACAGCATAGGGAGCCCATATATTGCCTGAAAGACACACTCTGGAGTTGGCAACAGCATAGGGAGCCCATATATTGCCTGAAAGACACACTCTGGAGTTGGCAGCAGCATGAAGAGAACATATACAGATTTTGGGCACATATATCTTATCCGAAGAATATTAATAAAAAATAACGTAAAGCATTTCCTCAATAATTACTTGTGATTTGATGCGGAGGAATGTCTGTAACTGGAGAGCAGCGCCTTAAATCTGTTTAGCACTATCCATATTTCTTTAGTATTGGTCTGGCACCATGATCAATCTACTCTGATGCATCAGGCATTGGTGGGTGAAAATCTTGGCTGATCCATGCCCGAGTCATTTTCACGCAGGCCAGTCTCTCAATGAAACCTTTTTCAAGTGTACTGGAGCACATTGAATTGCCCTCATCAGAGCATCACATACGCACATCTAAGAGTTTCATCACTTTGTTCCAGTTTAAGTCTTCAGGGCCTAGTTACTACTTAGTTAAAGGCCATAGATAGTTACACACCTGCTGCTGTTATCGACAAATCCTGTTTTAAGTGTAGTGTAGCGTTTTGTCCTCCCCTCATATATGCACTAAGTATGTCAGGCAGATAAAAGCCAGGATGGGCACAGAGAAGTTGCATAGGCCTAAATTCATCAAGCAGAGGTTGCAGCAGACTAGGGGTGAGTGGCAGCAGGAGTCTCAGTGAGAGGCCTGATCTCCCAGTATCAGCTAGCGGTCGTGTCTTGACCAGCAACCCATCTGCCGTCATCCATTGGTTAAGACCATCATCCACTTCCTCACAAGTGACATCTGACACCCCCAGTCAACTGTCGGTTATAGCTTATGCTTTAGGTTCAGCTCCGCTATTCAGTGAGGACGATCTGATAATCTGAAAAATCAGCAGCTACTGCCCAGCCAAGAAGTGGAGGAGACACTCGCCGGGCAAGTAGTGATGAAGAAAGTGGCATGGGAGGTGGTGTTGCAAGCGTTTTGGCTTCTTAAGCAGACACTGTTGAGGAACCTGAGGACATCAGTGAGTTTTGAGGGCACTTTTAAAGGCTTGGAGTGATGGAGAGTGACAGATTTAGCGGTCAGCATGGTGGCAGAAGGGGAAAGTATGGAGGCAAATGTGCTCGGGGTAGACCACTTGCTGCGCGGCAGGCTACCTTCCCAGGAGGTAGTGGAAGAGGGTCCCTGGAGCTGGCGGTGGCGGCAGCAGCAGTGAATTAGTGCGGACTGTTGGTAGGAAAATCAGCTACTCGGCGATGTGGCAGTTTTACATCAAGCATCCGCAGGAGGTTAACATGGCTATATGAAAGATGTGTAGGCAGAAGGCGAAGTGTGGCAAGGGTCCCAATGTTGGACCCACAGCCCTGCATCAACATTTGCAGCGTCACCATAAAGTGGCCTGGGAGAGTTGGCTCCAAAGTGGTGGTCCAGCCTGCTACATTACCCAGTGGCACGCCACTCCATGTTCCAGCCAGCCAAGGCTCCACCACCTCCTGTGTGTCATACCCATATATTCCTTTAAGTAATATTAACTAGGTGTTGAACCTAGTTGTCAAGCATTTTCTGAAGTCTTCCCCCCATCTGCAAGACATCCTAACAACAGGAAGGAAACTTTACATGCACTTCAGCCACTCCTACACCGCCAAGCACACCCTTTTTGAGCTACAGCGTCAGAACGGTATCCCCCAACATAGTCTGATTTGCGATGTTTCCACCCTCCATATGTTGTATCGACTACACGAACTGAGAAAAGCCATCACTGATTGCTTGATGATCCAAGCGGATAGGGGGCTCCCCTGTGTAACTTCAATGTAAACCAGTGGCAGCTCAATTATTAGTCAGTCGCCAGGACTACGGGATGAACGATGTGATTCCACTGCTTCATGTACTACAACACATGTTGGAAACCATGGCTGGTCAGGGCACTGGAGACATGGCGCCTACATTTCACGGCTACATAAAGCCTGTGGGGGCTGAAGTGGAGGAGGAGAGGGAGGGGCACAGCGAAGCACAGTTTAGGTTTGACAAAATGGCCATTTTATCTAGTCATCTCACAGAAGAGGAGGAGGAGGAGGAGGAGCAGGAGCAGCCAGAGGAGCTAGAGGGTTGTGAGGAAGGCAAGACAGAGGACCCAGACAGTATGCAGTGGAGATGGAGACAGGTAGTCATTCCGAGTCCCTTGCACAAATGGCGCGATGCTTGCTCACGTGCTTGTGTAGTGACCACAGAATTGTCTCCATTTGTCAGCGGGATGACTTCTGGCTCTCCACCTTATTGGACCCTCGCTACCTGCACAAAATGGGGGCAATTTTTACACCCACTGAGAGGGAGGACAAACTGACCTATTACAGAGACATTCTATGTAGTCAGCTGGCCGATGCCTATCTGCGCCATGGTCCATACTGTGATACCCAGCGGGACACCAGCCTTCTGTAAGCAGGCAACCCCCAATCTCCACCGCCGCTTCTGCCTATAGTCAAGCCCCCGTTTGCGGGGACGCTAGGTACGCCTCACCGGACACGTTTGCCCCCAGGTCTTAAAAGGCACAAAGGATGGCTGCTTACGGTGAAGGCCGAAGTAGTCAAGCTGAGGTCCTTCACAAGTAGTCAATCCGGAGGGTGCGTCAGAGTACAGGGATGAGACAAGTGCGTAGTCAGGGGTAGCCAAAGGGTCAAGTTGGGAGGTCAGAGATCACGGGGGATCCAGAGGGGCAGGTAGGTTCATGGTCAGACAAAGCGGGGTCGGTACAGGCAGCAGACAGGAATGGTCGATCAAGCCGGGTCGGAATCAGATAACAACTAACAGAATCACACCCTAATCACAAGGGACTATCACGGGCACTGAGTGCTGGGCTGACTCCATATTTATTGGTGAATTGACCAATGGCCACCCTGGAGGGGAGTGTATGTGCTGATTGGTGCAACTTACAACACTGTAAGTGATTGGACACACTATCCAGGGGCTGGTCAGTCTTGGCTACAAGGCTGATCAGCCCCTGATTCCCATCAGGTGTGGAAGACTCTGCGCTGCCTGCCACTCGCAGCACAGCGCCTCCTAGTGGCGAAATTTACAGACTGCGGGGCACGCGACTGCACATCTACAGAGGAGCGATGGAGGCTGCCAGAGTGACGTGCCGCGCTCCCAGAGGCAGGAGCGCCACGTCGTCCAGCAGACGCTCCCCGCCTGCCCCCTGACAGAGGTAAGTCCCACACATACTCTCGCAGGTCTGACTCGGGGGACCTCTGCGCTCACCTTCCACTGCCATGGCTGCTGGGGGGGGGGGGGTGGCAGGAGCAGCAGCTCCATCAGCAGCAGCCTCAGTCTTCAGTCGCTAATGAGTAGCTTTCTTTACCCGCATAGTGAGGCTAATCATGTGCAGCAGAAAGACCTGGAGCAGGCCCTGAACCAGCAGGTAGTGTCATACCTTGACATGACCATGCCAACGCACCTTGAGGACCCGCTGGACCTCTGGGCAGCCAAACTTGACTTGTGGCTGCAACTGGCAGAGTTTGCCCTGGGAAAGCTGTCCTGCCCAGCGAGTAGTGTGCCATCTGAGCGGGTGTTTAGTGCGGTGGGGGCCATAGTCATGCCAAGGAGAGCTCGTCTGTCCACGAAAAATGTGGAGAGACTCACCTTTGTGAAGATGAATCAGACATGGTTCAGCCAGGATTTCCAGCCACCAATGGCTGATCCATGGTAGTAGCTGATGCATGGTAGCTCCTTATGCTGCTGCCAACTCCAGGGTGTGTATTTCAGGCAATATATGGGCTCCTAATGCTGCTGCTGCCAACTCCAATGTGAGTACTCTTAAAAGACACATGCTAGCATATTTGGGATGCCCCTCCAGTTAAAGGCAATGGCTGCTGGCAATTTGACAACGTGACTTTCTTTACAAAATGCAACCAGTTAATAGACAGGTACTCTTGAAATATTTATGCTAGTATTTGGGATGCCCCCCCCCCCCCCAGCAAAAGGCACATTTTGCTTAAAAAGTGACTTTGATTACAAAATGCAACCAGTTATCAGACAGGTAGTCTTGAAATATTACTGCAAGTGTTTGGGATGCCCCCTGCCCACATACAGAGGTGGCCTCCTTTGATTGTGGAAAAGTGCCTTTGCTTACAAAATGCAACCAGTTAGTACACAGGTAGTCTTGAAATATTACTGCTAGTGTTTGGGATGCCCCCAGCTCACATACAGAGGTGGCCTCCCTTGAGTGTGGAAAAGTGACGTTAATTATAAAATGCAAGCAGTTATTAGACAGGTAGTCTTGAAATATTTATGCTAGTGTTTGGGATGCCCCCTGCTGCTCACATACAGAGGTGGCCTCCCTTGATTGTGGAAAAGTGACGTTGATTACAAAATGCAACCAGTTAGTACACAGGTAGTCTTGAAATATTAATGCTAGTGTTTGGGATGCCCCCTCCTCACATACAGAGGTGGGCTCCTTTGATTGTGGAAAAGTGACGTTAATTATAAAATGCAAACAGTTATTAGACAGGTACTCTTGAAATATTTATGCTAGTGTTTGGGATGCCCTCTGCTCACATACAATGGTGGCCTCCCTTGATTGTGGAAAAGTGACGTTAATTATAAAATGCAAGCAGTTATTAGACAGGTAGTCTTGAAATATTTATGCTAGTGTTTGGGATGCCCCCTGTTCACATACAGAGATGGGCTCCTTTGATTGTGGAAAAGTGATGTTGATTATAAAATGCAAGCAGTTAGTACACAGGTACTCTTGAAATATTAATGCTAGCATGCTTTTTAAAGAATGACACCAGGTAAAGGAAAAGCTAAATAGGCAGGAGCGTTATTAACACTAAATGGGCTTTAAAGCTAATGCAAACAGTTTAAACTGTCCCTGTCTTTCTCTGTCACTGTCACAGCCTTCTCTCTTCTCTATCTGCCCCTCGCTCTGCTGCTTCTGTTCTTTGATCTATCTATCTATCTATCTATCTATCTATCTATCTATCTATCTATCTATCTCTCGCTCTATCCCTGGCTGATCTGCTCTCTGATCAGTGTCAGAATGATCTTCCGCAAGATGGCTGCCGCTTATATGGGGCTGTGACATCATCGTTAAGCCTGTCTGCTGATATGTAGCATGTGACACCTACCCAGGATTCCTTGCCCCATGGGACATGTCCTGACATGTGGATCCACCATTTTAGATGGGCTGTTTAGCAGTAAATGGAGTTTTAAGGAAGCGATTCGAGCGATCGAATCACGGCGATATTTGGAATCGTAACGAATCGAATATTTCATGAAATACGTAACGAGTTCGTCAGAATCGATTCGCTCATCTCTACCCACAACATAACTATTTTTTTCCTGTCCTGAATTTTTCTTCACAGTGTATTGCTCTCAGGTACTACAGATTTAATATGTGGCAATATCCAAGTTTAGTTGCTAGCCTCATATGTTAAGTATGAGTAATGAGTGAGCCCATGGAAGTTTGGTTCAATGAATAATCTTTACCACATCTATGCCCAGGCCAAACACCATCCGGAGCTGTGGATTGGTATCCAGGAACAGAGAGGTGAGTGGTTACCGCCACTGGACATGAAGCTCAGCAAGGTGGCGTGCGAGCTGGGTTGAGGCACATTCATTGGCTGGCACATGTGCTCAACTTTGTGGCAGGCACTTTGATCATTTACTTTACATACTGTATGTTGGAAAGGGGGTGTGATCAGCAGCAGCAGGCAATAGTGGAGTTCAGGCTCCAAAATGCCCAGGTGAAGTACAGACCAACAGCACTTCACCACCAATGAGTGGGCCTCCATGAGGGACATTTTTGCCATGCTGCTGTGCTTCCATTACACCACCAATATTTGTCAGTACTGATGAATGATGCCATCATCAATGCTACCACCCACATCCTTCAACTGCTAGCAAAAAAACACTTCAAGCCATGATGCAACCTGAAAAGGACTACTGGCCAAGGTCCCATCTGACACTGTTGCCTCAGTGTTGGCTACCTCCATCTGTTCCACCACACCCACCTACCTCTAATGATCCTCCTCCAGTGGAAAGAGAGCCAGGAGTGATTGTGGACAACCTAACTGGGAAGCAAGTGGAATATGCAAAAGTATGTGGCGCTACCAAGCATAATATTTATAGTAAATACAACTTTCAGATTAAAATCTTGTATTCCTGCGAACTCTTGAAGTTTATGGAGTAAAGAGAATATGAGAAGGTATTTTTGATTTACATCAATTCATTCTTCCTTACATGGGAATAAACCACTTCTGGATGAGGAGCTTATGGAAATATGAAACTGAATATAAAATGAAAATGGAAGCTGTAAAAGAGTGTACAAATGGAAGAGTCATGTGACCGCTTATTATTCAAGTTATTCTTGAATTCATTGTTTTAGTATATATAATTTCCCCACATTGGGTGTCTGTATATTTTAGCTTCCAGCATCCAAGTGGAAGGCATTATGGGTAAAAAGTCATCCTGAAATAACAATGCTCCCTGAAGTCTTTAGGTGTGCCAACAAGTAACTAGACTATCAAAACTCTAAAGGGTCTAATGCCTGGTGTGCCCACAATTAAATAGTTTACCAAAGCTAAAAAGGGTCTAATGTCATGTGTACCAACAATTAAATAGTTTGACAAAGCTCAAGAGGGGCTAATGCAAGGTAACTAATTTATCAAAGCTCAAAAGAGTATAATGCAAGGTATGCGCACAATGTAATAGTTTATCAAAGCACAAGAGTTTCTATTGCCAGTGTGCCCACAATTAAATCATTTATCAAAACTTAAAAGAGTATGATGCCAGGCATGCCCATAAATAAATAGTTTATCAAAGCTCAAAAAGGTCTAATGTCAGGTGTGCCCACAATTATATAGTTTATCAAAGATCGGGATATGCCAGGTATGTCCACATTTTAATAGTTTATCAAAGCTCAAAATAGTTTAATGCCAGATGTGCCAACAAATAGTTTATCAAAGCTCACAAGGGTCTAGTGCCAGGTGTGCCCACAATTAAATAATTTATCAAAACTTAAAAGAGTATGATGCCAGGCATGCCCATAAATAAATAGTTTATCAAAGCTCAAAAGGGTCTAATGTCAGGTGTGCCCACAATTATATAGTTTATCAAAGCTCGGAGTATGCCAAGTATGTCCACATTTTAATAGTTTATCAAAGTTCAAAAGAGTATAATGCCAGATGGGCCAACAATAAGTTTCTCAAAGCCAAAAGGTAAAATGCAAGGTGTGCCCACAGATGAGCTGTACTACATACGCAGGGTGTGTCCCATCAGCTGCCATCCTCAGGGTGCACTGAAAACAGGCAGCTATCCCTATCTGTCCCTCACGGACGTGTCTGCTCTCCCTAGCTACTATCTTTAAGATGCAGCCAGTCTCCTCTCCTATGTGTGATTAAAATTACAATAAGAGCTCCTGTTTGCAGTCCTATTTGTTTCTGAGTCAGCAGCAGCAACCTCTCCCTATCTTTACAGCACCAAAATGACATTGGCGTGACGCGTGACCCCACCTTTTATAGGACGGTGCCACACGTCTCATCTGGCCAATCACAGCCATGCCTACCATGTGCATGGCTTTGTTTTTTTGTTTCAAAAAGCTGATTGATAGGCTGCTCAGCAGCCAATCAACCAACTTTCTGGGTTTGGGCGAGCATCAAACATAAGCACAGACGTCTTGCTATAGTCCGTGCTTGGGTTCGGGGCCCTAGCTAGCAAATTTGGCACGAACCCAAACTTTGCAACTTGGGCTCGCTCATCCCTAGTGATAACCAAAGTAGGGACAGACCCATTTGTAAGCCCTCCAGCCGGATAGTTCCCAGTATGCAGCATTTGGTACTCCCAAATGCCGAATAAAATAACTCCAGCCACCACAATGTGTGAACTGGTATACGAGTACCTTAGACCCCTTACCAGTTCACATTCTGCCAAGCTAATGTATGGCCGCTGGGCAGGGAGGATTTTATAGAGCTGCTGTGAAATCCCCCATATGACTAATGACAACACTCGAGGGGAGGGATATGGAGGGGCATTTTCTCAGAACATGGAACAGCATAGAACAGATGAAGGAAGGCATGGTGACGGTGAGTTTCTTTTTTATATTTTAAACAGTTCTCTTTTTGAACAGTTTGTGAACTGGTAGGGAGTCCAAGGTACCCCTACACTAGGTCACAGGGTAGTGATGACCGTTATGCCATCTGCCAGCAACAGCAGGTAGCATGTTAGATAATTTGATCTGGATTTCGCCAGAATCCAGAACCAGAGTAAATCGACAAGATTCTGGTCAAATCTAGCTTCAGCCCAGATCTAAAGCCTATCACGTTTGGAAATCCAAATTCCTGGTTTACAATTCGATTTCAGAACTATAGAAAACTTGTGCGGGTAAACTTCTAAACTACAAAATTATCCAGAAAACTATAATTGTAAATGAAAAATAACCCCATGCTTTTAGTGCACTAAACTAAATTACTTTTACTGTTCTATTCCAAATTTGTGCTGTAGCTTTCATGACTTTGTTTTCTTCTCATGGTTCAATAGTCATCATTGCAAGAAAAATTGAACTGACCAATTTTAAATTAGATGTGGGTTTTGATATCTGGCACCATAATGGGCTTTTTGGCTGATTTTATGCTTTTGTAATATTACTTATTTTATGTTTCATCTTCACAGTCAGTAAAACATTGAACTGCGACGTCTTTGCAGTGTTGCTACAAATATGTATGATAATAAGCCCTAGTATCTCAGCAAGGCTTTATTTATATTCGAATCTAAATTTTATACAGCCGAAAAGAAAGTGGAGAAGTTTCCATCACTAGCACACTTGAACACAACCGTCCTAATCCAGCCACATATTCATCTGGGCCAGCAAATGTAGGTTCCAACCTTTTTAAGCTCCTTTAAAGGTTATTGCGATATCGGTGCTTAAGATTAAATATTGAGAAATTGGTTGCCCCTAATATCTCACTGCCTCCACATGAAATTTCATTGCCTCAACATAGCATCCTATATTAAACAAAAAATATTCTCCCATCCCCTCCTGCTTATAATAATACATACACTTAAATAGAAAAAAAACTCAATCAGCAGCCCTTCATTCTACCAAAATCCACACCTATCTTGTCTATTTGTGGACTGTCCTGGAGTACCTGGGCACTAAGCTAGCTGCAAACTATAGTAACTAAAACTACAGTAACATTTGTCAGCCTTAACTCCACCCCCTCTAATGCCAAGACTAGTTAAGTATGCCCACAAATTCTAAGGTCGGCTGGAAATCTTGAAGTTCAAGAAACTTGGATCACAAAGCTGTATCGCTTCCTAATGTGGGTGCTGTGGTTACCAACTGCCACTTGATCGCAATATAAAGCCTGTTTCAGAGCCTTGCCGCGAATGCTCGGTTTTTGGTGGAATTGAAAAACCATCGGAAACCATGAATTTGCTGTACTTTGTATACACATATCGTTTAGCTGAGCAATTGCGTTTTTTGCTGGCGAACTAGTCTCGGAAACAAGTTTGTACCTGTATTCAGCCATATGTTGCCCTGGAGTCCTTCGATCTCAATATTCTGTGGCCACCTTACTGGCATTCTGGCATACGCAGACACCTGGGGGGCATCCCATGTTTACGTGCCTCACTACTGTGTGACTTACCTTCTCTGTGTGGGTTCCTGGAGGGTCATTCCATGTAGTGTGCATATCTGCACTGACACTCACCTTCTTCATCCTGTTTTTCCTGGTACCCGGAGGGGCATCCCATGTACTGTGCATACTGCTGCAGTGTGACTTACCTTCTCCCATTTGACTTTCCTTCTGGGGCATCCCATATAGTGGCAATGCTTGTTGTGTGACTTACCATCTCCCAATTGGTTCCTTCCAGGCATCGCATGTAGTGTTAATGCGGAGCCCACGGCCGTAGCACGAGGTGGAGCAGTGGCCCCAGCCAGGGCTGCTCGTTCCCATGACAGGAGTCTGCAAAACACCCCTTCTGGGCCTGCAAGTGGGTCCAATGGCTCTGTCCCCCCCAGTCCCCACTACTTAGCAGACCCCAGCATTTGCCCCCCAGAATGGGCACAAGATTAGAAGGGGGGAAAAAGTGGGCACTTTGCAGGTACAATTGAAGGTCCTGCTGAATGGTATTTGGGAACTTTGACAGGCTGGCTGGGGCCCAGTCCTGCACTACCCCAAAAGCACAGATTGCCAGCAATGTGCCAAATGCAGGGCAGGAGGTCAAGGATGGGAAGCAGGCCAAAAAGAAATGGGACAATCTGAAAATAGTGGTCTGGAGGAAGATCAGTAGAGATGAGTGAATCGAATCTGACGAACCCGAATTCGTTACGAATTTCAGGAAAAATTCAATTCGTAACGATTCCGAATATTGCGGTGATTCGATCGCTCGAATCGCTTCCTTAAAACTCTATTTACTACTATGCAGGCCATCTAAAATGGTGGATCCACGTGTCAGGATATGTCCCATGGGGGCAAGGAATCCTGGGTAGGCGTCACATGCTACCTATCGGCAGCCAGGCTTCCCGATGATGTCACAGCCCTATATAAGCAGCGGCCATTTTGCGGAAGCTCATTTCGGCACTGTATTTCGGCCAGAGCGGATAACGCAGGGAGAGATAGATAGATAGATAGATAGATAGATAGATAGATAGATAGATAGATACAGTGAGGGATAGATAGATAGATAGATAGATAGATAGATAGATAGATAGATAGATAGATATAGATAGATAGATAGATAGATAGATAGATAGATAGATAGATAGATAGAGTGAGGGAGAGATAGATAGATAGATAGATAGATAGATAGATAGATAGATAGATAGATAGATAGATAGATAGATAGATACAGTGAGGGAGAGATAGATAGATACAGTGAGGGAGAGATAGATAGATAGATAGATAGATAGATAGATAGATAGATAGATACAGTGAGGGAGAGATAGATAGATAGATAGATAGATAGATAGATAGATAGATAGATAGATAGATAGAGGGAGAGATAGATAGAGGGAGAGATAGATATATAGATAGATAGATAGATAGATAGATAGATAGATAGATAGATAGATAGATAGATAGATAGATAGATAGATAGATACAGTGAGGGAGAGATAGATAGATACAGTGAGGGAGAGATAGATAGATAGATAGATAGATAGATAGATAGATAGATAGATAGATAGATAGATAGATACAGTGAGGGAGAGATAGATAGATAGATAGATAGATAGATAGATAGATAGATAGATAGATAGAGTGAGGGAGAGATAGATAGATAGATAGATAGATAGATAGATAGATAGATAGATACAGAGAGATAGATAGATAGATAGATAGATAGATAGATAGATAGATAGAGTGAGGGATGGATAGATAGATAGATAGATAGATAGATAGATAGATAGATAGATAGATAGATAGAGTGAGTGAGAGATAGATAGATACAGTGAGGGAGAGATAGATAGATAGACAGACAGACAGACAGACAGACAGACAGACAGACAGACAGACAGACAGACAGACAGACAGATAGATAGATAGATAGATAGATAGATAGATAGATAGATAGATAGATACAGAGATAGATAGATAGATAGATAGATAGATAGATAGATAGATAGATAGATAGATAGATAGATAGATAGAGTGAGGGAGAGATAGATAGATAGATAGATAGATAGATAGATAGATAGATAGATAGATAGACAGACAGATAGATAGATACAGAGATAGATAGATACAGAGATAGATAGATAGATAGATAGATAGATAGATAGATAGATAGATAGATAGATAGAGTGAGGGAGAGATATTGTGCAGGCATCTAACATAACCAACAACACAGGCCCCATAAGGAATCCAACAGAATCCAGTGACAGACACAGGGACCCCACCTCCAAACAAGCTGGCAAATTACAAAGAGCCCCCCTAATAGAGGAGAACAACCCAACCAACCCCCCAGAAACCACTGTCAAAACTCATGACATCAATAAACTGCCATGCCCAGAAATTGTGCTTATCATAGACTCAAATGGAAAGTATCTCAACACAAAGAGACTCTTCCCAGGGAAACAGGTCACAAAAATCCGCTGCTCAACAATAGCACAAGCAGCAGAAGTGATCAATAATCCATATTTTACAGACCCGAAACACCTCATCCTGCACACCGGCACAAATGACTTGCAGCAAGAGGGGGCAGCAGAAAGAATATCACAATTAGCTAAAGCCACACATCAAAGATTCCCTAGGACAAAAATAATCGTATCTGCCCTGCTCCCAAGAAAAGACATATCCCTCCGTATAACCGAGCAGATCAATGCAGAGCTGGCCGCCAATATCCCCTCAATACCCAACACAAAACTGGCCCTACACCGAGAAATTACTCTCCAAAACCTGTATGATGCCAAACACCTGGATAAACAAGGAGTAAGCATGCTGGCAAAAGAACTTAAGGACATGGTTCTAGAAAGACCCCAGATACCCCGACCCCAAATAAGCCCAACAAATAGACTGCAAATCCCAGACAGCAATTTCTCCAGACCCAGTCCACAGCGATGGCAGAGGTGGAGAGTACCACCAGTCCCACAATGGAAACACCCCACAACAGAGGGCAGCAGCATGGAAGAAATAAGAAACCTGCTAAAGACACTCTGTAACAAACTAATGTGACCCCTCTAAATGAAAGTCCGAGGAAAAAGCAGCTCATTACAAGGTATACCGACTCACAATGACATCCCTTATCATCAGCAGCTGGAATATCCAAGGGCTGAATTCTTCAGCTTTTGGATCCAAATCAAATGATCCAGACTTTAAAGAAAAAGTAAAAACTGTAGACATACAAATCCTCATGGAGACATGGACCAGAGCAGAGGACGAATCCCTAGCACCCATGGGCTACATGGAATTTTCCATGCCTGCCCAGAAAAACAAAACTGCCAAACAGGGCCGTCGCTCGGGTGGCATATTAATCTGGTACAGGGAGGCGCTTAAAGATCACATGAGAGCGGTCAAACGAGGAGACAATCATATCTGGATTAAAATAAGCAGCTCCATCCTCACCTCTCAATATGACATCTACCTGTGTGCAGCATATATCCCTCCAGCCGAGTCCCCCTACTACAACCCAGACATATATGAGGTCCTACAAAATGAGGCTGCCCAATTCCAGTGTCAGGGTAGGGTGCTGATCTGTGGAGACCTCAATGCCAGGACAGGTATAGAGAAGGACTATCTCACCTCTGATGGCAATGCCTATATCCTAGGAGGTGACACCTACTTCTCAGACTCTATACAGACACTAAGAAACAGCTACGACAGGACTATAAACAAAAGCGGGAAAAGGCTGTTGAACCTGTGCCGGAGCCTGGGACTGTACATAATGAATGGGCGTATCCGGGGTGACTGTCTAGGACGATTCACGCTAAACTCCCATGTGGGCAGCAGTGTGGTGGACTATGCCATCACAGACGCAGACCCCGCGAGTATCAACGCCTTCATAGTCACTCCTGACACGCACCTCTCAGACCACAACCAGATCCTGCTGTACATGAGATCCACCGAGCGCCCATCCACACAGCAGCCCCACCAGACTGGTCTCTATAACCTGCCACCATCCTTCAAGTGGCTCAGACAATCTGCCACCGAGTACAACAATGTGACCAACCGAGCGGAGATCAAAGATATGCTCATAAACTTTCACACTAACATCTATGAGCCAAACCAACAAGGAGTCACCCTGGCAGTGAAGGACTTTAATACCATCCTGCACACCATGGCAGAACTAGCAGGCCTCAAACGGACCAACCTCAAGAGACCTTCTAATAAACAGTCTGAGAAATGGTTTGACAAGGAATGCAGGGCTCTACGTCATTCCCTAAGGGCAGCCTCTAACAAAAAACACAGAGACCCCAATGACAAGGATGTGAGGGAAACCTATGACACCCTACGGAGGCAATACAAGCGCACCCTCAGAGAGAAAAAACAAAGGCATCTCTCCCACAAAATCCAGCAGCTTGAGGACTCCCTCCAGGACAACTCATTCTGGGAGACCTGGCACCATATTGGCACAAAGCCAAAGAAAAACTCCCTCCACATCCAAAATGGCAACATCTGGCTCAGCTACTTCAGGGACCTCTACAAAAACCTCCCTGAAGAAGAGCAAACCCCAGAACAACAACAAATAACCGCAAAACTGAGGGACATGGAGGAGGCAATTAAGGACTTCCAAACCCCCCTAGACTGGCCAATCACCGTGCAAGAAATCCAGGAAAACATCTCCCTGCTGAAATGCAGAAAGGCCAGCGGCCCTGACGGCATCCTGCCAGAGATGATCAAATACAGTTCCCCAGACATACACGCTGCACTGGCAAAACTATTCACCCTGGTCCTGAGCTCCGGACACTTCCCTCAAGACTGGAACCGAGGTCTCATAACACCTATCTACAAGAATGGGGACCAATATGACCCAGCGAACTACCGAGGGATCTGTGTCAGCAGCACTCTGGGAAAGCTATTCAGCAGCATCATCAACAGAAGGGTCCTCACCTTCCTCACACAGCAAGAGGTCCTCAGTAAAAGCCAAGCAGGGTTCATGCCAAACCATCGCACCACCGACCACATCTACACCCTGCACAGCCTTATCAAGACTCACGTCCACAACACCAAACAGGGGAAGATCTTCTCCTGTTTTGTGGACTTCAAGAAGGCGTTTGACTCAGTGTGGCACCCGGGCCTGTTCCTGAAACTCCTGCAGAGTGGAATAGGGGGGAGAACATATGATGTCATCAAGAGCTCATACACTGGGAACCAATGCAGTGTGAAGGTGAATGGCAAGAGGACGGCATACTTCCACCAGGGCCGAGGAGTCAGACAGGGCTGCAGCCTGAGCCCAACGCTCTTCAACATCTACATCAATGAACTGGCTGCAGCTCTGGAGGCTTCCTCAGCACCAGGCCTCCTCCTGCATGACCGCGAGGTGAAGTTCCTACTGTACGCCGATGACCTCCTGCTGCTGTCCCCGACAGAGACAGGCCTCCAAGACAGCCTGGCAGTACTGGAGAAATTCAGCACCACATGGGCACTACCCATCAATTCTAAGAAGACCAAAGTCATGGTGTTCCATAAGAGGGGTCAGAATAAAGCCTCCATTCCCTCCTTCACATTAAACGGGTCTGCACTGGAAAAAACCAACAGCTACACTTACCTGGGGCTGGAGCTTAACCAATCAGGGAGCTTTAAGCCAGCAATAGAGGCCCTGAAAGGAAAAGCCTGCAGAGCTTTCTACGCCATCAGAAAGCGACTGTACCACCTCAAACCACCAGTGAGGGTCTGGATGAAGATCTTTGATGGAGTAATGGCCCCAATCCTACTTTATGGCAGTGAGGTTTGGGGCCCAATCACCTACCCAGACCAGTCCAAATGGGACCCAAGCCCAACAGAGACCTTTCATCTGGAGTTCTGCAAGTACCTCCTCCAAGTCCATCGCAGCACCTCCAACATGGCGTGCCGGGCAGAGCTGGGCAGGTTCCCTCTATGGTTCCAGGTGCAGAAGAGGGCGCTGTCATTCTGGGGGCACATACAGAGCAGCAGCCCCGACTCCTACCACCACAAAGCCTCCCTGAGCCATGGGGCCCAGAACAAACCCTGTGCCCTCCAACTGAGTGTCAGTCACCTGTCCAGCCACAACCCCCAACATGCCCTGACAAAAGCCCAAATAAAGGGGGCGATAGAGAGCTGCCAGGAGCAATATATAGAGAATTGGAAGAAAGAAATAAGCAACTCCCAGAAACTTACCATCTACCAATCACTAAAGAGGAACTACACCATGGCCCCATACCTGGAGAGACTGCACCATTCCAAACACAGGCAGACCCTGAGTCTCTATAGACTGAGCGCCCACAGCCTGGAGATGGAGACAGGCCGGCACAGGCAGACATACAAGCCACGGGAGAGCCGACTGTGCCGGCACTGTGAGCAGGGGGCCCTGGAGGATGAGGCCCACTTCCTGCTACACTGCAGCAAATATTCATCCACCAGGGACACTTATTTCCAGAGACTCTCCACCCTCATCCCGAACTTCACCTCCATAGATGATGAGAGGAAACTCCACATCCTGCTGGGAGAAGAGGAGCAAATAGCCGCCCAATATGTCTCCACCTGCCACCAACTGAGAGGAACATAAGAGACCATGGACTGATATACCCCTATACTGCCCCTATACCCCACGTATATACTGCCACAACTAAAAGGACTATTATAATCTATGGATTTCAAACCCATATATTGCCCCTTAATCCCGCCCAACCCCCCACTGCCTCTATACCTCTCCACCTGCCATCATCACTGGACCGATATACACCCAATCCTGCCCCTATAACCCAACACCCCTCCCATTTGTTATTCCCTTTTGCTTTGGCAATGCTAAATGTTTTTTTGGACCTGCCAATAAAGCTCTTTTGAATTGAATTGAATTGAATTGATAGATAGATACAGTGAGGGAGAGATAGATAGAATAAGGAACAGAAGGAGCGAGGGACAGAGAGAGAAGGAGAGAGGCTGTGACAGTGACAGAGAAAGACAGGAAAAGTTTAAAGTGTTTACATTAGCTTTGAAGCCTATTTAGTGTTAATAACACACCTGCCTATTTTGCTTTCCTTTTCCTGGTGTAATTCTTTAAAAAGCGTGCTAGCATAAATATTTGAAGAGTACCTGTCTATTTACATTGTGCATTTTGTAAAGAAAGTCACTTTTTCACTGTTAAAGCAGCCAGCCTGTGTCTTTGAACAGGGGCAACCCAAATACTAGCATAAATATTTGAAGAGTAGCTGTCTGCTAACCGGTTGCATTTTGTAAAGAAAGTCACTTTTTCACTGTTAAATGCAGTAAAAATGTCAGGCAGAGATGTGCCAGGATGTGCACTGAGGAGAGGCCTAGATTAATCAGGCAGAGGTCGCAGCAGACTAGGGACGAGTGGCAGCAGGAGTGATGTGAGGCCTGATCTCCCGGTATCTGCTAGCGGCCGTGTCTCGACCTGCAACGTATCTGCCGTCATTGATTTGTTAACACAGTCATCCACCTCATCACAAGTGATATCTGACACCCCCAGTCAACAGTCAGTAGGTACCTCGGACACAATCCTGAGTTGGCATGGCCCGGGAGCAGCCCCTGTCCTTCCATTGCCTCTGTCCTATGCCCCCTTCCAGCCAACGTATCTTATGCTTTGGGTTCAGCTCCACTATTCAGAGGACGATGTTTTAAAGGACAGTCAGCAGCTACTGCCCAGCCAAGAAATGGAGGAGACATCCGCTGCTTCTTTTGCTTGGCAGACAAACACTGAGGAGGAGAGTGGCGTGGGAGGTGGTGTGGCGAGCGTTCAGCTCCTGCAGAAGACGCTGTTGAGGAAACCGAGGAGGACATCAGTGACATGCAGACACAACTCGATGATGATGATGATGATGAAGCAGATCGCACTTGGGAGCCCGGTGCAGAAGGGGCTTCATCATCATCAGGAGAAGAGGGTCCCAGGTTGACCCTGAGTCACCAGCTGAGGCAGCAAGGTGGCAGTATGGTTGGCAGTCAGCATGGTGGCAGAATTGAGATGTCTGGAGCCAAACGTGGCCGGGGGCGGGATAGACCACCTGCTGCGTGGCAGGCTACCATCCCGGGAGGTAGTGAAGCAGGGGTTCCTGGAGTTGGTGGCAGTAGCAGTGAGTTAGTGTGGACTGTTGGTGGAAAAATTAGCTACTCGGCAGTGTGGCAGTTTTCCATCAAGCATCCGCAGGAGGATAACCTGGCCACATGCAAGATGTGTAAACAGAAGGTCAAGCATGGCCAGGGCCCCAATGTTGGTACCACGGCCCTGCGGCAACATATGCAGAGTCACCATAAAGCGGCCTGGGAGAACCAGGGCTCCAAAGTGGGCCAGTCCTTGAGCCTGTCGGTGTGCACCAAAGTGCACGGCAGTGCCGAAATCCTGCACAGCCACAACAGCAACTTGGACAGGTTGCGCTGCTTCAGCCTCCACGCTCCCAGGCCACTGTGCCTGTGACAGTGTGTGACTCCTCATCCTCCGCCGTCTCCTCAGCCTCCACTGTTCAGTCAAGTCTCACTGCCCCTCCAGCCTACCATGTGTGCAGGGCACGGCGGTGTCACGCTGTGCTCCACAAGGTTTGCCTTGGCGAACGAAGTCACACAGGGGAGGAGCTGCTAAAATTAATTTATCAAGTAATCATCAGAACATGGCTAACATGGTGACTGACAATGGGAAGAACATCTTGTCTGTGCTGCGACAAGGAATGCGCCCTGTATGACACACGTGTTGAACCTAGTTGTCAAGCGTTTTCTGAAGTCTTCCCCCCATCTGCAAGACATCCTAACAACGGGAAGGAAACTTTGTATGCACTTCAGCCACTCCTACACAGCCAAGCACACCCTTCTTGAGATACAGCGTCAAAACGGTATCCCCCAACATAGTCTGATTTGTGATGTTTTCACCCGTCACCCCTACATATACGAACAGAGGAAACCATCAATGATTTCTTGATGATCCAAGCAGATAGGGGGACTCCCCTGTGTAACTTTAATGTAAACCAGTGGCAGCTCATACGTGACACCTGCCATTTGCTCAGGCCCTTTGAGGAAGCCACTTTATTTGTCAGTCGCCAGGATTACGGGATGAACAACGTGAATCCACTGCTTCATGTAATACAACACATGTTGGAAACCATGGCTGGTCAGGGCACTGGAGACATGGCACATACATTTCACGCCCACATGAACCCCGTGGGAGCTGAGGAGGAGGAGGAGCACAGTGAAGCACAGTTTAGTTTTGGTGAAATGGGTGGTTTATCTAGTCATCTGACAGAAGAGGAGGAGCAGGAGCAGCCAGAGGAGCTAGAGGGTTGTGAGGAAGGCGAGACAGAGGACCCAGACACACCATGGCAGTATGCAGTGGAGATGTAGACAGGTAGTCCCTCCGAGTCACTTGTACAAATGGCACGATGCATGCTCACGTGCTTGCGTAGTGACCGTAGAATTGTCTCCATTTGTCAGTGGGATGACTTCTGGCTCTCCACCTTATTGGACCCTCGCTACCGGCACAAAATGGTGGCATTTTTTACACCCACTGAGAGGGAGGACAAACTGACCTACTACAAAGACATTTTACGTAGTCAGTTGGCCGATGCCTATCTGCGCCATCATCCATACTCTAGCAGGTCTGACTCGGGGGGACCTCTGCGCTCACCTTCCACTGCCATGGCTGCTGGGGGGGGGGGTGGCAGGAGCAGCAGCAGCTCCATCAGCAGCAGCCTCAGTCTTCAGTCGCTAATGAGTAGCTTTCTTCACCCGCATAGTGAGGCTACTCATGAGCAGCAGGAAGACCTGGAGCAGGGCCTGAACCAGCAGGTCGTGTCATACCTTGAAATGACCATGCCAACGCAACTTGAGGATCTGCTGGACTTCTGGGCAGCCAAACTTGACTTGTGGCCACAACTGGCAGAGTTTGCCCTGGTAAAGCTGTCCTGCCTGGTCAGTAGTGTGCCATCTGAGCAGGCGTTTAGTGCGGCGGGGGCCATAGTCACGCCAAGGAGAACTCGTCTGTCCACGAAAAATGTGGAGAGACTCACCTTTGTGAAGATGATTTCCAGCCACCAATGGCTGATCCATGGTAGTAACTGATTCATGGGAACTCTTAATGCTGCTGCCAACTCCAGGGTGTTTCTTTCAGGCTACATATGGGCTCCTAATGCTGCTGCAAACTCCAGGGTGTTTCTTTCAGGCAACATATAGGCTGCTAATGCTGCTGCCAACTCCAATGTGTTTTTCAGGCAATATATGGGCTCCTTATGCTGCTGCTTTCAACTCCAGATGTGTCTTTCAGGCAATATATAGGCTCCTAAAGCTGCTGCTGCTTCCGCCAACTCCAGGGTGTGTCTTTCAGGCAATATACGGGCTGCTTATGCTGCTGCTAACTCCAATGTGTTTTTCAGGCAACATATGGGCTCCTAATGCTGCTGCCAACTCCAATGTGTTTTTCAGGCAATATATGGGCTCCTAATGCTGCTGCTGCTGCCAACTCCAGGGTGTGTCTTTCAGGCAATATATGGGGTCCTAATGCTGCTGCCAACTCCAGTGTGTTTTTCTGGCAATATATGGGCTCCTTATGCTGCTGCTGCTGCCAACTCCAGGGTGTGTCTTTCAGGCAACATATGGGCTCCCTATGCTGCTGCCAACTCCAGTGTGTCTTTCAGGCAATATATGGGCTGCCTATGCTGCTCACAACTCCAATGTGTTTTTCAGGCAATATATGGGCTGCTTATGCTGCTGCCAACTCCAGTGTGTTTTTCAGGCAATATAATGGCTGCTTATGCTGCGGCCAACTCCAATGTGTTTTTCAGGCAATATATGGGCTCCTAATGCTGCTGCTGCCAACTCCTGGGTGTGTCTTTCAGGCAACATATGGGCTCCTAATGCTACTGCCAACTCCAATGTGTCTTTCAGGCAATATATGGGCTCCAAATGCTGCTGCCAACTTCAAGGCGTTTTTCAGGCAATTTATGGGCTCCTAATGCTGCTGCCAGCTCCAATGTGTTTTTCAGGCAATATATGGTCTCCTAATGCTGCTGCTGCCAACTCCAGGGCATGTCTTTTAGGCAATATATGGGCTCCTTCTGCTGCTGCCAACTCCAATGTGTTTTTCAGGCAATACATGGACTCCTAATGCTGCTGCTGCTGCCAACTCCAATGTGTCTTTCAGGCAATATATGGGCTGCTTATGCTTCTGCCAACTCCAGTGTGTTTTTCAGGCAAAATATGGGCTCCTAATGCTGCTGCTGCCAACTCCTGGGTGTGTCTTTCAGGCAACATATGGGCTCCTAATGCTGCTGCCAACTCCAATGTGTCTTTCGGGCAATATATGGGCTCCAAATGCTGCTGCCAACTTCAATGTGTTTTTCAGGCAATTTATGGGCTCCAAATGCTGCTGCCAACTCCAATGTGTTTTTCAGGCAATATATGGGCTCCTAATGCTGCTGCTGCCAACTCCAGTGTGTCTTTCAGGCATTATTTTGGCTGCCTATGCTGCTGCCAACTCCAGTGTGTTTTTCAGGCAACATATGGGCTCCTAATGCTGCTGCCAACTCCAATGTGTTTTTCAGGCAATTTATGGGCTCCTAATGCTGATGCTGCCAACTCCAGTGTGTTTTTCAGGCAATATATGGTCTCCTAATGCTGCTGCCAACTCCAGGGTGTGTCATTTAGACAATATATGGGATCATTTTGCTGCTGCCAACTCCAATGTGTTTTTCAGGCAATACATGGACTCCTAATGCTGCTGCTGCTGCCAACTCCAACGTGTCTTTTAGGCAATATATGGGCTGCTTATGCTGCTGCCAACTCCAATGTGTTTTTCAGCCAATAAATGGGCTGCTTATGCTTCTGCCAACTCCAGTGTGTTTTTCAGGCAATATATGGGCTCCTTATGCTGCTGCCAACTCCAGTTTGTCTTTCAGGCAATATATGGGCTGCTTATGCTGCTGCCAACTCCAATGTGTTTTGCAGGCAATATATGGGCTCCTAATGCTGCTGCTGCCAACTCCTGGGTGTGTCTTTCAGGCAACATATGGGCTCCTAATGCTGCTGCAAACTCCAGTGTGTTTTTCAGGCAATATATGGGCTCCTTATGCTGCTGCCAACTCCAATGTGTTTTTCAGGCAATTTATGGGCTCCTAATGCTGCTGCTGCCAACTCCAATGTGTCTTTCATGCAATATATGGGCTCCTAATGCTGCTGCCTACTCCAATGTGTTTTTCAGGCTTTATGGGTTCCTAATGCTGCTGCCAACTCCAAGGTGTGTCTTTCAGGCAATATATGGGCTGCTTATGCTGCTGACAACTCCAATGTGTTTTTCAGGCAATACATGGACTCCTAATTCTGCTGCTGCTGCTGCCAACTACAATGTGTATTTCAGGCAATATATGGGCTGCTTATCCTGCTGCCAACTCCAATGTGTTTTTCAGGCAATATATGGGCTGCTTATGCTGCTGCCAACTCCAGTGTGTTTTTCAGGCAATATATGGACTCCTTATGCTGCTGCCAACTCCAATGTGTTTTTCAGGCAATATATGGGCTCCTAATGCTGCTGCTGTCAACTCCTGGGTGTGTCTTTCAGGCAACATATGGGCTCCTAATGCTGCTGCCAACTCCAATGTGTCTTTCGGGCAATATATGGGCTCCAAATGCTGCTGCCAACTTCAATGTGTTTTTCAGGCAATATATGGGCTCCTAATGCTGCTGCTGCCAACTCCAGTGTGTCTTGCAGGCAATATTTTGGCTGCCTATGCTGCTGCCAACTCCAGTGTGTTTTTCAGGCAACATATGGGCTCCTAATGCTGCTGGCAACCCCAATGTGTTTTTCAGGCAATTTATGGGCTCCTAATGCTGATGCTGCCAACTCCAGTGTGTTTTTCAGGCAATATATGGGCTCCCTATGCTGCTGCCAACTCCAATGTGTTTTTCAGCCAATATATGGGCTGCTTATGCTTCTGCCAACTCCAGTGTGTTTTTCAGGCAATATATGGGCTCCTTATGCTGCTGCCAACTCCAGTGTGTCTTTCAGGCAATATATGGGCTGCTTATGCTGCTGCCAACTCCAATGTGTTTTTCAGGCAATATATGGGCTCCAAATGCTGCTGCTGCCAACTCCTGGGTGTGTCTTTCAGGCAACATATGGGCTCCTAATGCTGCTGCCAACTCCAGTGTGTTTTTCAGGCAATATATGGGCTCCTTATGCTGCTGCCAACTCCAATGTGTTTTTCAGGCAATTTATGGGCTCCTAATGCTGCTGCTGCCAACTCCAATGTGTCTTTCATGCAATATATGAGCTCCTAATGCTGCTGCCAACTCCAGTGTGTTTTTCAGGCAATTTATGGGTTCCTAATGCTACTGCTAACTCCAAGGTGTGTCTTTCAGGCAATATATGGGCTGCTTATGCTGCTGCCAACTCCAATGTGTTTTTCAAACAATACATGGACTCCTAATTCTGCTTATGCTGCTGCCAACTCCAATGTGTTTTTCAGGCAATATATGGACTCCTTATGCTGCTGCCAACTCCAATGTGTTTTTCAGGCAGTATATGGGCTCTTAATGCTGCTGCTGCCAACTTCTGGGTGTGTCTTTCAGGCAACATATGGGCTCCGAATGCTGCTGCCAACTCCAATGTGTCTTTCGGGCAATATATGGGCTCCAAATGCTGCTGCCAACTTCAATGTGTTTTTCAGGCAATTTATGGGCTCCTAATGCTGCTGCAAACTCCAATGTGTTTTTCAGGCAATATATGGGCTCCTAATGCTGCTGCTGCCAACTCCAGTGTGTCTTTCAGGCAATATTTTGGCTGCCTATGCTGCTGCCAACTCCAGTGTGTTTTTCAGGCAACATATGGGCTCCTAATGCTGCTGCCAACTCCAATGTGTTTTTCAGGCAATTTATGGGCTCCTAATGCTGATGCTGCCAACTCCAGTGTGTTTTTCAGGCAATATATGGGCTCCTTATGCTGCTGCCAACTCCAGGGTGTGTTATTTAGACAATATATGGGATCATTTTGCTGCTGCCAACTCCAGTGTATTTTTCAGGCAATATATGGGCTGCTTATGCTGCTGCCAACTCCAGTGTGTTTTTCAGGCAACATATGGACTCCTTATGCTGATGCCACCTCAAGGCTCTGTAATTGTGCCGCTCTGCGTCAGCGATTCTAATAGTGATGTCTCTGATCTGCATGTCATACTTCTTTACAGTGTTATTTCACTAACCCAGAACGCATCCTATGCAGGTTACAGCAAGGCAAAATGTTCTACAACCCTATTGAGGCTCTCAGAAGGCCAGAAATAGCCGTTTTTAATAGCGATTCGCCGTGAATAAATTTGGACTGAAAAGTTTTTTTCCGGAAAATTAGGCGAATCGGCCGAATCGAACTTTTCATAAATTCGCTCATCTCTAAAGATCAGCGCAAGACAGGATTCGGAGTAAGTGGAGAGTGACTAGAGGGATCACATATTGGACCACTTGGAAACTTTTCCATTTGACCCATTATTTTAAAGTGGAGCATCAGACTGCCAGCTTGATCCATGAGGACCTGGCTGCAAGGATGGTGAAACAGCAATACTTCAATAAGAACTTGAAGGTGCTTAACACCAACTTTGAGGTGCTGCTGGGACATATAGTGGTGCAAAACCAAAATACAGCCATAATGCTGGCCCTCATAATGGCCAGACAACAACCTCCAAGGGAGGATCAGGCAAACCTGGTGGCTTTTCTAAAATACACTTCAAGGGAAATTGTTTGGGATAATGCTTTAATTATACCCAAAACAAAACAAAGTGGGGTACATCATCAAAACAAAAACAAAAAACAGCCTCCCCCCTAAAAAAAAAATTTGGAAAATTAAGACTCCACCAAATGCTGACACGTGGATTGTTATGAGTGCCAGAATAAAGATGTACAGGAACCAAGACGAAAAAGATATATATATATATATATTGTAGGGATCCTCCCGGGGGATGGTGTGTTTGGACACAGTTCACAGCAGACGTAGATTTTATAAAAGCAGGTCTTGGTGTTTATTCATGGCATAAACAGTCCAGCAAACAAAAACACACAGCAACAACGTGCTTCAAAATAAAAAGACCTAGCCCCGCTGGGCGCTTACTAACAGGTTCTTCTCACCTATCTGACACTTTCAAAGCACAGCTTTCGCCTGGATATCGCAGGGTAAGTTTCAGCTCCAGCAGTGGCTGCGCTCGCAGCTTCCTCCAAACACCCGCAGGCTGTTCATTCCTGGCTGAGAGCAATCACCTGCAGGCTCTGCAGAGCTTTTACCTTCCCAGGCTAATTAGGATCAGAGCTCACCTGATCCAAAACCCAAACTGGATCGGGGGGGTGTGGAATGACAGGTCCCTCTACCGAACCTACCTGCCATTCCATATAAATCCAGGCCCGGCAAGATTAAACAACAACTCAGCAGCATATCACTGCTGAGAAACAAATCAATCCTGGACTTACCATCTCACCCTGTGTAGTAACCTAGGTGAAATGTACACCCCCTCGACCACTTCTCCAGTGACATGTCTACATATCCCCCCCCCTCTTTTTCAGACCGGAGGGCTGAGCATTTTGTCCCCACAGACAATGTACCCTCGACAATGCGTCAGCATTTGCCTGTAATTTCCCTGGCCTGTGTTCCACAGTGAAATTAAAGTTTTGTAGGGACAGAAACCATCTAGTCACTCTTGCGTTTCTCTCCTTGTTTAACTTCATCCATGTTAGGGGGGCATGGTCTGTTACTAACTTGAACTTCCTGCCTAGCAAGTAATATTTTAGGGATTCGAGGGCCCACTTCACTGCCAAACATTCTCGCTCCACAATGGCATAATTTTTCTCGGCCGGGGTTAGCTTCCTACTCAAGTACATCACCGGATGCTCCTCACCATTCACTACTTGTGAGAGTACTGCACCTAAGCCTGTGTTAGAAGCATCTGTCTGGACCAGAAATTCTCGCTTGAAATCGGGGGTAACTAACACAGGTTGTTGGCACAAGGCAGATTTAAGGCTTTGGAAAGCCTTCTCGGCCTCTGGAGTCCACGTGATCATTACTCTCTTTCCGCCCTTTGTCAAGTCAGTTAGTGGAGCAGCAACTGAGGCAAAGTTCGGCACAAATCTACGGTAATAGCCCGTAATACCAAGGAAAGCTCTGACCTGTTTCTTTGTCAGGGGTCTAGGCCAATTCTGTATTGCCTCAATTTTATTTAGCTGTGGCTTAATCAACCCTCTTCCAATAATGTAGCCCAGATACTTGGCCTCTTCTAGGGCTATTGCACACTTCTCGGCATTTATGGTCAACCCTGCACCACTTATGGTATCCAATACGGACTGTACCTTACAGAGGTGACTTTCCCAATCAGGGCTAAAAATGACCACATCATCGAGGTAGGCAGCTGAGTAATCACAATGTGGTCGCAAAATCAGGTCCATCAACCTCTGGAAAGTCGCAGGTGCTCCATGTAACCCGAACGGCATCACTACATACTGGAATAGCCCATCAGGGGTGGAGAATGCAGTTTTCTCTTTAGCCTCATCAGTAAGTGGAATCTGCCAGTAGCCCTTTGTGAGATCGAGGGTGGTTATGTACCTGGCATTACCCAACTTCTCAATCAATGAATAGTAATTGGTAAGCACTCTCAATGCCAACTAGGTATGCCAAAAAAGTTCACAATCGGGTGCATTCATATATATTAGGGAAGTAGCCCCTAAACCAGTGTAAAGAACTAAATTTATAAATGCACACCTTAACACAACGGGGGTTCTGATGCAAAAAGATAACAGATTTATTATGATACAATACTAGTAAAATACTAGTAAACCTCTCTCAATACAATCTGCTACATATGTGGTGTACACCTTTATCTATAACATACATATATATACAATATTTACATTGTGGTGATGAAATCTACATTTCCTATTGGGTATCGGTAGAAGCGCAGTATTCTAATGGTTAAGGAGAATCTGGCGTCTATAGTCTCAAATGAGTGATGCAATACCTGAGGAATGGTGCTGGAGGCACCTTGCGTTGCAGGCTTATTTACTGCTCAGTGCAGAGTCCATAGGAAGTCCATGTAAAGAAAACGGTTGCAGAGCTGTAATAGCAGGGAGTTGCAGGTCCAGTCTATCACTCTTGCTGTTGTTGCTGACACGTGTTTCGGTTCTGCTAGGAACCTTCGTCGGAGCTGGTGCAGGGATGCCAAGAGTGCGGAGGAGAGGTGCCTGTCAGCTGAGCCGCCGTCAGCTGTTTTTAAAGTGTCTAAACGCGCGCGAATCACCCCCCGGGGCCGGCCCACGTGACGCGGTGATGACGCGAACGTAATTCGCGTCATCCCGCGTCACTTCCGGTGACGCGCGTCCCGACCTCGCGCCAGTCATCCTGCGGCCGGCAGATTTGCCAGCCGCAAGATGGCGGCGCGCAGGCGCACGGGGCGCGCCCCACAGCGGAGATAGCTGAACGTTGCTAGGTGAGTATAAACACTCTCGGGGGGAGAACGGAGGCAGGGTGGATCCAGCTGTAAGAAGTGGGGGTGGAGAATGCAGTTTTCTCTTTAGCCTCATCAGTAAGTGGAATCTGCCAGTAGCCCTTTGTGAGATCGAGGGTGGTTATGTACCTGGCATTACCCAACTTCTCAATCAATGAATAGTAATTGGTAAGCACTCTCAATGCCAACTAGGTATGCCAAAAAAGTTCACAATCGGGTGCATTCATATATATTAGGGAAGTAGCCCCTAAACCAGTGTAAAGAACTAAATTTATAAATGCACACCTTAACACAACGGGGGTTCTGATGCAAAAAGATAACAGATTTATTATGATACAATACTAGTAAAATACTAGTAAACCTCTCTCAATACAATCTGCTACATATGTGGTGTACACCTTTATCTATAACATACATATATATACAATATTTACATTGTGGTGATGAAATCTACATTTCCTATTGGGTATCGGTAGAAGCGCAGTATTCTAATGGTTAAGGAGAATCTGGCGTCTATAGTCTCAAATGAGTGATGCAATACCTGAGGAATGGTGCTGGAGGCACCTTGCGTTGCAGGCTTATTTACTGCTCAGTGCAGAGTCCATAGGAAGTCCATGTAAAGAAAACGGTTGCAGAGCTGTAATAGCAGGGAGTTGCAGGTCCAGTCTATCACTCTTGCTGTTGTTGCTGACACGTGTTTCGGTTCTGCTAGGAACCTTCGTCGGAGCTGGTGCAGGGATGCCAAGAGTGCGGAGGAGAGGTGCCTGTCAGCTGAGCCGCCGTCAGCTGTTTTTAAAGTGTCTAAACGCGCGCGAATCACCCCCCAGGGCCGGCCCACGTGACGCGGTGATGACGCGAACGTAATTCGCGTCATCCCGCGTCACTTCCGGTGACGCGCGTCCCGACCTCGCGCCAGTCATCCTGCGGCCGGCAGATTTGCCAGCCGCAAGATGGCGGCGCGCAGGCGCACGGGGCGCGCCCCACAGCGGAGATAGCTGAACGTTGCTAGGTGAGTATAAACACTCTCGGGGGGAGAACGGAGGCAGGGGGGATCCAGCTGTAAGAAGTGGAAAGAGACACATCATCAGTATCATGACAATAATAAAGCGGCATTGTATAGCATGCAGGCAAACATATCAAGCTAAATAAAGTACTAAAAAACAGTTGTCTGTATGTATATATATATAGAAGAGTGGGGACTGGTAAATTATATAGGGTAAGCGGTCTGCTTAGGAATTAATACACTATAGGTATCCTATTAGATATTCCTTTGTTGGGACGTGATTTGTGCAAGCTTATGGGACAACAATCCTATTACTGGGTCACTAAGAGGTCCTGTTACATAACAGAAAATAGGTGGATACTTATAAAGTGGCAAACAGGTCACTAATAATAAGGAGCAAGCTAATATGGCAGTATGGCTATGATGTAGTGATGGGAACCTTGCTAAGGCATAGGCGGGTGATTTAACCCCGCCTCAATGACGGGTGGGTATCCCGGGTTGGTGGTGTAGCCCACACCAATGGTAATGCTCTGTTCGTCCCAAATCCAGGGTAACGGTACCGGGGTCCCCTCCAGTATAGATATGTGCCAGAGAATATCTACAGCCATTAATCTAGGGTCAAGCTAGGAGATTAAATGACAATATTTCACTAAGAAGAAGGCGTTGGAGGTATGACATACCAATATAAGCATTGATCCATAATTATTATTGTGTCCTGTCCTGTTAGTCGGTTCTAAATCCTGTGGCACGCGGGTTACTACAACAGAAGTGTAGAGACAACATAGTTAAATAGAGTAGATTTAAGAGCATCAAAGGAAAGGTGATAGGTCACAGTCCTCATTCATCCCCCTAGGGGTTTTGGTATTTAATTCATATATCCAATATAGTTCTCGTCTGGAGAGACGGTTCGATAAATCACCTCCTCTTTTGTGTGGAACTACCTTCTCAATCACCAGAAAACGTAGTTGTGATACCTGGTGATTGGCTTCTGCAAAATGCTTGGCTACTGGGGAGGAGAAATCAAACCGGCGGATATTGCTCCGGTGTTCGCTTATGCGTAATTTAATTGCTCTCTGGGTCTGTCCTACATAAGCTTTGCCGCAAGGGCATTTCAGCATATAGATGACATTATTAGAATTGCAATTGAAGAAGCCTTTTAAGGGGTAGAGCTTGCCTGAAGATGGGTGATTGAAGGAATTGCATTTTATAACTGAGTTGCACTGCGCACAGCTCCCACAGGCGTGCATGCCCACAGGTTTAGGCAATGTAGTGAGCCAGTTACCCTCTTCTCGGTCTTCAAATTTGTGTGTAGTGTCGGCCTGTATAAGTGTGTCTTTGATGTTCTTTGATCGTTTGTATGTGAACATCGGAGGTTCTGAGAATGTCTTTTGTAGTTTCTCATCACATGTGAGTATCTGCCAATGTTTGGTAATGATGGAGCGGACCGCCTTACTCTGGCTATTGTATGTGAGTATGCATGGGATGCGATTCGTATTAGCCTTTGGCTTATACTGCAGTAATGCAGGGCGGGGCAGTGAAGCTGCTTTCTCTAGTGCTGAGGTTACAACTGTGGGGGAGTATCCGCGTTCTATAAAGTCTTGTGCCATTTTTTTGGCTCGGGTCTGAAATGTGGAATCATTGTCCACGATCCGTTTGAGACGGACGAACTGGCTGTATGGGAGACCTGTCTTCAATTTGTGTGGGTGGTAGCTGGTTGCATGTAAATACGTGTTACGATCGGTGGGTTTTGTGTAAAGGTCTGTGTATATGACACCTTGTTCCTGTCGTACCCAAACATCCAAAAAGTGTACCTCTGATTTATCAGCTTCCATGCTAAAAGAGATAGTTGGCCAGGCATGATCTAGGTCATTTTTAAAGGTATTCAAACTATCGTTATTGCCTGTCCAGAGGAAAAATACATCGTCAATGTATCTGTACCATACTAGTGCATGTTTCAGATATAGGGGATGTTGGTAGACTACTGTACTTTCGAATTCTGACATGAATAGGTTAGCATATGCCGGAGCCATGTTGGAACCCATAGCGGTTCCTTGTTTCTGTAAATAGAATATATTGTTGTAGCTAAAGTAATTTTTAGTTAGAATGATCTTTAGCAGTTCTGTACAAAATTTCTTGTAGGCCCTAGTTAGTGGCATGGAATCCAAAGTCAGTGCTATGATGTTAATCCCTTCGTAGTGCGGTATAGAAGTGTAAAGGCTATTCACATCCATGCTACATAGCAGGGTGTCCGGTGGGATAGTGCCTAATGCAGATAGTTTAGAAAAAAAATCACCTGTGTCTAATAAGAATGATGGTATCTGTAACACTTTGGTCTGTAGAATTTTGTCCAAAAATATAGCTAGGGGTTGGAATACAGAATTGGTTCCTGCCACAATAGGGCGGCCTGGTGGTCTAGTTGCGTTTTTGTGGATTTTTGGAAGGATGTAAAAGAGGGGAGTCATCGGATGGGCCTAAACCTAAAACCCTCCTTCTGTCGCGAGGACCCAAAATTCTGCACTCAGTGGAACCAGATCCTTAATAAGTGCAGTCTGGACTTGATAGCCCTTACAATCCAAGGTTTACAGGATCAGTTGAGTAGCCTTCAACTCTCAATAAATAATACAAAAGAGAAATTGAATAGCACACTCTCGGGCCAGGAGCTAAACACATACCTGGAGTCCCTCGAATCTTCTATAGAACAATACAGGAAAGAGACCCTCACAACTAAGCTAAATAAATATCGCAGGGATACCTTAGACTACGAGGAGAACCGGGTATATACCTGGCGGGAGTTTAGAAGGCCTAGATTCCAGACCAGGCGGGATCCCCTGAGAGGTAGCCAGAGTGACTCTGATAGTAGATCATCTGACGAACAGGACCAACGTCCTTTTTTAGGCCAACCCCAAGCCACACACGGCTCAAATCCCAGAAGACGAGGAGGGGGAAGAAACGCTCCAGAACCAGCAGAATCTCACCGAACCCTACGGAGCCAGACCCAGCATCCGCGCTCCTAGTAGTGAACCTTTCATCTAGGACACTTTCCCCACCCGAAACCAAGGTATTACAGAGGGGGTTGGGATTTGTACCCACACACTGGGGGAACCCCCTCGAACTTGACATTGATTTACAGAGATTCTTTCGTTCTCTTAGGTTGCGCTCCTACTTTGACATTGCACCCATGAGCTTCCCTCCAGCTACATCAGAATTGACAGCTATGGGAGTGGACCTAAGACAATGTCGCCCACCTAGTAAGTGGCTGCCCCCAACAACAATGTACAGCGTAGAAACCTTTATTAAAATGGTTGAAAGAGATGTATCCAATTTGAAATGGCACCCACAAGGTCATCGCTACTATAATAACATGCCCAAAGAGGAACGCAGGGCTTTGCAAAACTTAACCGAGGATAAATCGATAATAATTAAAGCAGCTGACAAGGGGGGTGCCACAGTCATCTTGGATGCTAGTTACTACAATGAAGTAATACTAGAGCAACTGTCAGACAATCAGGTATACGAACGTCTCCCTAGGGACCCATTACCGGCCATACAGCATGAAATTAACTTAGTAATTGAAGAAGCCTTTTCCAAATCCCTAATAGATAAGAAATTAAGAGACTTTCTACAGCCAGCCCATCCGATGACTCCCCTCTTTTACATCCTTCCAAAAATCCACAAAAACGCAACTAGACCACCAGGCCGCCCTATTGTGGCAGGAACCAATTCTGTATTCCAACCCCTAGCTATATTTTTGGACAAAATTCTACAGACCAAAGTGTTACAGATACCATCATTCTTATTAGACACAGGTGATTTTTTATCTAAACTATCTGCATTAGGCACTATCCCACCGGACACCCTGCTATGTAGCATGGATGTGAATAGCCTTTACACTTCTATACCGCACTACGAAGGGATTAACATCATAGCACTGACTTTGGATTCCATGCCACTAACTAGGGCCTACAAGAAATTTTGTACAGAACTGCTAAAGATCATTCTAACTAAAAATTACTTTAGCTACAACAATATATTCTATTTACAGAAACAAGGAACCGCTATGGGTTCCAACATGGCTCCGGCATATGCTAACCTATTCATGTCAGAATTCGAAAGTACAGTAGTCTACCAACATCCCCTATATCTGAAACATGCACTAGTATGGTACAGATACATTGACGATGTATTTTTCCTCTGGACAGGCAATAACGATAGTTTGAATACCTTTAAAAATGACCTAGATCATGCCTGGCCAACTATCTCTTTTAGCATGGAAGCTGATAAATCAGAGGTACACTTTTTGGATGTTTGGGTACGACAGGAACAAGGTGTCATATACACAGACCTTTACACAAAACCCACCGATCGTAACACGTATTAACATGCAACCAGCTACCACCCACACAAATTGAAGACAGGTCTCCCATACAGCCAGTTCGTCCGTCTCAAACGGATCGTGGACAATGATTCCACATTTCAGACCCGAGCCAAAAAAATGGCACAAGACTTTATAGAACGCGGATACTCCCCCACAGTTGTAACCTCAGCACTAGAGAAAGCAGCTTCACTGCCCCGCCCTGCATTACTGCAGTATAAGCCAAAGGCTAATACGAATCGCATCCCATGCATACTCACATACAATAGCCAGAGTAAGGCGGTCCGCTCCATCATTACCAAACATTGGCAGATACTCACATGTGATGAGAAACTACAAAAGACATTCTCAGAACCTCCGATGTTCACATACAAACGATCAAAGAACATCAAAGACACACTTATACAGGCCGACACTACACACAAATTTGAAGACCGAGAAGAGGGTAACTGGCTCACTACATTGCCTAAACCTGTGGGCATGCACGCCTGTGGGAGCTGTGCGCAGTGCAACTCAGTTATAAAATGCAATTCCTTCAATCACCCATCTTCAGGCAAGCTCTACCCCTTAAAAGGCTTCTTCAATTGCAATTCTAATAATGTCATCTATATGCTGAAATGCCCTTGCGGCAAAGCTTATGTAGGACAGACCCAGAGAGCAATTAAATTACGCATAAGCGAACACCGGAGCAATATCCGCCGGTTTGATTTCTCCTCCCCAGTAGCCAAGCATTTTGCAGAAGCCAATCACCAGGTATCACAACTACGTTTTCTGGTGATTGAGAAGGTAGTTCCACACAAAAGAGGAGGTGATTTATCGAACCGTCTCTCCAGACGAGAACTATATTGGATATATGAATTAAATACCAAAACCCCTAGGGGGATGAATGAGGACTGTGACCTATCACCTTTCCTTTGATGCTCTTAAATCTACTCTATTTAACTATGTTGTCTCTACACTTCTGTTGTAGTAACCCGCGTGCCACAGGATTTAGAACCGACTAACAGGACAGGACACAATAATAATTATGGATCAATGCTTATATTGGTATGTCATACCTCCAACGCCTTCTTCTTAGTGAAATATTGTCATTTAATCTCCTAGCTTGACCCTAGATTAATGGCTGTAGATATTCTCTGGCACATATCTATACTGGAGGGGACCCCGGTACCGTTACCCTGGATTTGGGACGAACAGAGCATTGCCATTGGTGTGGGCTACACCACCAACCCGGGATACCCACCCGTCATTGAGGCGGGGTTAAATCACCCGCCTATGCCTTAGCAAGGTTCCCATCACTACATCATAGCCATACTGCCATATTAGCTTGCTCCTTATTATTAGTGACCTGTTTGCCACTTTATAAGTATCCACCTATTTTCTGTTATGTAACAGGACCTCTTAGTGACCCAGTAATAGGATTGTTGTCCCATAAGCTTGCACAAATCACGTCCCAACAAAGGAATATCTAATAGGATACCTATAGTGTATTAATTCCTAAGCAGACCGCTTACCCTATATAATTTACCAGTCCCCACTCTTCTATATATATATACATACAGACAACTGTTTTTTAGTACTTTATTTAGCTTGATATGTTTGCCTGCATGCTATACAATGCCGCTTTATTATTGTCATGATACTGATGATGTGTCTCTTTCCACTTCTTACAGCTGGATCCCCCCTGCCTCCGTTCTCCCCCCGAGAGTGTTTATACTCACCTAGCAACGTTCAGCTATCTCCGCTGTGGGGCGCGCCCCGTGCGCCTGCGCGCCGCCATCTTGCGGCTGGCAAATCTGCCGGCCGCAGGATGACTGGCACGAGGTCGGGACGCGTGTCACCGGAAGTGACGCGGGATGACGCGAATTACGTTCGCGTCATCACCGCGTCACGTGGGCCGGCCCCGGGGGGTGATTCGCGCGCGTTTAGACACTTTAAAAACAGCTGACGGCGGCTCAGCTGACAGGCACCTCTCCTCCGCACTCTTGGCATCCCTGTACCAGCTCCGACGAAGGTTCCTAGCAGAACCGAAACACGTGTCAGCAACAACAGCAAGAGTGATAGACTGGACCTGCAACTCCCTGCTATTACAGCTCTGCAACCGTTTTCTTTACATGGACTTCCTATGGACTCTGCACTGAGCAGTAAATAAGCCTGCAACGCAAGGTGCCTCCAGCACCATTCCTCAGGTATTGCATCACTCATTTGAGACTATAGACGCCAGATTCTCCTTAACCATTAGAATACTGCGCTTCTACCAACTTCTCAATCAACTCATCTGCCCTGGGCATAGGATAAGCATCGAATTTTGAGATCTCATTCAACTTTCTGAAATCGTTACAGAACCTCCAAGTTCCATTAGGCTTTGGGATTAATACAATCGGGCTGGACCATTCACTCTGCGACACCTCAATTACCCCCAGATCAAGCATACGTTTTACCTCGGCAGATACGGCTTCCCTACGTGCTTCCGGTATCCTATAGGGCTTGAGGTTTACTCTGCTTCTAGGCTCAGTTTCAACGTGATGATAGATGAGGTGTGTACGCCCTGGAAGGTCAGAAAACTTGTCTTTGTTTTTCTGTAAAAATTCCTGAGCCTCCTGTTTCTGTGACACTGATAGGGTATCACCAACCTTGACTGGAGGGATTGGTTGTGACAAATTATTAACGGTATTTGTTGCCCCCAAGGATTCCCTGTCTTTCCAGGGCTTAATCAAGTTTATGTGGTAAACTTGGAAAGGCTTCCTTCTACCTGGTTGGTGCACCTTGTAGTTCACCTCACTGACCTTTTCAACAATTTCATAGGGACCTTGCCACTTCGCCAGGAATTTACTCTCCACAGTGGGAACTAGTATAAGGACCCTATCGCCTGGGTTAAATGTCCTGATTCTTGCAGACCGGTTGTAAATTCTACTTTGGGCCTCTTGCGCCCTCTGGAGGTGTTCCCTTACTAGGGGCATTACAGTGGCTATACGGTCCTGCATTTGTGCTACATGCTCAATAACACTCTTGTATGGGGTGGTATACAGAGGTACGGATGGGTGAGATTTTAAATAGTTTGCATAACTCCTTCATCACCTTTGACATAAAGGGTGTACCTTGGTCAGTCAGGATTTCTTTGGGGATTCCAGTCCTAGAGAACATATAAAACAACTCACGTGCAATTGTTTTAGATGCGGTGTTTCTTAAGGGCACAGCCTCAGGATAGCGGGTCGCATAATCCATGACCACCAAAATATACTGGTGTCCTCTAGCTGATTTTACAATGGGACCCACTAAATCCATGGCTATACGCTCAAAAGGCACCTCTATAACAGGGAGCGAAACCAAAGGACTGCGAAAATGTGACACTGGGGCACTAAGCTGACATGTGGGGCACGACTCGCAGTACTTTTTAATATCACCATATATCGCCGGCCAGTAAAACCTCTGGAGAACCCTCTCCTGCGTTTTGTCAGTCCCCAAGTGTCCCCCAAGAACATGGTTATGTGCCATGTCAAGCACCTGACGCCGGTACGGCTTAGGCACCAGAAGCTGTTCCACAATCTCATCCTTAATCTTAGTGACTCTATAGAAAAGATCATTAGTCACAAAAAAATCTTTTCTCAGCATCTGGTTCCTGAGGTACCCCATTCATGACAGCAACCTGCTCTCTCGCATTTTTGAGAGTGGGGTCCTGTAACTGTGCAGTCCCAAAATTATCCCTAGACACCTCTAAGTCTGGTATATTTTGCTCAGTGGGAGGAGCCTCCTCCTCTCCAGCCAGGACCTGCAAAGGAAAACAATCATTTTCATCCTGCACACTTTTATCATTTACAGTGGGTAATGCAACAACCTTAGGAGTATCCTCACTCCTTTCGGGGGATTTTCTTTTTCCCCAGAGAGCCCAGAATAATGGAAAATCGCGCCCCAATATTACGTTATGCATGAGATTTTTAACCACACCCACTTCATATTGTACGGTGCCTTGTTCAGTCCCGACTTTAGCCAGCACTATAGGGTACACTTTTGTATCCCCATGTATACACACAACACTCACATGCTTTTTACACTCAAAGTCCCCAGCCGCCAGGCTGGCATGCACTAAGGTTACGAGGCTTCCTGAGTCCAGCAACGCCTTAACAGGAAAGTCATTAATTGTAATGTTACAGATTTGCGGTTCAGTCTCTAGTCCAGGAACTGCAACACAAGATGGTTCCGCAAATAGCGACTGACGCCGACTAGCCTCACATTCCATGGGCTCAGTGGTAAGAGGGCAATGGGCAGACACGTGTCCCGTCTCATGGCATCTCCAGCACTGGATAGAGCCTGGTCTCCTTGGCAAGGAGACCTTTTTCGGGCCACTTAGCCACCCGGGACCATCCCCAGTCTTTTGCCCCTGAGACACCACTTGAGCCCTTTTTCCTCCCTCAGCACCCCTCCACACTCCCCCAATAGATGGAAGTCTCTTACCAGCTGATGGCACAGATCTGGCACTCCAGGGAGGTGAAGATGCTGCAGGAATATCACGGAGGTAGTCCTCAGTCGCCTGGAACCTCTCCACAAGGTTGACAAGTTCATTTGCATTCTTAGGGTCACCTTGTCCCACCCAGCGTTGCAGGTCAGCAGGCAGTGCTCGGAGGTAGCGATCCATCACAACCCTCTCTAGGATCTGTGCAGGAGAAGAAGAGTCTGGCTCCAACCACTTTCTCGCCAAATGGATCAGGTCATACATCTGGGACCTCGCTGATTTGTCCAAACTGTAGCTCCAGTTGCGTACCCTCCTGGCACGAACTGCAGTAGTAACGCCTAGCCGGGCAAGTATCTCCGCTTTTAGCCGAGTATAGTCCTTAACCTCTTGCTCACTGAGGTCATAGTAGGCCTTTTGAGGTTCTCCTGTTAAATAGGGTGCAATTACCTCTGCCCACTCAGCGACTGGTAACTTCTCACGCTCAGCCACACGCTCAAACACAGTTAGGAAGGCCTCAACATCGTCCTCAGCAGTCATCTTTTGCAGCGCTTGCTGCACAGCTTTTCTCACATCAAAAGTCTCTGGAGCGGCTCGCACCACTGTTTGGGGGTTAGCAACCACAGGCGCCTCTTGTTTTGCTATCAGGTGTTCAATAAGTTGTTGTTGGGCAGCCATGGTCTGTTCATGTCGTCTATTGGCCTCTATCTGAGCCTGCTGTTGTTGCAAGCTCACTTGCATAAACTGCTTCAGCATCTCCTCCATGTTGCCCGGCTGTCCTTGGAGTGTAGTTGCAGCTTTCACCCAGGACATAAGCAGCTGTAGCCAAATCTGTCCACACCGTTGCCCCTAGCAACCGTTTTTGCCCGCTCCGCAGCACCAATTGTAGGGATCCTCCCGGGGGATGGTGTGTTTGGACACAGTTCACAGCAGACGTAGATTTTATAAAAGCAGGTCTTGGTGTTTATTCATGGCATAAACAAATCAATCCTGGACTTACCATCTCACCCTGTGTAGTAACCTAGGTGAAATGTACACCCCCTCGACCACTTCTCCAGTGACATGTCTACAATATATATATATATATATATATATATATATATATATATATATATATTTAGGACAGATTTAAATACTTTCATTTTTTCCCCTATGAGACAATCGCAGGTTCCCTCCAGAGTTTAACCCTTTGAATGCCAGACTACCTAGAGATTTTGTCACCCTTTGTTGCCAGACCATTTTTGACTATTTTACGCTATACATGTTCAACTGTGATTTTTTGAAGGGATTTCCGAGGAAAATTATACATTGTCAACAGAGTCTGGGCTTTTGTTTGTCAATTTGTAGTGTTTTAGTAAAATATTATTGGGTGTGAAAGCCCCATTCCACCCAGTTACTACAGTACCACATAGATATTGGTAGACATCCTTTCCTGTCCAGGAGACTCCCCCAAATTGAAACAATGGTTTTAGGAAATACTCTGATAAAAGTCAACTTCTATGCGCACCTTGAAGTACTCACCACAAACTTTATTCTCTGGAATGACACACCTCAAGCTTTCTAGAAGTACCAGGCTTGTTGAGGTGGATGCAGTTTTCTGGGAGTAATTCCTCAATGAATTGAATAAAAAAGCAGAATCAAAGCCCCATTTTCCTAAAAAAAATATTCAAACCAGAGAAAACAAGTTAAATATGAAAAGGCAAGGTCTTCGAACAGAACTACCCAACAGGTACTTTCAAGAGCAGGGTTGACAAACACCCCAAAGTAAAGCATGTGTGTAAGGGTAATTTTACTTGAAAATTTAAGTGCACGTCTTACACTGTTTCAGCTAAAACCACCCTTTACATTTGAAATATTCCCCCCAAACCATATATTGCCTAAAAGTACGCACATTAAGCTTTGTAAGCATATGCAGATTGTTGTAGTGGGCTCATCTTTCTCCAAGCCTGAAGTGAGAGGTTTTTTTTTGGGGGGGGGCACAAACAGGGATAAACGCCAGGCCCATGAATTTCACGTGGCTGACGTTTTAATGGTTATAGAGGCTATCGTGTGAATTTTATGGGCTTGGCGTTTATTAACACTTTAATCACTATGCCTTTGAGTGGTGAACACGGCCTCAAATTCTTCAAATTAATCAACTTTCTGCAGGTAATGTTTGTCTTTAAACCTGAAAGAAGAATTCAAATTCCCTGCCAATTAATATTTTTATATTTATATACTTACAACTAAGTTATTGGGTTCCTGGCATTGTAGAACAGGTTTGTAATATCTTTATTTACATGGACTTGAGAGGACAGTTTTAATAAACATCTGCAGAGCAGCACTTTGCTTTGTGTTAGGAATTGGACCCTGGACTTGGACAATGAAAAAACAAAATGGGATTGGGAGAAGATTTAGGTTGCCCAAGCAAAATGTTTGGTGGAAGAGCCTATTGGTGGTTAGGCTTTGGTAAAAGGATAACCGCTTAGCTTACACTAGGTTTCATTAAAAGTTTGAGAATAGAAATAGTATGCAAAATGTAGTTTTCTACTTGGATAGCACAATCATTTTTAAAGTAGATGAGCATCATTCCTTATTGCTTGTTTGGAAACACTGGATTCATTATTCTCATCTCAATTTCAAGTAGAGGAATTGTAGATGCTCAGACCTATTTTTAACTAACCTGGAAGGTGCATGTGAGCAGGCAATTAAAGGAGCTACAGCATACAACCCTGTTAGCTAGAAAAAAATGTGTAAAAAAATCTCTCTAAAATCTAGTTTAAATCAGAGGTCTCAGTTGCCACCCATCTGCAGATGTATGTTGAAGCTCCACCATCGAACGCTCGCCACTTCTGTGTAGAAGTCCTAACTCTAATCTATGAGAGCCCCCTTTGGGATATAGACAGCAATAGATGAATTGATGATGTTGCCCTATACCCAGGGGTGAGATTGAGATGGTTCACACCAGTGACCCAGTTAGGAATCAAGGTGGGTCGGTGAACTGGCACAAACAAAATAGCAATCCAGAATACCCCTCAGTGCACCAATCCAGTAGCTCTGCTGCAACAATGCAGCTCATCTCCTGTGCTGCACCTGCTTGCGTGCCTGAGCTGATGCTGGCGCTGCTAAGCCAAGCCAGCGGCCACCTGCCTCCAAATCGTGCACCCACACGTGCATCTGAGCTGCCACTCTGGGCCATCCCTCTTAATCCTTTAAGATGCGCCTCAGCAGCTACCGCCGCTGCTGCACCCAGCCGCCCCCTCCCTTCCCTAGGTCCTCCAGGCTACACATGCACACGATAGGGAACTGTGACTGTGAGAACCTTCTTCAGCGTGAGGTAACCAGTGGAATGCTTCCTAACTGTGTGCTCTGCAATGCTCCAGCTTTGATGTTGTATCAAGTTGGTGGGCAAATATAGTATTTAAGTGGACCAAAACCCTGGTTTACCGGCCGTAGACTCCAGCCTCTTCCCCCCAATTTGGGATGCCCTTGGCAGCAAGGCTAGCAGCCAGCACTGGAGTGTTTTAGATTCTAGGGTCGTCTGGTGAGGGTTTTAGTCCACTAATAACATGCTGGTGCCAGTTTATGACCCCTTTTGGGGATCTACCAAGCTGCGTGCTTCCTAGCTGTGTGCTCAGCCTGCTCCAGCCTTGAGGTGGACAAATAGTATTTTTCTCCCCTCCAATCTGGGATGCCCTTGGCAGGAAGGCTAGCGGCCAGCACCAGAGGGACAGGGATGGGTGGGGCAATGCTGAAGGGACAGGGATCGGTGGGGCAGAATTGAGATGACAGGGATGGATGGGGCAGTGCTAAGGTGACAGGAATGGATGGGCCAGAGATGAGGGGACAGGGATGGATGGGGCAGAGCTGAGGGGACAGGGATGGATGGGCCAGAGCTGAGGGGACAGGGATGAATGGGGCAGAGATGATGGTGCCTAGATAATTGAGAGTAGTGTCTCATGCTCTGACCAATAATTGTGGAATCTGAGCACTAGAATAGGCAGGCCAGCTGGCAATTTTACTTTTGATTATGAGATTAGTGAGGTGCGAGCCGTATTTGTTTCTAGGTCTGGAGGAATAACACCTGCTACTGTGTGGTCTAGAAAGAGGTTTAAATTTACAAACTGATTATTAATGGTGGGGTCCAGTTTTTGCATCAGGGCCCTCAAGCTTAAAGTGCTGAAATGACCTAACCAGGAACATTTTAAAGGTAACTTACTGAGATGTTTAAGGCTTTCCACTGTGTTTATCTCATTAAATGGTAAATTCTGTGATTTCTCTGGTTATGGGTCATTTAGTTTAGTCTATAGCAATGCCCCCCAGTCTGCACCCCTGACCAATGAATAGATAGGTAGATAAGATAAGATAGATTGATTGATAGATGGAAGATAGAGTAATAGATCAGGATATATATATATATATATATATATATATATATATATATATATATATATATATCGGGCAATATGTGTTGCGTCACTTCCTGGTGATTAGATATTGGGGAATATAGTGAATCCCCCCCCCCTCCCGCCCATACCTCCAGTGCAGGACATGGGGGGGTCAAAAGCTTCCCTCATACAACCAATGTACTGCATATATCCAAAAGATACAGACAAATCTTAACAGAGTCACAGCATTCAACTCTGTTAGCTAGCAACCAAACCTGAAATATGTCTCTAAAATCTTGTTAAAAATAAAGAAGCCTTTTTTTTTTAACTTGTGTGATGGGAATAATGGGCCATGGATGCATTGGGAGGAAGGATATACACTCCGCTTGTTGAAACCAGTTCTCCTCCTGTCCCTTGAACCCACCATTTACCAGTCAGACTATGCTTCATAATTTGCCAATAACTGACCAGTGCATGGAGTTTTTCATTTAAGGACAAATATTATTAAACAAACTCTTCTTTATTTAAATATCTTGAAGTTAGTTAATGCTAAGTCAGCAGTCAATGGATGTATGTCAGGGCCGAGTAGCATGACAGGGGGAGGGGGCAACACTTGTCTGCTTACAAAGCTTTCAAGTTCAGTGATGTGTCTTGAGACGCACAAATAACAAGCCCTGATACATCAAAAGTTTGGTGTCAGTCAATACTTTGTGTTTCGGGAAGTGACAAACACAAAACTGAAACTTATAACAATACGGGGCTTGTGATTTGTGTGTCGTAAAAGACAGAACTGTGCTTAAAAGTTTTGTGAGATCAAGTGCCAATGAGTGGACGTGGAGTCCTCATGGGAGAACTGTACAATATCTCTAATGAATAGCATTTTGTCTATACATTTAAATGTTGACAGTACAAACGAGATCATAACATATAACTTATTTTAACTCGGTTTTACCCCTAACTGTACTAGTGAAATAGACTTTCCAAAAATTGCAAAAAGAAGTCTCCATTAGCAGGCGCAGCTCCAGACATGCAGCAAAAAGCTCACAGGTTGAGGGGGCAGTAAGGGTCAGCAGTCTGTCCAGCCAAACCTAAAAGCTCCTTTTATTACAAGGACAACACAGAGGCAAAACAGGGGGTTAAAGTGCATTTGTAAAACAGCTTGTTGAAAAGTGAGAAGGAAACAAATGTCCTGACATTAAAGTGGACCAAAACCCAGGATTTTCACTTTCCTGGGTTTTGGTCTGTCCCCCAGGGCACCCCGGTTTGGAATGCCTCACTGTGTGAAACCCCACCGTTCGCCCAGTAAAACTCAACTCTCCTAGGTCAGATGTCTCATGTCCAGTCAGTTTCTCCGGCCATGAATATTAATGTGCGGCTGTAGAAGCTGAATGGAACTCGTGACATCACTCACATCCTTCAGATGTGCTAAGCCACGCACAACCATTCAGTTGCAGCAGGAGTGGTTGTGCACAGCTGCTGGCTTGTGGGACAGGTAAGAATTTTCAGACGAATGGCTGGCTTTCAAAGAATGGGGCATCCAAGTTAGAGATACCCCAGGGAGAGGGAATCAGTTGTCCTGGAGCCTCAGACTCCAGGGCAAGAATTGGTCTATATGAGCCATGGCTAAGGTATATTGAAGTGCTCTACCTGCGGCTACCATACCAACCATGCAGTAAGATTGGCCAGTAATTGCCTCCTACCAGCCACATTTACACTAGGTGGTGGAACCTACTGTATTGTGTGCTCTATGTGATGGTGCCTGACTGTTTGGGGTGAACTGCATATATCTACAATATATCCTAACTTCCATGACCCTGACAGCCCCAATATACGCTAAAATAAAGAGACTGAATATTTATACATATGTGACAAATACTACAAAATGTTATAGTGTAAAAGGAAAAAATATATACCAGTCAAGACCGTATATACCATAGAGGCAGGGAAAACAGCTGCTAGTAGCCCATGGCAAAAGGGGCCCTATGCAAGCTGTGCCCCCCTTTTGCAGCACCTAATCTTTCAGGTGGTCTTGGGCAGTGGACCACTGGTGTTGAGTAGGCCAGCTATTGCCAGCCAGCAGCATCAGGACCAGGATTGGTGATGGGGGGGTACATCCCCATCGGTGGACTCAGGTTAGCAGCAACAAGGATTGCAACATTAGGCACTTCATTCAGCACCACGGAGCACCAGAGGCTATAATTGTTGGCCTCACAGGGCACAACAAAGATGCCAGCAGCTTGTTTCCCCCAGCACTCTGAATATAGAGCACTGTGGAGACAAGCTGCTGGTACCTTTTCACTCCTAAGAATTAGAGATGAGCGAGTAGTGAAATATTCGAAATTTCGAATTTCGATTCGAATAGACCGCGTTACTCGACTACTCGACCGAATATCGAATCCCATTATAGTCTATGGGAAAAAAATGCTCGACACTTGGAAATCTCAATTCGACCACTTGGAGGTCACCAAGTCCACCCTGAAACATCAGAAAATGATGCCAACACTGCTGGAATGCAACTGGGACAGCAGGGGAAGCATGTCTGGGTGCATATAACGCGCCCAAGTCGCACTATTACGCCACTATCACAGCCTCTCAACAATACACTCCAAACACAATATTACTTCTACGTAAAGTGAGACAAGACAAGGAAACCTTCTTTCCTCTACATTGCCATGGACCCCAAGCCAAACTGTACAAAAAAGAAGAACAAAATTCTGCACCCCTTAAAATCACGTTGCCTAATGACAACCACAGATGACATAGGCAAGTGGGAAAATAAATAGACCCCACCCCTAATTGTCATTGTGTGTGTGTGTGTGTGTGTGTGTGTGTGTGTGTGTGTGAGATGTGGTCAGACATGTCCTCTTGTGTCATTGTGTCACCCCAGCAGTAAGGGAAGCTTAAAGGAGGAGGTTTGTTACAGTGTGTTACCCCAGCAGTAAGGGAAGCTTAAAGGAGGAGGTTTGTTACAGTGTGTCACCCCAGCAGTAAGGGAAGCTTACAGGAGGAGGTTTGTTACAGTGTGTCACCCCAGCAGTCAGGGAAGCTTACAGGAGGAGGTTTGTTACAGTGTGTCACCCGAGCAGTAAGGGAAGCTTAGAGCTGAGACCTTTTAAAAATTGTGTGGAGTCCCAAGAGCTGAGACCTTTTAAAAATTGTGTGGAGGCCCAAGAGCTGAGACCTCTTAAAAATTGTGTGGAGGCCCAAGAGCTGAGACCTTTTAAAAATTGTGTGGAGGCCCAAGAGCTGAGACCTTTTAAAAATTGTGTGGAGGCCCAAGAGCTGAGACCTTTTAAAAATTGTGTGGAGGCCCAAGAGCTGAGACCTTTTAAAAATTGTGTGGAGGCCCAAGAGCTGAGACCTTTTAAAAATTGTGTGGAGGCCCAAGAGCTGAGACCTTTTAAAAATTGTGTGGAGGCCCAAGAGCTGAGACCTTTTAAAAATTGTGTGGAGGCCCAAGAGCTGAGACCTTTTAAAAATTGTGTGGAGGCCCAAGAGCTGAGACCTTTTAAAAATTGTGTGGAGGCCCAAGAGCTGAGACCTTTTAAAAATTGTGTGGAGGCCCAAGAGCTGAGACCTCTCAAACATTGTGTGGAGTCCCAAGAGCTGAGACCTTTTAAAAATTGTGTGGAGGCCCAAGAGCTGAGACCTCTTAAAAATTGTGTGGAGGCCCAAGAGCTGAGACCTTTTAAAAATTGTGTGGAGGCCCAAGAGCTGAGACCTTTTAAAAATTGTGTGGAGGCCCAAGAGCTGAGACCTCTTAAAAATTGTGTGGAGGCCCAAGAGCTGAGACCTCTTAAAAATTGTGTGGAGGCCCAAGAGCTGAGACCTTTTAAAAATTGTGTGGAGGCCCAAGAGCTGAGACCTTTTAAAAATTGTGTGGAGGCCCAAGAGCTGAGACCTTTTAAAAATTGTGTGGAGGCCCAAGAGCTGAGACCTTTTAAAAATTGTGTGGAGGCCCAAGAGCTGAGACCTTTTAAAAATTGTGTGGAGGCCCAAGAGCTGAGACCTTTTAAAAATTGTGTGGAGGCCCAAGAGCTGAGACCTCTCAAACATTGTGTGGAGGCCCAAGAGCTGAGACCTCTTAAAAATTGTGTGGAGGCCCAAGAGCTGAGACCTTTTAAAAATTGTGTGGAGGCCCAAGAGCTGAGACCTCTTAAAAATTGTGTGGAGGCCCAAGAGCTGAGACCTTTTAAAAATTGTGTGGAGGCCCAAGAGCTGAGACCTCTCAAACATTGTGTGGAGGCCCAAGAGCTGAGACCTTTTAAAAATTGTGTGGAGGCCCAAGAGCTGAGACCTTTTAAAAATTGTGTGGAGGCCCAAGAGCTGAGACCTTTTAAAAATTGTGTGGAGGCCCAAGAGCTGAGACCTCTCAAACATTGTGTGGAGGCCCAAGAGCTGAGACCTTTTAAAAATTGTGTGGAGGCCCAAGAGCTGAGACCTTTTAAAAATTGTGTGGAGGCCCAAGAGCTGAGACCTTTTAAAAATTGTGTGGAGGCCCAAGAGCTGAGACCTTTTAAAAATTGTGTGGAGGCCCAAGAGCTGAGACCTTTTAAAAATTGTGTGGAGGCCCAAGAGCTGAGACCTTTTAAAAATTGTGTGGAGGCCCAAGAGCTGAGACCTCTCAAACATTGTGTGGAGTCCCAAGAGCTGAGACCTTTTAAAAATTGTGTGGAGGCCCAAGAGCTGAGACCTCTTAAAAATTGTGTGGAGGCACAAGAGCTGAGACCTTTTAAAAATTGTGTGGAGGCCCAAGAGCTGAGACCTCTTAAAAATTGTGTGGAGGCCCAAGAGCTGAGACCTCTTAAAAATTGTGTGGAGGCCCAAGAGCTGAGACCTTTTAAAAATTGTGTGGAGGCCCAAGAGCTGAGACCTTTTAAAAATTGTGTGGAGGCCCAAGAGCTGAGACCTTTTAAAAATTGTGTGGAGGCCCAAGAGCTGAGACCTTTTAAAAATTGTGTGGAGGCCCAAGAGCTGAGACCTTTTAAAAATTGTGTGGAGGCCCAAGAGCTGAGACCTTTTAAAAATTGTGTGGAGGCCCAAGAGCTGAGACCTCTCAAACATTGTGTGGAGTCCCAAGAGCTGAGACCTTTTAAAAATTGTGTGGAGGCCCAAGAGCTGAGACCTCTTAAAAATTGTGTGGAGGCCCAAGAGCTGAGACCTTTTAAAAATTGTGTGGAGGCCCAAGAGCTGAGACCTCTTAAAAATTGTGTGGAGGCCCAAGAGCTGAGACCTTTTAAAAATTGTGTGGAGGCCCAAGAGCTGAGACCTCTCAAACATTGTGTGGAGGCCCAAGAGCTGAGACCTCTCAAACATTGTGTGGAGGCCCAAGAGCTGAGACCTTTTAAAAATTGTGTGGAGGCCCAAGAGCTGAGACCTTTTAAAAATTGTGTGGAGGCCCAAGAGCTGAGACCTTTTAAAAATTGTGTGGAGGCCCAAGAGCTGAGACCTCTCAAACATTGTGTGGAGTCCCAAGAGCTGAGACCTTTTAAAAATTGTGTGGAGGCCCAAGAGCTGAGACCTCTTAAAAATTGTGTGGAGGCCCAAGAGCTGAGACCTTTTAAAAATTGTGTGGAGGCCCAAGAGCTGAGACCTCTTAAAAATTGTGTGGAGACCCAAGAGCTGAGACCTCTTAAAAATTGTGTGGAGGCCCAAGAGCTGAGACCTTTTAAAAATTGTGTGGAGGCCCAAGAGCTGAGACCTTTTAAAAATTGTGTGGAGGCCCAAGAGCTGAGACCTTTTAAAAATTGTGTGGAGGCCCAAGAGCTGAGACCTTTTAAAAATTGTGTGGAGGCCCAAGAGCTAAGACCTTTTAAAAATTGTGTGGAGGCCCAAGAGCTGAGACCTCTCAAACATTGTGTGGAGTCCCAAGAGCTGAGACCTTTTAAAAATTGTGTGGAGGCCCAAGAGCTGAGACCTCTTAAAAATTGTGTGGAGGCCCAAGAGCTGAGATCTTTTAAAAATTGTGTGGAGGCCCAAGAGCTGAGACCTCTTAAAAATTGTGTGGAGGCCCAAGAGCTGAGACCTTTTAAAAATTGTGTGGAGGCCCAAGAGCTGAGACCTTTTAAAAATTGTGTGGAGGCCCAAGAGCTGAGACCTTTTAAAAATTGTGTGGAGGCCCAAGAGCTGAGACCTCTTAAAAATTGTGTGGAGGCCCAAGAGCTGAGACCTTTTAAAAATTGTGTGGAGGCCCAAGAGCTGAGACCTCTCAAACATTGTGTGGAGTCCCACGAGCTGAGACCTCTTAAAAATTGTGTGGAGGCCCAAGAGCTGAGACCTCTTAAAAATTGTGTGGAGGCCCAAGAGCTGAGACCTTTTAAAAATTGTGTGGAGGCCCAAGAGCTGAGACCTCTTAAAAATTGTGTGGAGGCCCAAGAGCTGAGACCTCTCAAACATTGTGTGGAGGCCCAAGAGCTTATTAGTGCTGCAGCTACGGCTGCTTTAGTGAGGGGTAGCTGCTGCTGCTGGAATAGGGACAGAAAGACTTCAGTGGTGTATTACCACCTATATACAAAACTATATACACTCTGCTCAAAACGGCTGCTTTAGTGAGGGGTAGCTGCTGATGCTGGAATAGGGACAGAAAGACTTCAGTGGTGTATTAGCACCTATATACAAAACTATATTTTGCACTACTGTTTTGTGTCCTCTGTGCCAACAAAACACTGTTTTATACACGGTGCGTATAGGCACCATTTCACCTTCTGGCAGTATACGGCTGTATAGCCAGGTGTTTTTCTTAAAAATATTTTTTATATTTGGCACTACTGTTTTGTGTCCTCTTTACCAACAAAACCTTGTTATATACCCGGTGCGTATAGGCACCATTTCACCTTCTGGCAGTATACGGCTGTATAGCCAGGTGTTCTTCTTAAAAATATTTTTATATTTGGCATAACGCGTGGCCAAAAAAGTAAAACGTCTGAAATGCGAAGGGCTAGCGCAAAGGGACGTGGACGAGGACGGGGGCGCGGAAATGCTGGTGGGGGCACAAACCGCGTTGAAGCCAGTGGGGATACAATGCGTGCTGATGAGGGGCAGCCAGCATTACGCTCATCCAGCTTCCCTGCCTTTATGGGACAGTTATGCGGGGGGCGGGGTACACCTCTGTTAAAGCCTGAGCAGCGTGAACAGGTGGTGCAATGGATGGCCGATAACGCTTCCAGTCACTTGTCCACCACCCAGTCATCCACACAGTCTCACTCTGACCCTCCTTCCTCTTAACCTGGCCAACAGAGTCAGCCCACCCTTGACCCCTCCCAGGACCTCTTTTCGGGTCCTTTTCCAGATGTGCTGCAAGAATCCCAGGAGCTAGCAGAGGAATTTGTTTGTAGTGATGCCCAAACACTTGAGTATCCGCCATCTGCTAGTGATGTGGACCCGGAACCAGCATCTGCTATCATGAGCGATGATGATGAGACGCAGTTGCCATCAAGGGAGGCTGTTGGAATGTCCAGTGGGCAGGAGGAGGAGCAGAGAGAGGAAGTGGAAGAGGAGGTGGTGGACGACGAAATGACCGACCCCACTTGGACAGGGGTGATGTCCAGCGGGGAAAGCAGTGGAGATGCGGTCTGCGCATCACCGAATAAGGCAGCAAGAGGCAGAGGACAGTCCAGAGGCAGAGGACAGTCCAGACAGAGAAGGCAGGCCACAGCCAGCAGGGCCGAAGCTCTTCCCGGCAGCAGGCAGTCGCGCGAAGCTCCCCCATCGAGGCCTCGTACTTCTGTGGTGTGGAGATTTTTTAATGTTTGCGCGGATGACAAACTGAGCGCGGTTTGCGCAATCTGCCACTCAAAACTGAGTAGGGGCTCTGAGAAGAGCAATCTGACCACCTCAGGCATGCGCAGTCACTTGGAATTCAAGCACTGGGCTGAGTGGGAGAGAGCAAACGCAATACAACCTGCGCCCCGTCTTGCTGCCACTGCCTCTTCCCCTTTGTTGTGTGCTGCCACTGCGGTCCAGACCTCCAGCCTGGACACCTCCACATCTGCCTCTGCCTCGGCTACTTTGGGGCCTTCTCCTTCAGCCCCCCCTTCCCCCGCATCTTCGTCTGCACCTTCCATCTCCTCGTCCCATCAACTGTCCATCTCGCAGGCGTTCAACCGCAGGCGGAAGTACGCCTCCAGTCACCCCCAAGCCCAAGCCTTAACCTGCCTCATCTCCAAACTGCTGGCCCTGGAGATGTTGCCGTTTTGGCTTGTGGAGACGCAGGCCTTCCGCGACCTGATGGCGGCTGCCGCACCTCGCTATTCCGTCCCTAGCCGCCACTATTTTTCCCGGTGTGGCGTCCCCGCCCTGCACCAGCACGTGTCGCGTAACATCAGGCGGACCCTGAGGTACGCAGTCAGCGCAAAGGTCCACTTGACCACCGACTCGTGGACAAGCGCTTGCGGCCAAGGACGCTACATCTCTTTGACGGCACACTGGGTGAATGTTGTGGAAGCGGGGACGGGGTCGCAAACAGGGACGGCCTACATACCACCCCCGCCCAAGATTGCCAGCACGGGTTCTGATAGACCCCCCTCCTCTTCCTCCTCCTCCTCCTCCTCCTCCTCTGCCTTAACATCGCCCTCAGCCCCTAGCTGGAAGCGTTGCAGCACTGGCACGGGGAGACGTCAGCAGGCAGTGCTTAAGCTCATCAGCTTGGGCGACAGGAAGCACAGCGCCGCAGAGGTGAGGCACGCCATATTGCAGCAGACAGAGATGTGGCTGTCGCCGCTGCAGCTAGGACCAGGCATGGTCGTGTGCGATAACGGCCGTAACCTGGTGGTGGCTCTGGAGCTTGCAGAACTCAATCACGTACCATGCCTGGCCCACGTTTTTAATTTGGTAGTACAAAAGTTTCTAAAGACTTACCCCAACCTGGCAGAGCTACTGGTCAAAGTGCGGCGCTTGTGCGCTCACTTTCGGAAGTCAACTGTAGCTGCTGCTAGCTTAAAAAAAATCCAGCAACGCCTCCATTTGCCTCAACATCGGCTGTTGTGCGACCTGCCCACTCGCTGGAATTCCACCTATTGCATGTTGGCCAGGGTGTGTGAGCAGCAGAAAGCATTGATGGAGTACCAGATGATGCATCCACGCGTGCCTCCAACTCAGCTCCCTCAGTTTGCCAACCACGAGTGGCCATGGATGGCAGACATATGCGATGTATTGCGTATCTTTGAGGAGTCCACTAAGAAGGTCAGCAGCGAGGACGCTATAGTGAGCGTAACCATCCCGCTCCTAGGCGTCCTTAAAGAATCGCTCATCGCAATAAGGGAGAACGCATTGCACACAGAGGAGACGGGGGTAGGAGGGGACGCAACGCAGGTAGACAGTCAGACCACACTTTTGTCTGCTGCTCGGTGGCAGTTGCAGGAGGAGGAGGATGAGGAGGAGGAGGACAACGTGGAGGTGGCTGTGGAAGAGGATGCTGGCGGCGAGGGTAGCAGTCAGGCTGTGTGCGTCCCATTGGTTCAGCGCGGATGGGGCGGAGAGGAGGAGGAAGAGGAGGAAATGGAAAATGATCCTTCTGGTGGGGGCAGTGAGGTCATGCCTACTCAGAGTCTGGCACACATGGCTGACTTCATGCTGGGCTGCTTTTCCCGGGACATACGTGTTGTCCGGATATTGGAGAACAAACTATACTGGGTCTTCGCACTCCTGGACCCCCGGTATAAAGATAACTTCTCCTCTTTTATTCCGGTAGAGGAGAGGACGAATCGATTACTGGAATACCAGAGGGAACTCTTGCAGAACATGATGCAGATTTTCCCACCCAGCATCGCTGGCGGCAGAGAGGAGAGTGTCTCCCAGAGTCTGACAACATCGATCAGGCCCACAGCCACCAGGGGAACACTCTCCAAGGTGTGGGACACGTTCATGTCACCCCCTTGTGCAACTTCCATCACTGCGGGGCCCGCTATCAGCAGGAGGGACAAGTATCGGCGGATGTTGCGGGACTACCTGGCAGACCACACCCCTGTCCTCCCCGATCCCTCGGCGACCTACACTTACTGGGTCTCCAAGTTGGACACGTGGCTGGAACTGTCCCTGTACACCTTGGAGGTGCTTGCCTGCCCTGCCGCCAGCGTGCTATCAGAAAGGGTGTTCAGCGCAGCCGGGGGCATTATAACCGATAAGCGCAGCCGCCTGTCAACCGACAGTGCCGACAGGCTGACGCTAATCAAAATGAACAGCAAGTGGATTGACCCGGACTTTGCTTGTACAACAGTGCAAAGCAGCCAAGAGTGAAGTGCCATCTGTATGAAGTGCCATTTCCTCCTCCTCCTCCTCCTCCTCCTCCTCCTTAACCGCCGTAGAATTGCTGTATTAATGAAAAAAATTATGGCTCACCTCTTGGGCTTAATACAATCAATTTTTAAGAGGTCTCAACTCTTGGGCCTCCACACAATGTTTGAGAGGTCTCAGCTCTTGGGCCTCCACACAATTTTTAAAAGGTCTCAGCTCTTGGGCCTCCACACAATTTTTAAAAGGTCTCAGCTCTTGGGCCTCCACACAATTTTTAAAAGGTCTCAGCTCTTGGGCCTCCACACAATTTTTAAAAGGTCTCAGCTCTTGGGCCTCCAAACAATTTTTAAAACATAGCAGCCCTAATAAGGGCCCTCAATGACTCTCTTGTCTTCTGGTAGCTGGTATATATGGTGGTAAAAGCGATATTCTGAGCTTCTGGTGCCCTGCCTGCCTACATATGAGCTATATACTGTTCAGCATAGTAGCCCTAATAAGGGCTCTCAATGACTCTCTTGTCTTCTGGTAGCTGGTATATATGGTGGTAAATGCGATATTCTGAGCTTCTGGGGCCCTGCCTGCCTACATAGGATATGAGCTATATACTGTTCAGCGTAGTAGCCCTAATAAGGGCTCTCAATGACTCTCTTGTCTTCTGGTAGCTGGTATATATGGTGGTAAATGCGATATTCTGAGCTTCTGGGGCCCTGCCTGCCTACATATGGGCTATATACTGTTCAGCATAGTAGCCCTAATAATAAGGGCTCTCAATGACTCTCTTGTCTTCTGGTAGCTGGTATATATGGTGGTAAAAGCGATATTCTGAGCTTCTGGGGCCCTGCCTGCCTACATATGAGCTATATACTGTTCAGCATAGTAGCCCTAATAAGGGCTCTCAATGACTCTCTTGTCTTCTGGTAGCTGGTATATATGGTGGTAAATGCGATATTCTGAGCTTCTGGGGCCCTGCCTGCCTACATATGAGTTATATACTGTTCAGCATAGTAGCCCTAATAAGGGCTCTCAATGACTCTCTTGTCTTCTGGTAGCTGGTATATATGGTGGTAAATGCGATATTCTGAGCTTCTGGGGCCCTGCCTGCCTACATATGGGCTATATACTGTTCAGCATAGTAGCCCTAATAATAAGGGCTCTCAATGACTCTCTTGTCTTCTGGTAGCTGGTATATATGGTGGTGAAAGCGATATTCTGAGCTTCTGGGGCCCTGCCTGCCTACATATGAGCTATATACTGTTCAGCATAGTAGCCCTAATAAGGGCTCTCAATGACTCTCTTGTCTTCTGGTAGCTGGTATATATGGTGGTAAAAGCGATATTCTGAGCTTCTGGGGCCCTGCCTGACTACATAGGATATGAGCTATATACTGTTCAGCATAGTAGCCCTAATAAGGGCTCTTAAATCTTAATGACTCTCTTGTCTTCTGGTAGCTGGTATATATGGTGGTAAAAGCGATATTCTGAGCTTCTGGGGCCCTGCCTGCCTACATAGGATATGAGCTATATACTGTTCAGCATAGTAGCCCTAATAAGGGCTCTTAATGACTCTCTTGTCTTCTGGTAGCTGGTATATATGGTGGTAAATGCGATATTCTGAGCTTCTGGGGCCCTGCCTGCCTACATATGGGCTATATACTGTTCAGCATAGTAGCCCTAATAATAAGGGCTCTTAATGACTCTCTTGTCTTCTGGTAGCTGGTATATATGGTGGTAAAAGCGATATTCTGAGCTTCTGGGGCCCTGCCTGCCTACATAGGATATGAGCTATATACTGTTCAGCGTAGTAGCCCTAATAAGGGCTCTTAATGACTCTCTTGTCTTCTGGTAGCTGGTATATATGGTGGTAAAAGCGATATTCTGAGCTTCTGGGGCCCTGCCTGCCTACATAGGATATGAGCTATATACTGTTCAGCGTAGTAGCCCTAATAAGGGCTCTTAATGACTCTCTTGTCTTCTGGTAGCTGGTATAGATGGTGGTAAAAGCGATATTCTGAGCTTCTGGGGCCCTGCCTGCCTACATAGGATATGAGCTATATACTGTTCAGCATAGCAGCACTAATAAGGGATTAATGACTCTCTTGTCTTCTGGTAGCTGGTATATATGGTGGTAAAAGCGATATTCTGAGCTTCTGGGGCCCTGCCTGACTACATAGGATATGACCTATATACTGTTCAGCGTAGTAGCCCTAATAAGGGCTCTTAATGACTCTCTTGTCTTCTGGTAGCTGGTATATATGGTGGTAAAAGCGATATTCTGAGCTTCTGGGGCCCTGCCTGCCTACATAGGATATGAGCTATATACTGTTCAGCGTAGTAGCCCTAATAAGGGCTCTTAATGACTCTCTTGTCTTCTGGTAGCTGGTATAGATGGTGGTAAAAGCGATATTCTGAGCTTCTGGGGCCCTGCCTGACTACATAGGATATGAGCTATATACTGTTCAGCATAGTAGCCCTAATAAGGGCTCTTAAATCTTAATGACTCTCTTGTCTTCTGGTAGCTGGTATAGATGGTGGTAAAAGCGATATTCTGAGCTTCTGGGGCCCTGCCTGCCTACATAGGATATGAGCTATATACTGTTCAGCGTAGTAGCCCTAATAAGGGCTCTTAATGACTCTCTTGTCTTCTGGTAGCTGGTATATATGGTGGTAAAAGCGATATTCTGAGCTTCTGGGGCCCTGCCTGCCTACATAGGATATGAGCTATATACTGTTCAACGTAGTAGCCCTAATAAGGGCTCTTAATGACTCTCTTGTCTTCTGGTAGCTGGTATATATGGTGGTAAAAGCGATATTCTGAGCTTCTGGGGCCCTGCCTGACTACATAGAATATAAGCTATATACTGTTCAGCGTAGTAGCCCTAATAAGGGCTCTTAATGACTCTCTTGTCTTCTGGTAGCTGGTATATATGGTGGTAAAAGCGATATTCTGAGCTTCTGGGGCCCTGCCTGCCTACATAGGATATGAGCTATATACTGTTCAGCGTAGTAGCCCTAATAAGGGCTCTTAATGACTCTCTTGTCTTCTGGTAGCTGGTATAGATGGTGGTAAAAGCGATATTCTGAGCTTCTGGGGCCCTGCCTGACTACATAGGATATGAGCTATATACTGTTCAGCATAGTAGCCCTAATAAGGGCTCTTTAATCTTAATGACTCTCTTGTCTTCTGGTAGCTGGTATATATGGTGGTAAAAGCGATATTCTGAGCTTCTGGGGCCCTGCCTGCCTACATAGGATATGAGCTATATACTGTTCAGCGTAGTAGCCCTAATAAGGGCTCTTAATGACTCTCTTGTCTTCTGGTAGCTGGTATATATGGTGGTAAAAGCGATATTCTGAGCTTCTGGGGCCCTGCCTGACTACATAGGATATGAGCTATATACTGTTCAGCATAGCAGCACTAATAAGGGATTAATGACTCTCTTGTCTTCTGGTAGCTGGTATATATGGTGGTAAAAGCGATATTCTGAGCTTCTGGGGCCCTGCCTGCCTACATAGGATATGAGCTATATACTGTTCAGCGTAGTAGCCCTAATAAGGGCTCTTAATGACTCTCTTGTCTTCTGGTAGCTGGTATAGATGGTGGTAAAAGCGATATTCTGAGCTTCTGGGGCCCTGCCTGACTACATAGGATATGAGCTATATACTGTTCAGCATAGTAGCCCTAATAAGGGCTCTTAAATCTTAATGACTCTCTTGTCTTCTGGTAGCTGGTATAGATGGTGGTAAAAGCGATATTCTGAGCTTCTGGGGCCCTGCCTGCCTACATAGGATATGAGCTATATACTGTTCAGCGTAGTAGCCCTAATAAGGGCTCTTAATGACTCTCTTGTCTTCTGGTAGCTGGTATAGATGGTGGTAAAAGCGATATTCTGAGCTTCTGGGGCCCTGCCTGCCTACATAGGATATGAGCTATATACTGTTCAGCGTAGTAGCCCTAATAAGGGCTCTTAATGACTCTCTTGTCTTCTGGTAGCTGGTATATATGGTGGTAAAAGCGATATTCTGAGCTTCTGGGGCCCTGCCTGACTACATAGAATATGAGCTATATACTGTTCAGCGTAGTAGCCCTAATAAGGGCTCTTAATGACTCTCTTGTCTTCTGGTAGCTGGTATATATGGTGGTAAAAGCGATATTCTGAGCTTCTGGGGCCCTGCCTGACTACATAGAATATGAGCTATATACTGTTCAGCGTAGTAGCCCTAATAAGGGCTCTTAAGGACTCTCTTGTCTTCTGGTAGCTGGTATATATGGTGGTAAAAGCGATATTCTGAGCTTCTGGGGCCCTGCCTGACTACATAGAATATGAGCTATATACTGTTCAGCGTAGTAGCCCTAATAAGGGCTCTTAAGGACTCTCTTGTCTTCTGGTAGCTGGTATATATGGTGGTAAAAGCGATATTCTGAGCTTCTGGGGCCCTGCCTGCCTACATATGAGCCATATACCGTTCAGCGTAGTAGCCCTAATAAGGGCTCTTAATGACTCTCTTGTCTTCTGGTAGCTGGTATAGATGGTGGTAAATGCGATATTCCGAGCTTCTGGGGCCCTGCCAGCGACAGCCTGTCTTTCCCTGCTGTGAGCGTCTGTCCCTCACTAAGTTCAAGCTGCTAATGCTGACGAAGAGGAAGTGCTGAGTTTTGTATATTCGAGGTCACATGGTTTTTCCAGCCAATGCGTGTAGACGCCGTTTTCGCGATGCCAGCGTCCTCCCAGGACCTGTCCCACCCCCCCCCCCCTGCATGGTGATTGGTGTAAAAAACGCACCAGGGAAGGTGGGAGGGGAAACGAATTGTGAGTGCGCCATCGCCGCTGTACTCGATCGAAATCGAGTATGACGAACAGCGTAGTATTCGATCGAATACCGGCTCGGTCGAATACTACTCGCTCATCTCTACTAAGAATAGCAGAGAAGGTTTTACTCCTTTTTACACTGTAGTAAAAGGTGCCATTGACTTTTATAGTCTTTTTATAGGGTGTATTTACAGCCCGGATCCATCAGGCAGGGCTTTCTGCAACCGTGTTTTCTTCTGTTCTGCTGCACCAATGAGGTCTGAAAGGGGCATAAATGCATGAGGTACCTGACAGGTCTGAGTGAGGGCTAAATCACAACTTTTTTAAACTTATTAATGTCTTATTTTGAAATAAATTACATCATTCTTCATTCATTTTCATGAGGTATTTAAGACAAGTTTACTCAGAGCAATTGTGTATTACACCTGTCAATATATATATATATATAATTGCAGGATGTAACACAGTGCATACATTGGTAGCTTGGGTAAGCTGACCGTTAGTTCAGAGGGACACATTTGGAATGCTTAAATTGTGACTGCTCGCTTTATAGGTTCATTATTCATTTTTGGATTTTGTGTGACCAATGTTGTCACTATTGCTAGATAACCTAGCAATATGTTAAGCTGTTACAATGTAAGCATCCCAAATGTATGCCTCTGAAAAATAGTCAGTTTAAAATTGGGGTTGACACAAAAATACTGTTAGAAATGGAATGGGTCCTGAGGGATCCTGACAGACAAAAATCCTAGATCTTGACCTAGGGTTATTGGCAGGACAGGGCCAGGAATCCTCATTCTTAAACCAGTAAGCCAACTCAGAAGCACAATTCAAAGCTGCTTTTAAACGTACATAATAATTTTAGAGAAGAGAAAAAAGCACATTATAATGCAATCTGAATAATGACATACCTGTGGGTAAGTCTTCTTTGGCTCACGCACATTGCTGTTTCCTGATTTTGTGCAATGCAAACTTTATGCCGATTGCATTTCACTTTTAAGCAAGGATCTTTTGATGGATCTAGAGCTGAAAAAATAAAATAATTGAAAATTAGTATTTCTAAATAGCCAGTATTAAAAATCACTAATATATTTTATATATACAAATACACATACAGTACAAGTGTTAAAGAGGAACAAAACCCGCAGTTGCCAGCCCTTGAGTCTAAAACACACCAAGACATTCTGATTCCCTATCTCTGGTGGGATGCCCCGCTGTGTGAAACCCCCTCCTAAAACCAATATACTCTCCTCACTTGCATATGTAGGCTGCAGCGGCATCCCTAGCTTACCTCAGCTAATGCGTGCTCCGCTCCCAGTCCTTTAGAGGGAAAACAGGAATGATGGCCACCCCCCTCTTTATACTGGGTTCTGAATAAAAAAGAATTCTTACCTTGTGTGAGTGTCCCGGACTTCTCCTATATTGTAATGGTCCCCTCCAGGTGATTTGCGTGTTGAGTACCGTCCAAGAAGATGGACGTTGCTGGAAGTGTTTGGGATCACCAGTGGACACACATGCTGGGAGTTGTAGTGCCACAGCTATGGGGTCACTTGTATCTATGCTGAGACTTGTAATGCCACTGGGAGTGTGCGCATGTGTTTAGGAGTACACACATGCACGTATGGGGAGTGAGTGCATGTGCATGGATGTGCATACTACGGAACATGGGAGTGAATGCATGTGTTTAGGAATGTACGCATGTGTCTGGGAGTGTGCATTTGTGTTTGGGAGTGTACACGTGTGTCTTGGAGTGTGTGCATGAACATGAGCACCTGGGAGTGCATGCTAGGGCATATGGGTGTCTGCATCTGGGAGTGCGTACATGCACGTCTAGTTGTGTGAACATGTGTCTGAGAGTGTGCACATATGTCTCTGAGAGTGCATGTATGCATATCTGGGAGTGCACACGTGCACATTGGGGGTGCACACATGCGTATCTAAGAGTGCGCACGTATACATGGGGGTTTGGGCATGTTTTTGGGAGTGCAAACTTGTGCATCAGAGAATGTGCGGCATGAGCCTCTAGCAGAACGCACATGTGTATCCAGGAATGTGCACATGAGTGTCCAGGGATGCGCACATGTGATTTGGAGTGTATGCATATGGGTCCGTGGCTACATTATTATGCTGCATCACAGCTCCAAGGGACATGCCCACTTGCTTCAGAAGAGAAATAAGTATCGAGAGGCAAACCCGTAGAAATTCGGGTTCGGATGTACTTGATGCCAAAGTTTGATTTGGGTACTAAACTTGACCTGAACCCGAACTCCACCGAAGTTAACCCTAACTTGGGGGCCCAAAAATGGCTGTAAAATGAGTAGTAGTAGTAGTAGTAGTAGTAGTAGTAAGGGCTAGAAGGCAGCAAATGGGGATAAAACCATGGTGATTCCCCTGCACAAAATGGGGTAGGGACCAGTACTAATATTATGCATCTTTTATTAAAAATAATAATCCCCCAATAACCCTATAACAGGCTGTGTGACAGACCCTCCCCATCGGTCCCATAGCAGACTGTGTGACAGTCCCCCATCACCCCCATAGCAGACTGTGTGATAGAGACCCCCATCATCCCCATAGCAGACTGTGTGACAGAACCGCCCATTACCCTCATAGCAGACTGTGTGACAGAGCCCCCCATCACCCAATAGTAGACTATGTGACAGAACCCCCATCATTCCTATAGGAGACTGTGTGACAGAGACCCCCATCATCCCCATAGCAGACTGTGTGACAGAACCCCCCATAACCCAATAGCAGACTGTGTGACAGATCCCTCCATCACCCCATAGAAGACTGCGTGATGGAGCCTTCCACCCCCCATAGCAGACAGTGTTACAGGGCCCCCATCACTCCATAGCAGACTATTTGATAGAATTCCCCCATCACCCCATAGCAGACTGTGTGACAGAGCCCCACCATCACCCCATAGCAGACTATGTGACAGAATCCCCATCACCCCCATAGCAGACTATGTGACAGAATCCCCATCACCCCCATAGCAGACTGTGTGACAGAACCCCCCATCACCCAATAGCAGACTGTGTGACAGATCCCTCCATCACCCCATAGAAGACTGCGTGATGGAGCCTTCCACCCCCCATAGCAGACAGTGTTACAGGGCCCCCATCACTCCATAGCAGACTATTTGATAGAATTCCCCCATCACCCCATAGCAGACTGTGTGACAGAGCCCCACCATCACCCCATAGCAGACTATGTGACAGAATCCCCATCACCCCATAGCAGACTGTGTGACAGAATCCCCATCACCCCTATAGCAGGCTGTGTGACAGAACACTCCCATCACCCCCATAGCAGACTGTGTGACAGAGCCCCCAACATCCTATAGCATACTGTGTGGCAGAGCCCCATCATCACCCCCATAGCAGACTGTGTGGCAGAACCCCCGTCACCCCAATAGAAGACCGACAGAGCCTCTCATTCCCCATAGCAGACTGTGTGACAGAGATCCCTATCACTCCATAGCAGACTGTGTGACAGAGATCCCCATCACTCCATAGCAGACTGTGTGGCAGAACCCGCTCCATAACAAGCTGTATGGCATAGCCCGCTATCACCCCTATAGCAGACTGTCTGACAGAACCCCCATCACCCATAGCAGACCGTGTGTCAGAGCCTCCCCATCATTACCATAGCAGACTGTGTGGCATAATCCCCATCCCCCCCATAGCAGACTGACAGAATCCCCCGCTCACCCCTATAGCAGATTGTGTAACAAAATCCCCCATTCACCCCCATAGCAGACTGTATGACAGAGCCCCCCATCACCCCCATATCAGACCGTGGAAAAGCCCCCCATCACCCTCATAGCAGACTGTGTGACAGAGCCCCCATCACCCAGTAACAGACTGTGTGACAGATCCCCCCATCACCCCATAGCAGACTGTGTGATGGAGCCCCCCCATCACCCCCATAGCAGAATGAGTTACATAGTCCCCCCATCACCTCATAGTAGACTATTTGATAGAATTCTGCATCATTCCCCATAGCAGACTGTGTGACAGAGCCCCCCCATCATCCCATAGCAGACTGCGTGACAGAGCCCCCCATCACCCCATAGCAGACTGTGTGATGGAGCCCCCCCATCACCCCCATAGCAGAATGAGTTACATAGTCCCCCCATCACCTCATAGTAGACTATTTGATAGAATCCCCCATCATCCCCCATAGCAGACTGTGTGACAGAGCCCCCCCCATCATCCCATAGCAGACTGTGTGACAGAGCCCCCCCATCACCCCATAGCAGACTATGTGACAGAATCCCCATCACCCCCATATCAGGCTGTGTGACAGATCCCCCCATCACCCCCATAGCAGACTGTGTGACAGAATCCCCATCACCCCTATAGCAGGCTGTGTGACAAAGCCCCCCATCACCCCTATGGCAGACTGTGTGACAGAATCCTCATCACCCCAATAGCAGACTGTGTGACAGAATCCCCATCAACCCCATAGCAGGCTGTGTGACAGAACACCCCCATCACCCCCATGGCAGACTGTGTGACAGAGCCCCCAATCATTCTATAGCATACTGTGTGTCAGAGCCTCCCCATCATTACCATAGCAGACTGTGTGGCCTAATCCCCATCACCCCCATAGCAGACTGACAGAATCCCCCCTCACCCCCTATAGCAGATTGTGTAACAAAATCCCCCATTCACCCCCATAGCAGACTGTATGACAGAGCCCCCCATCACCCCCATATCAGACCGTGGAAAAGCCCCCCATCACCCTCATAGCAGACTGTGTGACAGAGCCCCCCATCACCCAGTAACAGACTGTGTGACAGATCCCCCCATCACCCCATAGCAGACTGCGTGATGGAGCCCCCCCATCACCCCCATAGCAGAATGAGTTACATAGTCCCCCCATAACCTCATAGTAGACTATTTGATAGAATCCCCCATCATTCCCCATAGCAGACTGTGTGACAGAGCCCCCCCATCATCCCATAGCAGACTGTGTGACAGAGCCCCCCCATCACCCCATAGCAGACTATGTGACAGAATCCCCATCACCCCCATATCAGGCTTTGTGACAGATCCCCCCATCACCCCCATAGCAGACTGTGTGACAGAATCCCCATCACCTCCATAGCAGGCTGTGTGACAAAGCCCCCCATCACCCCCATGGCAGGCTGTGTGACAGAATCCCCATCACCCCATAGCAGACTGTGTGACAGAGCCCCCAACCATTCTATAGCATACTGTGTGTCAGAGCCTCCCCATCATTACCATAGCAGACTGTGTGGCATAATCCCCATCACCCCCATAGCAGACTGACAGAATCCCCCCTCACCCCCTATAGCAGGTTGTGTAACAAAACCCCCCATTCACCCCTATAGCAGACTGTATGACAGAGCCCCCCATCACCCCTATAGCAGACTGTGTGACAGAGCTCCTCATCATTCCATAGCAGACTGCATGGCAGGACCCGCCCCCATAACAAGCTGTATGATATAGCTCCCCATCACCCCCATAGCAGACTGTGTGTCAGAGCCTCCTCATCATTACCATAGCAGACTGTGTAGCATAACCCCCCTCACCCCCATAGCAGATTGTGTGATAGAATCCCCCCAACAACCCCATAGCAGGCTGTGTTGCAGAACAACCTCCCCATAACAGGTTGTTTGTGTGTGAGGGCCGCTGTGCACACACTTGCAGCCTGACTCTGTAGTCTGCCCCATCTGCTCCAGTGATGGCCTTAGAGTAATTGTCAATATGTGCAAGATTTTTGGACGGACTCGCCCCCTCAATACACGCATAAAAACAAAACGAGAAAGGAGGGGAAAGGGAATAAGAGAGATAGGATGACAGAGATTGAGAGACAGAAGGAGATTGAAGGAATGTGACAAGAGAAAGATGGAGAGAATGTGAAAATGAGGGCAAGATGAAGGAATGTGGGAAAATGAGAGCTAGAGAGGGAATGAATGAAGGAATGAGATTGAGATGAGAGGGATGTAGAAAAACAAGAGTGGAGAAGAAAAAGGGCTAAAGTGAGAGAAAAAGAGACAGAGAAATTCAGAGAGATAGAGAAAGAAGGTGTGAAAGAAAGAAGTGTGAGAGAAGGAAAGGAATAAAGAGCAGAAATAAGTATGTATGAAAGAGAAAGAAAGAAAGAAAGAAAGAAAGAAAGAAAGAAAGAAAGAAAGAAAGAGGGGGTTATGGAAAGAGGGAAATGGATGGGTCACCAGTTAGTAGGTCCAGGTTAGTAGATAACTCCCAATCTTCACCTTTAGACAAGCTCCCAATTGCAGAGACGCAAGCAGACCTCAATAGACAAGGCTGCCCCCAGGTCTTACAAGCGCAAACGTTGTCAACTGAGGCTGGACCTGCAAGTGGGTGAGCATAAACTTGGTTTCACGGAAGGTCAGAGGGCAGGCCAAAGGTCAAAACCATAGCAGGAGTGAGTTACCGAAGGGAGCAGGCAGAGACGAGGTCAGAAAAAACAAGGTTCCGTGGAGGCAAGGTCAAAGATCAATCCGGGTTGAACATGAGTAACTGAGCACAGAACTACACCCAAAGCGCACACTATCACAGGCACTAATGACCGGGGAAGATTAATAGGGAAACGTTTAACGAAATTGGCCGGCAGACGGATGAACTCATTAGCCCACAGTATCCCCTGAGCTGATTTTCCCAACATCCATAGGGGTTAATTAGGCCAGTGACCAAGCTTAGGGCTCACCGTTTAAACTAACCCCTTGCGGCTGCACCGTCGGAGGACATAAAGTGCTCATGTACGTGTGCACACATGATTCGAGATGCCGAGGATGCAGGGGGAGGAAGGTGGGCTGTGACGCTGCCTGAGATGGCGCCCGAGACTGATGAGTCGGCTGGGTGACGGTCAGCTCAGCACACTACCTGAGGACACCACTGAAGCGAGGACCAGGTGAGTAGACCATCATGACAGAACTAAATGAGAAAGGGAAATTCAAGAAAAAGGGAAAAGGCAAAAGCATGTGCTCAGTAGCACATCAACCCTCTTTACTGTTAAGGCCCAAACGCTGTACCTGAGCTTCTGAAGTCCGCGTTCGGGTTCGGGAACCAGAACTCCCAAATTTTGGTACAGACCTGAATTTTGCAGTTCACGTTCGCCCATAACTAACCATAAGGTGAAACTGTAAGCCTTAATATCTCAGCCATATCTTCTTCTATTTAAAAATGTAAAAAAATTATGCCAAATGTATCCCAACACAATAGCCTACTGGCTATACCTAAAATATCACTTTAATGCCTTGCCTGTAGAATCTACATGCTTGCTTCTCCTTTTGTTAAACGCCAAGCACGTAGATTCTATATTCTTGGCATTTTTCCCATTTGCGGACGGAAAAAAGAATAAAATGCGAACCTCTGTCTGGGATCCAGCACCTTTGCCAGCTCATGGGGCAGGAAGAGTTGGTGAGTCACCTGTGGCAAAAGCACTCTTTTATATTTGCAGTGTATCCTGGGCACGAACGGGTGCCAGGCAGCAAGTTTAAGTTTATCTGCTCCGTGTCCGCCAGTCCTCCATTGCACTCCTTCCTCGCACATGTGATTGGGGGGATACCACACACTGTCTGTAATGAGGAATGCTGCACACTGCCTGCAATGTGGGATGCTGCACACTGGCTGCAGTGAGGGAGGATGCACACTGCCTGCAATGAGAGAGGATACACACTGCCTGTAAAAAGAGATGGTGCTTACTGTCTGTAATGAAGGATGCAGCAACACTGCCTGTAATGAGGGATGCCACTGACTGTCTTTAATGAAGGATGCAGCAACATTGCCTGTAATAAGGGTTGCTGCACATTGCCTGTAATGAGTGATGCTGGACAAAAGGAGGCGTACTGTGTTAAAATGTTATGTGTCATGAAAATTGACATTGCACTTTAAATGCATAAAACCATCAATAGTTTTATGCAATAAAGTAGAAAAACAATACCAGACACTCTATCCCTGCACAACAGGACTAAGCACAAAATATCAGACTAAAGGGATGATTTACTATGTTTCCTACCGTCCACTTTTCCAGCTGTTTTTAAGGGTATGACCAAGAGGGACAAGGGTAGGCTGTATTGAACAATCAGGAAGGCAGAAAAAGTCGTTCTCCTGTCAGTCCTGACACAATTTCAACAAGGGCAGAGACAGGGCTGGACGGGGTGTGCGAGGTGTGTCATCATCACACCATGGTGGGGGGGGGGGGGGAGTACAGCTCACTTACCTCCCCCTGCACGCTCTAAGTTTACTAGTTCTCCATTCACTCCACCCCCTCCCCACTCACATCCCCCATATAGGACAGTGAACCAGCAGCCAATGACTTGGCGATGCTTCTGCAAGTGGGTACCTCTGTCTTGATTTTCGATTATGAGCAGGGGGCTTCCGATGAACCCAGTGGCTGTAGACAAACACCTAGGGCAGTAGGCTGGTAGTGAGGACGTGCAGAGGTGTGTTTGGGGAGCACTTTCATAGTTTCACACAGAGTGCCTTCCATCCTAAGGCTGACCCTGGGCAGAGAAGATTATTGCAGATTCCACCCATCTTGGACATGCACTGTCGCACCTTATTCCATCCTTGAGGCTTTTCAAGCTACTAGTAGAACTTCCAGGTAAAAATGGTTCTTTGCTGTTGCTGGCTAATCATTTTATAGAATAATGGTGAAAGTCTCATCATGCTTGATGACTATGGGTTTGAACTAGGAGACCATGGAATCATGGTAGTCACTGCCAAATAGTTTTTTTTCTCCCTGTTTACATTTAATATAGATAGAGGTGTACATAGGTTTTACAGCGCCTCATAACAAAAGTCATAGTGTCGTCTAGCATTGAAGGAAATCCAAAACCCATGACATCTGGCCCTAGAGTCTGCAAGACTCCAGGACGAAGTAAAAGTCCTGCCCAGGGGCATCCCAATTTGAAGAGCCCCACTTTGTGAGAACCTCCAGGGTCACCACACAATTTTAACTTGTTCCTCAATTTCATGTGCGGACCTCCAATGACATACCCCGCATCACTCAATCTGATATGCGTACCCTCACCAGGGATTTTTGTGCACGGGTGGAGGGAGGTGCCCAAACATAAATTAATTCAGCCTTGTTTGTCATGCATTCATATAACTGCAGAAAAGCCTATGCATGTGGTGTGGAAGCAGGCTCGGAATAAGACTTCAAGCGGACCAAAATCCACTAAACTTGTAAAATACATTTGGTCAAAACCCCTGCAGATACTTAGGGTGTAGAACAAGAAATATATATTTTTTTCGAATAGTCCTGGAACACTGCTTTTTTGCTGCCCCCCTCTGTAAAATGGCAGGCATCAGTCATTGCATCCTGAACCCCCCTCAGTGTGTGGTCATACCTGAACCCTCCCTTGTGCGGGGTCATACCTGACCTCCCCTCCATGTGCGGTCATACCTGATCCCCCCCTCAATATGTGGTCATACCTGACCCCCCCCATGTGTGGTTAGAGAGATACTGTCCCCATCCATGGCCCCCTTCTCTTCCATTCAGGAGATGCTAGTTAAAAAAGTGGGGTTTAGTCCACTTACAGATGATCCTAGTAGGTTCACACATCGGTATCCCAAAACAGTGCTGCCATCTTAGTTCCTCCCTGCATAACCTACAGTTCTGTCCCCTGGTGCTCCAGGCAAACAGCACGCCAACATTTCATACTGGGGCAGCTCCAGTCTGGTGGTTTTGCCACAGGTGCTGCAAGGTGGGGCGAGACAGTTTGCCTGGGGCCTCCTTCTTCCGTGAGCAGTTCTTTCCCCTGTCTCTATGGTATGTACACCCCCGAGCATAGGTACTGTGACTGTAATACAATTATATATGCATCTGTGTTTTCATCCTTTGTGTAGTTGTAGTACATCAAATAAAGTCAAAAAAAGTTTTGCAATTCACCTCTGCTTCTTCATGTACTGTACATGAAAAATTATCCTCTCTAAATGAAAGATAATATTGATTCCAGCAACCAATCCGTTACAGCTCATCTAACTGGCATAGGTCAGAAGAGAAAATGCAAAAAAAATATGGGGGAATTCAATTTCATGCTCCCTGTGTGGAGGTACACTTACAAAAAGAAGAATGTAATGGCTGGCCTGGGTTACTTATTTGCAGAAAATGAGTTTTAGATTGTTTTAGTATAAGCTATTGGAACTAAATCAAGCCAAGTCAGGCCAAGATGATGTTGATGGCAAATTGATACCCTCAGCTAATATGCTTTTAAAGTAATGCACTTATCCACTTTCACCCTCTGCAAAGAGTAGTCTATTATTTTTTTACATTTAGGACATTTAGATTTTTTCCTAAATTATTCCTTTTTGAAAATACCTTCTTCTATTATTTTATCTTCATTTTAATCTTCATCCAGTGTGCTCTTCTTTGCCACCTCCATCGCACGCAGATGGCGTCTGAATGAGCATGATTTTCAAGTTCCCCACTTGCTAGTGACACCATGACCTTATGTGCAAGAGAAGTGCAAGGTGTGCAAAGAAAAACAAAACTCATGCCAAGTCTTCTCTGTCAGACTTGCTGAAAATGTTTGCCAGAGAAGACAGGGAAAGAGCAGCAGTCTAGACAAATTAATGAAAAAAACACTACCCCAATAGTAAGGCCAATAATGCAACTTAAAATGAGGGCTCCTGAACCACAACCAGGAGCAGCACGGGGCAGCAGCCTTTCTGGCGTCCAAGCTGCTTCTCTGGCTATGACTGTCTGCATAGCCTGCCAATCTGTGCTCCCCTGGCTACTGCCGTTGTAAATACAGGGAATCTCACTGTGGTAATGGGCAAACAATTAGGTGAGTTTTTATTATATTTCCACCCCCCCCCCCCCAATCAGGCTTACTGCTGTTGCAACTATGGGAAGGGTGGCTGCCATTTTTAGACACTTCTTGTAAACCTGGATTTTTTTGTTTCCTGAAAACGACTGCCTTTTTTTAATTTAGGGGCTTGTAACAAATTCATTTTCTCCTCACAATGCATTCTCAAGCAAAATCTAGGTTCCGAGAAAAGTGTTGAAAACGTATACAAACTGACATTTCTTATAGTGGTGCAGCAGCTGATATTGTTATGTAACAACCAAAAATATGTCGTCAGGGAAATTAGATTATGGGGGTTATTTAAGAAGGGATAGCGTCAGGTAGAGCCTCGTAGCGGCAGGCAGGTGAACGCCGGGGGCTGTAGGCAAAACCACAGTAATGAAAGTGAATCTGGTGAGCGACTCTAACAGCACCATGTAGCATACGATTCATCATTACAGGAAGCTCAGCATATAGCGCCGTCTCTCTAGCTCTCCCATACATTTCAATGGATGTTCCTTTTCTCCTGTTTAAACAGGGTTTTCTTTTTAATTTATTTTTTTTTCTCTCAAATAATTGTATCACCCCTCCTGGCCTAGAAAAAGTCATTTTTGAAAACTTTCAGATTTTTTGTTTTTTTATGCAGAATTGTATTCACAGGTCTGGCACTAAAGTGTTAATGTCACAATGTTAGAACAATGTAATTCCATGTGTTTTCACTTTGTTACTGGTGGATATGTGTTCAAAAACAGACTTTAATCACACAGCGTCTGGCGCTCTGTGCTATAGCGACCAGATTTAGAGCGCTGACGCTCTGTGTGTGTAGTTTTTTGATAAGTATGGTGTGAGTCATTGAGAGTCGGATGCACTGAGCTGGCGCTACCTTTCACTCCCTGCAGCGCTGTACTGGTGTTATAGCACCCAACATACATCACGGTCATCAATGTGGGCCAGGTTACTAGAGTGACCGAGACGCTCTGTTACATCACCTTACATCACCCGATACCCGCACATGAGCGTCTACTAGCGGTCGCTCTAAACGCTGCTCGCTATACCGACGCTCATCTGCCGATACCTGGCGTTAGTAATGCATCAGCCTCAACGTTTTTGTGGAATATAAGTTAGTTATTATGACATTCTTTGAATGAAAATTCCGTTTGAGAATACACGATATACCTACAGTATGCACATAAATAATTAAACATGACTATTAAACATGTTTAACATTTAGAAATAGTCAATGTAATGTTAAAAGGCAAATGATGTGAACATTAATGTTTTTGAAGAAAAACATGTCAATCCTCATTTTCTACCTAGAAGTAAATTCAGCAAAAGATGGAAGAGCACACTTCTCTTTCTACATAAAGAAGGGTTTCACAACTTTTTCATGAAGTTGTACAGTTCTTCCCATTTTCTAATGCTCGCAAGTATCACCCCATATAGCCTTCCTCAAAAAGGGTGTATGTCAAAACCCGAAGTGGCTTGTCCTGGAGTCTAAAAGATTCCAGGGTGTGGAGCTGGCCTTCCCGCTGGGCATCACAAATTGGGATTTCCAGCTGTGTGAACCCCCACCCCCTTTTTGATGGCTGCCACTGAGATGAACAATCACAGCAGCATCTCCAGCATCTATGGGCTGAGGCGCACTGCTGTGCACAGCCATAGATATAAAGCTAGCACAAACCCCAATCCAAAGAGAACTGGGAATGAGGATGCCCTCGCTCCAGATCACAATGCTCTGCATGTAAACAGCACCATATTGTCGCTCAATAATATGCATCACATAAGGTGCTGATTGAAAGAGAGCCAAGGTCTGCACTGCAGAACGTGGGAAAAGTATGTTTTTATGGTTGCTCTGGGGATTTCACACAGCGGGGCATCTCAAAACCCGGGATAGTGGAAATCCAGTGTTTGTTCTGCTTCAACGAGAACATAAACTGTATGTACTCCTCCTGGCCCAATGGTGCCAGCTCTTCAGCTAGCAATGGCCAAATTCCCAGATGCTAACAACCAGGTACGTGCTTTTTGAGGAGTATCAACATGCAGCATCTTGTGATGTCCGTAACATCAGCTTGTACCGTTGAGCCGGGTTTAGCAACAAAATGGCCAAATTGTCTAATTACATGTGCACTATTGAAGAGTCTGGGGTAACAAGCAACAGGTGACGTCTGTGCTACATGACCATATTTCGCATACAGTAAAGGTTCGCTTCAAAGCAGAACTAAACCCTGCCCAGTAAAGCTATGATCGCTGTTAACTAATAGAGGTTGGAACTGATGGTGAGTCGGGCTTGTGCCCCTTTTATCAGTCACAGGAACACTCCACACCCTCTCCAATCATTGCAATCAATGGAGTGGGCCGAGGCCCTATATGCCCCTTTCATTGTAGTGAATGTGAATGTGGTAGCGCTCCCATGACTGATGGCAGGGGCGCGAGCCAGACACAAAAACGCCAGTGAACGGAGATTGGGCCGGGGGCGACATAGCTGCTAATTAGTACTCAAATATTCACCTTGCCTCATGAATAATTCAGTATTGGGTACTTCCGCCATACTGAAATGTTTAAGAGATAGTTGAATATTTGACTACTGATAAGCATTCCTCCAGGGCCAGAAGGCTGGAAAGCTACAGGAAGGATGGGGATGAGGTTGTGGCCAGCTAGCGCTGCCTAGGAACCCCAGAAAGGTTAGTGAATACTGGTGATCTAACTGGTGATCTAACTGGTGATTGTAGCCTGGCCTGGCAGAGGTTGCCTGGAAATTCCCCCGTGCCACAATATTAAGCATGGCACATAGGCGAACTATGCCAGGGATGGATTGGGTGCGTCTGGTGGATGGATCGGTTTTGGTCTTAATCTGATCATATAGGGACTGTAGTGCTGCACGATTCAGACGAAATCTGCTTCTGATCTGCTCGTCACTTAAATCCCAGACAGAGAGGCGGATGGCAAAGGATCGGGGTGCCCTAAGCCTCACAGCACCCTCCTCCCTTGCCTCCTGACCTTCCTGTATGTTGCCACAACAATACATCCATAACCCAAACATCACCCTCTCATCCATCTCACAATCACTGGCTAGAGCTCAGGCACTGCCCCAAAAAACAAAAACAATATCAAGACACAGACCAACCACTCCACATACATAATCACAATCCACACACAATCACACAAATGCAGCTCACCACAAAACCAGATGTATAGTGGTTAGAACCATCAGCCTGCTGCAAGTATGCTTTCAAAGTTTGGCACAACCAAGAGGAGAGTTGCTGCACAACCCACAAAAGGTCCCCAAAACAATCCTCACTTGCTGTATTCCACACAATATTTGCATATGCCACCAAAAATAAACTCCCAAAGAAACAGCACTGATGCCAGAAAACCTCAACAAAGCCACAGACCGTAAGCAAGAAACACAGTCAGACACTTATTGCAAGCTAGGGCTAAGTAAACCAAAACACCACAGCCTTTGCCACAGTGTATCAATAAAAGAATGCTTAAGAAAAGAGGTATTTATACTTATCCAAAGGACTGGTCCGCTTAGCCGCCTCTTGCGTTTGTTAGCTGTTTCCGGTCTGTAATTAGCTTACCACAGGTGTGTTGGAAACGGCTAGCGCAAGCATAATAGCGTACTTTTGCGGATCTGTTTGCTCAGACATCTTTTGGCCAATGAAAGTTATGTTGCTGAAAATTCAAATAGCCGTTTTTGGCACCACATTTCCAATCTTGTTAAGAGACATGGTTCACATTTCTTCCTAATGTCTTTCTGCCTTGTTAAGTAGGTAATTAATTAGTTCATTGCCTGACACACATGTTTGCAAGAAATCTCAGTCATTGGAGTCAAGATGTAGCTACAAGCACCTGGCCAGTATGTGTGAAGCAATTAACTGGGCCTGTTTGTGATTGGTTCAAAGAGCACATAAAATCTGGCACACTCAAACAGCAGTTGTTGCCATTTTGTAGTCTGCATGCATGCTGGTGTGTGTTGTTTTGTGGTGTGTGCAGCTACAGGATGGAGCCAAATTCTGGGCATCTGCCGGCCACTGCTGGACCGAGTACCAGTGGGGTGGGTGCTGGCCGGAGACCTTCCTTAAGGAAAAGGGCACAGCCGGAAGGTGAAGCATCACCCAAGGCCAAGCGTCCATTTGCCAAGAGGGAGCCAGAATTTAATTTGGCGGATAACAATGCTCTTGTGCGTCTGACACTGGCTAAATGGGACTTATTATTTGGTTACCAAAGTCAGTGTTTAGGCAAACAAGAAAGGAGAAAATTGTGGGATGCCATTGGTGAGCAGCTTACTAGCACTGCTCAATACCCACGTAGTGGCACATCCTGCAAGAAACGCTTATACACTTTGAAAAGGGCCCTTATGCAAAAGATGAAGAATGATCTACTTGTAGACAGTGGGACCAAGCAGGGTCCAAAGAGTAAATACAGGCCATATGAGGAGATGCTGAAGTGCAAGATTCCTCTCAGTCGCCTGCAGGGTGTGGATGCTGGGGATGACACTACAGGTTGGGGTGAAGCTACATTGTTTTAACATTGCAAATTATGGTTGGTTTAATGTATCTTCTTATTTGTTAACCAATTCTTTGCCATACTAACAGTAGGACATGTTAAGTAGCAGATTAAACGTCTGTAATATTTTAACTTCCTGTCTCTTGCTTTATGCATAGTGGCACATGGTGACTCACATGATTCGCCTGATGAGGTCACCTGGAATCCTGCCCTTAACCCACCCTCAAGCTTAACACAGTCTGATATTGAAGGTTTGTTTTTTTTGGTTGTTTTCTTAACTTTTTTGTTTGTTTGTCACACATTAACAATGCATAATTCATTACTTTGCCCTCCGAATTGCACCAGCATCTCCTCATGAGGCTACCTACTCTTTGGATTCCAGTAAGTGCATGTGTCAACCTTGATTTTGGCATTGTCATATAAGTGTGCATGGCTTTCAATCATGTTATTTCATTGTAGGCCAAGTCCCTGCTTCATCTTTGGACCCCACTTCCTGTGTTGCAGGTCGACAGGACCCTGTTGGTGTGTATTGCAAAGCACACTGTATCCTTTCTGTTGTTTGAGTTCAAATGTGTATATTTTGTTAGCTGAAACTTCAAAATCATGTTAATTCTCACTCCAAGCTGGATAGTTAAAGGGGATTGGGCAGCAACCGGATCCTACATGATAATGTTGTAATGATGTCCATGCTAAGTTATTGTGCTTAAATAAGTCATTATTTAAGAAATGCAAACATTAACTGTACTATGGTTGTTAATATTGATATCCATTGTGGCTCGTTTTAGACCCAAATACAGGAAGTGCGCGACCGGAAAGGGTCCTTCACCGTGCGGCTGCTAGGGATGAGGGTAAGACTGATTTTTTTAGGGTTCTAGTAAGGATGTTGTTTTCAATGAAATGTTGTTTGTGTCTTGACATTTGTTTGGAAACATGTGATTTTAGGGCAAAGCTCGAGTGAGGCCCTAGGTCTGGACATCTTTGAGGTGGCGGGTATGTGTAATTGGAATGCGGCGTTGGAAAATCAGTCGCTGCTGGACCAATAACAAATTAATGAACTGCGCAAACAACTTAATGAAGTGCGGACTCAACAGCAGTCTGGAGTGATGCATGCCATGCAAGAAATGATGCATGGCATCCAACAATCTTTACAGCGGCAGGTCGAAACTTTGTTGTTGTTACAGCAGCTAATACAGCAGCAGTCCCCCAACACCGCCCCTAGCCATGAGTCGCAACCTCCCCGCCCACCCAGGGACTAATTGGTCCAGTTGTTAGACATTTGAAATGCTTGAATTTGTATTGACTTGATTGACTTAAATAAATGTATTTGTAAACGCTAGAATTTGTGTGTGTTAACAAAATACATACCTACAAACACAGTCAGGGATACCTCTTTATATCTAGATATGTTAATGTTGACTGAAAATTACTACAGTTATTGTTTTCCATACATTACTATGTTTACAAAATGAAATGCATAACAATGTGTTTAAGAATCCCAAAAAAATGGATTGCTATACACTTAAAATATGGTTTAAAAGGCACGACACACTGAAAATAGAAACCTAAAAAACATTTATTTTTTATAAAAGGGGCCAACATGGCCAAAATTACTCCGCACAGCGGATAAAACCATACCCCCCACCCTACCGCTGTTTCTTCTTTCCCAGCAGCATAAGTCGCGTCCGCCGGACGTACTGCCACAGTCTGCGATGCTCATTAACGCAAGCTGTATGGAGACCAAAAAATGGATTAGTCAATAGAACGTGAGACAAACGTACACAGATGATTTCACATTATCTAGTTTGGTCTCATAATGTGACCAACTACATTAACATTTGTGCAAACTGGGTCCTTATGTGGGTCCATTATATGAGTACTAGTCCCTTACTTGTGCATTTATCAGCAATACCCTACATATTTAAGTACCCGTTTGTACTAAATGAAGGGAGAAGTAAGATTGTGGGTATTGATTGGGTTATTTTGGTCCAAACATCATGCCCAAAGTACGAAAGATTCTAACCCTTCTGCTATTCCTATTCTAGCTCTCAACCTTATTTTGAAATTAGTTTAATTTGGACACCAAAACTTTTTAACCAAAATGTATTATGGGTTTGAAAGGAAACAAAGGGGATGCAGCAATCTAGCATGCAGACATGCCTTTATGATTGTGGGTCACGAAAATGTCAGCTAAATGTGTGCTAATTAACCACATAGGGACATTGCCAATTATTCTAGCTTTTAGGGTGACACATAGGTGGCCAAAGTATGTTTGGATATGAAGTTAGTGTACTCACCATCGCAGCTGTGGCTCGGGCCCATGCTGCTGGGTGTCCCTGGAGCTTGGGTGGGGAGTATGGTCACAGGGTCCGTCTGCGTGGAAACATCTGTTTGGAAAAAACAAACCAAAAACAATCATAAGGTTTGCGTTTACAAATTAAGATTATACATCCACCTGTTTAGGGAGTCTGGTAAATCATGCTACCATGTTTACACACATGTTTGCTATACATTAGCATATTTACAGGTCCGTGAGGTCAGGTGAATACTTTAGGTGTGCAACATGGACACATCAATATAATGTGCCTCAAACATTTACAGTGCAATGCTAATGCAGTAATTTAAGTTGAGCTGATCATATTCATAGTAGAGTGTGCAACATGTGTTTGCATTAAACAAATAAAAAAATTGGCTAGGCAGCATCATGGTGTACGCTGGGGTTGGTTGCATTTGGATTGAACTGGAGTGGGGTGCCAGCATTTTCTTATAATTAACAAAATGCTATGTAGCAGCAAGCATGTGTATGTAGTTTGGAATGTCATTATATATGCCATGTGAGTGATAACAACAAACACTTACCACGACTATGCCCGCGGGCAAGGGCTGCCGCATAGCTGCTGGAGGTGCCGGCTCTATGATGCCCTAAAAACCAGATAACAAGGACACAGGATTATTGAAAATGCACCGATTCCACCTGTAACATACAAACAACAATTAGAAATGCACTCACCAGGGGATGAACTGCCGCTGGTTTCCCAGGGAGGACTCTGAGGAGGAGGCGTGGAGCCTCGACTCCTCACAATCGGCCCAGAAGATCCCAAAACACATTGGTCACCCTCCTCCCTCTCACTCCCAGATCCTTGAGGGAGTGTGAGTCCAACTCTACCTCTGGCGAGAGGGCCCCTCCCCCACAGATTTATCCGACCCCACCACTCTGCTGTGGGGGAGGAAACCCTTCCCAAGTTTGCCCAGGGGAGGACGCTTATCTGTGTAGAAGGTAAAAAAATAAGGACACCTTTAAAAATAAAACCAAAAATGTACTACATTATAATACAACATTATTGTATGGATTTACATGTTTTGAGGTGACACTTACCTGAAGCATAGGCATCATAGAGCCTATAAACGCCCTCTGGGTCCCGGTGCTTGAAATCCGACCACTTCTGTATAATGGAACGGACACTGAGATTTGTCTGGAAGCGCCGGCCTTCACCTCCAACGCTATGCGCCTCTTTGCACCTCGGGTCATATTCCGCTACACAAAAATCCTATAAAAAAACACATTAAAAAAAAAACATCAATACATATATATATTCTATATTCTTGCACAACATAAATGGAACATATACTCACTTTAACCACCTGGCCGTTAACACGCATATCCACCCTTTTGCGGCGCTGTTTTGTGGTTGTGGGGGGAACAGGGGATGTTGAGGGGCCAGGGGAGACAGTGAGGGGAGGGTGGGGAGGGTGGGGAGGGGAAGAATCGGAGGTGTAGCTGGGGAGGCGTGTGGCAGGGCGTCTAGGTCGCATGGTGATTCCTCAGAGGTGGAAACCAGAAGTTGCAAAACAAAAGTGAAAGGCAAAAAAAAAAAAGGACAATCATCGCTAAAATACGCTAACATACGCTTACCAGATCGCTAGCATACGCAAACCCCCCCCAAAAAAACGTGGCAGTCATGCTAGTGATGAGCCCGTGTCTGCTGCGTATTCAACAACAGTGACTGTGGGCGTTAAAAAAACATTCACCCCCCAAAAAAAAAACACCGACATAGCGACTGGCCCTCGCCGCAACACCACTGATTCAATAAAGAAAGTTCAAGGATATAGCGTGGGCGCTGTTTTTAGCTGACTGCGGCATAGAACGCCTGTAACGCTTTAAAAAGATTGATTATTTGGGTGGTTTGACACCTTCGAAAACGCTAACAATAACTGAAATGACATTGGGAGAGGGCTGTGATTTTTATATCCAAGTGACACATTCCTAAATACATTTTTTGAAAAAAACAAAAAAAACATTGGAAACATTCCAGACAATTCAGAAATAATGTTTAATACATTATATTTAAAAAAAAAAAAAATTATAAAAACCCCCCAAAAAACAAACATTGTGTCTGCCATAGAAATGTATGGGAGAGCGTCTGGTAGCGAGAGGTAATACCTGGCGCTGTGCAAGGCAGAACAATGGCGCTGTTCGCTGAGGTTGTGAAATTGATGAATCATCCGCTACATGTCGCTATTCCAGTCGCTAAACAGATTCAAGTTGATAAATGTGTAATTGCGTGCCGTGTCCGGCGTTGACCAGTCGCTATCTGTCGCTACCTCTCATTAACCAGGCGCTACCTGACGCTATCCCTTCTTAAATAAGGGCCATAGTGTTTTTGCTGCCTTGAAGTCTGATGAATCCCTTTATGCCATCCTCTAAAGAGTGATAGAGGAGCAAAGCTTTGGTGACTAAGATGTTCCTTGCTCCAGGGGTTTCAAACTGCTTTTCCAAAGTCTCTTCTTCATGACAAATATATAACAGAATATTACTTTACTGTATTTTATAACGACTTTAACTTAATCTTTTATGTGTGCAGCACTTGGCATTTATGACTTCAAACTGCCGTTCTACAGCGGGCAGAAGTGCCACAAAGGCAATTCAAAAGTGAGCATACAATTTACCAGATAACCAATCAGATAAAAACCTAAATAATAAGTATATATCTTTCTATCTTTTACAAAAATATGGTGAACACTTTATACTGCAACCAAAACATGTGGTGGCTAGCCTTATGTCTCAGGCAACCCAATTTGGAATTTTTGACTGTGTAAACTAAACAATACTTACCTTGAGCCAGCGATCCCACAATGCATGTGCTACCTGACCTAGGCATCCCTGCTGTGCATCCTGTGGGCTGTGGAGGTAGTAGAGGATGCTGAGGGGTATGTGACAGACAGGTTGATTCATTACTAGTGCCAGGTATCGGCAGATGAGCATCTGTATAGCAGCGCTTAGAGCGCCTGCTAGTATATGCTGTGAATGGCTATCGGGCGCTGTAACAGAGCACCTCAGTTGCTGTAGTAACCTGGCTGGCATTGATGAATGAGATGTATGTTGGGTGTTCTAACACAAGTACAGCGTTGCAGCAAGCGAAAGGTAGCACGAGCTCAGTGCAACTGAATCTCAGCGACTCCACACCATATTCAACAAAAAAACTGACACACAGAGCGTCGGCGTTCTGGATCTGGTCGCTATAGCACAGACACTGTGTGATTTTGAACACATATCCACCAGTAACAAAGCGAAAACACATGCAATTACATTGTTGTAACATTGTTTAATTTTTTAATTTTTTTTTTAATTTTTAATGCATAGATGGCCATTGTATGCTTGCACACACATAGGAATTCGTCCTCCGCATTTAACCCATCTGTACAGTGAGTGTACACGTGCCCGGAGCGGTGGGCTGCCCTAATTACAGCGCCCGGGGGGCAGTTGGGGGGTTAGGAGCCTTGCAACCCTCCAGTCACAAGTCCGCTCCCTCTAGGCCACAACTGCCCCTTAATTAATTGTGACATTAATACTTTAATGCCAGACCTGTAATGACAATTCTGCATAAAAAATATATAAAATCAAAGTTTTCAAAAATGACTCTTTCTAGCCCAGGAGAGGTCACACAATTATTTGAGAGAAAAAACATTTAAACAAAAAAAAAAGAAAGAAAGAAAGAAAAATAAAGATAAAGAATGTCCATTGAAATGTATGGGAGAGCGACAGGTAGCGACAGGTAATACCAGGCGCTCTGGAAGCTAGAGCGCCAGCACTATACACTGAGCCACTTGTAATGATGAATCGTACGCTACCTGGTGCTGTTAGAGTCGCTCACCAGAATTGCCTTCATAAATGTGGTTTTGCGTACAGTGCCCGGCGTTCACCAGACGCTGCCTGCCGCTACGAGGCGCTACCTGTCGCTATCCCTTGATGAATAAACCCCTAAGCTTGCACAGCCCAAGCCACAGTCCCACAAATATCTTTGTTTCTAGCTTTAAAAAAAATATGAACACCTTATACTGCAAGCCGGTTTGGGAACTACCAAAGTGTGAACCTCCACGGCCATTTCTGGGAGTGACTCTAACTGGGAAACTTAAACTGGCCACTTCAAAGGTTAATGGGTGTGGTGGGGGTGTGTGGTTTGGGGATGGGGCCTAACCACCAGCTTTTAAGAAACAAATATTTGCAGCATTCTATGCTATGCCTCTGTGTGTAAGTAGGTGTGGCCCTGCCCTGTACATACGTTTAACCCTTTAACTCATAAACCTTTAACCATTTAATTGCCAGCCTACCTAGAGATTTTGTCACCACTTGCTGTCATGTGGGTGCGCGCAGCTGAACACAGCAGCCTATCATTGCTGGCCGTGGAGGCTGTACCCACTTTGTGCCTCCACACTGCTGCATATTAAAGAGGGGCTATGGTAATTTCTCTCTTTAAAATATAATGCAGGGTAGCAGACAATGTATATGATGTCTAAGCATTATAACATACATTTGTAACTGTAGTATTGTAAAAAGGAGACGGAAAAGTACAGTGACAGGTGACTTTACTTTCTCTACTGTCACATTAAGGGGATGGCGAAGCCCCCTACCACTTTGAAGGGCCATCAAAGAAGGCTGTCAGTCTGCAGCCTTCAGTGTCATAGAACCAGTTGTGTTGACCAAGTGGGCATGCAGGTGTGACATTCTTTCACCCAGCAAATCAGATAGGTCATCATCAAAGTGAGGAACGCAGAAGTCTGTGGGGGAGTGGGGGATGTCCCCATGTTTTGGGAGTAGAGAAAGTAAAGTCTTTTGGGGTTTTACTTCCTCTTTAAATAATTTTTATATCCTTGCTAAATATATTATTTTATGTATATGTATTTGATGTATAATTTTCAGCATAAATCACTGTGGAGCTCAGCTATTTCCAGAAAGCATGGTTACAAACTCATCATGTTAATTGCCACCAACTATGAGTTACAAGGGTCTAATAAATATTTAAATGCAGGTAAGGCACAAGCTGAATCTCATCTCGATTAGACGTGTATGAATTACATATGCCAATAATTATCCTGATGATTTAGCACCCCTGCTTAGAGACAGCATTAGAGAAAAAAGAAAATATTATAAACTGGTTTATAAAAAGCCTTAAAGCAAACGAGTGACAAAATCTGGTCCTCTGAAATAGCAGCTCAGTCAACTTCCTTAATGGAGCTATAGTACGAAATCACCTAGTCTTGAAAATCCATATACATACACTGGATGGTGAGAGGAGAAACTTCTTCGACAACCCAACTTACAAAGAAATCCTGGGGTGACATGTTCTTGAGCTTTCTAATCCACTTTTAAGAGAGTGATGTGCTGCATTCTAATGCGTGTCTCCTAAACCAGTCTGTGGGGAACAGCAGCATTAACTCATCTAATATCTGCTTGAAGCACTGTATGATGGGTAAAAGCATCTGCACACATTAGAAGAATTGGAATAGCAATTCCATCACAGGCTAGTTCAGGAGAAAGATCATTAGATTTGATCATATATCCCCTGTGAAAGCAGAATGGTGTGTTCAAAACTTGTCACCCCAATATTTCTTTCTTCATTTTAAAGAAAAAAAAATTAGCTTGGCTGGAATTTTTTGATACAAGGTGTATAAGTGACTTCTTCTCTTGCTATTTAGCATATTTTTGTGGATTTGTATTATTAGACCATTTTTTCACGATAGTGCTTCTTCAAAGAAGAGCAACCACTGGCCTAGAGTCCTCTAGGGCCAGTGGTTTCCCTCTTTTTGAAACCTTTAAGATCACCCCTGCAATACTGAGTTGGCAATCCCATTGCACATGCACTGGCCGCAATAAATGGCAAGAAATAGCGGAATGTAATACAAGCTGCTAATTGGCTAGTGGTTGTAGGATTACAGGAGGGGAACAAAACCTGGGATTTTCACTATCCCACTTTCTGTTCCCCCTCCTCGGGACATGCTTTTTAATGACCATGCATTTTAGAGTCATGAAATTCCTGAGACAGAACATAACGACAAAACTGACGTTTGCTGAGGTGGGTCTGTCTGAAATGGTTCTAAAGAGTCTGATCAATCAGGCAGCAAATCTTCAACCACCCAATACAGAGGCAAAAATTTTAAATAAATTATAATAATAAAATAATAAAATATTAAAAGTATCAGCCTTGGTGCTTTTAGCTCATGGCTTAAGAGTAGTGACAAAATTAAAGCTGGAGAAAAAGAGCGCTCACCTTTCTTGTTGCAAATTTAATCTTTTGGCTGACGCATTTTATTTAAGATTTTTTTATGATCTGCCAACTTTACCGACAGCAACTCACGGTTCCCCACATCAACAATCATCAAACAGAATTTGCAAGAGAAGTAAGCAACAAGGGTGTAATCTCTTTGGATTACCAGAATACTGCGAGGGAACAGTTCCTACACCAAGCTCCGATGCATGGACTTAATGGATGGTTATCATCTGGATGAACACTGGGGCCGAAGTAAAGGCCTCCTTTCAGGTTTGGAAAACCTTAACCTCTGGGGCAAACTTCAGAGAAGATGTTTTTTTTTTCTAGTTAAGCTTGTTAATGAAGCAACAATGGAAGATGACCTTTTAATAAATGGGCAAATTCAGCTCCATGTGAATATATTTGCATGCTAAATAAGTTTGTATGTCAAATCCATTTCATGCAGGGGGAAACCTATTTTTCGCATCCCAAAGTGTGCTTACACGCGAAAAAGTACAGGCATCCGCATGTGGAACAGCAAGAAATGTCTGCGAAAAAAGGCAGATCCCTCCGAATATATACATTACACGCATGGATGCCTACTGATGTGCAAATAGAAACATGCTTTCTCACCTAAACAGATAAGCATCTGTACGCATCTATGCAAAAAATGTTTTTTGAATTGTATTTATTATGTTGATTTTATTTTAACGTAATATATGTGCTATTTATGTCAATTCAAAGTTGTCTTTCCCTTAACTCCCCCTATTTTTATTTTTAAATCAATTTTTGTTAACTGTTTTTGCGTAATGTATATTCTTATTTGTTACATAACAATCATTTATTTATGTTTCTCTAATGTATCTATCTAGGGCAGGCTCCAGGTTTATGTGGGCATCATGGTCTCAGTGGGCCCCTTTGTGGTGAAGAGTTACGTCACATCACTAAGGGACGTCCCAAATCTGGATGCCCACTAAGGATCTAGTTTTGGTCTACTTTGAAGAGCACCAAACAGTTTAAATGAATCTAGATTCTCCTGATTCTGGATGCCCCTGTGTGTGACCCCTAATTTGATCATTACTTTCCTGGAACTGGTGAATACACTGTGGGATCGCCAGTTTGAGATAACGGCCAAACCAGGGGGATTCTTTCGCAAACAGGGGCATCCCAAATTGAGATGCCCTGTAAAGCGGACCAAAACTCAAGGGTGGAATTACTTGCACAGTGGGTATGCCAGCGATCCCAAGGGTTTTCACACAGTAGGGTATCACAGGGCAACTTAAAAGCAGAACAAAACCCAGCATTTCCACCACTGGAATCTAAATCAAGATGCCCTGTAGTGTAGAATCCCGCCATTCGAGGAGATGTGGGCACCAGCTGTGGCGCACCCTCCCAGGCCGACACGGGTCAAGCACCCTCGCACACCCCAAAGGCTGGCCCTGTCAGTGGGCCCCCCGGCCCTGCCTTGCTGGGTGCTGATGGCAGCCCTCTATCTATATTTAAATTGTTATTTATGTTTTTGTTTTTTTTAGTGGTCTTTTAAAATGAAAATGTAAGTTACATTTATCAATACTCTGTGTTCCTCTTGTAATTTACCTGAAGTCCCCCTCAACTTATCCAAGATTCCCCCTGGATTGTGCCTTGCTGGCCTATGCCCCCCCCCCCCCAACCTTCCCTGGCAATAGGGTTGATTCTTCTCCAGGTGAAGAAAAGGGGCTACATTTTAGGAGTGGAAACTGGCATTTACTATGGCATACAGAATATACACACAAAAAAATAGATAGATGTAGATTTGGGTAAGTAGTGCTTTTGCATGCAATGTGTACCTAGACTTTTTTGTTCTCTCCATAGCTACTTACCTATTAGGTAATTTGAGAGTGTTGTCAAAAAATGTGTGGAAGACTTTATTTTGGCATGAGAAAAGGCCACACTCACCAGGTAAATGGTGAATAGGTCTTCAATGAGCGGTAAGAGGTATCTGTTTTTAACCGTAATCTTATTGAGACCTCTATCATCCTTTCAGGGATGTAACCCTTCATCCTTCACAACTGTTACAAATTCTGCCACATCTGGAGAGGTAGATGGGTGGATGACGCCTTTCTCTCAAATCCTCTCATCCCTAATTCCTGAGGTTGTCTTAAATTATAACTCTTGACTCTACAAGGCACAGTACCCAGAAGTAACTTGATCGAGCAATCACAAACCCAACTGGACAATCATAAGCAGAACCCAGATTAGAGGATATTGCACAGTCTCCCCTGCTGCTTCACCTATAGTCACGCCCCTATTTGCCGGGACACAGGTAACACCTCATGGGACACTGTTGCCCCCAGGACTTGGTAGCGCAAACAATATCTTCTAAGAGCTGGGGCTGCAGGTGGATGAACTCTAATGGGTGGTAATGGGTACAGATGTAGCCAGGAGTCATACATGGGTAGATCAATCCAACCAGATAATGGAGTAAAGAGGGCATCTGGGGTCAATTTTGGATTAATATTAGTTTCTATTTTATTTTGAATCACCTTCACCATACTTATTCCTGTCCCTAATGTTATATTGGAAAAACAAGCATAAGAGTTACTCAAGTTTAATTCTTTCAAATACTTAAAAGAGCCCTAAAGTTGAAATATATATAATTTTTCTTTTATATTGTAAAATAAAAAAAATGTCATTGGTCAGCATGCAAACCGCTGCATGCATATCAATGACTTACTCAACTTGCCAAAGCTTGCGTTCTCTCAAAAACCTTGCTGCATCTGTATGTAGCCCACGATCCCCCTGCAGCATCAAGTCACGTGTCTGTACACTGTCTGTACACTGGCCGCATTGATTCGTGACCTAACTGATGCGAGCGGTGGGAGGACATAGAGATGAGCTTTGAACGAAGTGACGTGAGTCATTGAGGGAGTCCTCAGTGGACCTTGCCGAACGTCAGTGGGATCTTGACTCCCCTTCAAGTGCTTTATCTTTTTCTAACTATTTCTAGTTGCTGTCCCAAAAGGATAATACAAATACAGCATTTATAAGAGTGATCTCTCTATCACAGAAAGATCACTTATACATCGCTGTCAGGTATGAAACTGTTTACATTGTAACAGCATGGCACCTGACTGGTATACAAAGTAACACAACAGGGTCCAGACATTGTTACACTGTAACAGCAGTAACACATTTGATTGTTGACAGTGTAACACAGCAGGAAGCCAATTTGCTAATTTGTAAATGGCAGGGATGAATAGGATATTACAACAAGTTCACAGCATCACATTCTAAATACCCCATAGGGTGCTGGAATCTTTTTTTACAGAGTTGTACTGGAAATGGAAAAGATGATGTAACTAGCATAAAGAACTGTTCCATCCCAAACCCAATGTAATGGAATTTTTTTTAATTCTTTGGGGGGCTTTGTTGAGTTCTCCATAAACTCAGACATTTAAATAAAAGAGAGACTCAAAATAGAATTTATCTAACCCTGATATCATTTGAGCAGATCTAACCCTTATCTTTTATCTGTTGATAATTCATGATCTATGATGGTTCTCTGCTTTGTTGATTTTGTAGGAATATTTCTACTATTTCTACTCCTCTCAATGTATTAATACTCCAGTTAAAGTGATCCTATACCCAGATAGGAAGTTTGTCATTACCTTCTATCCCCAGCTCAGTGCTCCAAAACAGCCTTTGCCCAATATTCATAAAAACAGGAAGCAGTTTGATGTTGAATAACTAGCCATATGCTAATTAATTTAGTTACAACTTAAACTGCTACATTATGGCAGTTAGGCTGACCTCAAATGCTGAGCTGTGTTCAACTGAAAGTTGTTGGAAAAAACAGGGAGCAATATGGCTGACCATTTGAAAAGCACACTGCATTAAAAAAAAAACACATGCTGTTTTGGGGCACTGGGCTGGGAATAGAAGGTGATGTATGTTAACTTCCTTTCTGAGCATAGGATCACTTTATGTCCCTGCCAGAATTATAGGAAACTACTAGAGATGAGCGAACTTTTGAAAAGTTCGATTCGGCCGATTCGCCGAATTTCACGAAGAAATTCGGGTTCGGCCGAATCGAACTTTTACGAAGTTCCCCATCAAAAATGCCGGCATGGTGGGAGCCGGCCGGCCCGCTCCCACCATGCCGGCATTTAAAAAAAATAAATAAATAAAAAAAGCATTTTTGCCGGCATGGTGGGAGCGGGCCGGCCGTCTCCGCTGTCAGCGGAACCGGCCGGCCCGCTCCCACCATGCCGGCATTTAAAAAAAAAGCAAACACTTACCTGCAGGTCCGGAGCATGGAGGCCGGCGCCGCTCTCAGCTGTCATCTGAGGGCGCGTCATCAGAGGCGCCCTCTGATGACGCGCCCTCAGATGACAGCTGAGAGAGGCGCCGGCCTCCACGCTCCGGACCTGCAGGTAAGTGTTTGCTTTTTTTTTAAATGCCGGCATGGTGGGAGCGGGCCGGCCCGCTCCCACCATGCCGGCAAAAATGCTTTTTTTTTTTTTTTTTTTAAATTCCGGACAGCGGAACCGGCCGGCCCGCTCCCACCACGCTGGCATTTTTTTTTTTTAATTTCAGGAAAAATTCGATCGGCACGAACCACAAAATATTCGGGTTCGTGCCGAATCGAATATTTCCTGAAATTCGGAGCGAATTCCTGTTCGTCCGAACCGGTTCGCTCATCTCTAGAAACTACTAAGTAAGAAAAAATGTAATAATCTTACCAGCTACAATGAAGAAGATAACTTTACAGATACATTGATTGGGAGGATAACGGAAACTTTATCCAGCCATCAAAGTTGCCAAAGGCAATGGCAATGGCTTAATATGAGAATGTCTATATTTTCTCAGAAGAAAATGCATATCATGTTAATATCCCTTTAGAGTATTCAGGGCCGGATTATATGTGGTGGAGGCCCCTGGGAACAAAATCTGGTGGATGCCCCAGATTCAGTATTTTTTTACCTTTACAATAGTAGTCCAGCAAAGTAACTGATCGGTGGTTGTCTGGCACGCACTCACTTACTGGAATGTCAGACTGAGTCTCTGGTGCCACCCTTGCTTGGTGCAGTGAGTGGCCACCCATCCCTGTAGTCTTGCTGAAGGCAGCTTTGCTGATCTAGACTCTCTGTCCTGCCCTGTGGTGGCATTGACTGCAGGTTTGCAAAAAAAAAAAAGGCTTGTCCAGGTGCAGGGGCCCCCACTGCCGCCGATAGCTTTGTTGCTGTCCCTGCAGCCCGTCAGACCAGACTGAAAATCTCCCTAGACAAAACCATAGCCCAAATATTGGTGGAGGCCCCCTTTGCACCCCTTGCACCCCCTAATAATCCGGCCCTGAGAGTATTACAAATTAATTGCACGTATTTTGAAGAAAATGTATCTTACCTTGATCAAATGTTCTACCTGGATTCCAAGTGCGAAAGTAATCATCCTAAGAGATAGACAACAAATAATAATTCAACCCAAAATGCTATTATTTTAAAGAAAGTTGAGTATGTTTAAACGTGCAGCACATCAACAAGCAAATGTATAAAAACAAAATAGTACAAACCTCTACTTCCTGAATAGGCAAGCAAAATAAATAAGAAAGTAAATGGAAGTGAGAACAATGTAATATCAAATACTCTTTAACACAGAGTATATTTTTCTGTATGGTAAATGTGCTATTAGCCACATTCAATTTCAAACTGTTTCTCTGTGAATTTTGATATGTTGGTGATAGAAAGAAAATAACACATAATAACACACTCAAATAAGATATCATTGATTATGTCTTGCTTTACTGAGAAAAAAACTGTAACAATAGAATTTTACGGGAAAACATTGAACAATATAGCCAACAAGCTGCAGGATGCTATGATTAAACAAGAAAGGTATGTAATTTCACTGGAGCAGCTTTAATGTATTATCCACAGTTTCCTTCATACCCGTGGTGTGTATAAATCGAGCTTCTATTACACAAAGACATGGCACAATGAATATATCTGTAAATGGCTGGCATTTATACATTCTACTTGAGGGGCTGCTCTAGTTAACTGACCTAAATAAGACAAACCATAAAACATAATAATCTAATTAAATATTTTGCTACAGAGTAACATAAAATTATAGAGAATGATGTCATGGAAAAATCATTCTGAGGTCCCCCTACTGCTGTAATAATGAACAGAAACTGCTGTATTTCAAATCAGAATTAATGCAAGATATTCCTTGACCACATTCATAGTCATATAAACAAGTTATGCAAACCATTTTTGCACAGGTACAAAAGTGACCATTTTAAACTTTAGCATATAATGCTGAAAGTAAAGGCTCCCCCTTTCCTACTATAGGCCACATGATAAGGGATGGACAAACCGGCTGAAGTTCGGGTTCGTCCGAACATGCAGCTAAAGTTCGGTTTGGGTCCCCGGCCTCGATCCGAACCTGAGCCCCATTAAAGTCAATAGACCCAAATGTGGGGGAACCAAAAATGGCTGTACAATGGGGGTAACATGTACGAGAGAGCTGAAAATAGGGGGGTAGGGAAAGTACTCAAAATATTAACAGAAAGCCCCAAAAATAAAGAAATATATAAATAAATACTTTTTTTTACTGGTGTCAGAGGGCAAATCAGGGAGTAACACCAGTGAGATTGCCCTGCAAAAATTGGGTAGGGAAAGTACTACAATTTATCACAGAAAACAAAAAAAATTAAATACATAAAAAAAATAATAAATAATTTTTCCTGTGTTTAATTTGTTCCTGCTGCAGTTGCCGGCGGGTGTATTTTTTTTATATTTTTGGGGAATTTTTTGCCATTTATGGTTAGATACAATTTTTACCTAATGAAGAATAGCTCAACATTTTATTTGTTAATTATATGTTATGCAAGAAACAAAACCGCATGAAATTCCACAAAGGATTGGGCACTCCGCCAGGCTCATAAAATTCTATATATTATCTTTATTAGAACCCACCACAGGGTCTAAAAAACATACAGACACACCAATACACAAGACATTTAAAACCACATACAAGCTACCTGGAATAATAAATGATAATTAGATATTAATTAATTAATTAGATATTAAACATGATATAAATTAAGTATAAATTAAGTATAAATGAATACTATGGTACCGCCATTTCAATGTGAAGTCCCCAGGTAGTTGAACAACGCCCCCCCCACGTGCTCCGACAAGCGCCCAAGGCTTTTAAGGGGGTGACCCCCTTAGACCCCTTTAGAAGCCTTGGGTGCTTGGCAGAGCATGTGGGGGGGGGGCGTTGTTCAACTACCGGGGTATATCGCATTGTAATGGTGGTGTCATAGATTATAGATTTTCTTTGTTACTATTCATCATGCATTCTGCAAGCCCCATGTATATTTGTAAATTATTGTCTGAGTATGGAAAGAGGTATTAGATTTTTTGCACATAATATATTGCTTTTCTTCTTTTTTCGCACATTGCACTTTATCATATTGGCAGCTAAATTATTAGGAAGGCTGCTATGCTAGAGCATATAAGCACTTCATATTTGTATATAATTATATTATTTGTATTAATTTATACTATCATGTTTAATATCTAATTATCATATATTATCCCAGGTAGCTTGTAATTGGTTTTAAATGTCTTGTGTGTTGGTGTGTCTGTATGTTTTTTAGACCCTGTGGTGGGTTCTAATAAAGATAATATATAGAATTTTGTGAGCCTGGCAGAGTGCCCAATTCTTTGTGGAATTTCATGTGGTTTTGTTTCTTGCATTGGTTTTATATTTGGAACTCAGGGCGCACCTCCCAGGCTGTGTATGTTTCAACATTGATCTTTTTGGTGATTTGTGGTGCCCTCACCTATAGAATTGTCTGTTTCATAAGACCTAATTGTATTTTATCACATTTAATTGTTCTACTAGTTGCAGCTTTTGAAACACATTGAAATACATTGAAACTGCTTGCAGGTTTATTTAGTAATATTTTTTGGTAATTATTTGCCATTTTTTATTACATTACAATTTGTTTCTTATTCCCTTTGGTATGGGCTCAGGGCTCTTGGGCACCCCGGGAAGAACCATATGCCCATGCAAATGTGCACCAGGATCCTTTGCACCCCCAATGCCCCAAATGTGTAAGTAATGTGTCATTCTACCAGCATGCCCCCCCCCCCTGAGCCCAGCAGGTGCCATGCCGGCTCCTGACCATAGTGAATTGGTAGAGGTCCCCTGGAACCCTTACCAGTTCACCGCAAGTGACATCTCAGCGACATATATTTAAAGGAGCCTGTGCGAGTCTGAATGGAAAAGGTAATTATAAGTTAATTAAGATTACGCTTTTTTTAAAACGTGTTTTAATACACTTTTATTTTATGCTTGATTCCCTAGATTGGTAATACTTAGAGGGGGCAGAGCTTTTAAACATGTTAGGGGTGGGGTTAAATTTGAAATAATTTTCCCACAAAAAATGTAAAAGGGTGGGGTCCCCCCCAACTAAGCATTACCACGCTGGCAAACCAAACATAGGAGCTTGTAATTCCAGTGCTCAAGGGCCGCCCAGTTGGCCCCTACCCTATAGCACAGGTCTGGTGCAATTCACTTACCCAAAAAGAGTGAAATATAATTATTCAAGAACATGTTAGACCAAAAAATGTCAATTCAGAACTAGCTCTCTGTCTTCCATACATGCTGTAAAGAATGGGTTTAAGGTATTTGAGGCATTTCAGCAATTTACCATTTAGAAATATAGTTGCAAGAATAGTAATTGCTATTGCGCTGAAAGTGTTTTTGGGGAAGTTGTTCAGTGTTGAATGCATATCCTAAGCGAAATTAGATTTTAACACATGTTTTGTAAGGTTGGAGACATTTGTATGTTAGGACAACAAGACTCTACATCTGTTTTCTTTACCACTTAGTAAAGCACCACAGACTAATATATAAATCAATAATAACAGCAAATAACAGTAAATAGTAAACATTGTAGTAAATAAAAAGGAAAAATAACATAGCCAACAATACACTACTATGAAATATTTATTCGAAATAGATTTAAAATATGCATATGTATATAGAACGCCTTCCTTTTAAAAGTATCATGATAGTCCCAATTTACTAATAAATTAGAGGATACTAATAGTAATAAGGTATAAAGAAAATAAAGCAACCTTTCTAGGTAAATCTAAGTAAAAAAAAAAATGCTGAATTAGGGAGCAGAGGCAAGTGTGGCCATGCATGATTCTCTTCTAGCCTTGGCTGTTATCTTGCTGGATCAAGCAGTGAGGGTGCATAGAATTAGAGAAAGGCCTCGGGTTAGGTAATCTATTTTTTAGTTGCGCACAGATGCCTTTAGATGGCTTGTAAGAATTGGTAATCTTGCCAAAATGAAAACAAACTGTAAATTAGCTCCTAAACTTTCAACTCTGGCAGAAGAGAAACTGACCTAATTACTCTGCATCCAGAAGAAAAAGATAATCCTAACGAGATACCTAATTTATTGGACATGCATTTCACATGAAACATTGAGAACTCTATACAAATAAGCGGATGAATGCCTAGGAAGACATTCTCTAAAAACTGAATATTACTGATTTTTAAAGAAAATGAAAGCAGTAAATTATTTGTAGATAATGTCAAAGGTTCTCTTTAGCCAACATGATTTTTTTTTAAAACTGCCTTGAGATTTTGTCACCTCTTGTTGCCAGAAATATTTTAAATATTTTGCACTATGTATGCTTAACTGTGAATTTTGCAGGAATTTTATTATTATATATTGTTTCTTTTTCAGCAGAGTTTGGGCTTCAACATGAAATGTTTGTAATTTGTAATCTTCAATATTTTTGGGTGAAATATGTTGAAAAACATTTTAAAAATGCAATTTTTTTCAAGCAAAATCTTATTGGGTGTAAATGTTCCATTCCTCTGGATTACAAAGGTATCACATATGTATCAGTAGACACCCCTACATGCCCAGGAGACACCTCATGGGATGACCCCACTATTTAGTTTTTTCAAGGGTTAAGTCCTTCAGAGTTATTGCAAGTTAACTGTGGGTCCCCCCCCTTCTCCAGCTAAAACCAGCACAGGCACAAGCTATGTGGGCTAGTAGACTAGGGCTTGAATGGTGAGCAGCCAGCCCCCACCTCTAAAGGCCACCAGCCCACATAGTTCACATGGGCACTGGACTGTTCTGCACCCCCTGGATGATGGGAATGTAGGTAACAGTCACCTGTTGGCAGCCCCTCAAATGGTATAGGAGTCTCAAGGACCCCTTACCAGTTCACAAAGTTCACAATACATGTCAGAAGCCACGTGCAGGGCAGAGAATCTGTGTTCTATTCCCTGCTAAAGAACCCAGGCCATCGATCGGAGGTCCACCAGAGAATGAGGAGAACCCCGGCGCGGAACCTGAACCTGGACCAATTTTTTTCCAAAAGTTCAGATTTGTTCTGTTTTGAACTGAACCATAACACACAAACAATTAGAGGTGCATTTTGGTACATTTGGAATGATGTTCCTGTATGTAAGTGTTCTTTTAATTACCTGTAGTTCATTGTAATTGTTTGTAACTGATATGTTAGTGTGAATAAAACTCCAGTGTAATACAGTCAGTTAGTTTACACAAATTTATAGAGAACACTGAGTGCCAGACCTTTTAGTATACTGGGAGTACTATGTCCAGTGGCAGTGGCAGAACTACCAGCAAAAGGGGGAGAAGCAGCTACAAAGGGTGGAGCGCTCTCTAACATCCAGTGCTCATGTATTGATCAACCAGTCAGCAGTCTTGGGCTGGTTGAAACAGAGCTCAAACTCCACAATCACAAACCCAAACCCATGAACCTAATCAAGCAGCCAGGCATCAACACCAAGCACCACAATTCCGTGGAAAGGGCAGCCACATTCCTCTTAACCCTCTCCTGTCCTGAATTTACCTCTCTCCTTCGCAGCATCATCTGTCCAAGATCAATTGGCAGGTCTCTCTCCTCACTCATGGGAGCCAGGGAGGGGCACATTCAGGTAGAGCCAAGGGAAAACTGTACCAGGCAGTTGAGACAGAAAGCAGTGGGGGTGAAACATGCATAGATGATGATGTCGCTGACCACACATTGCAGCTGGGTCATCATCTGGGGGGAAGGGTGGCAGCATGCCACCAACCCAGCATGGAGGCATGTAACAGGGTTTAACCTGCAGTATAAATATTTTAGTGATAGAATAATTCATTGGTATTGAATAGTTTACTTTAGTTATGTATCTATATATTGGTAAATTGGGTAATGTGGATTTGTTGGGTTATGCTAGGTTGCAGTAGCATCAGGGCTGTTGGGATGTGCTGTGTTGGCTTGGTGACCGTTGGAGTAGTTGCTCCGGGAGTCAAAGAAATGGGGGATATTGCTTACTGGCCAGCCTGACAGCTAAGTCTATGTTGTGGTTCATGGAGGAGAAATAGATCTCACATTTGGAATAGAGGCCCATTTATCTAACTGCCTACATCTGAGGACCTCCTTCATATGTCTTTGCCTAGCCTCCATTACAGGTACCCTGTCACCAACAAAGCGTGGTGACAGCTATCTAAGACCTCAAGCAAAACATGGAAGGGATAAGCTAGTCTGCAGACTAACAGTACCCCAAAGCAGCAGCAGCAGTAGCTGCAAACAGCCAGTAAGTACACTGTGATCATGAAAAACAAAATTTCCATGGGAATGATTAGGCACCAGGTTCAAGGATGGTTTAGAACCAGGTTCAAGCATACTTTGGGGTAAAAAAGGAAATAGAAGTACACACTTCAAAACCATGAGTCCAGCAAGCCACACTTGGGTCACTTTGGAGACCTGCTACAGCATCTACAGTGAACTGACAGAAATGAAGGTGAGACAGGCTTCACCTATACAGCTATGTTGCCTTATTATTGTCACTGCCTGAACTGTCCCGTTAAACATTTAGATCTGGAAGCTCTGTTGATTATTGGGTATTTGAGAATAAGCACAGATATTTATCGTGCTTCTGGAAGGTAGTCAATAATGCCTGACAACAGATTATTAAACACTATCTAACATCTAACTTGCTGCCAAAAGATCAGTTAATGCTTTTAAAATACATTTTAACAGTTCATTAGTGTCCTAATTTACTAAAGCTATGCCAACCTATGCCGGATTGGGCAGCCATGCAAGTGTGCGAGATGATATTGCTATGTATAAAGCTATACTCCCCATTAAATGAGAATCATATGTACATCGTACTAATGTGTACAGTGGACATGTACCATGACTAGGTAGTCTCCTATTACTTACCTCCCTAATACTGAAAGGTGCCCCATTTGAAAGAAACACAATGGAATAGTTTTGGAGCACATAAACATAATCTAAAATGTTTACATTTTAACATGGTCATTTACAAGTGTACAAATAATGTAATACTGCTTACCCTTTATTGTGTAACATTTCAAATATATCCACCCACTTATTATATGGGTGTGTGCCCACATTAGGGTCGATTCATGTTCGTGCATCAAAGTATTTTGCCCAGGACAGATGCAAAAGCAGAATTACTTTTAACAGGAGAGATGCAGAATTATTCTGCCCAGGACAGATGCAGAATTATTTTGCCCAGGACAGATGCAGAATTATTTTGCCCAGGACAGATGCAGATTTTTTTTTTCCAGGACAGATGCAGATGCAAAATATTTTATACTAATAGACCTTCCAGCAGCTGTGGTACCCTTTGCTGTGGCAATAAGTTTGGTGGGTTAAGTGGGCACCACTTGTGTGGTGAGGGTTAGTTGCAAAGAGACAAAGGACATTTGCATACATTACTCTCTTCACCCCCTGTGATAATAATAGGTAAAGTGGCAAAACTTAAATGAAAAACATGTATATCAAAGTTTAAGTTGAAAACATGTTTTTCAAAATGTACAGCTTCAAAAGCAACTATGATTAGGCATGGGGGCTTATCAGTATAGCATATGAATTTATGACCTATGTTCCTTGCTTATCTTATCTGGGAATAGGGCCATTTCTTCGGCCAGCTCTTGGGGGTGACAACCATTATAAATATGAGGGGCATGCCACTGTGATATCAGGACCCTAGAAAGCCATTGACAAGGGACGCCTGTCATGGACAGTGATCCGTGGGGCTGAATACCCAGCGACCTACCAAGCTTTATCCTGATATTACTGTGTCGTATGAACGTATTGGCCGTGGAGCTCCTCAGCTACCAGGACCCATGATTAACCATATGCATGCTGGGTAGGTAAGCCAACATTCAATGGACTAGCCACAGTCATGTTTTAGTTGTTGTATTAGAAGGATATAGGATACATGCAGTGGTTGTATCTGAAGGATATAGGATAAAGTAAAAAAAAAAGGCAAATAACTGAGAAGTACCAAGCAGTGTGGATTGAAGTTGTTCTGACATTGTTTATTATTTTTTAAAATTTATTTTTATGTTTTTGTTTTTGTTCTATGCTATGTTTTTTGCTTTAAGCTGTCATTATATCTTTGCTATTATTAGAGTTGTAGTGCTTCCTTCAGGGCAGGAATCCAAACTAGGGTCTCGGCTAGCGGGCCCCTTAACAATCAGGAAAGTCACTTCTGTTTCCGGCTATTTCCGGTTCTGGTTCTAACTGATCCGATTGGCAAAACACCCCCCAAATGTTAAATGGTGCACACCAGGTGTTTTTATTGATGCCATGTCTGGAGACTGAATTAGAGGTGGTAATGCACTCCACAACACACCAGTGGTGGAACCACACACAGGTGTGAAGACCTGCTGCCAGTGTCAGAGGCTTGAAGTGACCAGTGCTGCTAGAAAGAGCGCCGCCTAGCCACTACCATCTGGCACCTGTCAGAGAGCCACATAAAAAGGCTTGGAGGGCCACATCCAGACACCGTGCCTTGAGTTTGACACGTGTGCTGTAGGTCAACAGGTAACAAGATATCACCAAATAAAACACTACACATAAAAGCAAGGAGAACACAGCCGCTACAGGGAATCCACTACAGATTGGAGAATAGAGATTAGCCTCAAACACAGAAGCTGGAGAGACAAATTTGCCACTGCTAAACAGTAAAGATGAGGAAGAAACATGGGGTCATTGAGACCAGTGAATAGCTTAGCCAGAAAAATGTGCATGGAGCTGGGCTATTTCCGCTTAAACAGAGCTGAATCTCACGCGCAATGTGCAAGTTTGCACAAAAAAACGGAAACATGCAGTCGTAGTTTGCACATGCCATTTTGTGTGATGCACACACGCATCATTCATGCGCACGGTGCCATGAATCGTGTGCCGAAGTTTCTGCATGCGGATTAATTTGCTCATGGTTTTGGGCATTTTGCCACACAGCCATGAATCAAGCCTTTTGTTTGAGTCTCGCAGGGGAGATTGCTGGGGAGTGTGTGCTGCATTTGGTGGGGGATTCAGAAGTTTTGTGGTAAAGAACGATACTTCAGTATGACTATCATATTTGCTGCCTATGCTCATTAACCTTGTTCATTTTCAAAAGTATAGCTACGTTAGTTGGAGGTTGATAAAATAGGTGGTAGCACTGTGTTTTACAGCAGCCTCGAATTAAGCAACTAAAATGTGACAGTGGTCACGTGTTTCATTATTTCATAATATGATAAATAAATATCACAGTTCAATAACCATGGTGTCTATTAAAGCAGACAAACCGTTTCTCAACTCAACCACGGTGCTCAGTAATATGAAAGAAATATTTTAAATTAAGTGCCATTGCCATTTTACATGTTTTACATAAACTAATACAAAGGAACATATTTTTATTAGATCGTAGAGACCAAAACACATTCAATTAAATTCTTATGAAAGCCAGAATAGAAATGCTTAGGTGATTATAGTAGGCAGAAATGAGAGCAGACATAAGATTAATCTTACCTTATTCCCCAAGGAAAAGGCTCTGGAGTACTGTGAACATGTGCATGAATATATAATTAATAACGGCAAACTAATCAAAGCTGGATCACCTACAAATATATTCTGTTTCCTGACTAAGCAAAAATAGCCATGACCTACTTAAACCACTTAATAACCAAACATTTCAGCACATATGTTCCTCGGTTTAGGTTTTCAGGATCAAAGTCTTCTTCAAAGATGTAAAAATTACATTACACATAATACTTAATAAGTCTAGAAATCCATTTATATGGTAGCCTCATTGCCAAATTGCAGTTATTGCTTCATTAGCAGCATAAAGTTATTAATGAGCAAAGGTAATACCTTAGAATCCCCTGTTCAAGCACACACTAACCTTCTTCCACCTCTTCCTAGTGGGAACAGGGTAAAATAAGCCATTTCAATCATAATCATGCTAAATTAAATACCTTATAAATTCTAAGGGATTTGGTTTCTTGGCTTCAATTATTGGGGCATGGCTGAGCTTGGAAGTGCATTTCATGGCCATTTTTGGTATGGTTCTGAAAGAATTAAAATGAAATGAGGGGTGCATCAGTTAAGCTGCTTATTGCCTTATTATGCTGCTGTTGCCTTGACTGTAGCTGCAAAGAGGAACAACAACCCATTGGCCAATCAGCAGCTCATGCTCCATTCACCCTTACTTAGCTGATCTGACCTCAGATTGGTGTAATAAAATGAATGGAATGCACACAGCTTGCCATTCCCCTAATCCTCCATGTAAGCACGCATGTGGGATCACTGGAACGTAAGTTTTATGGCCAGTCCTGGGATTTAACACATCTGGATATATTTTACTTACAGGTGTAAAATAGTTCTACATGTGGAAATAAAGAAAGTACTCATACTGGTATGTGTCATGATGTACCTCTTCCCCAGCAGCAGGGAGTGCCTATTCCCTAATGGCTGGATGAGGAATGAGGGGCCTGATTAAAAGTGTCACTGACTCAACTGTGAAACATGAGGGTTGGGAAAAAGCCCTCCACCCTACATACATACTAGCCCTGGCACTCAGGGGGATTGTCCTGTTTGCCCTACCCTTGAAATAGTCCTGCTTATAGCTAGATATGGGAAGGGGTTATTTATGTAATGTTAGGTTTAAGCAGTATGAGAATCATTTGAGCATTTTCCCTCATTTTGCACACAAAGTGAGAAAGAAGATCAAAATCTCATGCACTTGCAGTTGGGCAATTCTATAGGTTAAGTACAAACCAGGTGCATTTTTAATTTAAAGGGTCCACTTTCAATGTAATTTTTGAAAGTGCAATTTTTTTTTCTATGTTGGAAAATGTGTGTGAAGCATTTTTCACTACATGCAGTTGGTTGGTATTGGCAAAGTACACCGGCAGGCTGATTCATCACTAACGCCAGGTAGCGACAGATGAGCGTCTGTAGCAGGCATTTTCAGAGCGCCCGCTAGTAGTCACTGTGCTCAGCCGTGGGTCGCTACTTCATAGCGACTCAGTCGCTGTTCAGTAATTTTGAATACATTGTGAGGAGTCGATATTTGACCAGTACAGCGCTGTATGAGTGCACATGTTAGCGACTGCTCATACCGACTCACACCATATTCAGCAAAAAAACAGCCTCACAAATCTCTGGCTCTGAAAAATGCTTGTTTGAAGACCAAAGCGCAGGAGGCGGTGTGTTTAAACTCGTTTTTTCAGCATCTATCAACTAGTAACAAAGCAAAAACATATGGAATTACATTGTAGCAACATTGTAATATGAACAATGGCAGACCTGTAATGTCATTCCTGAAGAAATATATTAAAAATGAAGAAATTGTGAAAAAAACTGCTTATTCAATGCCAGAAGAAGTCACAGAATTATTTGTGATTTTTAGAAAAAAAATGAAAAAAAAAATACCCTGTTTAAAGAGAAGAAAAGGTTCGTCCATTGAAATGTATGGGAGAGCGACAGGTAGGGAGAGGTCATACCTGGCGCTGTGCAAGGCTGAACGCTAGCGCGTTCGCTGAGGCTGAGAAAATGATGAATCAGACGCTACCTGACGCTATTCCAGTCGCTAAACAGATTCTGCTTGATAAATGTGTAATTGCGTGCCGTGTCCGGCGTTCACCAGTCGCTACCTGTCGCTACCTCTCATTAACCAGCCACTACCTGAGGCTATCCCTTCTTAAATAAGGGCCTGTACACCAGAAATAGAGAATTGAGTCCTGTACACACAGAACACTGCTGCTATGGTCACTGCTGAGCTGAGGGTCACTAACACTTACAAAATGTTCTGTGCAACTATCTGTAATCTGTTGCTATTGGCAACGTACACCAAGTCTGCACTTGGTGTACGTTGCCAATAGCAACAGATTAAACCTGCAGATGAAAACATACATTTGCTAATATTAAAAAAAAATTAAAAAAGATGCCAGCTTAGCACTTTGAAGACATAATTTTGCCACACAAAAATATACACCTTTAAAAATTGAATCAAACATGGACTGCAATGTGCTGGGAATGCTTTTGTTACACATACTCTCCTCTGCCTGTAATCAGAAGAGACTTTTATTAGCTTAGTAAACACATTGTGGCCGTGACATATTTTGACCAGATGTTCCACGTTTGGTGGGATAGTCCTATTTTGCTGCATTTTGGGGAAACCTAAATGTTCCACTTAGTTGACATGATGGGGACTGTCCCAGGGAATGCAGGATGTCTGACTTTACAAAAGCTCTGACTCTTTGGCTGATCGTCAGCGGTGGAATGGATGAATTGGCCAATCATTGGCTCAAACACCAACATCTTTTATGAATTGAAGTTCCCTGGAGCATGTGACCGGAGCAGGGCTACACCTACCTAGCAGCATAGAATGATGTGAAAATGTGTTTCCTAAAAATCTGTAAACAAGCAACACCTCTAAACCCCACCCACACCATGCCAATACAGACAACTGATTTAAAGTGGACCAAAACCTACGCCCAGACGGCTCTGGAATCTAAAAGATTCCAGGGCTGCAAGATTCCCTCCACCCGGGGCATCCAGAATCGGGATGCCCCGCTGTGTGAAACCCCTCAGGCTGCCCCGAAACTCACCTTCTATCCCGCGTCAATGGTGCATGCGCGAGCAGAGTCCACATCCCCACTATCCCTTTAGCAGGGCGCATGCCAGCACCAGGCATTTTTTTTAATTGAAGGCACAGGCACGTTCCCTGTTAGAGGGGCATGTGGCCACCAGCGCGCTGATTGGACAAGAAGCTGCGCACACTTCGTAGGACCAGGGAGGGAGTGGTGAGTTAGTTTGGGCAACCTGGGGGGTTTCACACAGTGGGGGCATACCCGATCGGGGTCCCCCAGGGACAAGGACCCAAAACCCAGTATAGTCAAAATCATGGGCTTTAATCCACTTTAAGCTTTTCCTTTTGAGACATACAAAACATTTGTATTCTACTCTAGCTGAAGAACAATTTATTTTGAATTCCCATAGGCTGATGTTCTTTCCAAAGATCTAAAAAAAAATCTAATGCAATAAAAAATAATCTACACCTAACATGTAGGATTGTAGTGCAATGTTATATGCACAATATTTTGATTGTTAAATGAAAGAAAGCAAGAGAAAATTCTCTGAGAGTGACAGTCATATAAATAATCTTTATTAGTAGCTAATGTTTGCTGACCACAATGGACCAGCCAAGGATTTTGCTATATCAAAACTTTTGTTAGTTAGTTATGGAAAGTCTAAGGTCTGGTAACTAATCTGCTCAATACAGGTCCTGCCTTTGGGCATTCGCAAAGGCCTTTTTGGGGCACCATGCGTAGCCATGATGAGGACTGAGTGCATCACATTTAGGTGTAAAACCTTCACTTGGCCATTACTGCTCCAATCTTGGCCACAGCAAGATGGCCGCCCTCCTCATAGAAGAGTATGAAATATACACAAAAGATGGATATGCACTGCCTAGATAACTAATCAAAAACTGAAGGTGCTATAGCCCATGGGGACAAAACAGAGATAAATATAGTAAGCGGATCCTAGATTAATCCCCAGAAAAATATCCCCATACAAAGGCTGCACTCAAAAGATAAAATTACAATATTTTTATTGTTAAATAAATTCAAGCTAATTAAAGAAAGACACCACATAACAACACATTACACAATTAAAAAACATATACACAAAAACGGGGGATCCACCAAACACGGTGACTATTATCGTTTATGGCGTATAGATATATTTAATAGAAACCTGCCCGATGGGATATGAAAAATAGCTAATATGTACAAAAAGTGAATAAAGTGCTGCACCCATTTAATACGGTGCTGAAGTGCATAATACCTATGTGCTAAAGTGTGGAGCAAAACTTATATATATGGCTCAGAAAAACTACAATATACCGTTAACCAGACAAGTCCTTAAAGTGCTAAAGTGCAATACAAAGCAAACATGATACTGGCCAATCAGGCAGAGTATGGGTTAATGCATAGAGCGCCACAGAATTAACAACATAATAAATAAATAAATAAATAAACTTACATTACCTTGTCACCCGGGGATCCCCCGCAGCAGCCGCCACCGACGCATTGCGTGTCGTAATAACACTTCGCCAGGGTGTTCCTCCTCATAGAAGACATATTCCCGATATCCATAGGGAACCATTGGCTTTAGATTACAGAAGCATGGATGCTCCCCTCTCTGACCAGAATATAATGAATGTGAATGTGTGCGGTGTGGGAGACAATTTCCCTTTGCACATTGAAGATGGGGAGATGACTTTCATCTGATCTTTGGCAGCAGTTACCATGGCATTCAGGAAAGGTATGTGTGTATGTGAGATTTTGAGATAATTAACCTTTCATGTGCCTGACACTAGTCATATGGGTTAATGCACTAGTCCTCAAACTTCCTCCTCAAGGGCCGAGACAGGCCAGGTTTTGCAGCTCTCTATGCTGATGCACAGATGTAATAATTAGGGCTATAGCTCTGTCTGAGCACCAGTTAAATCACCTGTGGAGTAGCGTGGAGAGCTGCAAAACCTGGCCTGTCTCGGCCCTTGAGGAGGAAGTTTGAGGACTACTGGGTTAATGGGTTCAATGTATTGTTATAGTGTAAGGAATGCTTTTTAAAAAAATATCCAGGCCTAGGTGATAAAAGACTTTAGATTGGATGACTCCCCTTCCTTCAGGGCATCCAAACTCATGATGCCCAGCTATGTGAAAAAGAATTGCCATATATTCACACTGTGTTTATGCTTCACACTATGGTGCAGCACTTTGTGGAGGCTGATTCATTACTAACTCCAGGTATCGGCAGATGAGCGTATAGCTAAGAGTGACCGCTAAAAGACGCTCATGTGCGGGTATCGGGTGCTGTAACAGAGTGTCTCGGTTGCTCTAGTAACCTGGCCCATGCTGATGAATGTGATGTATGTTGGGCACTGTAACACCAGTACAGCGCTGCAGGGAGCGAAATTCTGGTCGCTATAGCATAGAACGCTGTGTGAATAAATGACCACTGCCACTCATCCTTTGTTTCCTTGGATTGTTAAATTGACACTTGCTTCCCAGCCCAAAGGCTCGATCCCACTGAGTCCTCTCGTTTTAGCTGTTTACAAGTGCGCTGACCCAGAGTTTCCCATGCTGAGTTTGAATAAGTGTGGTACACATAATGTGTTAACAAGGGAGTCTGCTTCCACAAAACTGGCATCAGGGATGTGCAGTAAGGCCAACATTGAAGGGTGTTGTCGACTCCAGTGCAGACTGATTGCTCCCATGCTGTCCCTGCTTAAACCAGTATGCAGGACTTGTGAGATCAGTCAATGGGAATGATAATGTGATTGTGTGCATGTGCCGGGGGGAGCACATATCAAAATCATTGCACAGGGCACCACTAAACCTAAGGCCGGCCCTGGCTCAATATAAATAGAAATTGATTTCTAAATATTATTTTATCTGTTTGATCTAAAAATGATGCAATGGTATTCATTGATCCTGAAAATGTCTTTCTTTAAGCATGTCATTAATAAGTACAAGAAATCTAAAGATGTACAAATAAAAACTGCAGGGATGTGAGCGATGCATTTATCTCTCTGTCATAATCAATACATTTATAGTACTAGCCTTTAGGGAATTTAGTGGAGGCAGTGATGGCTTACTGTGACAGCAAAGGAATACATCATTATGACTCACAGATCTATCATACGTTAATTCCCTACAGCTTCTGCTTGCCTTCCACCCCTGTCACTCGGGATGATGCCTTTTCAAATAAAAATACCATAAAGACTACTCGGTAAATAATTTTCCAAATGTGATAAACAGGCTGACAAACCATATATTATCTTTACAAATTCAATATATATATATGAAGGCTTATACATGTTTATACTTAATCTACCAAAGTTTGTATAAATAGGGCAATTTTAACAAAGATCTTTGGATAAAGGATTTAAGACTAGTGTCATGTATTCCCATTTGAGTGTCTATGTAGCGCCGCTTAGAGCGTCCACTGCAAGCGGGTATATGTCGCTAAATCCTAGCGTAGAGGCTGGACAAGTGACATTGTAGTATCCTGTCCAGCAGTGATAAATGTGATGTCTGGAGGGTGCTGTAGAAGCGCTCTCCCTGATTCACTACCGAGCCAATCGAGAATGCTAGGTGGTGTCCCGAGGTCAAAGCGCCCAAGATGACGCTACATCTAACAATAGGACAACGCTCCAGCGACTAATAGTTAGCAACAGTTAAGTGCAACCGGCACTCTGAGCTGAAGTCCATACACAAGAAGACCATACTACTCACAACCAGCGCCGGTGCTCTAAAACTGGGAGCTCTAGCATCAAGCGCCAGCGCCAACACATATACACCAGCACTAGAGCGAAAACACATGGAATGACATTGTTTTAGCACTGTGACAATGACACTGCAATGGCCGACCTGCACATACGATTCTGCATAAAAAAAATTTAAAAAACACAATAAAAGTGTTTGGTTGCTGGGCAGGAGAGGCCATACAATGATTTGAACCAAAATTTAGAACATTACTTAAGGAAAACACTGTTTATACACAACCAATAAAACACCATTGAAATGTAAGGGATAGCGCTACTGAGCGACAGGTAACTACATGGCGCTTCTGAACACATAGTGCCGGCGCTTTGCACTGAGCCACCGCTAGTAATACGTTTAATGTACAGAACAGAGACTTTCTGACTCAGCTTAATCATCTGACTAGCTAAGGCAGAGGCAACAGGATTAACCCCTTCAGCTCTAACTCCATCTCTTCATATAAGGGATCACAATCTTGTGTCCCAGAAGCTAAAGGGTTACAAGCAGCGTTTCTGCTTGATTTTTGCAAAAGGGAGTTTTTCTTCAAACATAGATCAATGTATCTAACATGTATGTTTTAGGATAATGATTTTTATTAGTAACATGTTGATTTTAATAAAGAAAAATGTGTGTTTTCTTGTCATATGTTAGAAGGCCCTTTAACATATTACACATTGCTAGGATTGTGTGGGTTTTCTGCAGAGAAGATAAATAATACTCACTTTTGCTGTCTTTGTATTGCCAGAAATTGAGTCATTGCCACACATTTATCCTTCTGTCAGATCACAGATGTTGCCTTAAGACGCCAATAGATACATTGGCAAAGTAAAAAGTATTCATCATGTGACGCATAAGAATTTAACCCAGTTCAGATTGATGCTGTATTTCTACTTGATTATATATCCATTATCATAGTGATTTAAAGTCTCCCACCTTACACTTTATCCTCCTCACACCTTATTCTACACAGTGTGAAATGAGCCAAATGAACCTCAAAATCTCTGATCTCGCTCCCAGCTGCAGGGAGGGCCATTTTATACTGGCAGAGGGAGCGGACGTCAGCTCACATACTGCTATAAATAGCCTCTCCCTGCCGTGGTTGGAGAGATGCCGAAAGTCCAACCGGGGCTGTAGACTTCTGTGGAGAGCAGCAGAGGATTGGAAAAGTAGGGGGGAAAGATAAATATAATAGAAAATTAATTTTGTTTCTGGGTTTTTTTTTTACATTTAGCCCTTTGTGAACTGGCATGGGGTCCTTAAGACCCCATATACTAGTTCACAGGGCAGAAGGGACTGGCAAGTAACCTGCTCGGTCTAAGGTGCCCTGGTCTATCAGCACCCACAGCTGGTGCCCTCTGTGGTTTTACTTTGATAGGGGAGACTCCCACATACTTTTTTTTTTTTTTACTTTTAATGGTTTACCCTGGGTATTTTTTATTTAACCCTTTATGAACTGATAAGCAGTCATTGAGATCCCTATACCAGTTCACAGGGTAGAAAGGGCTGGTAAGTCACCTGTCAGCAAGCAGGTGACTTGCCATAATGCTTCACAGTATTGCCTGCATCTCCAAAACCCAGGGGGGTGCAGAAGAGCCTGCAGCCCATGAGGGTGATGGGGGATGGTAGCTCGGTCTCCACACCCTGGTCTACCAGCCCCAAAGTTGGTTCCTGGGCTGGTTTTATGCCCTATGGATTACCAGGCCTTACACCTTTTTACTCTGCTCAGCCTGCTAAGTGACCCTTACACCCTACTATTCGGTCTGTTAAGTGACCCTTAGACCCTACTACCCGGCCTGTTAAGTGACCCTTACACCCTACTACTCGGCCTGTTAAGTGACCCTTTCACCCTACTACTCGGCCTGTTAAGTGACCCTTACACCCTACTACTCGGCCTGTTAAGTGACCCTTACACCCTACTACTCGGCCTGTTAATTGACCCTTACACCCTACTACTCGGCCTGTTAAGTGACCCTTACACCCTACTACTCGGCCTGTTAAGTGACCCTTACACCCTACTACTCGGCCTGTTAAGTGACCCTTACACCCTACTACTCAGCCTGTTAAGTGACCCTTACACCCTACTACTCGGCCTGTTAAGTGACCCTTATACCCTACTATTCGGCCTGTTAAGTGACCCTTACACACTACTACTCGGCCTGTTAAGTGACCCTTACACCCTACTACTCGGCCTGTTAAGTGACCCTTACACCCTACTACTCGGCCTGTTAAGTGACCCTTATATCCTACTACTCGGCCTGTTAAGTGACCCTTACACCCTACTACTCGGCCTGTTAAGTGACCCTTATACCCTACTACTCGGCCTGTTAAGTGACCCTTACACCCTACTACTCGGCCTGTTAAGTGACCCTTACACCCTACTACTCGGCCTGTTAAGTGACCCTTATACCCTACTACTCGGCCTGTTAAGTGACCCTTACACCCTACTACTCGGCCTGTTAAGTGACCCTTACACCCTACTACTCGGCCTGTTAAGTGACCCTTACACCCTACTACTCGGCCTGTTAAGTGACCCTTATACCCTACTACTCGGCCTGTTAAGTGACCCTTACACCCTACTACTCGGCCTTTTAAGTGACCCTTACACCCTACTACTCGGCCTGTTAAGTGACCCTTACACCCTACTACTCGGCCTGTTAAGTGACCCTTACACCCTACTACTCGGCCTGTTAAGTGACCCTTACACCCTACTACTCGGCCTGTTAAGTGACCCTTACACCCTACTACTCGGCCTGTTAAGTGACCCTTACACCCTACTACTCGGCCTGTTAAGTGACCCTTATACCCTACTACTCGGCCTGTTAAGTGACCCTTACACCCTACTACTCGGCCTTTTAAGTGACCCTTACACCCTACTACTCGGCCTGTTAAGTGACCCTTACACCCTACTACTCGGCCTGTTAAGTGACCCTTACACCCTACTACTCGGCCTTTTAAGTGACCCTTATACCCTACTACTCGGCCTGTTAAGTGACCCTTACACCCTACTACTCGGCCTGTTAAGTGACCCTTATACCCTACTACTCGGCCTGTTAAGTGACCCTTACACCCTACTACTCGGCCTGTTAAGTGACCCTTACACCCTACTACTCGGCCTGTTAAGTGACCCTTATACCCTAATACTCGGCCTGTTAAGTGACCCTTACACCCTACTACTCGGCCTGTTAAGTGACCCTTACACCCTACTACTCGGCCTGTTAAGTGACCCTTATACCCTACTACTCGGCCTGTTAAGTGACCCTTACACCCTACTACTCGGCCTGTTAAGTGACCCTTATACCCTAATACTCGGCCTGTTAAGTGACCCTTACACCCTACTACTCGGCCTGTTAAGTGACCCTTACACCCTACTACTCGGCCTGTTAAGTGACCCTTATACCCTACTACTCAGCCTGTTAAGTGACCCTTACACTCTAACCTGTTCCCTTTCCCACCCTCCTCTTTTACTTCCCCTACCACCCCCTTTTACTGCTAATTAACATGTCTACATAATAGCTAATGCCATGTTTCTCTTCTGTAAACTTTATTGCAAAGATTTCCAATAAAATTATTGAAAGCAAAAAAAAAAAAAAAAAAAAAAAAAAAAAAAGAAAGGTTTTCATTTGTTAAAAAATCAAATTTCCCTGCACCTGCAATATGATAATTCTAAAGATAAGGGACAGATCATTTTTAATAAAGTGGATATTTTATTCCAGGGGCTTGGAAATAAAAGTAGCCTATGGGAATTCAAATACAATTCTGTTGAATTCTCATAAGCTGTTGAAATTTCCAAATTTCTAAAATAAAATATCTACCTCAAAAACACAATCTGCACCTCACCCGAAGAATTGCCCTATTTTAGGGGCAGATGATTTTGATATTTTATAAAATATTTTTTATTTTTCATTTAATTGGATTTCATTGTATTGTTTCATTTAATTGGTTTTTAATGTATTGTAAGTGGTGTGAAAAGAACCTCTCACCGCCTCTCATACTAGAATAATCACTATAACCCCAAATGAGTGTCCTGTTACAAATGTGACTTTAATGGGGCTTGTTTGTAAAACAATGAACATATTACACCATATAATATATAATTACACCATATATATGAACATATTACACCATAATAAAATGTATAGTTTTATTTTTATTTTATATTTGTAAGCTCTTATAAAACAATCTACACGCTGTAAAATAATGTGTAATAATTTAGATAAATGTTTTAAAAAATCACAGAACACAAAACAGAATCACAAAACAGTAAGAGAAACTTAGAGGCCGATTCATTAATAGCGCCAGGTAGCGCCAGATGAGCGACTGTAGCGTGATTTTTTCAGCGCCAGCCAGTATTCGCTGTGCTTGGCCGGCGTTAGCTTGATGACAGCGACTCAGTCGGTGTGCGGTAATGTTGAATACGGGCTTAGGGGTCGCTGTTTCACAGGTTCAGCGTTGCATGTGAGCGCCTGACAACGAATGGCCAGAGCGAACGGCTAGCTTCATATTCATTAACAAATCACGCTCCGAATGTGCTGTCGCTGTCCATTCCTTGTTTAAACCCCAGAGCGCTGGCGGCGATGGGTGCTAACTAGTTTTTAACCCCTAAACAACCATATTTTTTGAATGTAACATTATACATGTTTTTAGAATCATTTTGTAATATGAATACATTAATTTCAATTCTGCACAAATTATTTTTACATTTTTTTTTTACTTAAAAATAAATCCTAACATTGCAGAAGTGGTCTCCGAATTTTTGACATAAAAAAAAAAAAAAAAAAAAAATTAATACCAATTAATTATGATTAATTATAGATTGCTCCATTGAAATGCATTGGACATCGCCAGGGAGCGACAGCTCATACCTGGCGCTGTGAAGGAATTTGCAGCGGCGCTGTTCGGTCCAGGCGGCTTCATGATGAATGCCGCGCTAGCCGTCGCTCTCGCTGGCGCTAGCCTCATTTTGCTTGATAAATGCGTCATTGTGACCGCCGCCGGGCGTACTTGAGTCGGTAGTCGCCGTTAGCTGCCGCTACCTGGCGCTCGTCAGACACTACCTGGCGCTAGCCCGTGATAAATAAGGCCCTTAGTCTTGACATGCACTTCCATCCACACTTCCATACACAGGACTTACTGATCAACTGTCACGCACGTGTGGGTTACCCTTATTTACAGTGTCTCATTAGAAACTTTCACTTCTAGAAAAGTTCCCTTCAAAAAATCAATAGGGTGCAGAAGATTTTTGTTTTATACCCAACAAGAAACAATAAAAATATTTTTAAGAGATGTAACATCTCAACCTAGTGTTAATGTCTGTTTCCAACCCTACGTATATTCAGATGGTGACACTGGGTAACAAAACTTTAAATAAATCCTAAACCCAAGGGTTATAATTAGCCAGCAAGCAGCTGACCTGATGATTTTCTCCTATGCCACTCATCTCATCATTTCCAGCAGAAACCGTAACAGATCTCCAAAGTTTGCAATTTTTCAATTTCATTTACTCCAGGACCACGAAAAAAGTGGTCTACAGGTCCCTTTTATCAAGCACAGAATGCCACAGTGGTCCCATGGCCACAGCTGTCTCTGAACACATGACACACCATTCCCTGCTCAGACATGACCCAATAATTGAAGTGGAGAAATACGTTATGGCACAGAGATTTTCACTTACTTTGAAATGGTTTACACTGTTCCCAAAGGGGAGGAAGGGGGAGAAGGTGTACCCCTGGACAGGGACTTTATCAAAACCAGTTTAAGAATTAGTGCCATACCCCAAATTGGATGAATATGGAAAACATAAAAAAGGGGATAAATCACTTTTTTAGGGAGTGGCACTCCCCTTTGGAATGAAAAAAGGGTTCAACCTCTTCAAAAATTGCAGAGACTCTCAAAATAATTTAGGTAACCACCATAGTTTGGTATTTTAGTTATTCCATTCGCTTTCTAAATGTGTTTTCTTTTCTACTAAAACGAATGGAGATTTTTTGATTATGCTTGTTAATCGAGGACAAATTGCTACTTTATTATTGAGGCTGATTTTGTGCTAGTTGTTATAGCCAAATGCTGTGCATTTGCTGTGCTGCGCTACACATATTATTCCGTTTTTTTCTGGTTATAGCACAGCACAGTTATTATACACAAAAAGCCCAAAATACAATTTTGCAATCATTCAAATTGCACTAAAATCACAAGAACATTTAAATGTAAATAGGAAATTCTCTATTTTATGCTTGCTTAATTGCATAATATTAAAACTGCAATGGAATATTGTAAATGCGCCAGCTGTTCTCACTGCAGTGTTTATATATTATATTGATCTTTTTCTTCTTAGCAATATCTGTCTATTATTTTAAACAGCATAGACACTGAAATCCTTTTATGGGTTTTTTCTAAATAAAGTATACTTTTTGTTTGCTTTTTCTATACACACCAGAATGTATATTATAATTGTAAAGCTAAGGTACCATTTTGTTTAAACTGTGACTTGAAAGGATTGTCCAGGCAACTATATACACCATATAATCACATAGCTCAAAAGTTCCCAGTGCTCTGTGTTCCCTTTTTTATTTAAAAAAAAAAACACCCAAAGCAGAGAAAACTTATTTTGATGTTTTCAGAAATTTGTACAGCCAGTAAGCATGGCCACTCTCCAGTACCATAGCAGGCAGCATCAGCATACTTTGACTCGGGCAGGCTGATTCATCACTAACGCCAGGTAGCGATAGATGAGCGTCTGTAGCAGGCATTTTCAGAGCGCCCGCTAGTAGTCACTGTGCTCGGCAGTGGGTCGCTAGTTCATAGCGACTCAGTCGCTGTGCAGTAATGAGTGAGGAGTCGCTATTTGACCAGTACAGCACTGTATGGGAGCGTATGTTAGCGACTGCTCATAGCAACCGACACCATATTTAGCAAAAAAACAGCCTCACAAATCTCTGGCACTGAAAAATGCTTGTCTGAAGCCCAGAGCACCGGAGGCGGTGTGTTTAAAGTCTGTTTTTCAGCATCTTTCCACTAGTAACAAAGCGAAAACATATGGAATTACATTGTAGCAACATTGTAACATGAACACTTTAATGGCAGACCTGTAATGTCATTTCTAAAGAAATATATAAAAAAAAAAAAAATGTAAAAAAACTGCTTATTCAATGCCAGGAGAGGTCACAGAATTATTTGAGATTTAAAAAACAAAACTAAAACACAGTTTAAAGAGAAGGAAAGGATCGTCCATTGAAATGTATGATAGAGCATCATGTAGCGAGAGGTCATACCTGGCGCTGTGCAAGGCTGAACGCCGGCGCTGTTCGCTGAGGCTGGGAAAATGATGAATCAGACGCTACATGGCGCTATCCCAGTCGCTAAACAGATTCTGCTTGATAAATGTGTAATTACGTGCCGTGTCCGGCGTTCGCTACCTTTCATTAACCAGCCACTACCTGATGCTATCCCTTCATGAATAGGGCCCCTAGTCACAATGCTGCAATACACAGGCAGCTACAGGGGGCAGAGTTATAGCTCACCAGTTAAGCCCTGTAATTGGTGGTCTATTGCTAGAGGAATTAGGGGGAGCACCAGAGCTCAAATCCAAGTTTCTTCTTTTAGGTGCTGCTGCAAGTTACAGGATGAGAAAGGGCAGATATTTTACATTTTGCCTAGACAGCACCATTAATAATTTTGCAAATTGCAAAACAACAGAAGTGATATTTGGTTTGTGAATGTGGGACATTCTACTTAAGCAAAACTATAAAAGCATAAACTAAAAATAAAAACTAAAAAAAAACAGATTCTTGAAAATAACTTATGTAACTGCAACCTCAGGAGTAGCTTAGATCGGCATACGTAGCTCAATAACTCAGAAAGTCTAAAAAAAAAGACCAAATACCAAAAACGTGGATTTGTAATCTAAAATCCATCAGCCGCCTGGCCTTGACTTTGCATGCTTCCTGTAGAGTAAAAAAGAACTACTTTATTGTTCTAAATGACAGCCAAAGCAACCAGCCCCTCCTTGAACTTGTCATTGCATCTCCATTTCCGTACATTTTATTTTAGGCAAATACCACAGAAACAAGTGGGATCTACTATAGGACCACACCTATGTCACATGTACCAAGGACCAATGTAACACTATGATACATTAAACACAAAGCCTTATTACATTACTGTATACATTTATTTTGATTGTACCGCTCAAAAACAATATATAACTTTTCTTTAAATTTTAAAAATTAACAACAAAAACCTGGGGGACCCCACGTCCATTAAAAAAATGAAACCTTTGATAGTGTGGATAGTAGTTATAATTTTAATTGAAAATGTCTTTTCAGTTTGAAGTGGGATCTACTGTAGGACCACACCTATGTCACATGTACCAAGGACCAATGTAACACTATGATACATTAAACACAAAGCCTTATTACATTACTGTATACATTTATTTTGATTGTACCGCTCAAAAACAATATATATTTTTTTCTGTAACACATGCAATAAAAATGTTTTCTCTATGTTTTTGAAAGAAAATCACATGCACATGTAATGGGACATTTTTACAGATGAGGGACATTGTTCCCCAATAAGGGGGAAAAATTAGAACAAACTTTTTCTATTGCACTTTTTATGTGTAAATGTAATAACGGCTTACTCGCGTGTTTGTTTTCACTCACAATTATAGTTGATCTTGCTTCACTAAATACAAAAGGCCAATACACCTTTGATTGGGCAGTTTTACAAATGATGTACAGAATCTTTTTCAATGAAGTAATTTTATTTTACTCACCTCTGCCCGTGATCTGGTCATCTCCTTACCCGGACGGGGCCTCTGATTCCCCGGCTCTTTTCCGCTGTGAGGAGAAGACTCGGAACAGCCCCCCTTCCACTGCCTTCTCCTCACAGAAGGTCTGGAACATCCCCCCCCAAAGCCCGGGGGTGGGGGTGCAGAATAGCCCATTGCCTGTTAGGGCTATATGGGCTTGTAGCCTTCAGGGCCGAGGGCCACCGAGCCCAGCATAACTGCTGCCTGGACTGGTTTTACTGGGGAGAGATGGCCCCGCACAATTTTCTTTAACTTTTAAAAATTAACAACAAAAACCTGGGGGACCCCACGTCCATTAAAAAAATTAAACCTTTGATAGTGTGTATAGTAGTTATATTTTATTTGAAAATGTCTCTTCAGTTTGGAGGGTCTACTAGGCAGGAACTGGAAGCTACCGACACATATGAGGTACCATTGTAATTGTGAGGAATGGGACTTATATTTTTATGTATTTTAGTAAACCTTGGTTAGAGTATACTAAGAGAAAAAATAGAGTATAAAAATGGCCTTCACTCTTATTTTTCTTTTTTAGTATTTAGTACAGTACATTCAATACATTCAATCACAAAACACATTCTTATCTACTTTTAACACAAGGTCAAACCTTCCATCTCTTTTAATTTATATGCATTTTGTCATAATATATCCCTTTTTATTAATGTGATTCATTTCATTTGCTCACTACTAAATATTCTTTTTAAGTTTTTTTCCCAATATACAGTAGAAAAACAGGATAAGAAAAGAAAAATAAAAAGATGGAAAAAAAAAGAAAAATTAGGTTGAAGTCCATCTTTATATACTATTTTTTCTCTAAGTATACTGTAACCAAGGTTCCCATGTGATCCCAAATTCATGTTGTCTGCTTGTGAGCACACTAGAAAGTTTTTCATTTAGCATAATTCAGTTTATGTTTTGAATAAACTGCTTAAATGATACATTGTTTTATCTTCCATGCTCCTGCAATGGCACATTTCGCAGCTGTCAATATATGATTTATAATTTTACTAGTTGTCTTCCACAACCCAATTGTAACTGTTCCCAGCGATGTTATTTTCATATAATTTTGTATTTCGACTTTTGTTATTCTTCCGATTAATCTAAAAACCCTTTTCCAAAAATGTTTGCTTACAGGCAAATCCACCCGGTATGCATTATGTCCCCTGGGGTTACAGCCCCTAAAGACCCCACTGATGCATTTTGGCAAAATCTAGCCACTGGTACCAGATACCAATGCATAATAATCTTAATAATTGCTTCCACCAGAGCACAATTAATGAAGGACCTCATAGGTCTCTATAATATTCCACCCCAGTCATCCAGGTATAATGTATCCTCCTGGTCTCTATCCCATGCTTCCATATATGGATGTTATATGCTCAATTTTTGGGTAAGGGAAAAAGGGGAAGGAAAAGTGGGTGGCACCAACAACAATGATCTTATCTGTGGTGCACTGCCCTGTGGAGCACTACCCAAGCCAAGATATATACAACGTAGGGGTTACCTCTCACACCCCACCAACAGAGCCCACAGGGTCTAACAATTGCACTCAATATTTAGTGTCAAAGCAGTAATTTTTATTGTCACCTTATTAAAACCCATTAAAAACACAATCCATGCCATAGGCGTTTTTAACCTCCAGGGGGAGCTGTTGCTCACATAAGTGCATATACTTTTGTCTAATACAGTTAATTAATTCTATCTCAATATGCAAATACCAAAATCATTCCAAAAAGTGCAAGTGCTAAATAAAGTGCATCCATTTCAAATATCACATGTGCAAAGAATAATATTTGACCCAATACAGGATTTGAATAAGATAAGAGCAGACATACACATGAATTACTAACCAATCACCATAGTGTATGATCCAGAGCAGGCAGCGGCCCCCACAGTGCCCCAACGCGTTTTGAGACCAACAGGTCTCTTTCTCAAGGCAAGGTAAGGGCAAAATGTCCAATTCTAAAAAGCCCCCTTCTCATCCACCATAGGAAATTTCCATCCATGCCTGGCTTGAATTTAGGATTTCCACAGATTAGTGACAAGGGGGCCATCCCAGATTTCATTGGAAAAAATCTATTCACTTTGTCCCATACTCTCAGGGATTCTACCAATGCTTGACACACAATCCAAGGTCTTATTCTAGATTCTATATAGAAGAGTGCATCTAATGCCATTGGTTTACAGGCATTTCTCTCCATCTTGACCCATAATGGGATGTTTCCCCCCTTCTATGTTGCTGATAGCTGTGCTAACCTTGTTCCATAATAATGGTTCAATAAGTGTGAGATGCCCAATCCCTCCTGATTTCTCGCAGTGTATAATATATTTTTATTTAATCTCTTATATTTGCCTTTCCATACAAATTTCAAAATAGCATCTTGCATTTTTTTCCAGATTGTTAAGATTTCCAGATATAAGGGGCGATTAATGGTCGGGTGCTTATGCATTTCCACATGTTTTTTAGAGCAGCTAGTCATGCTTCGTGCTTCTTCCTGATTTATGGTTGTCAAAATTTTAAGCACAATGTTTAAGCCAGAAATTTGCTTATGATCGCCAATTCGGAAACTTGCGCCTGAAATTCTCTGCAAAGTGCAAATTTGGTGACGCTTTTAGTGCAGAAAAGCGTGCACAAATGTGTAAATTCCCAGAGTAAATTTCCTCCAGCAAAAATCTGGAGTAAGCTACTGACTTCACTGACTAACAGGCTTATTTAATTCCTAAAACATACCAGCAGCATGCTGCTTTTTTTTTTAGCAATGAAAGTGTAAGCTGCAAGTTTATTTGAGTAATTTTTCCCTTTTTGGGGCTTTAGTGAAAAAAAGGTTAAAAGTTGTCAAAGTTGACAAATCTCAAAATGTTTAATTATAAAAACACCAAAAAGGTGGACATTGGGCCCCAAAAATAAAGAGTAATAAAAAAACAGTGGCACAATTATTCAGCACTAATATGCAAAATGGAGCAGGGAGAGAGTGGTAAAGAGAACATCTGGGACTAAATATCTGGAAAAATAACACTGGAGGTGACCCTGAGATTGAATCAGGATATCCCCAATCAAAATGACACCTAAAATAAGCATCTATAAATAAACGGCAACTAAATGTTTCTCCCTTTTCTTTATTGTTTCTCAATTGCAATTTCATCTCTCCAGTTTCTGTGTTTTAGGTGAATCTCTATTCTCTATTTCGAGTGCATTCCCTGTAACCTGAACCATCGGGACCAGTTAAGGGCTTAACCAGCCAAATGTGCATGGGGCAGAATTTCAGAATGTCAGAGTGTCAAATGCTTTTTGAAAAGGTATTGACCACAGCATTCCCTATGTTAGCATCCCACCATCCAATTTTTCCTTAAGAGGGAAATTATAATAAATGCTCTTTTTATATAATATGGACCCTGTCTCCCAGGGATGAATGAAACTTGGTCTGGGTAGACTAACCCTCCCAATAGAGAGTTCAAGCATGTGGCCAGTATCTTTGTAAAGATCTTTAAATCATTATTTATCAGCAATACTGGACAATAATTTGCACAATCGCTTAGCTGTTTTACTGATTTTGGTATTACCACTATATTCACTTGAATCTGCTTCTCTTGGTATTGGTCCCCCCTTTTTTATACTATTAAACCATGCCACCATATGGATATTCAACACCACTCCACAATGATTGTAATATATATTGGGAAGTCAATCCGGACCAGTGGACTTATCCCACTCCCGTCTCCAGGATTGCTTGTTTCACTTCTTCTTGTGATTACTTTCTCCAGACAAAGTACCATCTTGTTGCTTAAAGGATTACTATCACGAAAAATGGCCCCGTGATAAAAATCCATATAAATATGCTGGATGGCAAGAGAAGAGAGTACTTATACACCCAGCATCAAGAAATATCCAGCCAAGCTTGTTTTTTTATTTTTATTTTAATGGAAGTAAGAGGAAATCAGGGGAGACAGGCTCTGTCATCCCCGATACACTAAACCTATCACCCCTGAATTTTATTCCTAACATGAGGGAATAACCCATAATCTTGGCAGGAGTTTTATTCAGTTCGGGTGTATCATTATGTTTATATGGATTTTTAATTTTACACAATTTCATGATAGTGCTCCTTTAATTTTTGGGAATGAGGGTGTTTTATTTCAAATGCCAGTTGTTTAGATAGTAATCTACCTGGTCTATCCCAAGCCATATAGAACCTAGCTTGGTCCCATCTCAAATTTTTCTCTACTTTTGTTGTCAACAGCATAGGGACAAAGCATATCCTATGTGCTCTGGAAAAGAAGGTATAGTGCTTTACAAGAAGGTAACATTCTTTACATATCAATAAGGCCCAAAAGAGCCGCCAATTGCCCCGCTAGCCTAGCAGGGCTCTATATTTTAAGTGAGCCGCATTTGTTTTATCCAGTGGTACATCCAGGGTCATTTTTAAAACCCCCACCCCATATCATACCCCCAGAAGAGTACCTAGGCTTTCTGGCACCCGGGGCAAAGGTTAGAAATGGAGCCCCTCAGCTGTTCTTAGGCCCCCCTTTGATGCCCCCCTGACCTGCTGCACCCGGGGCAAGTGCCCCCCCCCCTAGCTACGCCCCTGATTACCCCCTCAATTCTTGTCCTTAATTCTTTGATCTCATCTTTTGAAAAAAAATCTGCCTATTATTAGGTGCATAATAACATATAAGCAATACAATTGTCTCACCTAGCCCTTAATTAACATATATCACCCCTCCTTATCTTTGTGTTATGCTTCTATCAGAATAAAAGGGACTGATTGGGAGAACATATGACTTCTCCTCTCTTTTTTTTCCTCAGCACATGAAAAGTAATATTGTGGAAAATTGTTGTTCAAATAATATCAACAATTCTGCCCCTAGTGATTTATAAAAGTTAAAGGCTTTACATTGCTAAGGCGGCGAGTTAACGTCCTTAAGGTTGTGGGAGACAATTTTATATATTGATTTTGAGATGGTCATCTTTTTTCAGTATTCTTTTTTGACCGCCTATCTCTACAGTACCATATAGATAATTTATTTATAGCTTGGAATTCGTATCTCTTCAGAAAAAAAACTGATTTTACAGAATAAAAATAAAATAACAAGAAAGAGAAAAAAGAAAAGACAGCATCCCAAGGAAGGTGGTCTGAATAGAGAGAGCAGGGATATTTATTCCACTATTATCTTCTTGTTCTACCTTCCTTTCATTGTTGGATTTGATGAAGAATACCCTCTATGTCAAGCCCAGATACATTCTTGACATGAGATTGGTGCTAGTATTTTATGAGCATGTCATTCCATCCAGCACAAAAAAAGAAAAGGAAACAAAATAGACCTTTAATTTTCCCTTAATCTAAGCCTAGCCCCTAATGTATTCTCTGCATGGCTCCCCTCTTAGTATCATTATGCATACTATCTGAAAAAATCTAAAATTAAATCAACATCTGACCAGTTGGCTAATTCAGATGTAAACTTTATCAATTCCACGTTATATCATTTATTTACAAATAGAAGAACGCAGGGGGAGCAGAAAAAAAAATAAAAAAGAATGGGGTGCAACATGGTTTTCTTAAAAATTTTTTTTAAAAAAATTAAATAAAAACGCATCATTTTTGAAAATGATTCGTTATTTCAAACAAATGTACACACAATTTTGAAATCACTGAAAAAATGTCAAAAACGACATTTCTTGTTAAAGGACAAACTCTCCTGAAAAATATATAATTTGCCTGAAAATTCCTGTAATTAGTTAATCAATTAAACAAACTGGTGAAAAATGACCTGTCAGCAGAGGGTGACAAAATATCAAGTAGGCTGACAGTTAAAAGGGTTAACAAATACCTATGCATGTCGGGTATTGTTCTGTTCAGGGGACCTTGTGCTTTCAAATTTAGCTAGATTTTTCTTGCTTGCATTTTAATATTTTAGGTAAATGTGGATTTTATTTAGCTTTTTAATACATTTTTTAGGGAAACCCGTTGCGCCCAGTGCAACCAATGAATTGTTTGAGGAATTACTTCCAGAGTTCCAACTACAACAAAATGGGTATGCCTAGAAAGCTTAATGTGTGTACTTTCAGGGAATATATGGTTTGTGCACACCTTGTGCACACCTTGCGCTTTTTGAACTGAAACCACCTGTGTTTCAAATGTAAAGGGTGGTTTTAGTTAAAAAAGCGCAAGGTGTGCACTTTGTCTGCAGAGCTGAAAGTCTTAAAGGATCACTATTGTAAATTTTTTATGCCAGCATAGATTTAAATGACACTTATTATGTATGTAAAGGGTATAATTAGAAGGCAATGTGCATAGAAAAAAAAGACATACATCGTGCTGCTATAGAGTGGCAGCTATTTTAAAAAGTGTCTGGGTGACATGTCCCGTCATTCAGGATGAGTCCAAGTGGTGTGCAGGGGAGAACGTGCCCCCGCCAGTGTGCTTTGAGTGCGACACAGTGTAGTGCAGGAATGTGTACATGAGAAAGGGGCAGTGCCGCAGCGGGCAGAATTAGAGCCTGTGTTTTGTAATGGTCATAGGAGAGAGGCTGTTCACCTAGTAGAGTGAATGAGGAGGAGGGGTGTGCTGCTGTCATGTCAAGAAGCAATCCACTCGTATGCTGCTGCAATGTTGGGAGGAGAGCCCAGAGAGCGATGCCCATGTGCTGCTGCAGTTATGTTAGGAGAGAGAAAGACTAGGCAAGACAAGCTATGGCTGAGCAAACTAGATAGCTCAGTGGGTAAAGCTATGGGCTTAGCACCAGAGGGTCCAAAGTTTGATTTCTGGCTTGGTTTAATTGTGTGTAATGTAATTTTTATATTTTCTTTTTTCGTCCATCATTGTTGTTTTCCAGATTAATTATTCTTACAGTTTTTAATTCATGTTAACTTTCATGTTAGACAGCACGCTAAGTGAAGCCCTTCTGTTCACCTATAAAAATGCACCTTTCATGCAGCGTATAGTGCAGGGATGTGTGGATGTGGAAGGGGCGGTGATGCAGTGGGCGAAGTTACAGCCATTGTTCTACGATGGTGAAGGAGGAGGGGGTGTGCTGCTGTCATGTCAGGAGGAGAGCCAAGAGAGAGAGATGGCCATGTGAAGCTGCAGTGTCAGAAGGAGAGCCAAGAGATGCCCCTGTGCTGCTGCAGTCATGTCGAGAGAGAGAGACTCTTATTATGGATAAGCTAACTAGATAGCTCAGTGGGTAAAGCTATGGGCTTAACATCAGAGAGTTTGATATGCAACTTGGTTCAGTTGTGTCCAGTTGAGTTTTTTATATTGCCTGTTTTCATCTATCATTGTTGTTTTCCAGATTTATTATATATATATATATATATATATATATATATATATATATATATATACCTACGCAAACAGTTTAGTTTATTTTGCAGAGATTTTATATACTTATTGAGTCACCTGGGACTAAAAGTGGTGGCTGTCTGCTATCATCTCACTGAATAAAACCCAGAAGATCCCCCATTCAGCAAATGGACTTTTTATTGCCACATTATTTATACACGTTAGAAGCTATTGTGTGGACACTTATTTAATGTTTTTAGTGTTTTTGCGATAGTGCTCCTTTAAGTAAAATTACTCTTATGCACATGCTTTACTTGGGGATGTTTGGCAACCCTACACTTGACAGTCCCTATGCATGTTGGGTATTGTTCTGTTCAAAGGACTCTGCTGTTTCAGATTTAACTTGTTTTTCCTTGTTTTCATATTTTTTTTTTTTTTTAGAAAAATGTAGCTTCGGTTCTGCTTTCTATTCTTTTTTTTAGGGAAATCCTATGCAACCAAAGAATGCATCAAGAAATTACTTCTAGAAAACTTTGCCCACCTCAACAAGCCTGGTATGCCTAGAAAGCTTAATGCGTTTTTCTTGAAAAACTGCAAGGTGCACATAGCAGTTGTTGAAAATCTCCTAAAGTGCTGTTTCAGTTTGGGGGAGTATCCTGGCCAGGTAAGGGTGTCTACCAATACATATGTGGTACCATAGTAACTAGAAGAAATGGAGCTTTTGTAGGCAATATAATTTGATTGAAAAACTTACATTTTTTATTATAAAAACACTACAAATTACACCCAAAAATATTTGAGAATACACAAAGAAAAAGACAAACAAGACATTTCATGTTTAAGTCCAGACTCTTCTGAAGAAAAACAATATATTATTTTCCTGAGTAAATAACCCAGTTAAACATGTACAATGCAAAATGCAAAATCCAGATGGTGACAAATTCTCTAGGTAGGCTGGCAGTTAAAGGGTTAATACCCCGTGAGGGCTGTTATTTCCAAATGTGTAAAATAAAATATTAATTCAATATATAATAAAATTGAATGAATTTTCGGAGCTATATTGATGGACCTGATCAATTAATGATTCTACAATGTGCCATTTTAAAAAGCACAGGGCTCACAATGGTACACACTAGTGTACACTATGCTGGCATTTGAGTCCAGTGTAACCCTCCCATCCGATGCAGTGTGGCTAACTGCAAGCTACCCTATAAAACAAAGCCTTGATAAAGGATATACCTGGGTGCACCAGTATTTCCACCCAATATATATTACTATTCCAGCAGATGACATAGCCAGACGCACATAACAAATATATAATATTTAATTTATCTCACAAACATAATTAGTTATTCAGAAAATCATAGAGAATTGTTTTAATGTAAAAAACTAAATAAACTACAACACACATAACTTTGTGCTCCTTCATTTTACTAAAGCCTAAATCAGATTTTGTATTGTATTTGTATTTTATCAACTGAAAAAGTTACCATATGACAATATAGCAGTAAAGACATTAAACATCACCAGACATCAACAGAAAAAACCTACATTAATATTCTGAAATATTTAACAAAATATGTTCTGGCAAGAGAATAATTATGCAAGACGAAAAAAAAATGCAACATGAAAAAGATAAAATAAAAAATATAGCTTTGATTAATCTTTCTCTCTGAAGTCTTCAAAAACTACCAAGCAGTTTGTGTTACTAAGATGAACAAGAATACTGTATGTTATTTGTTAAATATAGAAAGGATATATTCTCTTGTTCCCAAAATTACAACTAGTCATTCACTTGACTGTATTAGGATTTACGGGCTAGATCATCTGCTTGTTTCAATTACAGCATGTTATTTGATATCACTGGGAAACAAAATGGCAACTTAAGAAGTCAGGGTAGCACTCATCAAAATAATACTTGTTCCCATTGCAGGTATAGCTGAAGACAAGATAAAAATATGAGATCTTGTGGTTGGTTAAGTACCAGGATAAAGCATGCACCTTGAAGTAAAAAGTGCATTCTATATAGAAAATTAAAGATAGGTGAACGTTTTAGACTAAATGGTACATTTTACACATAGGAAGAAAATAAACGGTTTCCTTTTTAATCCATCAATAACTAAGTTCACTTTTCACAACTGCTGAAATGACCCCAATGTGAATATACGAATTTGCCTTTACTTTTTTCCCTGCATTCTAGTGTGTACACAATTTAGAGTCAATTCTTGCACATTGTTTTTCATTTCCACGTGTGCGATTCAGGAGGCACCTTTTGTTGACAGATTTTATTTTCTGCCTTTTTCTATTACTTCAAAAAGTGTGTAATTCAGGGAGTATTTTTAGGCAAGACTTTTCGGCAAGACTTTTTTGTGCAAGCATTTCTCACCTTCTCAAATCAGAAGAAAGCAGCCAGCTACACTAACTGGCATGCTTTTTTTTATTGAAAAAGCCAAGCTGCAAATGCCAGCTTTTTTTTTTTCTTTAAGAAAGTGACATGCAGGACTTTTACTATTTTTTACTACTACTAAAAACTATTGTATTTATTTATTATTAAAAATGTCAAAACTAACATAAATTGTGTTCCCCTCCCCTTCCTGAACTAGTAAACCAGGATTCAAAGGCTGACTGGTGGAAACCTTGGCCCCGCTAGTATACTATGCCTTTCGGAATGGGTTCAATGCTCTTCCAGTGGTGCCGTCCAACTTTAGCTCTGTTAAAATTATGCCAGCAGAGCTTCTATCAGGTCCCCTTTCCACCATCCTTGGCTTCCTGCCAATGGTGAGGATAGTTGCCAAAGGGGAGCTCTTATACTAGAGAAGGGGAGCCTCCCTGTAATCTCCCCCATATGACTTTCACATCACTGGAGGGGAGAGGTATGGAGGGGGATTCTCCTGAAAATCCACTACATATACCTCTCCTCTCCAGTGAGGTAGTTAATCACATGAGGGAATCCTTAGAAACTCTGGCTTTGCGCGGAAAAAAACTTCTTTCCCAGCTCTCAGCCATTATGCAGCAAGAAGATGTGGACCAATAAGTATTCAAATTTAGAGCAATTGTTATTTTTTGTGTTTTGTATTTTTTCCAGGGGAGCCTTTTACCAGTTCACAGGGTAGGGGAGATGCCATGTCACCTGCATTAGAAGTGAAAGCATCAAGCAGTGCTTTCTCTTGTCTTTCCTTCCGTCGCTTTTTTTAAATTATTTAATACATTTTTGTTAACTGTTTATGTGTAATGTTATTTTTTTTTGTTTCACAACTACATTACTTTTAGATATGTTTATGTTTTCCTAATGTATTGTCTTTAACTAAATTCTATTGTGTGTTGCATTTATCACTACTTAATCATCTGTGTTTATCCTGTAGTCACCCAGGAGTCCACACCACAGCCACCCCCAAAGTTTTCTTCACCATTGATTTTAATGGGGACCAGGTTCAGGTCCCTGAACCCCAACATTTATTCAAAGTTCACCCAAATTTGCCAGACTCAGACTTTGGGGGGTCCGCCCATCCCTAGTGCCTAGTCTAAGTACATTAGGATTTGTAATTTTAAAGATTTTTTGCTCCATAGCAAAATTTCCATACCTATGTGGAAATTTGAGAGTGGTAGCACAAAATACGTGTAGAAAAATCTATTTTGTCATGAGAAAAGGCCACACTTGCCAGGTAAATGGTGGAGAGCAATTTCCACATACCTTGGTACCTTTTTATCGCTTGAGAAAGGTCAGGTGACTCTGCTGCATTTGCTTTTGCATTCGCATGCAAATATATTTGCCGATATGCTTGATTTGCGAAAAAAAAATTTGTAAAAGAAAAAATGGTGTTGAATTGTGAAACTGAAAAATAGCAAGTGAACATGCATACTCTTGAAACAAAACACAGTGTTGAATCAGCCCTCCAGTCATCATTGCTTTGTATCAAAAGAGTTTCAAAGGCACATACATGGCTGCTTGTAATATTGTCTCTAGGGTTGTCCCCATACCAGATCTTCAAAAAAGGTTTGATCACTGTGACGGACGCTTCAAGAAAGTCTCAGGTCCATGATGAGATGATTTTCTAAATGGATATGCTTAAATCAAGGCAGAGCTTGTTCAGGTATCTAAGCATCATGCAAGAGGAACTTCTCCCATCCGAGTGTTATATAGTGATAAACAATGTTTTATCCAGCAAGTTGGAGCACAGTGTCTTAGTGGTTTAGTGACTAAGGCATTGAAATGTTGGGTCCATGGGCAGAAAAATCTCAATTCCATTGAAAACTCATGCCTAATACTCAAAAGGTTGATGTACAACAAAAACACAGAAAACTCCAAGCACTGATTAGGCAAAAATGGGTTACAATCAATCGGGTTTTGGCCCAGAGGCGGATATCCATGGTGAAATGCAGAAGTCTTGCAAAATAAGGGTACATGCTGTTAAATATCTGTATAAACCTGGAGCATTTCATGATAAAAGTTTCAAAAAGTATGCATTTTTTGGTTCCCGTGGGGGTAAAGCTTAAGCACACCTTCTCTTGGATCCAGTGGAGGCAAGGTTTTAGGAGACACCCTATCTTGGATCCAATGGGTGAGGCTTCATGACACCTTCTCTTGCATCCAGGGTGGGTGAGGCTTCAGGATGCACCTTCTCTAGGATCCAGTGGGGACAAGGCTTCAGGACACACTACCTATTTTATACAGTGGTTACAGGGCTTCAAAATACATCCTCTTTTGGCTCAAGTGGGGCAAGGTTTCAAGACACACCCTCTCTTGGATAATGTGAGGGCAAGGCTCCACACTCCTTCTTGGATCTAGTAAGGGAAAGGCTCCAGGACACACTCTCTCTAGAATCTAGCCGGGACACAGCTTCAGGGCACACTTTCTCTTGCATCCAGTGGGGAACAAGGCTTCAGAAGACACTTTAACTCTTTTGGATCTAAATAAACAGTTTTATGTAGCAGTGATGACATGATGTGCCACATTGGAGGTAATATGAGTAATGCCATGCTTGGCCTATGAAATAATTCTAAAAAGCCTATTAGTGTGTGTAATTGGGAGCTTTTTTAAGAAGAGCCATTGCCACTTTTTTGGCCTCAGCAGCACTCAGCATGGAATTTAAGAAAGAAAGAAACAGCAGTGCCGATGTGGCTGCAGACTAGTGTCTTATTTTATACTAATGCTGCAAATGATACAGCATAGAGCGCAATGGGCATAATTGGATTGAAGTGTTTTATGCTTATAATTAATATTAAACTCATTAATTTGTACAAAACTTGCATTGGGACTTGTCAATAATGAAAATGCAGGACCTAGATGGGCCAAAATATTTTTGGGTGTTATTAAAATGGATTTTAATGGCTTCTTTTGCCTAACTGTGTGTAATTTGAACACAACTAAAACACAACCTAAACACACTTTAAAGTTTGTCACCTTTTTCCCCAGCAGCAATTTCTTGTAAATGTAATGTAAAAATGCTGACCAGTGCCAGGAAAATACAGCGCCAAAGATTCCAAAACAGAGCAAAGCCAAGCACAAACAAAGCCACATTTTTGTGAAAAAAACAACATGCAAACAAGAAGAAATAAGTTAAATCTGAAAAAGCAAGGCCCTTAAACAGAACAATACCCAACATGCATAGGTCCTGTCAAGGGAAGAGTTACCAAACACCCCAAAGTAAAGCGTATGCGTAAAAGTAATTTTACTTGAAAATGTTAGCTCTGCAGACAAAGTGCGCACCTTGTCCTTTGACAACCAAACCTACCCTTTACATTTGAAATACCTCCCACAAACCAATATATTCCCTGAAAGTACACACATTAGGCTTTCTAGGCGTACCCAGCTTTTTGTAGTATATTGTATAAAAAAGGAGAATAAAAACACATTTTCCTAAAATATCAATATGCAAACTAGAAAAGACAAGCTAAATCTAAAAGCACAAGGTTCCCCAAAATGGAATAATACCCAACATGCATAGCTACTTTTTACTCACAGCCAGCAAGCCTACTAGAGATTTTGTCACTTTCTGTTGACAGATCATTTCTCGCCATTTTGTGCTATGTTTAACTGTGATTTTTTTTCAGCCCTTGGATAAGTAACTCTCATTAAGTTCATTTGGCTGGAAATATCAATGCTGTCAATTTTATTTCCCCTCTGGGGTAAAGCAGCTACGTAGCTAAGTCGTCATTGGGATGAGATTTTTTTTCTAGCTGTGATTTTTGCAGGAATTTCCAGGAAAATTTAGGTTTTAACATCCCATGTCTTCTTTGTAATTTTTCCAGTGTTTTTTTTAAATATTTTTGAGTAAAGAAAGTAAAATAAAATAATTTTAAATTGTCTTATTTATTTTAAATAAAACAATTATTTTATTAAAGAAAACCATATTGCACGTGAAAATCCCATTTCTCCAGATTACAATAGTACCACATATTGGTAGCACCCCATTCCTAACTGACAAGAGCACTATATAACCTTTATAAATAACAAATAAATACTATCCACACTATAAAGGGTTACATTTTAAAAAACTTGGGGGGCATTTTTTGGGGGATTTTTAAGGGTTAAAAACAAGTTGACTTGCCGGCCCCCTAAGCCTTGTGAACTGGTATAGGTGTCGCATAGATCCCTTACCAGTTAACAAAGGGTTAAATGTAAACACACACACACACACACACACACACACACACACACACACACACACACACAGAAAAAAATACTTTATTTGTTTTTTTCTTTAATACTTACCTTCAATCAATCCATTTCTGAGGACTATGTGTGTGTGTAGAGGGGGGGTGACTTGCCGCAGATGACTTGCCATTTTTGGGTATTTTCAAGGGTTAAAAACCCTGAAGCCCTTGCCCTGCTGGCTACAAGCCTGCTAATCCTAAATGGCACCATGCTCTTCTGCCTCCCCTGGGCTTTGAGGAGGCAGGTAATTGGGGGGCGGGGGTAAAGTATTCCGCTAGCTGAAGATGACTCGCCAGCCCCTAAGCCTTATGAACTGGTATTGGGAACTCATGGATCCCTTACTGATCACAAAGGGTAACAGTAAAAAAGACACTGACACAGAGTAATTATTTTTTCTTCTTTACTCACCTCTGATCCTCCACTGTCCCCTGGCGACCCTGTCCCATGGAGCTCCAATGACAGCTGCTGGGTGATCAGTGGAGGGGGCTGGGGGGCAAAGGATCCAACCCTCTCACCGCTGATCACCCAGCATGACTGAGGGCCTTCGGGCGGGAGTGGGTTGACGTAATCCACCCTGCCTCTAGCAGCGGGTGATGGTGAATGTGGGGGTGTATTTCGGGCCCTTTCCTCACCACGGAAGAGTCCGGGGATGATCAGAGCCCCCCCCAGGGAAGAGGAGACCCGGCAGAAGGGATCGTGGCCACAGGTGAGTAAATGTCTTTTTTTTCTTACAGTTAGCAGCGGTGGCTGAAGCAGGGGGGGCTATTTCAGGCCCTCTCCTGAAGCCAGAAGAGCTCTGTGAGGGGATTGGATGCTCCCCCAATTGGAGAGAAGACTGAATGGATAAAACGAGGGTTCAGGTGAGTATTTTTTAAATCTCTTTTTTACAGTAGCAGGGGGAAAAGCTAGGCCCATAGGCCTAATGTGCTTGTCATCAAACGGCAGGAAGAGGAAACACGTAGGGCCTACGTGCTTGGAACTTAAAGGGTTAAATCAATTTAATAACACAAAAAAAATTTTGAACCATTTAGTTTCGATGTTTCAATTACTGACAAGTCACAATGCAATTACTGTACACATAAAAGTGTTTAATATAATTATAATAAACACTTTAACCCTTTAAGTGCCAGCCTACCTGCAGCTTTTGTCACCCTCTTTTGCCAGACCATGTTTCACTATTTTGTGCTACACATGTTCAACTGTGATTTTTGAAAGGATTTCCAGGGATTTCCCAGGAAAATTATATATAGTTTTTCAACAGAGTCTGGGCTTCAACATTAAATGTCTTGTTTGGCCTTTTTTCTGTGTATTCTCAATACTTTTTGGTGAAATATGTGCAAAAAAAATCTATTTTTTTGCAATTTTGTAGTGTTTTTTTGTAATGAAAAATGTAAGTTTTTCAATGAAATTGTATTGCGTGTGAAACCCCAATTTCTCCTGGTCACAGCGGTACCACATATGTATTGGTAGACACCCTTTCCAGCCCAGGAGACTCCCCCAAACTGAAACAGAGCTTTAGGAGATTTTCAGATAAAATACAACTGTGCTATGTGCTATGCGCACCTTGCAGTTTTTCCAGAAAAACAACCCTTTACATTTGAAATACCCCCCACAAACTATATATTCTCTGGAAGTACACACCTCAAGCTTTCTAGGCGTACCAAGTTTGTTTATGTGGGCTTAGTTTTCTGGAAGTAATCCCTCAATGTATTCTTTGGTTGCGCAAAGTTTCCCTAAAAAAGAATAAAAAGAAGGAATCAAGCCACATTTTCCTAAAAAAACTATATGCAAACAAGAAAAAACAAGTAAAATCTCAAAAAGCAACATGCCCTGAACAGAACGATACCCAACATTCATAGGTACTGTCAAGGGAAGAGTTGAAAAACACCACAAAGTAAAGCATGTGCGCATAACAGAAATTTTACTTGAAAATTTCAGCTCTGCAGACAAAGTGCACACCTTGCAATTTTTCAACCAAAACAACCCTTTACATTTGGAATATGCCCGATAAACCATATATTCCCTGAAAGTACACATGTTAAGCTTTCTAAGAGTACCCAGCTTGTTGTAGTAGGCTCGCCTTTCTGCCCCTCCACTGCAGCTGAGCCTAGGAGAGCCGGGACGACACCCGGGAGTGACGTCATAAGCCCCGCCTCCAAGGAGCGGGGCTAGTCATCAAGATGGCGGCGCCAATCGGAAGGCAGGAGGAGAGGTTTCACACAGCGGGACATCCCAAACCAGAGTTTCCCCCGGGGGTGAGGATGAAAATCCTGGGTTTTGGTCCACTTTAAAAATTAAAAAAATGTTTTTTTAAAGTAATTTTTCAGTCTGATATATTTATGTTGTCATGACATGTATTGTTTGCATCATTTACATTTGTATCTGCGGATCCGGTGTCAAGTTGTACAGTGACATGCAATGCAGTAACTAACACATTGCACATGTCACTGTACTTATGTTCTGGTTGGCCCATGTTTTGCTCATGGTGCCCCAGGATAGTTCTAACCACGGTGTTCCTAGTCATACAGAAAGCACATTGAGCCTCATCCATTTTGTTCCTCACCATGATATGTACAATGTCCTGTCATGTATAATTTATTTCATATAAATGTTTATGCTAATATTTGTGGAAGGCTATATTAAATATCTTTTTAAACAGTTTAATGTTAATGGGCCTCCCTATGGTGCACTATGGCCTTTTTTCAGGCACAGTGGGTAGAACGGCTCCATTGTGGAAGTCAGACTTCTCACCTCCTGAATGCAGCTGTAAAAAACATGCGTGAAACTCTTTAATTTAACTTATGTATGATGCCATTCAATAGCACCAGAATTGCTAGAATTATTTTGTGCTTTAAAATTCTAAATTATATTTGAAAATCAAATCATTATCAAATTCTTTATCTCACATTTGAATTAATTTATCAAAAATACAGCTTTTAAGGTTGTTGAATCGTGCGTAGAATTTTTTTTAGAGTTTTCTCAAAAAAGCACATGAAAATTCACATTTGACGTTTAGAGAATCAAGCCCATTGACCCGAATTTACTTGAAGTATAGCAAACTGGTATTTTCCTAATTGGATACCTACTGTTAACAAACATTTGTCATGGTTTTAAAAGTATATGCAGGAGAAAGAAAAACCCTTTCAAGGCATTTAACGTAGTGTTTTTTACTACATCAAACCATATGGTAAATCTAAAGGAATTTACATTAGGGTTTATTCAGCATTGTGATTTTCTGTTTTTGGAGAGAAAATGCTTTTTCTCATGATTTGTTTTGCAATTCGGCAACAAATTTAGCTGTGCTATTTTTTTATAGAAAAAAACAAGTATAATAATAATATAATGAACAACTTGCATGCCATGTGCCTTTACCACATTCTCAAATGTTACCGAATAAAAACTTTTCCCACAGGTCGTCATTGTTCCAATGATAAATGATAAAAATCCATATAAATATCCTGGATGGTGGGAGGAGAGGTCTATTATTCACATCAAGAAATATCCATTTAGGCTTCTTTTTTTATATGAATGGAAGAAAGAGGAAATCAGGGGTGTTGTGTTCTGTCACCCCTGAAACTCTAAACCTGTCACCCCTGGATTTTATTCTTATCAGGAGAAGGAAACAAGCCTGGTGGGAGTTTTAATCAGTTTGGGTGTATACATGACCCCTCCTCTCAGTAGCCAATGTGTTCATATGGATTTTCAACATTACACAATTTTGCGATTCCTTTAACATATCTCTATGTGGGGCATATCAGTACAGTATAGAAATTCCCAGGCCTGACCCCCTGTGGCTGTACATATTTCTGGGGTAAAGCATTCAATGGATTATATGAAAGTCAATGTTTTTATGGGTGACCTTACAGTAGTATCTTAACAACACATCTAATAGGGGCCTCTTCATGCTAGACAAATTTACATTTTTTAAAAAAAGATCTTGATGATGTTCACTGTTTTGTGTGCGTCGAAGTCTTTTCTTTAGAACATCATATCGAATGAAAGAAACGACATAGTTAGTACTGAAAAAAGACATATGTTTAAATGCCAAGCACGTAGTTTCTACGTGGTTGCTTCTCCTAACGTTAAGTGCCAAACATGTAGAAACTAGGTGCCTGGCATTTCCCCCTACTAGTTAAAAAATAGTAAAAAATAAAGACTTACCTCTTATATTGATGTAAAGCTGGGGGTCCCCTCTTCCTCCGGGGGGCACCCGATCCCTCCCCCGTCGTCCTCCATCTCCAGGAGGGGACCCGAAATCGGACGCTCCCCCCCCCCCCATTTTCCCCGCTGACAGTTATCTGCAAAAAAAAAAAAAAAATGTCTTTAACTCACCTCGTCGCCCGATCCTTCCACAGCGTCTGCTCTTAACCAGGGGGGTCCGATCCCCCCCATTGGCTCCGCAAGCTTTAGGTGAGGACTCTCTTCCGGGTCCTCACCTCCTCTAATGGCGGCGATGGCCGCCGCCCCCTAGCCTCGCCTTTTGTGGGAGGAGCGGGATGACGTCATCCTGCTCCTCATATAGTCTCACTTAGCACCGGCATCTGTCAGAGAGAGCCTCTTCGCCTCTCACCAGCCCTGCGCCGATCACTATCGCCATCTGCCAGATGCTGAAGCTGGGTGAGCGGCGCGGGACAGCGGCGAGGGACCCAGGATCGGAGGTGAGTACAGTAAAAAAAAAAATAAAGATCATTTTTTTCTTATGTGTCCGTGTCTTTATATTTTACTTTTAACCCCTTGTGAACTGGTAAGGGGTCCATGAGACCCCCTATACCAGTTCACAAGGCTGGGGGATGGCGGGTGACTTGCCATTAACCCCCATTACTTGCCTCCTCAAAGCCCAGGGGGGCAGAAGAGCCGTGGCCACGGGCTATGCCGGCTTGTAGCCTGCAGGGCCAGGGGCCACAAAAGCTGGCCTCTGCACCCTGTTCCTACAAGCCCTGCATAGCTGGTCCCGAGCTGGTTACTTTGGGTAAGGGGGACCCTATGTCATTTTTTTTTTATTAACCCCTTATGTTCTGTCAGCCAGCAGCTATAAAAGGCTTCCAGCAGGTGAGCAGAAGCCAGTGATTGCCGAGGGACACAGTGCTCCAGGATGGATGAGAGGTAAGTATTAAAAAATATATATATATATATTTTTTTTTCTCTGTGTATGTGTTTGTGTTTTTTTTTTTACATTTAACCCCTTGTGAACTGGTAAGGGGTCCATGGGACCCCTATACCAGTTCACAAGGCTGGGGGATGGCAAGTCACCTGCGGCTAGCGGGTGACTTTCCATTAACCCCCGGCACCCCATTACCTGCCTCCCCAAAGCCCGGGGGGGGGCAGGAGAGCCCGTGGCCATGGGCTATGCGGTCTTGTAGCCTGCAGGGCCAGGGGCCACAAAAGCTGGCCCCTGCGCGCTGTTCCTACAAGCCCTGCATAGCTGGTCCCGGGCTGGTTACTTCGAGTAAGGGGGACCCCATGTCATTTTTTGGGTGATCTTTAAGGGTTTTTAACTCCCCCTGGGAGGGGGGACCCATGTCGTTTTTTTCTCGATTTAACCCTTTGTAGTGTGGATGGCTATTGTATTTTATTTGTAAATGTTAGAGCGTTTGTTTCAGTTTGGGGGGTCTCCTGGGCAGGAACGGGGGGCTACCAATAACTATGTGGTGGTTACTTTGGGGTGTTTGACAACTCTTCCCTTGACAGTAGCTATGCATGTTGGGTATTGTTCTGTTCGGGTGATGTTGCTTTTTCAGATTAAACTTGTTTTTTCTTGTTTGTATATAGTTTTTTTTGGAAAATGTGGCTTTGATTCTGCTTTTTTTATCCTTTTTTAGGGAAACTCTTTGCAGAATACATTGAGGGATAACTTCCAGAAAGCTGTGGCCACTTCAACAAGCCTGGTACCCCTAGAAAGCTTGAGGTATGTACTTTCAGAAAATATATAGTTTGTTGGGGGTATTTCAAATGTAAAGGGTTGTTTTCCTGGAAAAACTGCAAGGTGCGCATAGCGCATATCACAGTTGTATTTTATCTGAAAATCCTCTAAAGCGCTGTTTCAGTTTGGGGGAGTCTCCTGGGCAGGAAAGGGTGTCTACCAATACATATGTTGTACTGCTGTAACCAGGAGAAACTGGATTTCACACGCAATAAGATTATTGACAAACTTACATTTTTTATTACAAAAAAACACTACAAATTGTAATTGTAATTTTTACACATTTCACCCAAAAATATTGAGAATACACCTAAAAAAAGACATTTCATGTTAAAGCCCATACTATGCTGAAAAAAACAATATAATTTTCCTGGGAAATCCCTTGAAATCCCTTCAAAAATCACATTTGAACATGGGGAGCGCAAAATGTTCTGGCAACAAGGGTGACAAAAACGCCAGGTAGGCTGGCACTTAAAGGATTAACATAAAATGTCTTGTTTGTCATTTTTTGTGTATTCTCAATGTTTTTGGGTGAAATATGTGCAAAAAAACAATTTTTTACCAATTTGTAGTGTTTGTTTTGTAATAAAAAAATGTAAGTTTTTCAATAAAATCATATTGTGTGTAAAAGCCCAATATCTCCCAGTTACAACTGTACCCCATATGTATTGGTAGACACCCTTTCCTGCCCAGAAGACTCCCCCAAACTGAAACAAAGCTTTACAATATTTTTAGATAAAATACAACTGCTATGTGCACCTTGCAGGAAAACAACCTGTTACATTTCCTAAAAAAAGAAGATAAAAAAGCTGAATTAAAGCCACATTTTCCTGAAAAACCAATATGGAAACAAGAAAAAACATGTTAAATCTGAAAAAGCAATGAGCCCCGAACAGAACAATACCCAACATGCATAGGTACTATCAAGGGAAGAGCTGGCAAACACTCCAAAGTAGTAGCTGGCAAACAGCCCCCCCCCCGACCCTATAAATAATAAGCAGAGCCCCATTGAACCCTTGGGAATAATAGGTAATATTGAGTGTGAGACCCAATAATAAATAAGCTAGTGGCCCTCCCAGATCTAAAAGTTTACATGCAAAATCCTAGAAGGTCTCCCCAAAACATAGCACTGTGCAGGGAGGGTGGCACTTACATGTGCAGCAGGGACTAAGGCAAGTGGCATAGACATTATAGAATAGCTTATGTCAATTGCCTAACCCACCAAGGATGTGGAGCAGAATATGGAAGCCTAGAGATGAGCTTTGCAGAATGCTTCTCAGCTTTTTATGCACCTCTATACAAACAACACATAGCCGCTGAATGGTCCCCCCAGGACACATTACATAGAGAGAGGATTTAAAAATGACTTAAACCGGACCAACACATCAAACAGTGCTCATATGCATCCCTCCCCTGGGCAATTTAGATTGCTGCACATAAAAATTATGTTTGGCAAGTCAAAAGTTAAAAAATCAGTAGCTTACCTTACAATGAGTAATTTCAGCATTGCCCTTCCTCTCCTGTCTGTTTCTGTAGTTATGACATCACTTCCTATTCAGCTTACAATCAGCAGCCCACTGACCTGGTTCTTAAATCATACTTTAGTGGACATAGAACACCCCCACTCCCTCCCCAGATGTCCTGATTGGCTGCCTTTCACTGCAACTCTAAAATCCTACCGTCTTCTCTCCTCTCTCTGCTCTCATCGTTCAGACGTCTGGCTCCAGTCTTTGATCAGGCTACCAGCAATAAACAGCCTGCCCACCCTATATTCCAGTGTTTTGTCTGTTTGCCAGCCTTGCCACAGGTCAGACACACAGCTAACCGGGTGTCAGTCAGGCCACAGCATTGCTGAGATGCTGGGAAAGGAAGCTCCAAAATCGCTGCTACCACTAGAAAATCGGTGAGGTAGCATTTCAGCTCAGTGGATGCAGGAGCAAATGTAAGTGCTGACAATGCTTCAGTATCATTCTCATTCTGTGCAGATGGGGCAAGTGAGTTTAGCTGAGTTTTTGAACAGTTGAAAATCCCTTTCAATGCAAAGTGGACTCTAAACGGCCAAGCTAAATGGCAAGGCTTAGCAGTGCTGCCCGTCTTTTCTTCAAGGCTGGCACCTTGTATGATAATATGGGTCACCTGGGGCTAGAAATGGATCTGTTTATAATTCAGTAAACCAGGTCCTCCATACTCACACACAATTGTCAATGAAGCCTAATATATTTATCTAAATCTAGAGCAAGTCAAATGTCTGCTAATATCTTTCCTGGATTTTGCTGGTTAAAAAAAAAAAAATATATATATATATATATATATATATATATATATATGGCAAATCTCTGTAACTGACAGGCAACACAAATTATAAGTAGCTAAATACAGCCACCACCTTCTAGAAATTCCCTTTTAACCAGCATCATAGCAACTAACTGGAGCAGGTTAGACATCCTCTGTGACATTAGTTGTGTTTATTTACCGTGTATTCATGCATATACTGTGTACAAATACTGTGACAGCAAATACTGTAAAGTAGGGTTGCATATAGGTATTTTTGTCCTCAATGGGAAGATTGTATAACCATGTAAATATATTGAATATAGATATTTAAAATGGAAAATGGTATATAATGGAATTCACAAATGTGAAGTAACTGCCATGGAGTAAACAGAAAGATTATCCTCCCCTTCATAGAACTTTACCTCAATAAAGTATTTGTTATATTTTTGCTGAATGTAGTAATATTCTGCAAGTGAGTGAAGAAGTTTACCACATTTTAGTAAGTAAATAATCATAGTCAATTATTCAGTTATGTCTTTATTTACTTAACAAACAAAGCTAAGATAAATCAAACAATATTTTTTGCTTCAGTAAGAGAGTCTGTCTACTAATAATGTCCTCGGGGAGTAGAAACTACAACTAGAAGAATGTATTTTCATTAACAACCACATGCATTATGGGAAATAACAAACGTTTTTTTTAATTAACCTGCATGTTCTCATTATCTGTGAACTCAAATATATGATAAGTAAAACTATGTCAAACATATTTAAAAAAAAGTTTTGATGATAAACATAAAAACATAAACCATAGACTATGGTTCATTATGTTCTCGTGTTATCTCTGCTCTCTTTAGCATGAGTTTTACATCACTCCCTCTTATTTATAAAATATTAAAACAGACTGCAAGAGTACACATGCAGATGATATATATTCTGGTGCAGGTGAACTGTACAGGAGATGTAAAAAAAGTGGGACATGAATTCTTATTCACAATGCACATGCAGTACATCTTGCTAAATCCAATATTTTTTAAATAATCACTCAGCAGAGTCAAGAACAAAATCAAAGGAATCTGATTTAGAGAATGGAAACAGAAAGTAGAAAAAAAAATAAAAGAGACAGAGAAAATGGGGGAGGAGAAGAAAGAGAAAATACTGGGAGTAAAGAACAAAGAAGACAGAAAAGAAAGAACAGGAAAGCAAGTAGGGAAGTAATAAAGAAAGACAAAAACAGGAGCGGGGCAAAAGAAAGAGAGCATATTCCATCATTTACAAGAGTCATATAGTGAGGGCATGGTACATGCCTATTGTCCGGGGCAAACAGACAAGAGAATCCACGGTTCCCAGATCATTTCTAACTTTCCCACAGAATTAGTAGTGAAAGCCCTTATTTTTTCATAAATCAAAATGTTACACTTTTTCTAGGCTCGAGCCAAGACCTGTTTTACCGAATTGTAAATATGCTGGGCTAAGGTATATTGTAACTGAGAGCAATGAGGAGGTTCCAAATTTAATAACGCCGTCTCCGGTGCATGGATCCAGGTTGCACCCAGAAGGTAATTTACTAGGTTAAATCTTTCGGACCAGAATCTTACAGAAACCGGGCATTGCCACCAGACATGTAGATGGCTGCCCACATCTGCGCAGCCCTAAAACATTGTGAAGGATTGTTTGAAATAGCCCGGTGGATACACTCTGGCACCAGATACCACCTTGTTAACACTTTTATATTGACCTCTAAAGCTGCGACGCAGGAATAAGCATAGAATGTATTAAGCTCATATCTTATGCCATATTTCATCTGGCCAACTATGAGATAGATCCACTTCTTATTTATTAGCATAACTCGGGAGGTCTTGGGAACTACTATCTAATAACATATAGTAGATCAGCGATACAGTACCTTTGCATTTAGGATAATCACGCTTTTTCAATAAGTGTAGTACATGAAGGCTTATTGGTTCACCTCAAGTGGGTACTAATAAAGTGACAAACTTGCAGGTAACAAAAAAATTCACCATTGGGCACACCATTACTGACTTTCAGTGAGTCAAATTACCTAGGCTCTTATACTTCTAGTAGATCTGTGATCTTGGGTAAACTATCCCAACAGAAAAAAACTTTGAGTGTAGTATAAACAGGCTGCCCCTGTTGGCTTTATCCTAGATGCATCTGGAATGTGCAAGAATTGGGTTTCCAAAGTATTGTCCAGGTTTTATTTTGACTCAAAGAAAGTTACTAATGGAAAGGGGTCCTAATTATCCATTGTCACTTTCTACCCAAAGAGGTTTTTTGACCTTTGCATGATAGGCTGAGAGCTGAGCTATCTGACTTGCTTGGTAATATAAGGAGAAGCAGGGAAGGCCTATCCCACCTCATGATTTGGATCTATAAAGAGTTGTTCTAGAAATTCTCAGGTGAATAGAACCTTAAATATATGTGTTAACCCTAAGTTGTAATGATTGTAATGTCTGTGCGGGTATCTGCACTGAGAGCACCCTGAATAGGTATAGTATCTTTTTTAAACACAACATCTTTATCACAGTCAACCTCCCCAGCCATGACAGATTCAGTTTGGACCATTTGGTAAGTAATGTAGACAAGGTTGATCTCATAGGTGGTTTGTTGACCTCATAGAGATCGCAATAGTCCCCAGCAGTTTGTTAAATTAACATTCTTTTTAAAAATTCTGCAGTTCAGGTTCTGGCAAGCTAATATTTAGCACATTTAAACTCTCCCAAATCTTAAATAAGTTTGGGAGTGATATTGTAGAGTTAGTAATCACAGGCAAGATAATGTCCGCAAACAGACTGATTTTTTTAGACCTGCCCACTACCTCCAATCCTTGCAAATCTGGTCACTGCTGTATCCATTGGGATAATGGTTCAATGACCAGAGCGAACAGCCAATGGGATAATGGGCACACCTGCCTTGCACCTCTTAAAATTGGGAATCTGTATGTATGTATGTAGGAAGTCCCAAGAGTTTGTGTCAAATGCTTTCCTTACATCCAGCGCTAGGCACATGGCCCCAACATTCCTCCTTTTAGCTAGGTGCACCAAGTGGGTGATACTCCGCACGTTGTCCCTTGCCTGCTTACATGAAATCCTACTTGTTCCTTGCTTACTAATTGCCCAATATGAGAGTTGAGATGGGAAGCTAGAATTTTAGCAAGGACTTTGACATCTAAATTTAAAAGGGAGATAGGTCTGTGGTTAGACCATAAGGATAAATCTGAACCTGCCTTATATCATACGGCGGCTGTCAGTGTTGCAGCCCGCATTTCTCCTCTTTAAGCAATGCATTAAAAGCCACCGTAACAGATGGGAGCAAAAAAGGGGCAAATTCCTTGTAGTAATGGTTCTAAGGTAAAACCGATCAGTCTAAAACACCCATTCTAGCCTGTCAAAAAGCCATAAAAGCCATTAGTTCACTTTTTAATTAAAACATAGGATCTCATAGAATATCTAGAATAGCTTATTATAATTTGTGTAAAACCATATAAATTATTTTCTGACATGCTATACAACAATACCATAGCATCAAGAATGAAATGTTATTATCTCTCTTTTAATAGTACTGGAACAACTATAATAAAATCAGTTTATTTACAGTTCTGCAAGTACAAGAATTTTGTTTGTAGCATAATGTATAAGCTATATGAACTTTTGACTATATATATATAAATATATATATATAAAACACACTTATTTTTCCCCAAAAGTGGGAGAGATGGCAATGCGTCCTATCATGCGAATGTCCAAAAAAAACAACAAAAAGAAAGTAAACTCCCATATCCATCGCTCCCCCACTGCTGGCCAGGCTGCCGCAGCCATGGGAGGTCAGAAGATGGGGATGTGGCAGGCGGATGGGCAAGGCAACTAATCCCTGTCCGTTGTCCCTGTTGTCAGGCACACACAGTTCGGAGGAGAATGCCACACTGCCTATAGGGAAAGGGATGAGGGAATTTCACTCTGCCTATGAGGGTTCTTGGGGGGGGGGCAGTGTTTTAGCACATTTGGTTCAGAATATTTTTTTCTTATTTTCATCCTCCAAATTCTAGCTGCATCTTATGAAGTGTACATGACACCTAGAACCCCTTTATTTTTTTAAGAATCTGGTAAGCACATATATTTTACTCTGGTGGAGGTACTCTTGGAAGATTTGAGACCTCACGTGGGAGGCCCCTTGAATAAGGATATATAGAGAGACTTTTTTTTAGTATTACCCATTTATAATTTGTGATCTTGTTGGAATAATTACTATGGTTTCTTTTTTTGCATGTTTAAGTATTCTTTGAGATTCTTTGTGCTATTTTAAAAGTTGAGTGTGGTATTTTGTTTTGTTCATACCTGAATCCATATATTTCCAGTAATTGTTGATTAGTTCTAAACATGAGTACTACTGACCTTGTAGCTATGATCCAAGAGCAATATTTGAAAGAGTGAGGGCTAGGGGTGTGTGTGAGGGTCTGCATGAGTTTTTCTTAGTGCAATACTTAACACTGTATGGTCAGCACAGGGGATGTGCAATATATATGAAAATAGATAAATGTTTTATTTGCTTGTATGAAGAAAGACAGCACAAGGACAATCTAATTGCTTTTCCACCATAAACCATTACTATAAAACCTATGCCACAAATGTAATCCCATTCTTCATCCAGGCATTTGAACCTACATCCACTTTAGACCTTCTCCCAGCATCTCCAAAGAGGACAAAGATCCTGCCCTCTGCCAAACTATTACCCAATTTAATTCCTGAATGTAGAGGTTGCAATCTTCACAAAGATCCTAGCAGATAGGCTTGTCCAATTCTTCCCCTCCTGGATCTTCCAAGATCAGGTGGGCTTTATTTCTGGCAGAGAGCCAAGGAACAACTCCACCAAGACCTTATATATATTATACCTCCCTTCTAGTAAGCATACAAAGCCTTTTTTCTCTCAACTGATGCCCAAAAGGCTTTAACTGGGTCTTCCGGACCTGATGCCTGTACGAAACAAAATCTTAGTCCTTTGAATTAACATAACAATTCTGCTCACACCAATTCTAGACAATGGGGAATTTTTTTTTTTTTTTGGTCTGGCTCAACACCATCACTTTCCATTAACACCTCTGGTGTACCATTTCTTTGATAATAGTTAATGCAAATCCAAAGAGAGCATTGAATCTGCACGAGGGATAATTATACCTCGCTGGCTCGACCTTCAGACTATACACTGTCTAGCCAGGTACTCACTTATCCCCCATATAGACAGAGACTTAACAGCCTTCAAAATGGTGCCTCTCCCGACTGACTGCTTTTAGAGGACCCTAACAGTAAGATTGTACAGAAACTCAAGTCAAAATAGGAGAGAGACCTAGACCTTCTCAAGGGCTGAGTGGGACCGGTTTAGCAGATTGGTATATAGGGGGTCAACCAATAGCTCAATACAAAAAGCTAATTAACAAATATGGTACAGAACTCCAGACCTTCTCCACTCTGACAGCGTCAGATATGTGCTGGCACTGTGACCTGGAAGAGGGTTCACTGGTTCACATTTGGTGGTCCTGTCCGAAATTGGGGGGTACTGGACTGAAATTCATAAACTGATTACTCTTATTATGGACAATCCTCTGTCCTTCTCAGCAGACATGTACCTGTTACACCACAACTCATTGCCTTTCAAAACCTATATCTTCTTTATACATCCACCTAATTAATGCACCTAATTTACTAATCCTGATACATTGGAGGTTTCCCACGCCACCTGCCCTTAAGGATTAGATTGTATGCATGACTGGCATGAATGGCTTCAATTCATAGACTCAGACACTTACAAGAGAACTATGAACATGTAACATTCCATTTCACCTATTACCAATTACCCAGTCATAAGCAGAGATGTCTCTTGACACCCCTTCCAAGCCCATCCTTTCACACTCTCTAAGATTCCACCCCCCCCTTTTTGTTCTGATAAAAATATTAAATAATTCATATATATATATATATATATATATATATATATATATATTTATTTATTTATACACACACACACATATACAAGGCTGAAGTCAGCCACAGCGGCCTGAGATGTACTCATATAAATGTAAAGCTGATACCAGAGCAAAGCAGCTTCATTTAGAATACATAATGTGTTTACTTAAAATCAGAGCTTTTTGAGATACTCTAAAAGAGCTCATTTTACAGTGGTCCATCAAATGTTTTACCATCATATGAAGGCAAATATGTGGGACTGGCATCTCATCAGAAGAGCGCTACATGCTTACTGTAAGTTAATAGCATATAGCGCATAGTTTTTCCCTATATTGTGGAAAATCTGTAAATTTCATTGAAAAACCTTCAAAGAAATACAGTACTGAATAGTAGCTTCTGAACTACTATACTACTTTATTTTACATGTCATCTATATACAAGAGTCATCTAGATCAGGGGTTCCAGCCAATTGTGTGTGTACTACTGGTGGTACTCGAGAACCTATCAGGTGGTACTTATCAGGGCTGCACACTGATTTGTACCCCAATCTGATCTCTGCCATCTATACTTTACCCAAGCCTGATTTTTTACATAAGTACAATACTGCCACAAAAGTGATGCATTTCCACATTTTGTGCACTCAAAACTGTTATTCTATGTATTTTAACGTGGTTTTGAGTAACTAACAACCCAAACACAAGTGTTACTTGAAATAACCATAAAATGGTGAAAAAGAATTGAGAACCCTTTATCTTGACAGATAAAACATTTCAAGGTTGTCACTTTGAGTTAAAGACTACTCCAAAACAGATGGAATGAACATGGACAGTTATAAAAAAGATCACCTACATTTTACTCAAAGATCAGAGGTCACACCAAACAACCTAGATTTCACAATACAATATGGTCAATGATGGGGCAAGGCTACTGTACTAAAAGCAGACCCACACCCTCCTTTGCTACTCTGTGCCAGGGAGGACCCAGGTCCAAAGGGACACTGAATTAACCCAATCTACCCCCTCACGCTCTGCATTATAAAGAAGTCCCTCTTTGCTAGCTGAGTTTCATCCAAGAGTGGAGATAGGATGCGCCAAAGCCACAACCCCAATAGGAGGCATGCCTCACTGGAGTGTGCCTACATTGCACATAGTTTCATGGCTAAGTTAGGATCTTTAACTGTACCGGCATCCCAAATCATCCCCCCAACCAGGTTTTTGTTAAAAGGGACCTAAAATCATTTTTGAGTATAGATTCGATTTAATTTAAATCAATTCAGAAAGTTTAGTCATATACAGGGCTGCTAAAAATAAATGCAATCAATCACAATACAGTCCGTATTACATGCATTTAATTCCTGCTAAATCAAATACAGTAACTCCCAACTCCACATTTTATTACTACATGAAACTCAATTACATTAAACTAAATTATATTTGTACATGTAGTAGGCTACATTCTAGGATGTAACAAAAGATACTATACAGATCATTTTTTATTGCCTTACTATAAAAAACCCTAAAGCAGAATCAGTTTGACATAGGCTAAAAAGCAACAAAGATAGTACAAAGGAATAAACTTCATGAAAAATGAAGTGTCTTCTGATGTCTTTCTATAATTGTAATTCAGTAAAACTGTAATTCAGTAAAACACATTTCACTTGTTTAAGCACAGTAATAAAAACTATATAAGGGTTTGTTTAAATACTGTGGAGTATTTTTTGACCTGAGGAACATCTTCACCTCAACATTAAACAAAACGTTCCATTTTCTTTGAGGAACGTACATTGATATAGTTATACTATGGCTCCTAAATTATTTGTGGCTCAGTAGAACAAGTCACATAGAAATCCATTGCAGAAATGTATGGTTACAGATACCGAATGGACCAAGAGCTATGCTAATGCGGGCATGCTCATGGTCTGGAGAATGCCATTTCAGTGACTTTCAGGGATTTGAGGGATCTTGAGTTTTGTTAAATAATTAAAGGGGACCAACAGTCTACAAAGGAATTAAATCAGACCAACACAACAGTGCTCATATGCATCCCTCCCCGGGGCAATTTAGATTGCTGCACTTAACAATTCATTTACCTTTTTCTAACTCCTGCTGAGGTCAATTTTAAAAACAAGATGGCTGCTCATGGGCTTGCAGGCCACCTGCAAACAGGAAGTGCTGCTGGCTTCCTGTTACTGTGAATTTCAGTTATGTCAGTTGGGAGTGGAAGCTCCAAAATGGTCACTACCTTTCTTTTCCAACTGTGCCAGGCTGTTGGTCCGGTTTAAATTCCTTAAAAAGAAACAAAAGAGGCCTAAATTAATCAATCAAAATGTGCTGTATATGTTGGGAATGCACCTTGCTCCTATCAAGCAAAGTTTTGGGCCAAGCAGTTCAAATAGGGTATCAATAGAAGATGACTCCTGTTTAGGGTGACCAGTTAAAGCACCAATGTGGAGCCCACTGTTTTGGCTTTGTTGGGTCAAAGTCAGTGTGGTATCCCAACTGACAACTGAACACAGAAATGTAATAAATAACAAATTTAAAAACAAAATAATAAGTTTAAAATTAAATTAAATTCAAAATGTTTAAATAATTTAAGAATGCTTAGAGCAAATAAAGGAAACCTTTGAATTGTTATGAGTCATGAACCAAATCCATACAATGGAAGCACAAGGGGTCACAATATTTTGTGTGGAACAGTCAGCTGTAAAGGTCAAGGCAAACTTTTTTTTGGGAATATAGAAAGTGTTTTATTACTAGAATTCATGTCACACAAGACATCAATTACTGATTATGGATATGCTTCAACAATGAAGGCTTTACCTGAGGCAATCAAAGAGAAATGCTATAAGAATTTTTAGAGATTCAGGAGTGTTGCTGCTTCACAACATTGCTCACAAGACCCACAAATCACAAGCTGCTATTAGAGAATGTGGCTTCCTGGAGCTTAACCATCCACCCTACAGCGTGGGCAACAATTTCCTGATGATTATGCAGTCAAAAAGGCCATAACAGGAGCCCTGCATAAACAAGAATTCTTGCTCTATTCTGAAGGCATTCGATCACTGGAGGAAAAGTAGAATATGTGTATTGAATTTAGTGGGAATTACAATTAGATCATTCAATTTTGACAAAACAAAGGGTTTTCATTTTAAAGTAGATCATTTATTGAAAACCCATAGTACACACAGTTCTACAGTGGTAATGAGGCTAGGCTTAAGGATAGAAGACTAGAAGGTTCTGCAGAAATGCAGAACATAGGGGGCAATAGAGAAAGGTCTTCCCTGATCCAGGAGTCACTTTTCCGGGTACTGACGCCAGGCAATTCTCTACAGAATTTTAAATAACTCATCACACAAGAATGTGGAAGTTTTTTACTTTTTATGTTTTATTTTTTTTTAATTCCCCTGAACCTGATTGGGATGTAGGATGAAACAGTTCTACAAATAAATAGAAGATTGTTCATTTTACAATTTTGTAAATAAAAGCAGCTTATGGTTCATTCAAAAACAATAAAAGGAAATGATGCTATAGTTATCATTGTCATTAAATATACATTAGATTGACTAAGGGCTATAATTATTAAAAAATGCAGAATCTTCTTGAGATTTATGGTATAAAGCTTTTATCATGTTTTAATTTGTTGTCATATTAAACAATAGGCACATACATAATCTAAGTACCTGACTGACAGTGGTTTTCAATTTAGATTATTAGTCCTCAGTATTCGATACAACAAAATTCAATGAACCTACTAAAACTGCATCATGTCAGCTTGACATTTTTCTGGTCGAGCTGTCTGTTTATTGGCTTATTGGAATGAATACTCTGGGAATAGACCTGTTAATAATTCCGTCTATATAAGTAAGGAAAGGCAGCAACATCAATATCCAAGCCTCTAACGTGCTGACAAACAGAACTGTCCTGTATACACGAGGATGATTGCTTGTGGCTTGGGAATCTTCCCTTCTTGTTTGTTAATATTTGATTTTACTTTAAGTGGCATCAAGGGCATATTGCTAACTATAGCTGACTTTCCAATGATAGCGCTAGTAGAAATAATTACAACAAGTTCTCCAGCACAACAACCATGGCAGTTCACAAGTTCATGTACTGGATACTAAAACAACCATCTACACGAACCCCAGTGTGATAAAGATGTGTTTCTGACTTAAGTGAAAGTTTTAGGAAAATCTGGTGGCAAAGTACCAATAAATACATCAATCCCAAGTGAAATCAGTCTGGAGTTTAGTAAGGCCCTTATTTATGAAGGAATAACGACAGGTAGCGACTGGTGAGCGACCGGTAATGACGGGCACTGCCACGAGAACGCCGGCTCCCCACCACAATCACACATTTATCAAGCCGATCCTGCTTAGCGACTGAGATAGCGCCATATAGCCACTCATTCATCATTATTCCAGCCTCAGCCCACAGCGCCAGCGTCCGACCTTGAACAGCGACAGGTATGACCTCTCGCTACCTGGTGCTCTCCAATGCATTTCAATGGAACAATCTTTAAATATTCATAATCAATTGTTAATGTTTTTTTTTAAATGTGAAAAATTCTGTGACCACTTCTGCCATGTTAGTTTAAGGTAAAAAAATAAAATAAAATAAAATTTGTGCAGAATTGATATTACAGGTCTGATATTGTCATATTGTATTCATATTACTAAATTCTTTAAATTTTTTTTTTTTTTTTGGTTTCCAAAAATATGGTGGTTTGGGGGTTAACTACTTTTAACACATCGCCGCCAGCGCTCTGGGGTTTAAACATGCATTTCACAGCGCTTGAATTTTTTGAGCGTGATTTTTTGATGAATATGGTGGGAGCCGGTCGCTTTGACCAGTCGCTATCATGCGCACCCATACATCGCGGAACCTGTAAAATAGCGACTCGTCACCCCGTAGTCAACATTACTGCACACCGACTCAGTCGCTATCAACAACCGAACAATGGCCAAGCACAGTGACTACTAGCGGGCGCTGTGAAAATACTGCTACAGTCGCTCAACTGTCGCTACCTGCCGCTATTAATGAATCGGCCTCTTTGTCTATTCAGTAAACTTTAACTACGTTAACTATGAAAACATTATATTTTTGATTATTTGGGTTCATAATGGATATATGGCCTCATTGACTACTTGATAACTGCAGACAGGACAGATATGGAAAATTAAATCCACAAGCAAAATGTATGCTGTTCATCATAATGGTGATCCTTGCCCATGCACAATTATGTGTCAAAACACCATTATCATATCACAGATGTCACTTACGTCTAGTGTCAGTTCAGAAGGGTTTGTTAAGAAATTTAATTTTCCTGAGCTTTTACTGAACACATCAATTACTAAATCAATGCTTTCCAACCAGTGGTACACAAGATCCTATTAGAAGGTATGTGGCAAGGCTGCAGACTCCAACCTGATCTGTACTCCAACCTGATCTGCTGCCATCTATATTCTACCCAAGTCTGATTTGCTTCATAAGCAAAACGTGTCTCCAAAAGTTAATGTCAACTATTTATGTTTATGTTATGTTGTTTATTTATGTTCATTTTAGATAGCTGTTTTATAATTTATTAACACAGTTAAGTTGTGTACAGCCCAGTGATTCATTAGAACATTAGCATTAGAAACTCAATTAGAAAAGTTTGGGATCAGAAAAAATCAAAACTCTACATGACCAAGAAGAAAATATCACAACCAATGCAGAGGCCAGGACAACAAATGAAATCACCTCATATGTGCTTTCAAATCCTGCGGCTACCCATACTAAGCCTGTTAAAACATGAACAACCAAAGATGCAAATTTTCTGGTTATCCTACATCTAAAATAACACAGAGCACTCATTTGTTTACTGTCGTATCCTGGACAATGAGAATGACTGATTCAGAAAAAGTGTGCAAAAATCAGTTTTTAGCAGACATGATTTGGTGGGGATTGGGGTGGGGTTACATTTATTGTCTGACATATACAGTGTAACCATTTTAACAGTTTATTCAGCTGTGTCAGACTGGAGTGTCTGGAGCCCACCAGGAGAACTGACTTAAGGGGCCCATCCCACTTTCACATGCAGGTATTACTGGCTTATATTTGGGCCTCATACACAGAAAATGTATGCCAATCTGTATAGTTTGTGTGTGTGTACACTTGCCACAAATAAGCTATATATAGTTCAGGTTCAAGCAGGGCCGTATTTAGGTTTCGTGGTGCCCTAGGCACTCTTTGGTCATGCGCCCCCCCCCCACATACTATAATGAATTTGATACCGATCCAATCTCTCCCCGTGGGGCATCCAAAATCGGGATGCCCCGCGGTGTGAAACCCCCCGGGGCACCGGGGGAAAGTACCAAAACCCAGGATAGTCAAAATCCTGGGTGTTGGTCCACTTTAAAGAGAAACAACACACCCGATTTTCACTTGTTGCTCACTTGTTTCACTTGGTGTTGTTCCTCTCAGTGAGGTCATCTTGAATTGGGATGCCCCACTGTGTGTACCCTCCCAGGTTGCCCTATTCACTCACCTTCCTGCTTGTTGCTCCCACAGCCCAGACTGGGGTCAGAACGAGCACACTGACTGATAGCCTGAGCGGCCTGCTCAACCAATCAGCGCGCTCGCTTTCACTTGGCTCCCTTTGGCGCCACTGAAGGCTAAGCAGCCAAAGGGAGAAGATTGCGCATCCAGCTGCATTCCCCGCTCACCTACTAGCCGTTGCATGTACGGTGGACGTGTGGGTGGTGCACCCATTCAGAAAGGCCAAGCACAGGTTCGGGCAGAGGTGAGCCGGGATGCGGCCGCTGTGCAGAGATATGGTGAGGGCTCTGGGACAATGTGAGTGAAATGGGGCTTCTGGGGGGGGGGGGAGTTTACACAGCGGGGCATCCCAGTTCAGGATACCGTGCTGTTTATAATCCCCCAGAAAGTCCAGTTTACACTTACCTTCCCTGGCTTCAACGGTGTATGTGCGGGACCACATATACACCACATACACACACCACATATACACCACACACAAACCACATATACACCACACACAAACCACATATACACCACACATACACCACACACACACCACATATACACCACACACACCACACACACACCACACACACACCACATATACACCACATATACACCAGACACACATCACATATACACCACATACACACACCACATATACACCACACACAAACCACATATACACCACACACACACCACATATACACCACACATACACCACACACACACCACATATACACCACACACACACCACATATACACACACCACACACACACCACATATACACCACACACACATCACATATGGCACTACTGTAAGGAAGTTATCCATCAGTTCATCATTGTGGATTATCATTGCCCTTATTGATGATTGGTTCTGAGAGAAGCAATTCCTTCAGGCAGTTAGAGATTTTGGATTCTGAAAAACGCCATTGTTTTTTACGTTGGTTTGTAAGTGTAATTTTTTTTTATCATTAAAACGTTTAAATTTGTCATACGGAGTTGCACTAGGTCTATGTTGTTTCCTTCCCTCTTCCCATGTGGATCTATTCCCTGAGGGTTAAGTGATACATACTGCTTAGCATATAAAGAGCCGTTTAGGAATTTGGAGCAAGGAAGAGTTTGGAAAGTATAGAGGATTGGAAATTTCCTTGAGGCTGTCCTAATCTGCTTTGTTTGAGTCGTTACTCCAAGAAAAGGTTTTGGAGCAAGGAAGAGTCTTTGAAAGTATAGAGGAGTGGAAATCTCTTTGAGGCTGCTTTAACCTGCTCTGTCTGGTAAGCATCCCTTTTGGATGGTGGAGGATATTAGAGCACAACTAATGTCAAGTGCATGCACCGTGGGACTCCCTTTCTGACCTAGTCAAAAATACTTGTTTTAAACTGTATTTAGCTCTGTGTTATTTCTATACTTTTTGTATTTTATCTATATTAATAATGCTAATATGATTAGTTGTACTATTACACAAATCTATATTTTGAAATTGGTAGCTTGTTATTTTCATGTCTTACGTTTCTATTTTTTTCAACTTGCCCCTTCTGTACTGTAGATCTCCATCTGAAAAGCCGAGTACTGTCAGCATGGTGGTCTCCTGGGACATGGCGCTGCGTACAGCGCATCCCTGACAATGACACATCAACACTCCCTACTGCAGGGAGAGGTGATCTGATGATGGGATTGCCCCTACGTGACCCCTCTGAGGGCGTGCAGCGCACACGGCGGTGTGCTGAGGATGCTTCTGGCAACTGGTGGATTTCATTTGCACCTCAGTATAAAAAGGGGACTCTTTGGTGTTAGAAGGTAACATTCTGATAAAGTGGTAGTTACTACCACATAACGCTTCGATGTCGGTTCGCCCTGATGGTCGCTCAGCTCTGTTTATAAGGTGATATCAGTTTCTATATTTATCCTTTGGCTGCTCTTATTGATTAGAAAATGTAACAGTAAGCACACACCTAAGTATATAATGCAAAATAGTTTTTACTTATCAAAAAAGATATATTAACTTCACCCCACTCCCCGTGGATTTGCACAGACCTGGACAGGTGCTGGCAGCCTCCTACCCTTGTGAGGTCCCCAGCCCCACCTATGGTTTGCGTCAGACCGGGACCCGCCTATACTGCAAGTGACGTACTCCACTGCTCCAGAAGTGTTGCGGTGGCACAGTGCGTTAGACAGTCAGCCGGGGGATCCTTCTTAGTTTACATGCAGCCTGGGAATCACATAAACTAGAGTGTTTTCCTTGAGAAAGGGGATGTGAGCCCCGGAAAGTGGGATAGGAGCCCCACTCTTTATCATTAGAGATGAGCGAACTTCTTGAAAGTTCGATTCGGGCGATTCGCCGAATTTCCCCAAGAAATTCGGGTTCGCCCAAATCGAACTTTCACGAATCGCTCATCTGAAAAAAAAAATGCCGGCATGGTGGGAGCGGGCAGGCCGACTACGCCTGTCAGCGGGCCGCCGCCGGCCCGTTGACAGCGTAGCCGGCCTGCCCACTCCCACCATGCCGGCATTTTTTTTAAGCAAAAAATGCCGGCATGGTGGGAGCTGGCAGGCCGACTACGCTGTCAGCGGGCGGCGGAAGCCGGCCCACTGACAGCGCAGCCGGCCTGCCCGCTCCCACCATGCCGGCATTTTTTTTTAAGCAAAAATGCCGGCATGGTGGGAGCTGGCAGGCCGACTACGCTGTCAGCGGGCGGCGGAAGCCGGCCCACTGACAGCGCAGCCGGCCTGCCCGCTCCCACCATGCTGGCATTTTTTTAAAAAGCAAACACTTACCTGCATGGTCGGAGCGTGGAGGCCGGCGCCGCTCTCAGCTGTCATCAGAGGACGCGTCATCAGAAGGCGCGTCATCAGAGGGCGCCTGAGAGCAGCGCCGGCCTCCACGCTCCGACCATGCAGGTAAGTGTTTTCTTTTTAAAAAAATGCCGGCATGGTGGGAGTGGGCAGGCCGGCTGCGCTGTCAGTGGGCCGGCTTCCGCCGCCCGCTGACAGCGTAGCCGGCCTGCCCGCTCCCACCATGCCAGTATTTTTTTTTTTATTTCAGGGAAAATTCGATCGGCACGAACCAAAAAAAATTCGGGTTCGTGCCGAATCGAATTTTCCCTGAAATTCGGAGCGAATTCCGGTTCGTCCGAACCGGTTCGCTCATCCCTATTTATCATTGCTGGGTAACACTTGTCTACTACCTATTATGCTCATGCACCTTTTTGATGTTATGATCATGTGATTGCCTATGTAAATTGCGAACCCCATTATTGGTGTGCTGAGATGGGCAATGAGCAGTTATTTATATGCCTTTTGCACCGATTGGGCTTCTCTGTAAAACTTTCATATAATCAAGTTTAAATTTTGTTTCTTATGCTATACTTATTTTAGGTCCAATTTTAGAGGCATATTGCTCTGAATAGCTAGCACTACCCTGTATAATGTGAGCGATGCAAACATGCTGACTCTTGCTGGTGTATATGATATACTTTGTATCTAACTGGAACAGCGTGGCACAGTATTCTGTTGCATTGATCAAAGCAATGTATTTTAATTATCCGCCATCCTGAGATGTATGTATAATCTGTCACTCTCTTCCAACTAAGATCTATGAAGTTAAAATATCTTTTTTGATAAGTAAAAACTATATATATACATATACTAAGGTGTGTACTTACTGGTACATTTTTTGTGTTATATATAGGGTGAGAAGGAGAATCACCCAGAAAGCAGCACTCAATTAGCTTTATTATTGCAACTTGTTGTTTTAAAGAGGTGTGGCACTATATATAGATTTGATCTACTATGCTCTCATTGCTTATCATTGTCTAAATATTTGTTCCTACTTCCTGTCACTGTCCTAATTTTTGTTTTTACTTTATTGGTTACATTGTTATCATTGATTTACCTCTGTGGGGTAGTGGTGGGCCAGCAATATTATTGATTGCAGGCGACTCCCATTCCTGTATATGAAATTTCTCTAAATTCACTATTGGATCAAGTTCTTTGTATTTTGATAATAGCACTAGCACTTTATTATAATGTACTGCCCAGGATATTTTTTAACTATTTCCCTATGTAGGTATATATCTAAAAAACAGCTTTTTGGCACACACCATCAGAGCTATATATTTTTTAATCATGTCTGATGTATTGTTGTCCGCTGTGTTGTAGCTAGAAATTTGTTATAAAAAATGTACTCCTTTTATAAATTGGACATTGAGTGCGGCATTGGTTCTTAGTTGTGTACCTTTGGGCTAATCTGGGGGACCATTTTTTGTTTTTACATTTTGTACAACAGTTCTTAGAACAAACAATGTATTTTATGTTACACATATGACTTGTTCTCAGGATGGCGCCATTGTTTTGCAAAGATTGTATTGAAGTATGTGGATATATTTTCAGAATCCAGTGAACAAGTAAATAGAGGCTGTTCAGAAGAAGCAGCCACTTAACTACTAGATAAAAAATGCACTGTTACCTAGTTCACAAAGAATATTCTGCATATGAGATGGCGGTGTGTTTACTTACTAGAATAGGGCATTCAATTTAAAAAATAGAAGGTATGTCTGGTTACTTGCATGCTGCTCTGGAGTTCATTGAGTAGCTAATGTCACCCTCCTTCTTTCAGCAAAATAGTGGTTAATACCGCGCGTTTAACAATAAAGAATTTTATCCAAAATTTAAAACTTCAACCTCCAATTGCAGAGACCACCATCTCAGTTGTTAGTCCAAATTCAAAATAAGAGTCAATGTTTCGCACAGAGCTATATAGCCTCCCAATGTGGATCTTCACCGGCTGTCAAACATTCAGCTTCGCCACTTTGTGATCATGCCACAATATCCATTTCAGTGACACTCAGTGCCCACCACCAATATAATGCTCTTACCAGAACATTCAGGGATACTGCACCAAATAATAATCAAATCCCAAAAACATCCAGAATCTTGCTCTTGAATCCAACAACACTTGAGGCTTTAGGTAATTGTCCCTCTCATATTATCCATGCAAGAGAGAAAGCAAAACCATAGTGCAATATTGCTGGGAACAAATCTAGCTTTATTGCGCCAAAAGCACTCTCACATTAAAACAAAAAAAACACGCCTTGTATTCAAATCCAACTGTATCAACTCACGTTGCTCCGTTCCACCTTAAAACTTGTAACACTGCTTCCCTGCAACAAAGAGACGGGAAGTGTCTTTCCGCTGGCTCCTAACTCGTTTTGTCACTCCACGCGACTTTGGCTAGGTGAGCCGGTGAACCAAGCTAAAATAAGAACTTTACCAAAACATTTTTTGCCCATTGCGTTCAGAGAAACAAATTTCTGCCACGTAAAAATCATGAAAAAACCTGTCTGTAAAAAGTTCTAAAATGTAATGCTACCCCCTTAGAATAATGAGAATTTTCATTTGTCCATTGAGTGCAGTGAAATAGATACGTGATTTTCTAAAAATACTAAAAGACCAGTTTGTAAGAAGTACTGTATTATGGAAACCAAGCCCATTTAATAAAATGAATAATGTTTTTTGCCCCTTGAGTGAAGCATTAAATGACAAGTATCATTTGGCAACTGCTCTGGCAATGGGCTGTGTGTATTTTCACCAATGACACTTCACTGCCTTTCAGCTGATAAATAAGTTACTTCCCCTGCAGTAGGAGAAGTAATGTATTTATCAGCTGAGAGGCAGAGAAGTGTCATTGATAAAAATACACACAGCCCATCACCAGGGCAGTTGGCAAACGATTCTTGTCCTATAATGCTGCACTCAAGGGGCAGCTCATCACCAGAGCAGTTAGCAAACGATACTTGCCTTCAAAATGGGACATTCCCCTTTTGACAAACTGTACTTATATATATTTTTTCACCTAGCATGCTGAAGTTACTATAATATTAGGTTTACACTATGCGGCCTGTCTGTCACTAACTGTTGAGATCATTGACTTCTGATCTCTTTTTCAGCAATATTCAGCTTTTATTTGGCAGTTGAAAAATTGTACCTGAATTATTACTTAAAATGCAGAGAAAGTTATTTTACTTGCTGTCACGTGACACTGGGTTACATAAAAGACCTGGGGAGGGGTGTAGTGCCACTGGGGCATAACTGGGTAACAGCAACTCTACATTAACCCCCTCAGCTCCATCCTTTCTGCATGTTATTGGCGGGGATTATTTCCCTCTAGCTCGTCTGTATATTAATTATCGGGTAGGGGGATCACTAACTGTTCTGCATATCAATTACTGGTGACGTGGACCATTAGCCACACTGCTTGGGGGGGGGGGGGCCACAGACGCACACTGCATTTTGAATGTGGGAGGGTCCTTTTGTATCTTAATTGTGGGGCAAAGTAGTCCATTGGCAAACTGTTTATTGATTATTGGGGAAGGGGACCCAGATGAATCAGTGTTATTTTTCATTTATGGGGACAGCAGTGATACCAGGTATAGAAATTTAGGATTATCCATTCATGGTGGGAATTGATTTATGATTTGTTTCTTCGATGTCTCAGAATCTGACAAATGTAGGGATTGTATTTGTTAGTCAGATGGAGCAGAATCTTATTAGAGTGACTGAAGATGTTAAATGTAGTGGTTGTACAGGGGAAGCTGTTTATCCCCTCAATGTATGGCGTTAGGGGGTTTGTAACCTCAACAGAACAACCCATACTATTTATTTTTAAATAAAATTGTGTCAATTAAAAAAAAACTCACAATGCAGACTCCCCTATCAAATGTCAGTCTTTGTAGTCAATAGAAATTAAACATAGAAATTGATTATGCATATATTATTGGAATACTTAATAAATATGTTGCATGTATCATTGTATTGTGTATGCATGGCATTATACTTGTTTAGTTTGATGGTAATTTAACCAATACAACACAGTGATATAACATATAATGTATTTTGGGGTTCTTTTGTTGTGTTGATGAGAAATAAAATATGTATGCGTGGGCACTTGGAAACACTTCAGCCCCCATTTGGAGCCTGTACCACTGCATAACAAAATAAAAAAATTATGACCATTGGAACACAAATAGGGAAAAAAGGACTTAAACTAATCACTGCCAATGGTGGTATTGACTCCTGGGCCAGCCGACTAGGTGCCCCTGGGCATGTAGATTCAGCATGCACCACTGTATGAACCCCCCAGTTCACCTGCAAGCCTCCTTACCATTCCCCATTCCCTCGCCAAGATCGTTGGCTACCGCATCTCCAACATCCCTGCAGCTGTGCGTGCTCACGTGTCCAGGCACTCAGATGGGCTGGGCACATGGGAGCATGCACTCCACAGGGGAGCCAGGGATGCAGCCATCGGAATTCCCTATGCCAATGTGAAATCTAAAACAGCAGCTTTGTGCCTGCATAAGTGTGCACAGCATAAAGCGTTGATTGGACTAGTGCCTGCACATGTGTCAAGGGAAAGGCAGAAAGGTGAGTGGAGTGGGCAATCTTGGGGCAAGCACCAATCACCAGGATCGACAAAATCCTGGTAATTGGTCCACTTTAAGGTTAAAATAAGGTAGGTCATTAAGGAGTTAAAGCATTTTTGAAATGCAACGTAATGCCCCAAATGTATTAGATTACATAAGTCATAGGCCCTTATTTAACAAGGGATAGCGCCAGGTAGCGAATGGTGAGCGAACGGTAATGACGGTCACCGCCACGAGAACGCCGGCTCCCCTCCGCAATCACACATTTATCAAGCCGATCCTGCTTAGCGACTGACAGAGCGCCAGATAGCGAATCATTCATCATTATTCCAGCCTCACCCCACAGCACCAGCGAGCGAACTTGAACAGCGACAGGTATGACCTCTCGCTACCTGGCGCTCTCCAATGCATTTCAATGGAGCAATCTTTAAATATTCATAATTAATAGCTATTTTTTTTTTTTTTTTTTTTTAAATGTCAAAAATTCTGTGACCACTTCTGCAATGTTAGATATTTTTTTTAAGTTAAAAAAAAAAAAAAATTGTGCAGAATTGATATTACAGGTCTGATATTAATGTATTCATATTACAAAATGTTTTGAAAAACATGTTTTTTTTTTTTTCTTAAAATATGGTTGTTTGGGGGTTAAAAAACTACTTTTAACCCATCGCCGCCAGCGCTCTGGGGTTTAAACAAGCATTTCACAGCGCGAGAATTTTTTGAGCGTGATTTGTTAATGAATATAGCCGTTCGCTATGGCCGTTCGCTGTCATGCGCTCCCATACAGCGCGGAACCTGTCAAACAGCGACTCCTAACCCCGTATTCAACATTACCGCACACCGACTGAGTCGCTGTCAACAGCCGAACAACGGCCAAGCACAGCGAATACTAGCGAGCGCTGTGAAAATAACGCTGCCAGCCTGCCAGATTCCAGGTCTGGATTAAAAAATCTGTCTTTATTAGGAGGTTTCAATCCATGTTATTGTGACAGAGAGAGGTTTAAGCAAACATAACATAACATATGTATAATGCATTCTATCAGGTTTTTACTGTTAATCTCTATATTTATCCCTGCAATTAAATTCCTGATATGAAAACAGACAGCACAGTCTTGCACTCAATAACATATTTCTGTCAGCACATATTTATATACAACTGACATATCAACGTGTATGTTGTTGTATAGGGCAGGAAACTTGGCAGCATTCATTAACTTAAAGCAGCAGGGGACTCTGGTGTTAATGCCTGGCTTGTTATGGGGGAGTATTCTTGTAAGAATGCTTTAGACTAAAGTACACATAGAATACTGTTCATGAACAAGTATTGATTCTCTATGAATTGTCTGATATCATCATGGGGCAGGGTAGAGCCTGTGCATGTTTAGCCTATGTATCCAATTATCTTAAAATGTAATCCATTACTTATGTTTAACATACCCATTTTGATTGCAATTTTACTTGTTTCTGCAACCAGATGATGAGAATTGGTCCAGGTCTACCATGACTTAAAACACAAACATTTTGAAAAAAAAGGAAAACATGTAGATTTGTACACTCCCTGACACTAATACCCAGGAATTGATGGGTAAAGAAATGAATAACGACTAATGGGGTTATTCAAGAAGGGATAGTGCCAGGTAGTGCCTTGTAGCGGCAGGCAGTGTCTGGTGAACGCTGGGTGCTGTACGCAAACCACATTTAAGAAAGCGAATCTGATGAGTGCCTCTAACAGCGTCATGTAGCGTCACATGTATTAAGTTTCTTGCCAGCTTGAATAAGAACGATTTGAAAATTTTTTTAACATACAATGTATCTACCACGCAGGTTGAGTTCCTGGATTTGAAACGGAGATTGGAAGGTGATGGTACTATCTCTACTACCTTATTCAGAAAAAAGATGGCTGTTAATAGTCTCCTTCATTTTGGGAGCTTCCATCCAAAACACCAGAGGATGGGTATTCCCAAAGGTCAATTTATTCGAGCACGGAGAAATTGCTCCAAGGATCAGGAGTTCCATGAACAGGCACGGGGCCTGGTGAAAAGGTTTTGTGATAGGGGATATCCCAAAAAGTTCTTGACCAGTACATATCGACGGGTGGCCGGTATGGCGCGCAGTAATTTAAGTGTGTTATTAGGTTGATTTCTTTTTTTTTTTCTGGGGTGGGGTTGGTGGGACAGGTTTTGTTGGTCACAGTTTGGTTATTTTTCATGTGTTTTTTGATTTATATGTAGATCCTTATGGCTAATGGTGCTTCTGATGCTTATTCAATCAACTACCCTGGGAAGGAGAATTGGGTTTCCCTTCTAGGTCTGCTTGGAGTTTTTTTACATCAAACTTGAAGATATGAATAGAAGCACCACTTTAATGTCTACAGTTTTCACATGTTATCTTTGAGGACTGGATGGTCCAGTTTTAGTCACGTTTTTTGATATCATTGTATTATTGTTTGTGGTTTTTAGTCACATGTTTTTTGATGTTATCATTGTATTATTGGCTGTGGTTTTAAGGGTTGGCCCGATGTAAATTTTTTTTTTCGGGGGAGGGGCATATTGGAATATTGTATTATTTGGAATCACTAGAATATTGCATTTAATTAATTACTTGGAAGTGCACTGATATGTTGTATGAATTAGTGAATCAATTGATTAATTAATTATTGATTAGTTATTTATTGGTTTATTAACTTATTTTACTTTATATATGTGGACATTGTTTGGGGTTTTATGCGGATTGAGGTATTTATCTGCTCTATATAGGAATGAGACTAATTATGTACCTTTATGATCACTATATATCTTTTTATATATTTTTTATACACTTTGTGTGTTGAATTTACTCCAATATATTCTACTGTGTTAATTACCATTGAGCCATGTGTTTGTCGATTTGAATTGTATTGACTATATTTTTTGAAATTAATATTCTTAATTGCTTCAAATACCTGTACGCATGATTTGTCTGTTGTATATATTGTTTTTTGTTTATGTGGGGTCATTCATATGGAGATGCTTGTAGCGCAGCCAGTGCTTCTCCCAGCGTGGGGTCTGTCACTGCTCACTGTATCACCACAGCATCGGCTCTGCCCCGCCCGCCCCCTCGCACTCTCGACCGTCTCCATGGACGCGCGCCGTCATGCGGCATTGTTGTGTGGGGAGTGTCGGGGGTGTGTTCTGAGGGGCGTGTGGGGGCACGGCTTTGACGCCTTTTTCTATCTGCGGGGGGTGGAGAATGGGCGTGTACCTGCGCCGCTCCTCTTCTGGCGTGAGTGTGGCCGGCGCACGCTTGGGGGGTGTGGGCACGTGGTGGCGCGCTTTTCTTCAGGACTATAAAGGTAGGAACACTGGCGGCGCTAGTTGTGGCACCTTGAGAAAGTGACAGTCGGTCACGGGACGCGTGGGTGAATTTCATACTTTGCTCAGCAGGAGGGGATCATATCTTACACGGAGGTGAATTTATCCTAGTTAGTTTGTGTTTTTTCATATGTGTATTTGATTTGTATATTCATTGATCTTTTTTGCACTTATGACACTTTGCACATTGGCACTTTAAAAATTCGTGATAGGCTATATATATATGTTGAATAGGAGGGATGATTTAGATATAATATGGATAATGGGGATTGATTAGGTCACTCCTGCTGAGGTTGGTTTTGTACATGCTTTTTAAATGTTTGTAGCAATGTTGTATTGTCCTTAAAGTGGACCAACACCCAGGATTTTGACTATCCTGGGTATTGGTCCACTTTCCCGGGGCACCCCGATCGGGGGTGCCCCGCTGTGTGAAACCCCCCAGAAAGCCCCCAAAACTCACCTCTCCCCGCTCCCACGTGGCCGTGCCGTCCAATCGGCGCCGACGGACAAGCTGATTGACAGCAACGTACAAGCAGCTTGCCCGTCGGCGCCTCCCGCGCGTCACTCTTGACGTGTGCGTGCCCGCGACGGCCATTCAGAGACGGCCGGCGCCGGCACGCGCACGCCTAGAGGGGCGCGAGGGAGGCGGCCGGCCGCCGCCAAAGACCAGGTAGGTGGATTTGGGGTGTTCAGGGGGGGTTCACCCCGCGGGACATCCCGATCTCGGATGTCCCGCGGTGTGTGAGGTGATCGGCCCGGGAATTTTATAGATTCCCGGGCCGATCACCTCAGGGTGTTGGTCCACTTTAATGTGTTTTTAAGACATTTTTTGGATGAATTAAATAGATGGATATCAAGTTCTAATGGTGTTATTGAATTATTATTATGGTGAGAGTGGTGCCTTCTTGGTATTAGTCCCCTTTCTGCGGATTGCTGGAACCGCAGAGGTCTTTGGCGTATTGTTGTATCAATTTGGGATGCCGGTATTGGCACACTCTTATTTCCCTGTGTATTCTTGGGGTTGTGCTTGACAGGGTGTATTGTGTATGTGTATTAATCCAGACGGCTCAGTGTATAGCACCGGCGCTCTAGGTTCCAGAGCGCCATGTTGCACCTGTCGCTCTCTCCCATACATTTAAATGGGCTTTCATTCGTTGTGAATAAATAGCGTGTTTGCCTTTTTTGGGGGGCTCAAATCAATGTGTGACCTCTCCCGGCTGCAAACAAACACTTTTAGAAACTTTTTTGACTTTTATGCAGACTTACATTTACAGGTCTGCCACTACAGTGTTAAAACAATGTCTTTCCATGTGTTTTCACTTTGTTACAGGTGTATATGTGTTCTAAAACAGACTTTAATCACACAGCGTCTGGTGCTCTGTGCTACAGCGCCCAGCTTTAGAGCACCGACACTCTGTGTGTCTAGTGTTTTGTTAAATATGCTGTGGAGCGTCGAGTCTCACTCTCTGCAGCGCTATACTGCTGTTACAGTGACCAACACACATCACATTCATCAATTCGGGCCAGGTAACTAGAGTGACTGAGACACTCTGTTACAGTGCCCAATACCCGCTTGCAGCGCCGCTATACAGACGCTCATCTGGCAATACCTGGCGTTAGTATTGAATCACCCTCCACGTCTCCCACTTGGGGGTGAGGGCTGTAATTTAATTTACATTGTCATCTTTATATACAGTTGCATGCAGAATGAATAATTTAGAACAGTTAAGCAAGTTGCAGATTAAATTATCTCTAAAATGCAGTTTTTTATGAGTAGTATTGTATTCTCTTAGTTTGGATCAATTTTGAAAAGCAAAAATGGGAAAGAGGACTTTAAAAAGTCTGGGAATCCAAGGAGATTCATGGGCTCAGATAACGTCGACCGACAAGGATTTTGCAGACTATTTGCAAGCAGATTTAGCAATATTCTACACTCCAACAACACCTGTACAAATATGGCCCATAAGAAGGAGTCATTAAGAAAACCTATCTGCATGCCCAGCGCGAAATTCAAAGTCAGAAGATTGCAAAAGAAGATCTAAACAAGCTTTATGCATTTTGGAAACAAGTGCTGTGGACGAATGAGTTTAAGTTTATTGTTAACCCATAGGACCCTTTCCATTGCTGTTTTACCAAGCATTTCTTTATTTAGTTTATAATCATGGCACAGATTTCCCCTCCCCATTTGCATAATCTTACATTTATCTGTGTTTGCTATTTAACTACCCATGCTTTCAATTTATCTAAATCTGTTTGTAGCTGCCTGCTGTCCTCTTTTGCATTCATTACTTTACACAGCTTAGTATCATCTGCAAAGATTGAGACTTTACTGTTTAATCCTTACCCTATGTCATTAATATATATGTTGAAGAGAATTGGTCCCAGAACTGACCCTTGTGGTTCTCCGCTAGTAACGGTGACCCAATCTGAGTATGTACCGTTCAGCCGCTTTCTCAGACGTACACATGTTTTCCCTCAGTTCATGCATTCTCATCGTTTGTACCAGTCTTTTATGTGGTACAGTGTCAAATGCTTTAAAAAAGTCCAGATATATGATATCAAATGACTTCCCCTGATCCAGTCTTGAACTTGCCTCCTCATAAAAGCTGATTAGGTTTGTCTGGCAGAAGGGATTCCTCATAAATCCATGCTGATAGAGAGTAATAAGGTAATTTTTAGATACTCCAGGATAATACCCCCTAAGGAACCTTCAAACAGCTTGCCCCCCACAGATGTTAAACTTACCAGTCTGTAGTTCCCAGGTTCCCTATTAGACCCCCATTTTGAATATTGGCACCACACTTGCTAAGCGCCAATCCCTTGGAACAGCCCCCTTAATTTTTGAATCTACAAATATTAGAAATATTGGCTTATCTATTACTCTACATAACTTCCTTAATACATAGGAATGTATGCCATCTGGTCCCGGGATTTATTGATTTTTACCTGCTTGAGATGGCGCTGTATCTCCTCCTTGACATTTATTGGAGAGTTTCGGTTATTCCCCTGCATTTCACTCAGTATGTCACATTCTTTTGTGAATATAGAAGCAAATAAGTTGTTTAGTAAATTTTCTTTCTCCTCATTCCCCTCCATATGTGCCCCCTCCTTGCTTTTCAGGGGGCCCACACCCTCAGATTTGTATCTTTTACTGTTTACGTAGTTAAAGAACATTTTGGGGTTAGTTTTACTTTCTTTGGAGACCAGTGTTTCTGTTCCCAGCTTTGCTGCCCTTATCTGTTTACATAGTTTATTTTTTCTTTCTATATTTCTTTAACACTTCCAAAGTCCCTTCCTGCTTTAAACGTTTAAATGCTCCACAGTCCATAACAGTGCATTACGTGTCCGGCACTTGTTGACATCATCAGTGGGCGGACGCAGCAAGCACCGGAGGACAGAAGCCTAGGAGGCGGAAAGGCAAGAGAGCCTGCGAGACAGCCTGTTGGTGTCAAAAAGGTTAATAATGTAAAAACAGTACACACAACATACACACAATACTGTGTAAGTGTCAGGTGCTTTGTGTGTAATCATTACACAGTACGCAAAGCAGCTTACACTTATACAAAGCACCATACATTTACACAGTGTGAACTACATCGGTCTTATACTATAAGAGACCACTATAAGATGTAGTTCACACTGTTCCCCAATGTATAATTATCTCCCATATCTCCCACTATTTTCCCATATTCTGAATGAGGAAACTGCTGAAATCAGCGGTTTCCGGCATTGAATCCGCCTCCTATTGATTTCATTGTGAGTGCGGCGGATTTTGTGGAAGAGAGCTCCTGAGAATCTCGAGTTACCACACAATCCACCGCAGCCTCCTATTAATTTCAATAAGAGGCGGAGAAATGACAGTTTCCGACACATGCTATGCCATGGTGAAATGTTATTTATTGGAATTAGTAATAAATATTTCTCAACATATAATTAAATATTGTTTTTGTGATTAATCACTATGTTTAAATTATGTTTGATTTGTAGCAATTAGAATACATAATGCATATCAGGAATTTACATTCCGAATCATAGCTGTAGCAAAATGACAGTTTTGAAGTAGCCACCAAAATTGTTTTTTGGTTTGGGATCACCGCAACATGAGGAACTGTATTGCGGGGTCACGGCATTAGAAAGGTTGAGAACCACTGACTTACTGTAGCATAACCCCTACAGAGAATCATCAGTTGTAACAAGCAGTCAGTAATAGATATTGTTTGCATCTTGTCAGACTATGAAACAGCCATAGGGTAAAGAAAAAGTTTTCTATTGCTCTAAACACAAGGTCATTGCTGCATTATTATATATTTTGCACATCTTAAATGCTGCATTATTCTCATCTCTGATGCATTTGAGCTATTATTTTCACTTGACCTCCAAAAACACCACATCTTAATAGCCAGCTGATTTATATTTTTATAAATATTTACAATGTATAAGTTAGCATTATGTGTAAAATTAGCTGCTTTGTTTGATGAAATGCTGATGATGATACTCATAAGATTAGTCCAAGTAGAAATAACCTGAAACCATGGCAGCTTTATTTTCTATTAATGTAATTATCATTATTTAAATTAATTGAACATGTAATCAGAACAACAAAATAGTGGCCACCTTTTTCGTGCTGCCCAACTGATTGGTCTCTGTTCCTGCGTCACCCGCACCCATCTCACACCCCCCACCATTAGTCACAGGGGTGTAGCGATGCCCTTTCCATTTATTACAATGAGATGGGGCTTGTCTAGCTTTGGCACACCCCCTCCAATGCATTGAAAGGAGAGGGCATGTCAGTGCTCCTGGTAGTGTTGGCAGGTCAAGAGCTCAACACGTCATTAATCCCCACCCCTGATTGGGCCAAGGGCAGCGCAGGCTGGAATCCATATTCGCTGATAACCAGACTAGGACTAATTCCCCGTGAGGGACAAAAGGCGAGTACCCCTTTGGTTTTTTTGATTGGGTGTTCAATCACTTTAACATGAATAAATGATATATATTCTGAAATTTGCTGTCTTCTGTGCAGCTATCAGGCAATACAGAAATGAGTCCTGTATGGGGCCTGGTCAGTAATCTAGTGTAATTATTTTGACAAGTAGCTAGATGCCTAATTGTTTCTGATTAGTTATTGGCTCCAGGTTGGAGTCAGTGTTGTATTCCACCCAGATTAGTTTTTGTTTGTTTGTTACCAAACATGCCTCCTCTGGGGACTACTGGCTTAGTGCACCATGCAACTTCTTGGAGAGCACCAGACCTGTGTTGAATGGCATAGGTGCTGGTACACTTGCAGGGATAGAGGCTGGCCACTGGTTCTTGTGTAACTAGCCTCTATACAATGTATGCTGGACTGACAGGGCTGGGAGAGAGGGGGGCACATTTTGTTTAATTGTAAATAAAGAAAATATATCAGATTGACCACCTGTAGTTTGACATACCACAGTTACCACCCAGATGCTATCTGAGATAAAGAGAAAATTGAGATTTAATTTTACCCCTCCAGATGGGATCAAGGACAATGAGTCTGTGACAGCAAGGAAGGGAGTGAGCTCTCAGTTCATAGTTGATCCTATCTTCCTGTATGCAAATTCTGTATGGCCAGAAACGCAAAGATGAAGGTGTCCCACCAAAAAATTGCCATGGCAGATGACATAGCCAGGATTTGCCCACATTCTACAAGTTTGTGTACTGTTGGCACATAAGAGCCATATTCATCTACCAGACTGCTCATTTGCAAAAATAGTAGAACTGCTGAGCATTAAACCTTGAAATTCCATATCACCCATCTAATGGACAAGGAACAGAGCCTCTCAGGTTTCAAATTGTGCATATCTCTATAGATTTAGAAACCCAGAATTTACCATAACAGGATGGTTCCTCCTCATCCATTGGTAAATACTAGTGCTGTATATTGTAACTTGAAAGGTTTGTTTTATAAATAATATGACTAGGGGAGCCATCAGGGCAGTACAGACTTGAGTTCTGTTCGGGTGACCTAAAAAATATGTTCAGTGGAGTCCTGCTATGATTGGCAGCTACAGACCTTAAGGGATGTTTCCCTGATGGGTAATTCGCTCTCTACTTTTCTTAGGAGTAAAAAAGTGCCATTGACTTTCATTGTCTTTCCAGCTGATGCTTTTTTCTCAAAAAGTGAATCTTTTAATACCATGAGAATTTTTTTTAACTCTTACCAAATTGAGGACCTTTTCTGAAACTTGTATAAAATACCTAACAGATGCCACGCACACACAAGACTAAACTGCCATGTCTTTTGTTCTCTTAACATGGCTTACTGCTTTTGGCAGGTTCTTTGGTCTAATGAGCAAGTTGCCCAGCTGAAAAGATCTAAATTAAGCAAGTGAAAGGCCAGCTGTCAGCTCTGAAAATACTACATGTACATTATCATTTTCTCATTTTATATTTGTAATTTTACATCTATCTCATGGTATAGGTTACCTCTGCCGCAGTACAAAAACTAAAGATGATTAAGACGCATACCCTGCAAAAAATAGTGAAATACTAAAATGACTGTACCGAAAAATCTCTTTTAGAGATGCAACATGTACTGTATGTACTTAGAGGGGCAAATCTAACAGGCAAATAAAAGTGATGTATGTTAAAGAAGGTATGATTATTTTGCATATATGTACTTTCCTTATACTAATTATTTATCTATGGGCATCATGTGTCCTGGAGTATGATGTTATCGATATAATGGGGGTAATTTATGAAAGTCGCAGGTTTGCCCAACTTTTGCCTTCCCCTGTTTCGCAGCCCCCCCCCACCCCATCCCTGTGAATGGGTTGTTTTGCGGCTCTAATTCAGAGGTGAATGGAAAAAAAATTGATTGACTGTTGGTTGTCTGATGGGTTTTTGCTGCCATTCGCTGTGCTGAAAGAGTGAATTTACATTGAAAAATAGTCGGGTGAAAGGTGACGAACTGCTGTGGGCAAAATGGTTTTTAAAATTACAGTAAGCTTGCTTAGAATACACTTTCAAAAAATATTTCTGCATGGTATGGGTCTCAAAACATTCGTTTCGATCTAAAAGGGCAACACAATACATATAATAATGTACATTTAAATTGTATTAACTTATATGGTCAGTATTGTCTGTATTTTAAATTATATATGGGTTTGCACCTGTGACCCTCCTGTTTGTCCTGAAAAGGGAATGGCGTGGGGCTTTATGCTGCAATGTGATTTATTGGCAGTCCAACTTGTTATTTTGGTCAATAGGTGGTGAACATGGTTCCTTTTTCAGTGTGGCCTATGTGTGATTGTGACGGTACATTTGGGTCAGGTCTTTTTTCACTCGATAGTCTTGCTTGCTGGACAAGACTGCAGGAGTTAAAGGGATTGACCAATCAAAAATGTGAAATGATTTGTCTGGCAGCTTACCTGATGCAGTGTCCCGCTCCAGTGTTGAAAAGAGGGGGATGTCCTTCTTCTGCTTTTCTGCCCCCAGTGCCTTCCCCCTGATCCTGACCACAGATTGATCCTGACACCCCCTCTCTTAGTGGTAGGCTAGAATGGAGCCCTCTACATTGTCCCTCAAGCCCAGCTACAATACAAAGCACACAGAATGCTTGCATCACCCAACACTGCCACTTAAATCACAGAGCACAACACAATATGAGGTGAAATTTTGTTATTATTCAAAAAGAAAAAATAATTGAACATTGCCATGTGTAGACAATGACCTTAAAGTATAGTGATTCATTTGAGGTTCATCTGAGGTTTTTACCACTATATGCAGACATTATTCAAATTTCTACACACATGCTTTATCGTTGAAGGTTACACAACTCCTGCCTATTTATTACACTTCTAATCAAAAATGATAAAAACCAATGGATAGTTGAATACTTAAAGTCGGTTGGTCTGTAAAATTTATATTGTTCTGGACAAAGGCTACTAGATAGTTAAGTTGGATATGTACCATAAAGAGGTTACATATAGCCTTTAGAAAAGAGTACTTTAATGTGCTAACAAACGCTAGCTAAATTCTCTAGAAATACAATGCAAAATAACTATGCAATTGGGCAGAATCTGTGTGAACAGCTATTCATATGTATAATAATGTGCCTGTCAGTGTGAGCTGGGCAAGTAAAGCGCAGGCTCTGGTCTACTGTCTTCTGATGCATTGTACAGGACATTAAACTATTTTTTTCCTGAAAAAGCCAGCTACAGATTCTAAAATATCATTCATAACTGCAGTAAATGTGCTACTGTGTAATTGTATGAGCTTCATATCATACTTAATCTCTTTTCTACTTTTCTTTTTTAAAATACTACTAGACTAGAGAAACATTTACAGATACAGTGATGACTATTGCTGCCACATTTCTATAACACTGAGGCTCACAGTAAAGTTGTAACCCTTAAGAAAACAAAACCCCAAAATATGATTTGCTTAGAAGATGTTAAAATAAAGGTTATTTTAAAAACACTTCAAAAATGTTCATGGAGGTCTGCTTTAAGATTTTGCATGATCTTAGTGGAGGCAGTTTGTAGAACACTAACCTGCCTCATGTACCTCACCTCCATTTCATGCAGAGCGCTTTAGATGTTGTAGCAAGTCTCCAAAGTTTTATCCTCCTCTCCTTTCCATTTCTTCATGACCGCACTCTAATTGTGGTTGCATGGCCACCTCTGTGACCCAGCACAACCACTGTGGTTTGCCAGACTCACTCTCCCTGGGAACACTGGACAGGGGTGATCATGTCTGGTAATAGGGAAATGCAAAAGGGAAGAAAGGGCAAACTTGCAAAAGGGAAGACCTGCAACAGTGCACTGCAGGCAAAGGCACATGGGAAAAGCATATTGGACTAGCTTCAGGTGATCTCCTTACTGCAATTGTACCTTTAAGTATTATTTATGCCTGAAGTTGTTACAATGTGCTCAATGTCCGACATTTCCAAAGATAATCCTTTGTGTACCTTAATCTTCTACGTCAAAATATCACCACTCCAAAAGAAAAAGTCTAGAGACTACCACACGGACATCATTTTTTTCCACCTAGACAGTTCATAAATAGCCAAATCCATAAATATTCAGTTGGTACGTTGTATATATGGGATTTATTTTGAAGCTAGTCCAATGTGATCCGTGTATTATCTTAGTGTTCATCAAAGTATTCTGACATTCAAATCACTGGACTATGTTGTCAGGAAATGTTTCAGTGGGGATCTGAAAGACCAGCACTCATACTTACAGCAATCATGCCATCCTTGTCCATTATGACTGCAATTAAAAACCAGTAAATAGTTAATACTTATAACCAGGGCTGTATTTAGGATTCATGCTGCCCTAGGCACTTTTTGACCACGCGCCCCTTCCCCTTCACCGTACACACATTTTTAGTACAGAAGCATCACAAGTTGGGATGCCCTGCTGCACACCTTCCCAAAGTCTGAGGTCTGGCAGCGTACTGCTGTATTGGTCTTGGAAGCTGATTGGCTGCTGGCTGTCATATGATTGACAGTTGTAGGAGGGAATGTAGAGGTGGTGTTGCAGCTGCTGGGTCTTGGGCTGCCAGGGCGGGCAAGGGGACAGCAAAAAGGAGGGTACACTTAGGAGATTGATGGGGCAGAATGGAAAAAATGTGTGCAGGAAGAAGAAGCAGGAAGAAAGCAGGGCGGCTAGCAAGAAGAGAGGACTGTTAGCCGTAGAAAGAGACTATGGAGGGCAGCATGAAGGGATGGTAAGCAGCAGGAAAAGAGGAGAGTGAGCTACAGGGAGATAGCACGGTGGGAAGAAGGAGGAAAAGTTGGTGGCACAGTTAGCAGCAGAAAGAATATACAGTGGGATAGTGGGCAGCCGGGAAGAGATGATGGGCAGCAGGAGGGGAGGACGCTGAGAAAAAGAGCAGCAGATGAGAGAACCATGGACAGCAGGAGGAGTGGACAGTGAGCAGCAGGAAGATAAATGGTGAGCAGCAAGAGGAGAGGACAGTGGGGAAGAGGAAAATAAGATATTGGGCAGCAGGAGGAAAAGATGGTGGGGCAATGGGTTTCAGAAGAGAGGGTTTCTGGCAGCAGGAGCAGAGGATATTGGGCAGTGGGAATAAAGCATTGTCAGATGTTAGGAAGTGAGAAGAAAAATTGGTTAGGAAGAGTACAAGATGGGCAGCAGTAAGAGGGTGAGAAAAAAAAAATCAGCAGGCAGTGACAGGGAGCAGCATGGTAGGAAGATTGTAGGTATTAGGACACTGGCTGTTTAATCCATGATGAGCTTAGGCAGCATCAGGCTCCATCTATACAAAGCAGCACTGACTGACTCCATCCTCCGCGCTTCAATTTTGATTTTTTTCTCTCTTTCTAAGTCTCGGGAGGCAGAGCCATGAGACTCTGGAATGTAGTGAGGGAATCAGAGCGAGGGAAGGAGGGAGCACAGGCAGATTTTACCTTTGTTGGACGCTTAGCAGTAAAGCTGGCTCTGCTGGCATCTCTCATATGAAAGGAGCCACTGCATGCTGCCCCTGCCCCCATGTCGGCTCCATGTCTCGCTGTCACCGTTACTTGTTTTTACCGCCGGGGAACACTAAACAGCTCTTCAGTTCCGGCTCACTAAGTGCTGCTACTGCTTCTTAGTTGTGTCCGTGGCGGGGCATGAGTTAACAAATGCTGTCAGCGGCAGCAGGGGCAGGCGAATGGACTGTGAAAGGTGGGTGCAGGGCGGCACCTAAACATACAGTATACAGCAGCAGTTACTGCGACTGGCACCTCTAAAACCACTGCTGTACGTGCCTGTGCCATGAAAAAAAAACCTTCCCATGGAGCCGGCATTTATGAAATATATGTAAATACATTTCCCTCCCACGGTGGCTCGGTCCCGCACCTCTAGTTGTTGTTACCTGTGACAGACACAGCCAGGCTTGCAGTATGTAAGAACGGCCCCTGCGGTAGAAAGAGAAAGCTCCCGGCTTCTTCATGCTGGAGTGACATCAGCAGTGGGCGGAGCTGGCCAGGGTTGCTCATACCACCTGACAACACTGAGTACGGAAGTACAAGGAGGTGCGAGGGAGCGGGGTCATAGTAGCTCCCGAGGCTGCGCCCCGTAATGATTTTACTTAGCGGTTGCAGGTAAATTAATGACAAAAATAAAATACAAAACAGTAATGCCACATCAATGTGCCCCAGTCAGACAGATTCCGCCCTAGGCACGGGCCTAGAATTGCCTTAAGGTAAATACGGCCCTGCTTATAACCCTCATGTAAAATGCTTCAGGTTGAAATGTTTGTTTTATTTCACAATAAAGACCCTGGTTCACACATTAGCATCCTCTCTATAACCTTTATGATTTTATCAGTTCATGAGCAAAAGATGATCATTGATGATTCTTCTCAGGTCAAAACCTGAGTGGATAAAGTGAATTTATTTTCCAACAACAACAAAGACAACTCTATTCAAATACAAGATAAAAACTCAAGGCTGCATTTGCTAAAATGTTTGCCACTAAGAAGAGGGTTTTGAAATAAAAGCATTAATTCATGAGATACATCTACATTTCTTTCTGTAAGTTTGACTTTGGACCAAAAATAATATATATTTGATGTGAAGTTTTACATGTATATTAACATATACACAACATGCATAATGTATATGTTGCAAACATTAGGGAAATTCGTTATGATTACACAAACAATATAGCGCATCTTTTAATTCTTTTAGAAAGACAGTCATTTGTAGGTATAATTTTACCACATACAAGAGGTGCTCAATAAGTTATGTACCCCAGTATGGTCTGAGTGTTAGAGAGCTGAGCTTGTCTGTGCAGATTGAGGCTTCAAAGGAAATGTGCTAAGTAGAGGCCATGATTTTGGAAAATTGTGGGGACAAAGTCAGTGTTATAGACAATGAATTAGGCATTTCATTTGGCATTTAATATTCATGAGGTTTTAATGATGTCAAATGAAGTTCTCAGTGGGTGTCATGAATGTGGATTCCTGACCGAAAAGCTTCTAGTCTGCAATTTCACCAGAAAAATAAAGATAATAAAGATTTTAGACATGCTAAGAGAATATCCAGGAAAATTCTATTTTCATATTGTTACTGGTGAAAAAAATGGTTCACCATCATGATCCTGCAAGTCCATGCAATGGAAGCACAACGTGGTCACCAACTCCACAAAAGACACCAATGACTGGGACACCTGTGCTTTAACACTAAAGGCTTTATGCATAGCAATCAAAAAGAAACATCATGGGAAGCTGTGAGTAGGTGTGCTGCTGCTTCCAGCAATGCACCAGCTCAGATTCCTCCCAAATCAAGGCTGTTATCAGGGGATGCGGCTTCATGGAGCTTACCCATGCACCCATAATGCCCAGACCTGGCTCTCAGTGATTACTTTTTCTTTTGTAACCAGAAAAAAAAGGTGTGCATGGACAATGATTTCCTGATGATAATGCAGCTAGTAAGAGTGACAGTAACAGGGTTGATGCAGCAGTAAGAAGGTTTTTTTCTATTTAGAGGGCATACAATCTCTGCAGGCAAAGTGGAATACATGTGTTGAATTCAAGGAGGATTACATTAAAAGACAGAAAGTTCACTTTTGTCTGAAAATGTTGTTTTCAGGTAGAAAACATATTGAACACACATATATATATATATATAAATATATATATATATATATAGCTAGATTCTTATAGACACCTGGAGTGCAATTAGAAAATAAGATGGGTCCTGCTGGCCAATCTATGAGCCCAGGCTGGAAGACCCATAAGGAAGCTGAGCATCAGGGAGATTCAGGACACACCTGAAGCTTGGTTTTGTGTTAGAAAGAAGCTGAGATGAATGTGTGTTTTCAACAGACCAGCAGATGGTGGGTCAGAGCTGGGTAGTGCAGAACCACAGTGATGGACTTAGAGAGGTCAGCTAGTCACAAGAAGCATTAACACCAAGAAGGTGTGGAAGCAAGAAAGTCTGCAATCCAGGAGACAAGCTAATCATAAGCCAAACCTTTAAAGTGGACCAAAACCGAGGATTTTGACCTTTCTGGGTTTTGGTCCTTTCCTCCGAGGCACCACTGTCGGGGGTGCCCCGTTTTGTGAAACCCCACAGATCGCCAATGACAACTCACCTCTTTTCGGTCCTTCCCGGCACATGCACAGCCGCTCATTCAATCAGCGCACTCGGAGCAGCTGACGTCATGTCATCGACACCTTCATCTAAGGCCAGTGGCTCCGAGCGCGCCGACGGCTGCATTCCCCCTCTTCCCTCTAACAGGGAGTGTGCCCACGTCAGCCATTCAAAAATGCCTGACGCAGGCATGTGCCCTACTAGAGGGATAGCTGGGATTCTGCTGCTGGGGGGTTTTACACATCGGGACATCTCAATTTTGGATGCCCCATGGGGGGAGGGAATCAAATCTTAGATAGATTCCCCGGCCGATCAGCATGGGCTTTGGTCCACTTCAAGTGAAGGGTTTTAGATAGACTTTTTCCCCTTACCTTTTTGAATTAAGCATGCATTTCACTTGTTTATGTTGTTGAACCAAGCTTTTTTAATATGCACATGGAAGCATAAGTATCTGCTTAGTATAAGGTTCATTTACTAATTAAAGTATGTCCCCACTTAGAGCATGAAATATGTAAGAGAATATCCCTGCAAGCAACTTTGAAGTCTGAGCCAACATTAGGATTCAGTTTGATCACCCTGTTTCTGAAAAGCCAGTATACAATCTCTAGTAGATCTAGCTAGCATTAAAAAAAGCCGCATTCAATGGTGGACCGGGGCCAAGAAATATCCAGCCTATAACTAGTCTCCAATGTGTTTCCTAACCAATCAACATGTGTGTCCATCAGCTGGTGCAAATTGCAGGGACAGATCTTGGGCTGGAGTGGATATGGTCACTCTTAAACCAATAGTATTGAAGCGTATCGTAGGGGGCTTTTGTTTAACCAGTATCAGCATACAGTGGAGTAAATGCTCTTTGGTCACCAATGGGTTATGCTGCAGGAAAAACTCATAGACTTAAGTATTTTAGTTACTGCCAGCCTGCAGGCTTGTGGTGTTAGGGAGGAAAGGCCTCTGCTTTTTAACTTGCTGTTAGTCCTGTTAGAATGGCAACACATGGTCCAAGTAAACGGTTATTGCCAGTTCTGGTTAACAGCCACCATTAAAATGGACCAATGATATAAATCCATATAAATACGGTGGGTGATGGGGGAGAGGTCACTTATACACCCAAAATCAAGAAATATCCTGCCAGGCTTGTTTTTTCTAATGGCAGAAAAAGGAAAAAAGGGGGACACTCAAACCTAGCACCCCTGGATTGTATTACTACTAGGAGAAAAAAACACAAGCTTGGCAGGTGTTTTATTCAGTTTGGATGTATTGAAGTGAATCCTCCCATTATTAGCCAACTTATTAATAAGAATTTTAATATTACACAATTTTGTGATACGCCTTTAAACAAGTCCACATTTTTTTGTAACACCCCAGCCACTCGTCCCTTCTCCTATGCTAAGAAAACAACTATCCCAAAATCTTCTCCTGACACAAGCGAGGGTGGAGCTCTGCATGGCAACCATAGACTTGAGTGACAGTTGGACCTGAGTGACAGGTCAGTACAGTTACTCTGCTGCATGGAAATTGTGCCACTCAAGGTCCCGGCTTAAGCTTCCATGCAGATTGCCAGCCCCCAGTGAGTTGCTTTTTATATTATAGCCCAAACTGGACTTTTTTTGACAAAGTGAACGCCTGTTGCGATTTGGTTCACTTCTTGTATTTATTCAAATTATATTTTGTATAGAGTCTAAAAACTATTCACTTTATTTTATAAATATGATATGATAAGGACTTAATGAGGTTATCTTTTTGACTGTATATATATTTATTTGTTCATATATTAGTAATAGAGATGAGCAAACCGAACACCTAGAGCCAGAGTTTGGACTAAAGTTAAAATTCAATTCGGCACTAATCCCAACTTGTGGTTCATGGTCCCCTGGTGATATTTGTCCTCTGTCCTGCTGCTCTCCTCAGAAATCCAGAAACCCCAATTGGGCTTCCAGTAGCCCACTCTCCACCACAGGTAAGGGATTTTATACTAGGAGTGTCCTGTGACGGCACTCTTTGAACTGTATGTTGATGCTGGTAAAAAAAAAAAAATTTAATGTGAGCAGGGGCGGACTGGACATAGGATGCACAGGGAAAATTCCGGTTGCACTGCTTCAGGGCTAACTGGACCAGCTTCCGACAATCTCTCTGGCTGTCAGTGACTGCAATTTCTGCAGAGACTGGCGGTGGATTAAAGGTAAGTAAGGTGGAGAACAAATGCTATTTTGTAAGGCACAAGGGGCTGACAACTGACTTGTGGCAAGTGGGTGACTTGCCATTAACCCCCAGCCCCATTACCTAGTCAGAAGAGCCTGCAGCCCATGGCCTTGGTCTACCAGCCCAACATAGTTGGTGCCCGGGATGGTTTTACTGGATAGGGGTTATCCCACATATTTTTTAAGGGTTAAACTCAAAATTTTTGGGGTCCTTCTATTCAGTAAAACAAGCCTGGGCACAACCAGACTGCACACCAGGACCAAAGCTACCAGCCCGCATAGCCTATGGGCCTCGGGCTCCTCTACCACCACCCCTGGGCTTTGGGGAGGCAATTATTGGGACTGGGGGTAAATGGCAAGCCACTCGCTTGCCAGAGGTGACTTGACAGCTGCTCGTGTCTTGTCTCATTTGACCCCTTACCAGTTCACAAAGTGTTTAATGTAAGAAAACACACTGACACAAGAGAAAAAAAAATTATTTTTTATATTTCCCCCCCATACTTACCTCTAATTCACTGCTGGTCTCTTCAGAAATTCAAGGGTGTCCCGCGCCAATCTGATAGATCGGTGGACACCGGCGGACATCAGGCATGTGCCCATTATGTCAGAAGCCAATCTCTGGATGTCACAGGTCACTCCTATTATAAAATCCCCTCACCTCAGCAGGGAGTAAGATGCCAGTAGAACTCATGGATTTCTGCGCAAAGCGATGCGGGAAAGCACCAGGGATGAGGACGTTGCCTGGTGGTGCTGGAACTGGGACAGAGGTGAGCATATTTTTTTTTTTTTTTGAGTGAGTTTGTTAAAAGTTCTGTTTGGACGAACAAAATTTCTGTGAATCATCTGAACCGAACTTTTAAAATGTTTGCTCATCACTAATTAGGATAAATGTATGTGTGTGTGTATATATATATATATATATATATATATATATATATATATATATATTGTGTGTAAATATATATATATATATATACACACACACCCCTTTTTTTGCTGCAAATTTGCTATTGTAAATGTGGAATGAGGATTTATATATTATTTCCCAAATTGTAGCTCAATACGGGGGGCAGGGGTGGAGTGCTACAAAATGCTTGGACATCCCTTTTTGCGGTGATAACGAAATGAATTGGTATAAAATCAATCTACAGGTAGAAGATGAGCTAGCTACATAACACGACAAGCTCTCCCACTAGAGATAAATAGGTTATCAGATTTTAGTGAGCTACCCTCTTAATGTGCCTAAACTAAAAAGCTTAAAATGAATAAATTAATTAACTAATCTAATTAGCCATATTTTGTTTTATAGTTTCTTTGAAATCCCTTAAGTTGACCTTATGAATAATTTGTACAGAGGCTATTTTTTCTTTGTATCATAGGTTTCAGTTTTAAAGATTCCATTATTTTGTATCCTTTTGCAGCTGCTGCTTGGCAATGAGTGCTGCCGTTTAACTTAATGTTCACTGGTGGTGAGATTCCAGAGGCTTTAGCTCTGCCAGTTAATCTAATGTGTTTGTTCAAGCAAAAAAATAATCTGGCAAGTCCTTCAATGGAAGCATTGCTGTGCCACCAAAATTATGAAAAGTTATGAAATTGTGTGAATGTAACAGGCACAGGCACAAAACGAGTTTTATGTTAAATGAAGTGGAAGAACACATAAATAAAACTGATTAGTACTAAATTATGACAACTTTACTTACAAATGCTTATTCTCCACAAGCATTTTAATTCTACTTGTCATCTAAGCAAAGTAACGCTGGTATTTTAATGCAAGATTCCCATCCCTCTAAGATTCATCTAGCAAGTGATTTTAGCATAGTTATAATACACAGTAATCAAACAGCAGGAGTCTGATTTTTCATGATAGGTGAAATTGGAAACCTGGTTTGTGAAACACAAATGTAGATAGGACCTGCTGTGCTGGGAGGCAGCCTCTTAGTAATGAGCACTGATTACATTCATATTTTAGGTTCTACACTGCGCAGCTGAAGGACACATATTAAGGTCAGTGAATAAAAACAGAGAACATTTTAATGAATACTCCGTTACAACTGAAATCGTTTTTTTAAGGTATCAGTGTAGAAAAAACCTTTGACCTTTAGTATACTGGATGGGCCTTACAGTGTTAGTTTCTAGGTTAGTACTAGGGTATTGATATAAAATTGCCAATAGATTGACTTAGTATATAAAAAAAATTAGGTACAATCTAAACCAATGTCTTATGCCCAAGGGTGAATGGTTAATCAAACTGATCCTATTAATTAAGGTTGTTTATTAATTATAAAAAAACATTATTTGTCCCATATACTTCTCGTAGAAAAAATGTGGAGTATTAAGTAAGTTCATAGTTCATATAAATTAATATCAAAATAACTATATGAACTACTTGTTATATTTAAAAATAATTCTTCCAGAAATGTAGGTGGCATATCTAGTTAATTAAATAATAAATTACCTCAATAGGACCTGTTTAAATAACCATTCACGTTGTTTTTAATTGGATTTATTATCTTTAGATACCATCGTTCTAATGGACTCTAAATCCTTTTGTGGCAATAGGATTCCCCCTGGGGCACATCATATATGTAAGCACATTTTTGATGTGTTATGTAATGCTTTCATATTGAATATAATGTGGTTATATATTTATATAAACATGTATGACATGATATGTGATAAAATTGGAATATACATTGCATTTTTTATTACATTTTAGATAAAATGTCTGTAGAGTGTGGTACACGTTCCGGGAGTAAGCCCACGAGTTGAAAAGCATTGGGGCAAAAGCTAAGAACCCTCTCCTCACCATCATTGTCATTGTGTATATCTATTTTATATTGAATCATAAGTTCTGTAATGCTAATCATGTTTTTATTTTATTCTTTTTTTTCAACATTTGGATAAATAAAATCCAATATCAATTCAAGACCTTTCCGTGAGTCCAAAACTCAATACTTTACACTTGTACTAATCTAGATCTAACATTTGTAAAAAAAAATTAACACCATTAATAATGTACATTTAAAGAGTTAGTAATGGCTGAAAGCAAAAATACACAAGTGTATTGTGCTTCCGCTGCCTCATGATTCCCCGCACTGTAAATTCCACTTGATTATGTCTACGTACATTCATCAGTTTCCGGCTTCCAGTGGTGGAAGAAACCATGAACTGCTCCTACAGTCAGTTAGAGGCCGATTCATTAATAGCGGCAGGTAGCGACAGTTGAGCGACTGTAGCGGCATTTTCAGAGCGCCTACTAGTAGTCAATGTGCTTGGCCGTTGTTCGGTAGTTGATAGCGACTCAGTCGGTTTGTCGTAATGTTGAATATTGGGTGAGGAGTCGCTATTTGACCGGTTCCGCGCTGTATGGGAGCGCATGATAGCGACTGGCCCTAGCGACCGGCTCCCACCATATTCATTAAAAAATCACGCTCAAAAAATTCTCGCGCTGTAAAATGCATGTTTAACCCTTTAACCGCCAGCCTACCTTGAGATTTTGTCACCCTTTGTTGCCAGACCATTTTGCACTATTTTGCGCTCCCCTTGTTCAACTGTGATTTTTGAAGGGATTTCCAGGGATTTCCCAGAAAAGTGATATATTGTTTTTTTCATCAGAGTCTAAGCTTTAACATGAAATGTCTTGTTTGTCATTTTTTAGGTGTATTCTCAATATTTTTGGATGAAATATGTGCAAAAAAAAAACCAAAAAACAATTTTTTACAATTTGTAGTGTTTTTTGTAATAAAAAATGTAAGTTTGTCAATAAAATCTTATTGCACGTGAAACCCCAATTTCTCCCGGTTACAGTGATACCACATATGTATAGGTAGACACCCTTTCCTGCCCAGGAGACTCCCCCAAACTGAAACAACTCTTTAGGAGATTTTCAGATAAAATACAACTATGCTACGTGCTAAGCGCACCTTGCAGTTTTTCAAGAAAAACAACCCTTTACATTTGAAATACCCCCAACAAACTATATATTCTCTGGAAGTACACACCTCAGGCTTTCTAGGCGTACCAGGCTTGTTGACATGGGTGCAGTTTTCTGGAAGTAATCCCTCAATATATTCTTTGGTTGCACAGGGTTTCTCTAAAAAAGTATAAAAAAGCAAAATCAAAACCACATTTTCCTAAAAAAACCTATATGCAAACAAGAAAAAAACTGAAAATCTGAAAAAGCAACATGCCCCGAACAGAACAATACCCAGCATGCATAGCTACTGTCAAGGGAAGAGTTGCCAAACACACCAAAGTAAAGCATGTGCGTAACGGTAATTTTACTTCAAAATTTCAGCTCTGCATACAAAGTGCGCACCTTGTGCTTTTTCTACCAAAACAACCCTTTACATTTAGAATATCCCCCATAAACCATATATTCCCTGAAAGTACACATTTTAAGCTTTCTAAGCGTACCCAGCTTGTTGTCGTGGGCTCATCTTTCTGGAAGTAATCCCTTGAAGAATTCTTAGGTTGCACAGGGTTTCACAAAAAAAATTATAAAAAAGCAGAATAAAAAACACCTTTTCCTAAAATATCAATATGCAAATAAGAAAAAACAAGCTAAATCTGAAAGCGCAAGGTCCCCCGAGCAGAACAATACCCAACATGCATAGGTACTATTAACCCTTTTAATTGCCAGCCTACTTGAACTTTTGTCGTCCTCAGTTGGTCATTTTTCCCCATTTTGCGGCATGTTTAACCGTGATTTTTGTCGGAATTTCTTGGAAAATATATATATATATTTTTTTGCAGCAGAATTTAGGCTTTAACATTAAATGTCTTGTTTGTAATTTTTCTACTGTTTTTTAAATATTTTTGCGTAAAAAAAACAAAAAAATAAATAAAATTATATATATATATATATATATATATATATATATATATATATATATATATACAATTGTCTCCTTTATTTTAAATAAAACATTTTTTAGTAATAAAAACCATATTGCATGTGATAGCCCCATTTCTCCCGATTACAACGGTACCACATATGTATCAATAGCCCCTCATTCTTGCCCAGGAGACCCCCCAAACTGAAAAGAGCATTTTATAACATTTACAAATAAAATACTACTATCCACACTATAAACATAAGGGGTTAATTTAAAATTACATAGGGACCCCCTCCCGGGGGGGGGGGGACCCCAATTTTTTTTGAGAATTTTTGGCTAAGCCTAACCCCAAAAATTAAAAAAATAGTGGGCCCCCCTGGGAGGGGGTCCCTATGTCATTTTATTTTTAATTTTAATTCTTTAAAATTTTAATTTTTTTTAATTTTTTCTTTTTAATCCCAGGGGGTGGGGGGACCCCATTTTTGGGGGGAATTCTAAGGGTTAGGGTTAGCCTAACCCTAACCCGTAAAGTGGACCAACACCCAGGATTTTCACTATCCTGGGTTTTGATCCACTTCCGCGGGGGTGCCCCGCTGCGTAAAACCCCCGAGAAAGGTATAAAAAACTCACCTCAGCCCGCTCCTACGGCGCATGCGCGAGCGCTCGTCCAATCAGAACGCTCAGAGCCGCTGTGGTATGCAAGGACAAGGGACGGACAACCACAGCGGCTCTGAGCGCGCCGGCAGCCGCATCTCGCGCTTCCCTCTAACAGGGAGCGTGCCCGCATCGGCGATTCACAAACGACCGGAACGTGTGCGCGCCCTGATAGAGAGAAGCGCGAGATGCGGCCCGCGCATGCACCGTTGGAACAGGGATAAGGTAAGGCGATTGGGGCGTCCTGGGGGTTTCACACAGTGGGGCATCCCGATTTCGGATGCCCCGCAGGGAGGGATCTGATCCGGGCCGATCAGCCTGGGTGTTGGTCCACAAAAAAAAGTAGGGGGGGGACCCCATTTTTGGGGGGAATTTTAAGGGTTAGGGTTAGGCTAACCCTAACCGTTAAACATTTTTTTAAAAATCACGTAGGGACCCTCATTTTTTTTTGGAATTTTAAGGGTTAGGGTTAGCCTAACCCTAACCCTAACCCTTAAAATTAAAAAAAAAATGACATAGGGTCCCCCCTCACAGGGTGGGGGACCTCATTTTTTTTTTTAATTTTAAGGGTTAGGGTTAGGGTTAGGCTAACCCTAACCCTAACCCTAACCCTTAAAATTAAAAAAAAAATGACGTAGGGTCCCCCCTACCCGTCATAACCAGCCCGGGACCAGCTATGGGGGCTTGTAGGCACACAGTGGGGGGGCCAGCTTTTGTGGCCCCCCCACCCTGCAGCCTACGAGCCCACATAGTCTATGTGGGCCCGGGCTCTTCTGCCCCCCCCTGGGCTTTGGGGAGGCAGGTAATTGGGGGTGCAGGGGTTAATGGCAAGTCACCCGCTAGGGCAGGTGACTTGCCAGACCCCAGCCTTGTGAACTGGTACAGGGGTCTCATGGACCCCTTACCAGTTCACAAAGGGTTAACAGAAAAAAAAAAAAACACGGACACAAAATTTTTATTTATTAAAAAAAAAAAATTTACTCTTTACTCACCTTCGATCGTCAGCTCCTGTGTCCCTCGCTGATCTGCTGTCAGATGCCGGTGATCGGCATCCAGAGAAGGAGGAGACAGGAGATCAGAGGATCTCCTGTCACCTCCTTCCAGGGCACCGATCACCGGCATCTGACAGCTAACAGAGCTGTAGCCGGTGATCGGGACTGGGAATGACGTCATAGCCCCGCCCCCAAAGGGGCGGGGCTTAGCGGGGACGACGGCACGGACTGGCGTCATTAGCCAAAAGGGGCGGGGCTTAGCGTCAAGATGGCGGCCGCCATCGGAACAGGAGAGGGGAGAGAGCCTTCCAGGCTCTCTCCTGAAGATCGGAATGACCTGGGGGGGGATCGGAGGCCCCCCCAGGTGAAGAGGAGGGTCGGCGGGAGCCAGCGCACACAGAGGTAAGTAAACGTCATTTTTTTTTTTTTTTATTTTACAGGAAAAGCCGGAGGCAGCTGAAATGGGGGGGGGCACCCTATTCCGGGCCCTCCCCTGCAGCCAGAGGAGGTCCGGGGAACGATCGGAGACCACCATTTTGAAGAGGAGACCCGGCTGAATCAAACGAGGGGTCAGGTAAGTGCCTTTTTTAAAAACTTTTTTTACTATTAGTGGGGAAAGTCAGGCACGTAAAATTTACGTGGCTGGCAGTTAACTGCAGGAGAGGCAGCCACGTAAATTTTACGTGGCTGGCGTTTAAAGGGTTAAACCCCAGAGCGCTGGCGGCGATGGGTTAAAAGTAGTTTTTTAACACCCAAACAACCATATTTTTGGAAACCAAAAAAAACTAGTTTTTTAAATAATTTTGTAATATGAATACATTAATATCAGACCTGTAATATCAATTCTGTACAATTTTTTTTTATTTACCTTAAAAAAATCTAAAATGGCAGAAGTGGTCACAGAATTTTTCACATTTAAAAAAAAAAAAAAAATTATAACAAATTATGAATATTTAAAGATTTTTCCATTGAAATGCATTGGAGAGCGCCAGGTAGTGAGATGTCATACCTGTCGCTGTTCAAGGTCGGACGCTGGCGCTGTGGGCTGAGGCTGGAATAATGATGAACGAGTGGCTATATGGCGCTATCTCAGTCGCTAAGCAGGATTGGCTTGATAAATGTGTGATTGTGGTGGGGAGCCGGCGTTCTCGTGGCGGGACCCGTCATTACCGGCTGCTCACCAGTCGCTACCTGTCGCTATCCCTTGTTAAATAAGGGCCTTAGTGTGAGAAAGTCCCCCACAGCTTGTGTAATGCTGTTGATGTATAAAACAAAGCAGGGGCTGTGCCTCTTTGGGCGTATACAGTAAGTGTATTTCCCTGTAGATGTGCATGGCCAGAGACATTGGCTGAGCGTTCTATGTGAGCATGCATAGGGGGAGGCAAAACACAGTCTAGGAAGCTGCATTTTTCTAATGTAATTACAATAGATGCTGCCCAGAAATAACAAAATGCAACCTCTTTTCATTTAAATGGAGGCAATGGAAAGAAGCAGCAATAAAGGGATAGCAGTAGGGGGCAAGATGGGAGCTAAGGGGTTAGAGGAAATTTAAAGCAGACTTATTGCATAATCATTGCATTACTTATTACAGTCAAAGGATAGGCTTCCACTCTGTAATCTTTCAACAATGAATTAAGCAGTTATTCACGTAATCAATGTGGCATCTCTTACTATTGGGGCACTGGAGGTTGCAGCACTATAATTTACTGTATACAGTATGCAGTCCTCTAATTGCCACCATGTGACACATGTATCGACAAAATTAGAATGATGTAACTCTGCTGTGGCAGGAATTGTGGTAGGGTTTCACTTAGGACTGCAAATCAAAGAGCAGTACATTAAATACCATTTTAATCAAAAAGGGACATGGCTGAAGTTGTCTTGTGGCTCAGTGGTGCCATGTCTGAAATAAAGGTCACCCATTCTCCCTGCTCTAGAGAAAACTTTGATACACACAACAGGTAGCAAACTGCTACACTGCTAAATATTACACTTCAGCCTCCCATCCCTAAGGGCCATTGTTTTACCTAACTCTTGACTCCAAAACTAATTTCAACTAGACACATGGACTGATTGGTCTGTGCCACACCTAACCATTGGCTTAATATGTAACCCCACCCACCCTAAACTCTGCAGCACAGCAAGAACCCCAATTCTGAATTTTCTGTACCATATCCTTAGCCACAGCTTCATTTATTGGTATTGATGCCTGTTGCATTTGTTATCCAAACCTCAAACTAGTGCAAATTAAGCCAAAACCCAGTAAGTGAAGTCTCCTGTTGAAATGTGTCCGTGGCCTGTTATAGCTTGTTATTGTTCATCTGTCAGGAAAACTCACTTTTTATCACCAATGGTGTCTCTTCTACAATGCAGCCACTGTTAGTTAAAAAATGCTCCTGTCACTGTGTAGGGTGGGGGAAAAACAAGAAGAACAGACAACCACCTGTAGCTTGTGGGACCCCATCGTTTAGTGGGTAATTTGTTAAACTCCAGATGCCGCACCAGCTGCTGTTGGGGGAAGAAGGGGAGTATAAGCTTATTTAATTTCAACTTTAATGTCCCAAATAGTACTAACAAGCACACATTTCCCAGACATATTACATGCAGCTACAGCTACATAATTATTATTTAGAACTGTCAGACAAAATGCCTTTAAATAAAATTCAAAAATATAAATGGCACTAAGCAAATATAACTTATAGTTTTATTCTTAATTCTGCATATTTGGCATAATTGTATGAACACAGATTGAAGCATTCTGACGTAAATATGTTTTACCTTGGTGGTAAAGCATGGTCACATAACATTACCCTGGTGGGAGCGAATGGGCACATAACATGTATGCTGACATGTTTCAAGGCTTTCTATAATAATAGTAGTTACAGTATTAACAAAAGTCTTGAAATGCATCAGTAGCCAGCATGACTTTTATCAAGTGATCCAGCATAGCTGCTTTTAAACTTTGCACAAAAGTACAAAAAATATATGTGGTCTACATATTCACTTGCAAGGTCCAATGTGCCTGTTGCCTGACTGTTATAAATAACGTTGTCTTTGTTCTGCTCTGGAATAGTTATGACAGTTTTTGTGAAAAATTCTGTTTGAGTCAAACGTACCCAAATTATTGTCTAATGTAACTTTAATTTCAATCCAAACAGCAAAACTAATGTTTTTCCTAGTCGATTTTATGAGATAAATATGCATGTGAATGAAATGAAAACTGTAGTAAATATCAGTTTAGCTAAACAATCTAATTAAAGTCACTAGAGATGAGCGAACTTTTGAAAAGTCAGCGGAACCGGCCGGCCTGCTCCCACCATGCCGGCATTTGAGAAAAAAGGCAAACACTTACCTGCAGGTCCGGAGCGTGGAGGCCGGCGCCGCTCTCAGCTGTCATCTGAGGGCGCGTCATGATGACGCTCCCACCATGCCGGCAAAAATGCCGGCATGGTGGGAGCGGGCCGGCCGGCTTTACCGGCCCGCCGGCCGGCTCCGCTGTCTCGCGCTGTAAAATGCATGTTTAAACCCCAGAGCACTGGCGGCGATGGGTTAAAAGTAGTTTTTTAACCCCCAAACAACCATATTTTTGGAAACCAAAAAAAACAAGTTTTTAAAATAATTTTGTAATATGAATACATTAATATCAGACCTGTAATATCAATTCTGTACATTTTTTTTTTTTTTTTAATCTTAAAAAAATTATTTAAAATGGCAGAAGTGGTCACAGACTTTTTCACATTTAAAAAAAAATAAATAAATAATAACAATTATGAATATTTAAAGATTGTTCCATTGAAATGCATTGGAGAGCGCCAGGTAGCGAGAGGTCATACCTGTCGCTGTTCAAGGTCGGACGCTGGCGCTGTGGGCTGAGGTTGGAATAATGATGAATGAGTGGCTATCTGGCGCTATCTCAGTCGCTAAGCAGGATTGCCTTGATAAATGTGTGATTGTGGTGGGGAGCCGGCGTTCTCGTGGCGGGGCTTGTCATTACCAGCCGCTCACCAGTCGCTACCTGTCGCTATCCCTTGTTAAATAGCATCAGTCACTGATAGCTGGCGTGCCCCCCTCCATTCACTGCAATGGATTTCCAGCTATCAGTGACTGATGATGGGGGGCGTCAGAAGACAAAGGAAGAGGCGAACGATCGAGCTGGCTGCGCGGGCCATGGATCCAACTATCAGGTAAGATCTGCAGAGTTGGGCTATAAATGACAATCTACATGGGACAAATGGTGAATATAGCGTTTTTTATTTTTGGCTGAAAATGTATCTCCCATTATCTAAAAATGAATTACTCACATTCATTTATTTTTTATTACTAAAAACAGATCTGGATGAAATTGACCCAAATATTGCCCTAGTTCTGTTATAATCAAACAATCTAAACCACCAAAATTCTGGTCCATTTTTTTAAATGTGGTTTATTTATTTAATGAGTTTTTCAATAATACAGCACTTTCAGTTACAGGAAAGATGCCTCATCGCAGGTACAGGTGATTTTGGGGAAAAAAGAAAAGTTAAAAACCTCCTTAAGATGCAGGTTGCAATTTACACCTAAGTGTGCACCCAGAGTTAAAATTACTTCACTAAATAACTGACATGTGGGTGGTTGTACTTGTTTTAGTAATGCAGAGTAGTCATTCTAGCTGCATTATATAAATGTGGCAATACTTTCTGTAAAATGAAATACGTCTTTCAGTAATGTAAAAGCATGACCACTGTATTCCATTCAATAAAGTATTTTTGTTATCAGTTATGGTCTTAATAACCTCTCTTCAGAATAAGGAGCTGTTGGGACAATCTCAGAAAATGTTTCGTAAAGTGACCTCTTCTCTTTTACAATGCCAGCATAGGACCAAAGGTCAATTTTTTAACCCCAGTTTGAATGCAGTAGTCAGACATCTGTGCTTCTTGGCTTTGTGCTATCAATCAGGTTTTTTTATTTAAATACTGATGCTGTGCAGATATCTTAGTCAATTATTTTCTGCGCTCCAGCCTGAGTTTATTAAGCTACTTAACCTTTGTGACTGAGTAATTGGGCATTAGCTTGTTACCATACACTGGCCAAATTTACAGAGATGTCATTTTGACCTTTCGCGCAGCATTCGTGCAACAATGCTGAAAAGCAAATTATGTTAATATTGTTTTTTCACCAAGATCCCACAGTTTTATAGCAGTAATATGATGATGTGGCTTTGCTTAGTTTCAGCGCCACACAGCGACAGTTTTTTGGCCCCAGTGGAAAAAAAAAACACAGCGCAGATATGGCAGCCAGCTAGCATCTTATTTAACACTAGCACTGAAAATGATGCAGCGCTGGATGCTCTGTTTGAAGCAGTGCCAGATGAAACCTGGAATTTAGCTCAGATCCCATAAAGCACAATTGATATTAAAGGCTTCTTTTGCTTGCTTTTGACCAGTGTGCTTTGTGTCTTTTGTGCGGGATCCGTAAGCTTGGACATTCCATCAGTGACTAATGGGTTGCAGGTCCTAATCCTGGGTTTATGAGTGTTATGGCTGGATTTTTGGGCCCCACCGATGATGCCTATTAGAGATGAGCGAACTTTTGAAAAGTTCGATTCGGCCGATTCGCCGAATTTCACAAAGAAATTCGGGTTCGGCCGAATCAAACTTTTACGAAGTTCCCCATCATAAATGCCGGCATGGTGGGAGCGGGCCGGCCGGTTCCGCTGTCAGCGGAACCGGCCGGCCCGCTTCCACCATGCCGGCATTTAAAAAAAAAGCAAACACTTACCTGCAGGTCCGGAGCGTGGAGGCCGGCGCCGCTCTCAGCTGTCATCTGAGGGCGCGTCATCAGAGGGCGCCTCTGATGAGCGGGCCGGCCGGTTCCGCTGACAGCGGAGCCGGCCGACCCGCTCCCACCATGCCGGCAAAAATGCTTTTTTTTTTTTTTTTGTTTTTTAAATGCCGGCATGGTGGGAGCGGGCCGGCCGGCTTTACCGGCCCGCCGGCCGGCTCCGCTCCCACCATGCCGGCATTTTTTTTTTTTTTATTTCAGGAAAAATTTGATCGGCACGAACCACAAAATATTCGGGTTCGTGCCGAATCGAATATTTCCTGAAATTCGGAGCAAATTCCGGTTCGCTCATCTCTAATGCCTATATCCTGAGGAATTCAAGTTTCTATGGCTGTTTTGAGTCTGGCGAGTTGTCTGGAGGATGGCTACTTGGTAAGTCTTAACATTATTAGTCCTTTATTCAAGTATATTTGCCTCATGTCTAAATAGTGGATTTGTCAATGCATCTCCTGTCTCTCCCTTTTTTTTTTTTTTTTTTTTTTTAGGTGAGAATGTTAGTAAGATGTATGTGGCTCATAATATATTTTTCTTATTTTATTGTAGGTGATTCTGGCTACCCCCTGCTACCATGGCTCATGACCCCTATTCAGCAGCCACAAACTCAGCCACATGCTGCCTACAACTGCACACATAGGAAGACCAGGGCTTTTGTGGAGCATGCTCCTCTTTCTTGAGGAGCTCTTGGCTGGACGTTCACTATGGCTAGGACTACCTGTGCTTGCCCTAATAGTTGGCCCCCCACTGCTCTGGAAGGCCAACTACTAAGGCTAAGAGGACTTAGTAGGCTAAGCAGTATGCTTGCCCCTGCTCTGACTCTGCCTAGGTGTTTGCTGGCGGGAGCTTGCAGGTGAGCTGTGGTGCCGTGACCCTTGGTGACCATCTGCTTGGATGCGGCTTTTGTGGCTGCATTTTTTCCTGCCATTATCAATAATCAGACAATGGAAATTGCTGTATTGGAGTGGTGCCAGCTGCACTTTAAAGTGGACCAACACCCAGGATTTTGACTATCCTGGGTCTTGGTCCACTTCGGTGGGGCACCCCCGATCGGGGTGCCCCGCTGTGTGAAACCCCCCGAACCCCAAGAAAAACTCACCTCTCCCCGCTCCCAGCGCCGACGGACAAGCCGCGGACAAGCGGCTCCTCCGCCGCCGCCTCCAGCGCGTCACTCTTGACGCGCGCGTGCCCGCGCCGGCCATTCACAGACGTCCGGCGCGGGCGCGCGCACGAAGATAGGGTAAGGAGTTTGGGGTGTTTGGGGGGGTTTCACCTCCCTCCCCGCGGGACATCCGAGATCGGGATGTCCCGCGGGGAGGGAGGTGATCGGCCCGGGAATCTTATAGATTCCCGGGCCGATCACCCGTGGGTGTTGGTCCACTTTAACAACTTCTGGGGTGTGTTAGATGATACATATAACATCCCCAAAATGGCACCTTTGCTATTTACCTGCGACCAGCAGGATATCATCATGCACGTAAGTACTTGACAATGTCTGCATTTGCACGCGCCTAGGAATGGGTTTAGTTAGGGTTGCAAGTGAATAGCCAGAAAGGCCGATTAAACATAGCTAGTCAGGGGCCCAAGTGTCTAGGAGGGCAGGGTGGAAAGAACGCTGCCATTTTTTATGTACTACAAGCGAAAGCTAGTGTGCACATGGGCACCATGCGGGGACTGTTGGGGCAAGGTGGATCTATTGGTGCCTAGCTGGGTATGGCAGCATGATACCAGGGGGCAGCCCAGGTGGAAATAACAATGGCCACTAAGATCACAAAAACAAGGATACAGAAATACATTAATGCAGAACTATAGCGATGGGGGATGTAAATAACCTGCTAGGCTTTTTTTGTATACAATGTAGTTTATTAACTCTTATGTACGTGTTCTACATTTTAGATGATAATGATGACATACTGGTGTGACTTCCTGCCCAACATATAAGAAAAGAGGTCATTGGCATTTGATGTTGTAGCAATGCTGGAGGAAGAGACCGACACCACCTACACGTTCACACAGATCATGCAGCATTTGTCGGACCTGAAACGGGGGAAGAAGCCCCGGGTGAGGACGTTTTTCAGGATACTATTTCCAAGTAAGAGAAAAGTCTGCTATTCTCTTCCAGTATCAGAATTACGCAGAAGAGTGCAGCCCACCAGGAGGCAATGAGTATGGCCAAGGCTGTAAAGATTTGGACGTGGAGGTGGTGGCAAACAAGTGCCAGTGACCTCGGCCTCCTCTGCAGGTGAGCCCCAAGCTCACTTGGAACAACCTGCAGAGGAGGAGGCCCAGATGTCAGACAGGGAGTCTGAGGATGATGGAGGACAGGAGGACTCAGGTATGAGCATCATATACAAACACACACAGGAAGACACAGACTAAACACACACATACATATGAATACAATACATTGTATTCATTTTTTTCTTTTATTTTACAATACAAACACAACAAGAGACAGCAGTGCCTGCAGGAGCTGAAGCTGCTGTGAATAGGCTGGTGGGAAATATTTAGGAACTGGCAACAGCCATGGGGAGCCACCCATCTTAAGGCACTGGGAGTCTGCCACCTTCTTTTAGCCACCACCACCACCCAACATTGTATTTTTACAAAAACTATATTTTTATATATGTTTTTATTCATTTATTATTATTTTTTAATTTATAATGTTATATTTTAATGAAAAAAAATCATACAACATTTTAATAATTACACATAAAATAATAATCATTATACATAAAAAACACAATTAAGAATTAAATAACATTGTGGTGTCTTTAATTTTAAATAATTAACAATCGGAGTAATATTGACATTATATCCATGTGGGCATCCCAACTATCTACAACTATCAAGGAGAATGAGCTTCCCTTGAAAGAAGAAAGTGCTTAAGATATGCAATAGGAAGAAGTAAAGAAGAGTGCATGTCAAAGTGGAAAGTGGTTAAGGTAAGCATTAGGAAGAAGAAAAGAAGACACCAAAGTGGAAAGTTGTAAAGTAAGCATTAGGAAGAAGTAAAGAAAAATGCATGTCAAGCATGAAAGTGGTTAAGGTAAGCATTAGGAAGAAGAATAGATGAATGCATGCCAATCATGAAAGTGGTTAAGGTAAGCATTAGGAAGTAGAAAAGACAATGCATGCCAAGCATGAAAGTGGTTAAGGTAAGCATTAGGAAGTAGAAAAGAAGAATGCATGCCAAGCATGAAAGTGGTTAAGTTAAGCATTAGGAAGAAGAAAAGAAGAATGCATGCCAGAGTGGAAAGCAGTTAAGGTAAGCATTAGGAAGAAGAACAGAAGAATGCATGCCAAGCATAAAAGTAGCTACGGTAAGCATTAGGAAGAAGAAAATAAGAGGCCAAAGTGGAAAGTGATTAAGGTAAGCATTAGAAAGAAGAAAAGGAGATGCCAAAATGGAAAGCGGTTAAGGTAAGCATTAGGAAGAAGAAAAGAAGATGCCAAAGTGGAAAGTGGCTAAGGTAAGCATTAGGAAGAAGAAAAAGATGAATGCATGGCATGCTAAGTACTTTGGAATAGCAATAAGTAAGTAATGGGATACCAGGGCCGGGGTATTAGAAACAGTTAAGAAAGAGGTTCACATATGCGTACAAGCTAGCAAACAAGCCAGCGTAGGCGTATACATTTAGTAAAAAACAAACTGAATTTAGGGGCTACATTAAGGGTAAAAACATGTATTTTTTAGTACGTCCTCGTTGGACACTGATACATTATGTTGCAAACTATGTGGAAAAACTCTATAAAAACGCTAGAAGACAAGTCTTTTGCTTTTACCTATACGAAAGCATCGTCCGTACTCACATTGTTCTTGACGGCTTATGCAACTATGGAAACAGTATGATGCGCACCAGATGGAGGCTCTGAATCATGCAAATGCATGTATACTTAACAAAAGAAAAGTATAATGTATGCCCTTAGGAGCAAAAATGAAAAATAATATAGAAGGCTCTGAATCAACCCTAATGTGTTAACACAAATTGACACCAACAACTATAATGCAACCTAAAAGCACTGTAAAATTTGTCCCCTTTGTCCCCAGCAGTTTTTTCTTGTAACTGTAATCAAAAAATGCTGATCGGTGCTGAGAAAATACAATGCCAAAGATTTCAAGGAGGAAAAAAAATCATAAATATGCTGGGGAGCGCCAGAATAAAGGCAGTACAAACGAATAAAGGCAGTACTCACTGGCGCTGGGCTAGCCAGCCGTCGGGTCCAACAGAAGCTGACATAGGCCGGCAAATACCTACGTGCAACAATCAAAGCTAATTAGTAGCATTTGGTACAGTGACATGTAGTACACAGCATAGCGCAAGATAAGATGGGAATGCCGGCGCTCCAAAGCTGGCGCTATTGCCACAAAAATGATGCTAATAGACGCACATCATAAATAAGGCCCCAAGAAGCCTAATACGAGTAATAAGTAATATAATGAGCTCTGTCTGTGTAAATATTTGGGGACTTCAAAGAAATTCCTCTTCAACCAAAACCATATCCTGAGGGCGGTGTGCACAGGGAAGGATACTGGCAATCCAAAATTAGTAGAGAAGAATCCCAGCACCACATTTCCCATTGAAATAGCAGCAACATCAGTTCCCAGTGCATATAACAAAGATTGCTAATGCATACTGTGGCGGGTTATGGGGGAGAAGCCCCATGGTTACTAATGCTACTCTCACTGCTTTGTAGTGGAGGGGGGCGGCCCAGACGCTACATCTGGGACAGTGTTCCTGCTGGTCATCACACCCCCCCCCAGCGGGGCAGAGGAAAAAAATCAAAGGACAATGACTCCTAGAAGCTCCTGCACACAGGGGACTGGAGAGCAAGTGGTGCACTCTCCCAGGGACCAGAATGAACAGGCAAAGTGGACCAACCCCTGTCCCAAGGATGGAAAGCCAATCACTCACAGGTCTCAAAGGAAGGTAGTCCCAGATGCTTGCAAGCGTGCCTCTTTCAAATCCACCCCTTAGAGCCAGAGGCCTCCTACAGGGGTAGAGGAGAGTAGACACTCCTCTCCCACACCACCCCCACGTTATGACAATACACTTGGCACCAATGGTGGACTACAGGTCCTTGCTGAACCGGCACCTAGTGTTGAAAAATTGGAAATGCAGGCCGCCTCAGATGGTAGAGCCATTCACCACGTGGGAGCAATGAGAAAGGTAAATATCAATATATATTTATCAATATACAATTACAATAAAAAACACAAAATGGGCTAATAAAAACAGTAAATAATGCAAAAGCAATTACTGGTCATGAATAGGCATATCAACAAATGCATATAAATATAGGTAGGTGCAATGACAAATATACAATAAATATCAAGACAACACCCTACATCTATCCTTTATGTGCATCTTTGAGTAATTTGTTAATAAATACATAAATAAATAACATAAACCAACAAGTTATCACTTACAATAAAATTCTAAATACTGCCCTATTATTCCACTAATGGTTATTCCCATATTTCCCTTCTCCATTTAGACCCAGAACATCTGCCCTAATCTAATGTCAAGCAGCTTCAAATTTATCATAACCGGAGAGGCACAAAGCAAACTGATTACATGTACCTGTTGATATGACTATCCAAATTATTAGATGCACAAATGCAGATCCAACCGGCCATTCAACCCATGTGGCACTGACATGTGGAAATATAAAATCCATTTAGCCTCCACCTACTCCAGCTTTTTTCGGAGGTCTCCCACTCTCGGACCCATGTCCTCTCTCTCAATCAACTGTACCCTGAGGGAATCGACTCTACCCTGATGAATTTTACAGCAATGTTGAGCTAAGTTGGGTTCACAGCCCTAGCATCATAAATGTGCTCCTTAATCCTCTGTTTAGGGTCCTACCTGTGCAACCAATATATTGTACTTGACAGGGCTCACTTGTAACCACATAAACAACAGACCTAGTCCTAAAATTCGCATAAAAATAAATATAATAAAGCCTGTACCTGGTTTCCTCTTTTAATTTAATTGCATCATGGGCCCTGTTGCACACCACAGGGAAAGCAACCTTCAGCCATGAACCAGTACAAGTGACCTCACCATTGAGGGGGATAAGCTACTTGCCAATGTCGGTGCCTTCCTTGCTACCATCTTTAACCCCTCTGACAAAACAGGTTCCAGTTCACAATCTAACTAATCTGCTGAAAGCGCTGCAAATGATCAGTTACAAAAGTCAGTGTGTGAATATTTAGGGCCTGTTTTACAAAGTTTAACATACTGCACCATTTTAAACAGCACAAGGCTCGCCATACTATACATACTAGTGCATAGATTGCTTTTGGTTGCACCACAGTTTTAATTCCCCAGTGTGTTTCAAACAGCCTATACACAGGCTTTGCTAATAAATTACTTACTATTAACACAAATTACTTTTCCTGGCGTATACTATGTATTTATTAGTAGAAAAATAAAAATTTGGATACAAAAGTAATAATTATATGCATGCATGACAAAAGTTAACGGCAATTAGTGATAAATAAATGATTTACAGGGAAATGTTTTTTTTGTGTTTTATTTTCAAATTCATTAAAATTAAATGCACATATTTTTTTGCTCCTCTCGTTTTATCAAAGCCGAAGACAAAAGAAAAAGGAAAACAACACATCAGTGTAATTTGTCCATTATATCCTTCAGGAGCAGTGAGCCCTGCACCAGCAAATTTAGGTGCACTGGCCAGTGCTGTGCTGTTGTATACTGATGATTTAGTAATTGCATGTTTTATAGTGCGCCAACATGCATTGATGTAAAAACATATGTGATAAATGCTGTTAGAACGTATGCCACTGTGCACCAATGTGGCACACACAAGCACAGTCTTCCATAGTGTTTGGTTAATCAGTCCATTACTTTACTTATTTTCATATTTATATAGAGCAGACGTATGAAAAGATTTTAAAATATAGTAAGTAGAGATGAGCGAGTAGTATTCGACCGAGCCGGTATTCGATCGAATACTACGCTGTTCGTCATACTCGATTTCGATCGAGTACAGCGGCGATGGCGCACTCACAATTCGTTTCCCCTCCCACCTTCCCTGGCGCGTTTTTTACACCAATCACCATGCAGGGGGGGTGGGACAGGTCCTGGGAGGACGCTGGCATCGCGAGAACGGCGTCTACACGCATTGGCTGGAAAAACCATGTGACCTCGAATATACAAAACTCAGCACTTCCTCTTCGTCAGCATTAGCAGCTTGAACAGCAGGGAAAGACAGGCTGTAGCTGGCAGGGCCCCAGAAGCTCGGAATCTCGCATTTACCACCATCTATACCAGCTACCAGAAGACAAGAGAGTCATTAAGAGCCCTTATTAGGGCTACTATGCTGAACGGTATATGGCTCATATGTAGGCAGGCAGGGCCCCAGAAGCTCAGAATCTCGCATTTACCACCATATATACCAGCTACCAGAAGACAAGAAAGTCATTAAGAGCCCTTATTAGGGCTACTACGCTGAACAGTATATAGCTCATATGTAGGCAGGCAGGGCCCCAGAAGCTCAGAATCTCGCATTTACCACCATATATACCAGCTACCAGAAGACAAGAGAGTCATTAAGAGCCCTTATTAGGGCTACTACGCTGAACAGTATATAGCTCATATGTAGGCAGGCAGGGCCCTAGAAGCTCAGAATCTCGCATTTACCACCATATATACCAGCTACCAGAAGACAAGAGAGTCCTTAATCCCTTATTAGTGCTGCTATGTTGAATAGTATATAGCTCATATCCTATGTAGGCAGGCAGGGCCCCAGAAGCTCAGAATCTCGCATTTACCACCATATATACCAGCTACCAGAAGACAAGAGAGTCATTAAGAGCCCTTATTAGGGCTACTACGCTGAACAGTATATAGCTCATATGTAGGCAGGCAGGGCCCCAGAAGCTCAGAATCTCGCATTTACCACCATATATACCAGCTACCAGAAGACAAGAGAGTCCTTAATCCCTTATTAGTGCTGCTATGTTGAACAGTATATAGCTCATATCCTATGTAGGCAGGCAGGGCCCCAGAAGCTCAGAATCTCGCATTTACCACCATATATACCAGCTACCAGAAGACAAGAGAGTCATTAAGAGCCCTTATTAGGGCTACTACGCTGAACAGTATATAGCTCATATGTAGGCAGGCAGGGCCCCAGAAGCTCAGAATATCGCTTTTACCACCATATATACCAGCTACCAGAAGACAAGAGAGTCATTAAGAGCCCTTATTAGGGCTACTACGCTGAACAGTATATAGCTCATATGTAGGCAGGCAGGGCCCCAGAAGCTCAGAATCTCGCATTTACCACCATATATACCAGCTACCAGAAGACAAGAGAGTCCTTAATCCCTTATTAGTGCTGCTATGCTGAACAGTGTATAGCTCATATCCTATGTAGGCAGGCAGGGCCCCAGAAGCTCAGAATCTCGCATTTACCACCATATATACCAGCTACCAGAAAACAAGAGAGTCCTTAATCCCTTATTAGTGCTGCTATGTTGAACAGTATATAGCTCATATCCTATGTAGGCAGGCAGGGCCCCAGAAGCTCAGAATCTCGCATTTACCACCATATATACCAGCTACCAGAAGACAAGAGAGTCCTTAATCCCTTATTAGTGCTGCTATGCTGAACAGTATATAGCTCATATCCTATGTAGGCAGGCAGGGCCCCAGAAGCTCAGAATCTCGCATTTACCACCATATATACCAGCTACCAGAAGACAAGAGAGTCCTTAATCCCTTATTAGTGCTGCTATGTTGAACAGTATATAGCTCATATCCTATGTAGGCAGGCAGGGCCCCAGAAGCTCAGAATCTCGCATTTACCACCATATATACCAGCTACCAGAAGACAAGAGAGTCCTTAATCCCTTATTAGTGCTGCTATGTTGAACAGTATATAGCTCATATCCTATGTAGGCAGGCAGGGCCCCAGAAGCTCAGAATCTCGCATTTACCACCATATATACCAGCTACCAGAAGACAAGAGAGTCATTAAGAGCCCTTATTAGGGCTACTACGCTGAACAGTATATAGCTCATATGTAGGCAGGCAGGGCCCCAGAAGCTCAGAATATCGCATTTACCACCATATATACCAGCTACCAGAAGACAAGAGAGTCATTAAGAGCCCTTATTAGGGCTACTACGCTGAACAGTATATAGCTCATATGTAGGCAGGCAGGGCCCCAGAAGCTCAGAATCTCGCATTTACCACCATATATACCAGCTACCAGAAGACAAGAGAGTCCTTAATCCCTTATTAGTGCTGCTATGCTGAACAGTATATAGCTCATATCCTATGTAGGCAGGCAGGGCCCCAGAAGCTCAGAATCTCGCATTTACCACCATATATACCAGCTACCAGAAGACAAGAGAGTCCTTAATCCCTTATTAGTGCTGCTATGTTGAACAGTATATAGCTCATATCCTATGTAGGCAGGCAGGGCCCCAGAAGCTCAGAATCTCGCATTTACCACCATATATACCAGCTACCAGAAGACAAGAGAGTCATTAAGAGCCCTTATTAGGGCTACTACGCTGAACAGTATATAGCTCATATGTAGGCAGGCAGGGCCCCAGAAGCTCAGAATATCGCTTTTACCACCATATATACCAGCTACCAGAAGACAAGAGAGTCATTAAGAGCCCTTATTAGGGCTACTACGCTGAACAGTATATAGCTCATATGTAGGCAGGCAGGGCCCCAGAAGCTCAGAATCTCGCATTTACCACCATATATACCAGCCATGCTGGGCTGCTTTTCCCGGGACATACGTGTTGTCCGGATATTGGAGAACAAACTATACTGGGTCTTCGCACTCCTGGACCCCCGGTATAAAGATAACTTCTCCTCTTTTATTCCGGTGGAGGAGAGGACGAATCGATTACTGGAATACCAGAGGGAACTCTTGCAGAACATGATGCAGATTTTCCCACCCAGCATCGCTGGCGGCAGAGAGGAGAGTGTCTCCCAGAGTCTGACAACATCGATCAGGCCCACAGCCACCAGGGGAACACTCTCCAAGGTGTGGGACACGTTCATGTCACCCCCTCGTGCAACTTCCATCACTGCGGGGCCCGCTATCAGCAGGAGGGACAAGTATCAGCGGATGTTGCGGGACTACCTGGCAGACCACACCCCTGTCCTCCCCGATCCCTCGGCGACCTACACTTACTGGGTCTCCAAGTTGGACACGTGGCTGGAACTGTCCCTGTACGCCTTGGAGGTGCTTGCCTGCCCTGCCGCCAGCGTGCTATCAGAAAGGGTGTTCAGCGCAACCGGGGGCATTATAACCGATAAGCGCAGCCGCCTGTCAACCGACAGTGCCGACAGGCTGACGCTAATCAAAATGAACAGCAAGTGGATTGACCCGGACTTTGCTTGTACAACAGTGGAAAGCAGCCAAGAGTGAAGTGCCATCTGTATGAAGTGCCATTTCCTCCTCCTCCTCCTCCTCCTCCTCCTCCTTAACCGCCGTAGAATTGCTGTATTAATAAAAAAAAATTATGGCTCACCTCTTGGGCTTAATACAATCAATTTTTAAGAGGTCTCATCTCTTGGGCCTCCACACAATTTTTAAAAGGTCTCAGCTCTTGGGCCTCCACACAATTTTTAAGAGGTCTCAGCTCTTGGGCCTCCACACAATTTTTAAAAGGTCTCAGCTCTTGGGCCTACACACAATTTTTAAAAGGTCTCAGCTCTTGGGCCTCCACACAATTTTTAAGAGGTCTCAGCTCTTGGGCCTCCATACAATTTTTAAAAGGTCTCAGCTCTTGGGCCTCCACACAATTTTTAAAAGGTCTCAGCTCTTGGGCCTCCACACAATTTTTAAAAGGTCTCAGCTCTTGGGCCTCCACACAATTTTTAAAAGGTCTCAGCTCTTGGGCCTCCACACAATTTTTAAGAGGTCTCAGCTCTTGGGCCTCCACACAATTTTTAAAAGGTCTCAGCTCTTGGGACTCCACACAATTTTTAAAAGGTCTCAGCTCTTGGGCCTCCACACAATTTTTAAAAGGTCTCAGCTCTTGGGCCTCCACACAATTTTTAAAAGGTCTCAGCTCTTGGGCCTCCACACAATTTTTAAAAGGTCTCAGCTCTTGGGACTCCACACAATTTTTAAAAGGTCTCAGCTCTTGGGCCTCCACACAATTTTTAAAAGGTCTCAGCTCTTGGGCCTCCACACAATTTTTAAAAGGTCTCAGCTCTTGGGCCTCCACACAATTTTTAAAAGGTCTCAGCTCTTGGGCCTCCACACAATTTTTAAAAGGTCTCAGCTCTTGGGCCTCCACACAATTTTAAAGAGGTCTCAGCTCTTGGGACTCCACACAATTTTTAAAAGGTCTCAGCTCTTGGGCCTCCACACAATTTTTAAAAGGTCTCAGCTCTTGGGCCTCCACACAATTTTTAAGAGGTCTCAGCTCTTGGGACTCCACACAATTTTTAAAAGGTCTCATCTCTTGGGCCTCCACACAATTTTTAAAAGGTCTCAGCTCTTGGGCCTCCACACAATTTTTAAGAGGTCTCAGCTCTTGGGCCTCCACACAATTTTTAAAAGGTCTCAGCTCTTGGGCCTCCACACAATTTTTAAAAGGTCTCAGCTCTTGGGCCTCCACACAATTTTTAAAAGGTCTCAGCTCTTGGGCCTCCACACAATTTTTAAAAGGTCTCAGCTCTTGGGCCTCCACACAATTTTTAAAAGGTCTCAGCTCTTGGGCCTCCACACAATTTTTAAAAGGTCTCAGCTCTTGGGCCTCCACACAATTTTTAAAAGGTCTCAGCTCTTGGGCCTCCACACAATTTTTAAAAGGTCTCAGCTCTTGGGCCTCCACACAATTTTTAAAAGGTCTCAGCTCTTGGGCCTCCACACAATTTTTAAGAGGTCTCAGCTCTTGGGACTCCACACAATTTTTAAAAGGTCTCAGCTCTTGGGCCTCCACACAATTTTTAAAAGGTCTCAGCTCTTGGGCCTCCACACAATTTTTAAAAGGTCTCAGCTCTTGGGCCTCCACACAATTTTTAAGAGGTCTCAGCTCTAAGCTTCCCTTACTGCTGGGGTGACACACTGTAACAAACCTCCTCCTTTAAGCTTCCCCGACTGCTGGGGTGACACACTGTAACAAACCTCCTCCTGTAAGCTTCCCTTACTTCTGGGGTGACACACTGTAACAAACCTCCTCCTTTAAGCTTCCCTGACTGCTGGGGTGACACACTGTAACAAACCTCCTCCTGTAAGCTTCCCTGACTGCTGGGGTGACACACTGTAACAAACCTCCTCCTGTAAGCTTCCCTTACTGCTGGGGTAACACACTGTAACAAACCTCCTCCTTTAAGCTTCCCTTACTGCTGGGGTGACACAATGACACAAGAGGACATGTCTGACCACATCTCACACACACACACACACACACACACACACACACACACACACAATGACAATTAGGGGTGGGGTCTATTTATTTTCCCCCTTGCCTATGTCATCTGTGGTTGGCATTAGGCAACGTGATTTTAAGGGGTGCAGAATTTTGTTCTTTTTTGTACAGTTTGGCTTGGGGTCCATGGCAATGTAGAGGAAAGAAGGTTTCCTTGTCTTGTCTCACTTTACGTAGAAGTTATATTGTGTTTGGAGTGTATTGTTGAGTGGCTGTGATAGTGGCGTAATAGTGCGACTTGGGCGCGTTATATGCACCCAGACATGCTTCCCCTGCTGTCCCAGTTGCATTCCAGCAGTGTTGGCATCATTTTCTGATGTTTCAGGGTGGACTTGGTGACCTCCAAGTGGTCGAATTGAGATTTCCAAGTGGCGAGCATTTTTTTCCCATAGACTATAATGGGATTCGATATTCGGTCGAGTAGTCGAGTAACGCGGTCTATTCGAAACGAAATTCGAAATTTCGAATATTTCACTACTCGCTCATCTCTAATAGTAAGGGCTGATATTTTACTTTACTTGCCCAATATGAACCAACTGTTTGTTACAGTGATATAGATTCCTGTTGATATCAGCCATCCTAAAAGGACAATTGTTATTCCTGGTCATTTCTATTAACCTCAGTACAAGCAAATATACAAAGGACCCTGCTATAGTATTTGCTTTAAAGTGGACAAAATCCCAGGATTTTCACAATCCCAGGTTCCCGGCCTTCCCCCTGGGGCACCCCTGCTTTGGGTGCCCTGCTGTGTGAAGCCCACCAGCTTGCTGAGCTAATTCACCTCTCCTAGAGCCCATGGCATAGGCTAGCTGCACTTACAAGTGGCTTGCAGCATCAATTTCTCCATTCGGCTGTGCACAGCCATTCAGTTGCAGCTGGAGGGGCTGCACACAGCCAAGAAGGGAGGCGAGTGATGCCGGTGTCAGCTTCGCATGCACTTTGGGCATGGGGGGAAAGGTAAGAATATAGGGTGCCTTGAGGTGTTTCACACAGTGGAGCATCCTAGTTTGGGATGCCCCAGGGGAGGAAGTAAACCTACCCTGAAGTCTCAGACTCCAGTGTAGGTTTTTGTTCACTTTAAGAGCAAAATCTATATATCGAATAGAAAAGCTTTGATTGTGATTTAATCATTTGTTGTGTGGAGTCTTTCAGCTAAAAGGTCCATACCTTTTAGGTATAGGTTAAATGTGGTCAGAGCAAGACTTTGGAGAGTACACATAACATTTTGCATAATGAGTAAAAGCATCAACATCATAAGAATTGGAATAGCAATACGTTTTTATTCCAGCACAGGCTTGCTCAAGGAAAAGACCATTAGAGGTGAGCAGATCTCCAATGTAAAAACAAATAGTAAATTCTAAACCTGAGAATGAAAAAGGTTTGGGTTTTTTTATGTGAGGTGTATAGTTAATCTATTCTCTTGCTATCTAACATATTTATTTGGATTTTTATTATTACATCGTGATAGCTCTCCTTTATAAGGAAGAGAGAAAGTCTCACTGTGTCAGTGTTGTCGGCAGAGGTGCAGCCTTTATGTAAGACAATCAACACCAGAAACTGCATTTACTTCTATAAAATAGTTAATTTTAAATACATGAAATGTAATGTGATGGTTTAAACTAATAAAATGTTTCCATCTTGCAATGTTCAGTGACATTTTCAGATGTATTTCATTTTGGAGTTACATATTTTCTATTATGGCAAATATGTCTGATGGCAATGTACTTTACATTGTTTATGCATCTGTAAATATGAATGGAACAGCAGTGAGTTTGATGTAAAATAAACATGAAGCAACAATGATTATCAAAGTAAAGGATTAGGATCTCATATTGCACAAGCAAACTATATATTTAAAAGATGGCCAATAAGAAGGGTTTTTATGGGGCCACGGTGGTTCTGTGTCATGACCACTAATAAAAAATCACGCAATAATACTTCATTAGTAATACTTTTCTGTGCTATACTATTGATACTGTACATCGTAGTAGTCAAAGCAAAGATAAAAAGGAATCCACCGAAGAATAGGAAATCCAATGTAACTGCGGCTAACACAAGAATAAGTAAATAAAATCGGTGGGCTGATTTACTTTTTCAGGAGAATATTGCTGCACATGGTAATGATGGACCTTGCCAAGTGGAGGTAGAATATTATCAAGGACATTGATGCAAACTGGTCAGCTCAAACTATTAGGTCCTGAGATACCATCTAGCCATGCTTAGGTTGAATCCCTAGATTATCATGGAGAGCTAGAAAAGGCTAATAAAAGACTCAATCACCTGTTCAATTCCTAACATCCATTAAAGTTTGCATATACTGTATTCCCAAGTAGATCACACCATCATTCATTAATGCTTACAACACTGTTACATCTGGAAAGCAAGAAAGAAAATTACTACAGATCAGCATTTAATACTATAATCCTCTCTAAAACTTTATTATGATTACCTATCCATGGGCCAGTGAATAGACAGATCACAGGTAGTACTGTACATACATCTCTTTTACATCCTCAGCCCTCCAGAGTTGTCATCGAAACCACCTTTTGTCCTTATTGTACCCACATGGACACTATTCTCAAGGTTGCTGACATTTCTGATCTCGAATAATAATGAAGTTTGAAGCTTGGATTTTTTGTGCCAGTACATCCTTCACCATTATCAACAATAGTGAAAAAAAGGAGTTGATCAACAAAAAGCAGGAGAGGATAAATCATACCCTCATGATCAGTGATGCCCCAGTAGAGTGAGTAAACAGTCCAATACCTTGTCATCCTTAACAAGCAAGATATATTCATGTCCGGCGAGATCTGCTGGACTTTGAATACATTTTTTGAAATCAGCGGGGACCAGCACTTAGGGGATGTCTGTGGCGATCGGAAGGCAGGAACAGTGCAGCAGAAAGCACTGCTATAACTTACTTTTGCCCTGCAATCCTGGTCCCTCCAGGGAGTTGCATCGTCCGCATGCAGAGAAGAACCTTTAAAAGTGCATACTAAAACTTAGGCCCTTATTCATCAAGCGATAGCGCCAGGTAGTGTCTGACGAGCGCCAGGTAGCGGCAGCTAACGGCGACTACCGACTCAAGTACGCCCGGCGGCGGTCACAATGACGCATTTATCAAGCTAAATGAGGCTAGCGCCGGCGAGAGCGACGGCTAGCGCGGCATTCATCATGAAGCCGGCTGGCCCGAACAGCGCCGCTGCAAATTCCTTCACAGTGACACGTATTACCTGGCGCTACCTGCCGCTCTCCCATACATTTCAATGGCAGACGCTGCAATGATTGTTTTTATTGGTTTTGGGGTTTTTTTCTTTGGTACAAAATTCAACACATGTTTATATTGATATGTTTTATGAATCTTGCTGGTTATTTATATGTATTAGATTTTTTTTTTATTTTTCACAATGTAATGTTGTGAGTGACATGGGAATTGCATCTCCTCCACCCAAACTCATTGGCCTCAAAATCGCTGGTTTCCCACAAAAACGGGGCTTGTAAAGCTATTTTGTAGCCTGTCAGGTTGGGCGGTCACGTTCGCTCTTAGAAATTGTCAGCGCCCAAGCTATTCGGCAGCCCTGTCCTTGATGAATCTGTGTTGGTCAGTGTTTGTGCAGTCGCTGTTTGAATTCGCTATGTGGCGGCGCGAGCGTCGCTGTGCCTCGCTGCGCTGCGTTGTGCGGCGCTGTGCTGTTCATACATGTGCCCTTCTGCCATTTGCAAGGAATTCACTTCCCGCGACCCCAGTCGTTGTTAATGAATACACTGTAGTTGTGAGCGTGCCTGGCCACATATTGCAGGATTAACATTCAGTCGTACCAGCTCATAACAACCCGTTATGCATTCTCATGTGTGCCACATTTTCAGGTAGTTGTCTAGTTAGATTGTGTGATGACTTTGTGAAGCAATAAGATCTGTATATTTAAGCACAACGGTGTATGCTTTAGAAGGACCTATGCATTACAGTATGTAGAATCCCCTGCTAAATCAAGCTAATAATTCGTTGCGCCTTTGGCCCTAGCTTGTTTTGCAGCGTCATTTTAATGTTTTTCCGCCACTTAGCTTGCACATAGCTGATATTAGCTTGTCCCTGCTGCGCGCATGTTTGTTTTTGAATTTTGAAGCACAGTTGCTTGCGTCATATCCGGTTCCGGGATCCTCCTTTGCGTTTCAACGCCACCTTAAGGTAAAAATGTCTAGCGCTTATGCCAATAGCTTGTTTTGCAGCGTCATTTTAATGTTTTTCCGCCACTTAGCTTGCACATAGCTGATATTAGCTTGTCCCTGCTGCGCGCATGTTTGTTTTTGAATTTTGAAGCACAGTTGCTTGCGTCATATCCGGTTCCGGGATCCTCCTTTGCGTTTCCACGCCACCTTAAGGTAAAAATGTCTAGCGCTTATGCCAATAGCTTGTTTTGCAGCGTCATTTTAATGTTTTTCCGCCACTTAGCTTGCACATAGCTGATATTAGCTTGTCCCTGCTGCGCGCATGTTTGTGTTTGAATTTTGAAGCACAGTTGCTAGCGTCATATCCGGTTCCGGGATCCTCCTTTGCGTTTCAACGCCACCTTAAGGTAAAACTGTCTTGCGCTTATGCCACTAGCTTGTTTTCAAGCGTCATTTTAGTTTTTCCGCCACTTAGCTTGCACATAGCTGAGAATAGCTTGTTGCTGGGGCGCGGTGCGTATTTTTGTTAGGTTTTTTTTTTTTTTGTCTAATGTCGCTAGCGTCATTTCCGGTTCCTGTTTCCTCCTTAGCGTTTCCAATATGGCTCCAAAACGCCGAGTAATGCGCCTCCCCAGCTCCTCCTCAGATTCCGGACCCACCACCCCTCCCCCACATCCCCCACCTACCTCACCTTCCCCAAATACCACCCCTCCCACCCATTCCCCTCCTGGGCCCAGGAAACAAAGGCGCACCCGGGTGGATAGCCGTGTAAATGGCCAGGTTGTGAAAGTGAGTATTTTAGTTATGTATTTTTAGCTTAAAAATTTATAAACACACAGGGGGGATAGGGGCAGAATTTGTATTGTTTTTAGGCCAAAATTTAACACTCCACATGGGGCATCCCCATTGTGGATGTCCTGCTTGGATGGCCCCCCCCCCCCTGGAGGGCCCTAAAAATTACCTCTGCCCCGTCCCATATGTGCATGCGTGAGTTGCGGATGCCTATTGCGCTTACCTCTAGCAGGGTGTACCCCTGCGCCATACATATTTTCATTTTGTGTGCAGGCGCACTCCCTGTTAGAGTCAAACGCCACATGCGTACTTTGCCGTGCAGACACAGCTGAGCTGGTATGCACCTCCCAAGGGCCTTGGATGCGCATACCACACCGGCGTGGAGCGCTGTGTTTGGCTTGCGGAGTGACGTGGGAGTGTCCTCAGCGGTGTATTTGGGGCCTTCCAAGGGGGTTGCAGACAGTGGCCCACCCACAATAGTTGTGGCCCACAAAAGTGCACCCAAACCCAGAATGATGTAAATCCTGGGTGTGGGTCCACTTTGATCTTGTCTCTGTATAACTGTTTATGACATTGTTCTGAGGTCATGTATTTAATTTTTTTTTTTTTTTTTTTCTTTTCCTAGGACTTCTGCCTGGCCGAATACGACTATGCCCGAGGAGCTAAAAAACGCCTTGCCATGGAGGTGAAGGCCACTGTGTCCCGGCGCTTCCAGACCGACCTGACCATCCGGGCCATCCAGCAAAAATGGTCTGATTTCAAGCGCCGGGACCCAGAAGGCGTGTACCGCCTATATGATGCCTACGCATCAGGTAAGTTAAAGCTTATGTTCTTTTTTGCCTTTGTGCAGAATCATCTGCTAAGCTGTGTCCTTTTTTGCTCTTTATATTAATTATTTGCTTTCACCCCCTCCACACAGATAAGCGTCCTCCCCTGGGGAAACGTGGGAAGGGATTCCTCCCCCGAACCAGGCAGGCGGACTCGGGGGAGTCATCGGGGGAGGGTCCCTCCCGCGGGTCCTATTTAGAGGACCCAGGGGAGGAAGGGGATGACGCCCCAGAGGAGTGTGCTGCTGGGGGGCAGGCTGGATCAAGCCTCAGCTCCTCACACTCTGAGTCTGAGGACTCTCACCAGGCAAGGGGCCACTCTCAAGCAGGGAGTGAGAGGGAGGAGGGTGGCCCTTTGCCTGGTGGATCTTCTGAGCAGAGTGTGAGGAGCCGAGGCTCCCCGCCTCCTCCTCAGAGCCCTCCCTGGGCTTCAAGTGGCGCTTCATCCCCTGGTGAGTTTACATGTTTTAATTGTTAGTCTGTGACAGGTTTCATCTGACCATTTGTGCTTAGCCCTTGCAATTCCTCTGTAATTTGCAGGGCATCATATAGGCGGCACCTCCATGGAATTTTGGCGTCAAATCCTCCTCGGGCATAGTCGTGGTAAGTGTATGTTTTTAGCCAGCTCATTTTGGAATTTATGTCATTCCTTAAAGTGGACCCACAAACATTGATGATATTGCTTGGATTCTGGCGCCTTCCCTGCCCAATCACATCCCTCACCCAGGGCCACCCCCCAACCAAACACCACAAACTACTTCCCTCTTTGGGGGTGGCAGAAGCCATTGTCCCTGCCTCCTGTGTGGCACTCGAGATGTGTGTGCGCCTGCGCTCTGTTTCATACTGGCATGCGCGTGCGCACACACTGGAGGAGTGATGTGCGGAAGGCAGGGGCGGTGGCGGACTAAAATTGTGTTGCTCTGCCAAAGTAGACTAAAACACTGAATATTCACAATCCTGGGTCTTGGACCACTTTTAACAGACACGTTTCCTGGTCCATTGTCTCAGCTGGTTTGCTAATGTACATTAACATCACAAACCACACTACAGTGCTAGCCAACTGGCAACCACCCCTATGTTTCTGGCCACACCATGATGTGTGCTAGCAATAGTTAATTTACGTGAAGTAGTTAGGGCAAACACATGTTGCACACTGGTAACATTAGCCATTAAATTGGTAATGAGTCATTTACATTGCAATGTAAAGGTTAGTGCCAGATTTTCATAATGGATACATGTGGCAACCATAAACACTTCACATTAACTAATGGACCAGGAATATAGCAAATATCGTTTAACATGTATGTAAACAAGTTTTTTTTTTTGGAGGTAAGACTCAATAACCAGATTGATGTCAAAACTTCGGGTGTCATAGCTCCACTAAATGTTGTTTTGTATTTTGTTTTTTTATGGACAGATGTCGCTACGCAGACGGAGGCAGAATTCCTCCTCCCCACACCAGCTCCAGGGACGGCCAGCAGCATGGGCCACCGCCACAGCTGCGATGGTGAGTACATCCAAATTCATATGGGTAAATACTTTTGAAACATTTCTCTTCTAGTTACATTTGTAGAAATTTTTAATTTACCAATGTGTGAATTTCACACACATCTAGGTTAAATGTGTTTGGACAATAATCCAACATGCCAGTCACCATCCTTGATAGTTGCCTCACATTCTTGTTACGGACACATACGGACTATTTGTGGCGTATAGACAACCAAATGGGGCTGATTAGGTGTTTACCCATAACATTATAGGGCAAACTTCCATCATCCTTAGGCACTGATGTTTGGCTGGGACTAAAGACATAAATGTCCTTACTTGGCCATAAACATTATTACATTTGCAAGAGTTAACCTGGCCCAACACCAAGGGTGTTTAATGTGCATTAAACATTTAATTTGCCAACAACTAACAACTAACACCCCGCGGAACATACAATAAGTGCAGGTACCACGGGTCCAACCCACCAAGCAAACCCCTAATTATCGGAACTTATCTTCCGCTGGCTCCCGCGCACCACTCCAGACGTGCATTTTTCCCCCCTGGGCCTCTGTGAATGGCCGCCGGGTCCCCATGAGCAGCCAGAGAGTGACATGCGTGAAGAGGCGGCGGAAGAGGAGTGTACATTCCTGTTCCCTGCACAGACGTTAGCGTGCGTTTTTTGTGCCAATCACGTTGGAGCATGGAGAGGTGAGTGGCTATGGATTACTGTGTGTATACACACATCAGGGAAAAAACAGATCTGTGAGCAACAACAAAGTGGCCCAAAACCCATGATAAACTATATTGTGGGTGTTGGTCCACTTTAAGAGTAAAGGTATGTGGTCCTAACATGTTTTCAAGCCAATATTAAAACTTTTATTTAAAATGTTAGGGGCACATTGTTCACCAATGTTAATGTGAGTGTTAGCAAGTTAGAAACACTGACATTACATTGCTACATCTGTGTATGTTGAGTTCCCAATCAAATTCTAATATATTATTTTTAATCACATCTCTACAGCTTGTATACGCCAGCATCGCAGACTGTGGCGGGCCTTCCGACAGATGAAAGGGATGCTGCTGGCCATGAAGAGGCGTCGGAGACGTTAGGGTGGGGGGGATGGCTGCCATGTCAAATTTTAGTGGCTTTGTTGGCCTATGTTGGCCGTGTTGGGCCAATTTGTTTGAATACAATTTTTTTTACGAATAACTGTGTTGTTCCTTGACCAGCATAGGTTTAGATTTACAAAAACCATTATGTCTAAAATTAGGCAGCCATTTGGAGCCAGTACATGTTTACACCATAGTAAGCAATGTTAACTAATGTGGCACATAAATGGTGGCATAATATTAGAGATGATTGAGCAAATCATCCATGACTGTGTATTTCGCTTTCACATGTATGGATAAACACAATTTAGAGGTGGTTTTCAAAAATATATTTACATAAATCATAAGAAAAAGGTTTACAAATTAATATTCTTGGCTGGGTGGCCGGGGAGGTTGGGAGTCATTGCTAGGGGCGGTGTTGGGGGACAACAGTGCAGTAAAAAATATAGACTGCTGTTGTATGAGCTGTTGTAGCAACAACAAAGTTTGGTCCTGCCGCTGTATTGCTTCTGCCTGGCGCTGTATTGCTTCTTCCTGGCGCTGTACAGATTGCTCGATAACATTTGCCAGGCGACCAAGGTCCTGGTTCTGTATTAGGTTTTGCCGTAACTGGTCCACCTGGCGCTGCAGGGCCTCATTTTGTTGCTGACACATCAGCACCTGATTTTCCAACGCCGCAATGCGCTCATTAGTTCCATCACGCGGCTGTTGGCGACTGTAGTCCTCCAGCATCCGGACCCCTAGTTGGTAGAAATCGGCACTGGTTGGTGCCACACCTCCTCTTGCTGTGGTTGGAGGCTAAACAAATAGTAAACCACATTTTAGTCAAACAGAACCAATGCAGTTATGCCCCTCCAAAAAGTTACCATAAACACTCACTATACAACTTACCCTTGTCTGAGCCTCTGAAGCTTGGCCACATGGGACTTGGGAAGAGGTCCCAGCTTGGGGTTCTGGTTCCGCCTCCTGCCAAAACAACAATGAAAGGAAATGTTACATGTTGCTTCTTCCACTACCCACGAATATGCCAATGGGTTTCGAGGTCGTCTACATCAGCCATGTTACCTGCGTGTCCTCCGGCACAGGTAGGCTCGAGGTATCGCTGCCAGAGAGTCGCAATTCAACATCCGAGATGTCGGGCAAGTTGGCATATGCTAAACAGGAAAATCAGGTTAGTAGGTCTGTGGGCCAAACTCTAATGTAACCTGGTTAGGCTATCGAGGCCATACCTCTAAAAAGTTAAAAAATACACACTAGACCAAAGGTCTCTGTTAAACTCAGATTGTTAACATGTATGTTACAGGACTAAGACGCACTAATTTCTGCAAATCTCATCATAAACATTGCTTAAATTAAACATACCCCCAATATCCCAGATGTCTGGAGTGGGGTCCTCACTCGAGCTTGGACCTTGAAAATACATGTGGACACACAAGTTGCCAGAAGCAAGTGGCACAACATTAGAGCCAAAATACAGACTAGAGCAAGGCCAAACCACTTACCCTCATCTCTGGCAGCTGGAACTTGAGGGGCCCTTTCTGGACAGCCACTTCCGATATTCGGGTCAACTAAAAAAAAAAAAAAATGTCTCTAAATAATCAGCAAACTACTACAGGGAATGTTTGGCTAAAAATATGTCCGCAAATATACATTGCTATCACTCAAATAACTAATAGACTGACCCTGGGGAGGCAACCAGCACTCCCAAGAGGCATCTTCAAGTTTACCAAGCAAACATGTAGCTTAGTAGACTAACCAAATTGAACCAGTGTAACCTAAACAGCATAAAGGATACATTATGTATTGCTCTACACACCAACAGGGTCCTGTTGACCGGCAACATCGGAAGTGGGGTCCAAAGATGAACCAGTCACTTGGCCTACCAAGAAAAAAGACGAATGAGACACATGCACTTGAGTCAAAGGGGATCAAGCAAGGTGAACACATGCACTTACCGACATCCAAAGAGTAGGTGGGATCCGGAGGAGATGCTGGGGCCAAGGGCATGGGAGCTAGGCCAAAATAAAACCAACATTGAGCCATAGCTAATGTGCGTTGCAAAATACAACATGCATTAAGGTGTGTGAGCAGCTCTTTCAATAATATTGACTAATCAAGCCAAGTGTGGCTCGCACATTGATATGCCGATATATGGCTACACATCTCTGGCGTCCTACATATCTACACATGTTAGGGCCTTGTTAGTTACTTGCTGTGAGTGTTACAGTGGGCGTGCAATTAGGGCGCAGGCACATATTATTAATACTCAACAGGGCAAACCTTGATTGTTTGAGCTGCTCCCACACCCATTTGTTTATAAAAAAACCAGCAACCAAATTATGGGTAAATACCTTCAATGGCAGACTGGGGTAGCCTTGAGGTTGCTGGAAGGGCAGGAGCTTGGGTGTCCTGAGCCACATCCCGGACAGCAGCATGTGCACCTATGCATAAAGCAACAGACAGAAAAGTTACAAATGTTTGAGCTGTAATGTAATACTTCACAGGTCCTACTGTTAGTTGGTCAGAATGTAAAAATGCAAATCACATACATTAACATTATGTTATTGTAAAAGCCAGAAAATATGTACCTTCAGCCCAACCGGTGGTGTCATCCCCAGGATCCACACCCTGCAGCCGAGCCAGTGGGATTTTGGCCTTCAGCATCTCCTCATACGGCCTGTAGGTACTCTTTGGAGCCTGGATGAACCCACTGTCCACATCAAGATCGTGATTCATCTTTTTCATAAGGGCCCCTCGCAAAGTGTAGAAGCGTTTCGTGCAGGATGGGCCACTACGTGGGTGTTGAGCTGTGCTACTAAGCTCCACACCAATGGCATCCCACAGTTTGCTTCTTTCTTGTTTGCCTATGGACTTGCTTTGGGAGCCAAATATCAGCTCCCATTTCGCAAGTGTCAGGCGCACAAGATGATTATTCTCAGCCAAATTAAATTCAGGCTCCCTCTTGGCACCTGGGCGCTTAGCCTGGGGTGCTGCCCCACCTTCAGGCTGTGCCCTTTTCCGTAAGGGAGGTCTGCGCACAGCACCCACCAAACTCCTACTCGGGCCTGCTGTGGCCGGCAGATGTCCTGTATTTGGCTCCATCCTGTAGCTGCACACACACACAAATCAACACCCCACAAGCACGCATGCACACTACAGAATGGCATCGCAATCTCTTAGGCTTGGGCAGGTTTTATGTGCTCTAACAGCCAATCCAAAAGCAGCCCACTTAATTGATTCACACATACAGCCCAGTTCCTTCTAGGCACACCTCCACTGCACTGACAGAAGCATGTGTGTTAGCCAATTAACTCATTACAGACCTCATTAAACAAACAACACACACCCAAATCCAACAATGGACTGATGTATCTCAAACCCTTGTGACATGTGCTTAGCCTAACGGCTATTTAAAAAAACAACAGCTTCCCTTTCATTGGTCCCCACCTGATTTTTGGCCCATGTCCGTTAATGCACGCAAGTTACGGCTCAAGTACGCTAGTAGCGCTACTAGCGTGCGCGTGCGCACTCTGTTTTACGCACACCTGGGTCGGCTAATTGGCGCCCGGAAATAGCAGAGCGACGCAAAAGGCGGCAAAGCGGACCTGTCACTTTAGAAAATGAAGTATAAAAGGAAGGAATGTTCAAGCTTCTGCTATTCTTACACTGTGGCAAAGGCTGTGGTGTGGTGCTGTGCTCGCTTCCCTTAGCTCATTTGAGCCTCTGTCTGGTTTCTGTCCTCACTCTCTGTGGCTTGTTGGGTGATTTCTGACATCAGTGCTGTTTCTTTAGGAGCTTGGTTTGGGTGGCATCTGCAAATATTGTGTAGCATACAGCAAGTGAGGCTTGATTTTGGGGCCTTTTGTGGGCTGTGCAGCAACTCCCCTCTTGGTTGTGCTTAACTTAGAAAGCTGGTTTTCAGCAGGCTGGTGGTTTGGACCACTATAGTTCTGGTTTTGTGGTGAGCTGCATTGTAGCGGGTGTGTGTGTAGTGTGATTGTTTGTGTGTGTGTTGTGTGTTAGTGGTTTTTTTTGTTTATTTTTGTTTTTGTATATATCTTTAGTGTGTGTGATGGATAAGAGGGTGATGTATGGTGTCTGGGTGGATGGATGTATGTGTATGCTGAAAGAGCAGGAGGAAAGGGAGCGGGGTGTTGTGAGGCTTAGGGCACCCCGCTCCTTTGCAATCCGCCTTTCAGTATGGGACTTAAGTGACGAGCAGATCAGGAGCCGCTTCCGTCTGAATCGTGCTGCACTACAGTCCCTATATGATCAGATTAAGACCAAAATCGAGCCATCCACCAAACGCACTCATTCCATTCCAGGCATAGTACGCCTGTGTGCCACTCTTAATGTTTTGGCACGAGGGACCTTCCAGGCAACCTCAGCCCTCCTCAGCGGGATAAGCCAGGCTACTATGAGCCGCATACTAATCCAGGTAGTTCTGGCAATTTGTGATTTAATCCCAATTTACATCAAGTTTCCTGAGGATGAGGAAGAGGTTGCCAAAATAAAACATGCTTTCTATCTGATGGGAGGGATCCCGAATGTGCTAGGGTGCGTTGATGGTACACATATCCCTTTCCGCCCTCCCCGTGCACAGGAGCTGTCCTACAGAAACCGGAAGCAGTTCCATTCGTTTAATATCATGGTGGTCTGTGACCCGGACATGAGGCTGCGGGCGGTGAGATCGGGGTTCCCCGGCTCATGCCACGATTCTTACGTCTTGCAGCGGACAGTCCTGTGCCGGAAGTTTGATAACAACGAAATGCCAGCTGGCTGGCTACTGGGTAATAAATTAACCATGTCTATGTATTTTGCTAATATGTGGCCTAGTAAGCCAATTTTAACCAAACTACCACCAAAAAACATGTACTAGTACTAATTGCTGTCTCTCTCCTTGTGTTTTTTCTACAGCGGACAAGGGATATGGGCAGAGAACGTGGGTCATGACTCCGGTCAGGAACCCACGGACCTCTGCCCATGAACGCTACAATGCAGCGCATCGCAAGACCAGAAGCATTGTGGAAAGAACCATCGGCCTGCTGAAAGCACGCTTTCTCTGTTTGGCACGGCCAGGAGGAGAGATGCTCTACAGCCCACAGAAGGTTTCCAAGATCATCCTTGCCTGCTGTGTGCTACACAACATTTGCATTTGTCACCGAATCCAAGCCCCCGAGGAGACAGCACTGGTGCCAGAAATCCCCAACCTGCCCGCAGATAGAAGTGAGGACACCCAGACTGGCGATGAGCTAAGGGAAAGGCTGATCACTTCTTTTTTTGCGGTAAGCTAACTACCCTTCACTCTAATGCAAGTACTGCACTACTGTTTAAATGTATTTGACCTCCCATCCAAAAGAGCAAAAAAACGCACTAAGGGGGGTGTAAGATGACCCAAACCACTCTAAGGGGGGGTGTAAGATGACCAAAACCACTCTAAGGGGGGTGTAAGATGACCAAAACCACTCTAAGGGGGGTGTAAGATGACCCAAACCACTCTAAGGGGGGGTGTAAGATGACCCAAACCACTCTAAGGGGGGGTGTAAGATGACCCAAACCACTCTAAGGGGGGTGTAAGATGACCCAAACCACTCTAAGGGGGGGTGTAAGATGACCCAAACCACTCTAAGGGGGGTGTAAGATGACCCAAACCACTCTAAGGGGGGGTGTAAGATGACCAAAACCACTCTAAGGGGGGGTGTAAGATGACCCAAACCACTCTAAGGGGGGGTGTAAGATGACCAAAACCACTCTAAGGGGGGTGTAAGATGACCCAAACCACTCTAAGGGGGGGTGTAAGATGACCCAAACCACTCTAAGGGGGGGTGTAAGATGACCAAAACCACTCTAAGGGGGGTGTAAGATGACCCAAACCACTCTAAGGGGGGGTGTAAGATGACCAAAACCACTCTAAGGGGGGTGTAAGATGACCCAAACCACTCTAAGGGGGGTGTAAGATGACCCAAACCACTCTAAGGGGGGGTGTAAGATGACCCAAACCACTCTAAGGGGGGGTGTAAGATGACCAAAACCACTCTAAGGGGGGTGTAAGATGACCCAAACCACTCTAAGGGGGGGTGTAAGATGACCCAAACCACTCTAAGGGGGGGTGTAAGATGACCCAAACCACTCTAAGGGGGGGTGTAAGATGACCCAAACCACTCTAAGGGGGGGGTGTAAGATGACCCAAACCACTCTAAGGGGGGTGTAAGATGACCCAAACCACTCTAAGGGGGGGTGTAAGATGACCCAAACCACTCTAAGGGGGGTGTAAGATGACCCAAACCACTGTAAGGGGGGGTGTAAGATGACCAAAACCACTCTAAGGGGGGGTGTAAGATGACCCAAACCACTCTAAGGGGGGGTGTAAGATGACCAAAACCACTCTAAGGGGGGTGTAAGATGACCCAAACCACTCTAAGGGGGGGTGTAAGATGACCCAAACCACTCTAAGGGGTGTGTAAGATGACCCAAACCACTCTAAGGGGGGGTGTAAGATGACCCAAACTACTCTAAGGGGGGGTGTAAGATGACCCAAACCACTCTAAGGGGGGGTGTAAGATGACCCAAACCACTCTAAGGGGGGTGTAAGATGACCCAAACCACTCTAAGGGGGGGTGTAAGATGACCAAAACCACTCTAAGGGGGGTGTAAGATGACCAAAACCACTCTAAGGGGGGGTGTAAGATGACCCAAACCACTCTAAGGGGGGTGTAAGACGCCAATGTTGGTTATCAAGTTATGCATTTTTTTTTTGGAAACCACAAAACAACTATAAAGATATATACTAACTGCACTTTTCTTATTTTTTCAGGCACAAAGAGATGCACCCTGATCCCTAATTTCCTTTTCAAAAACTTTCCTGGACTTTACTTTGCTTTAGAATTTCTGTTGGACTTTTCATTTTCAATTTCATTTCTGTTTTATTATTAATTTTTTTTTAGAGTAAAAATAAAAAAAGAATTATATATATACATGTGGCTATGTGTTTAATTCTGTTGTAAGTTTCCTTTTCATTCTAATTCCTATTTTAATTTTCCTTTTTTTTCTCTGTTCTGTTTTTATTTTCCTTTTCGATTTTCCTTTTCTTTCTCTGTTCTGTTTTTATTTTCCTTTTCTATTTTCCTTTTCTTTCTCTGTTCTGTTTTTATTTTCCTTTTCTTTCTCTGTTCTGTTTTTATTTTCCTTTTCTTTCTCAGTTCTGTTTTTATTTTCCTTTTCTTTCTCAGTTCTGTTTTTATTTTCCTTTTCTTTCTCTGTTCTGTTTTTATTTTCCTTTTCTTTCTCTGTTCTGTTTTTATTTTCCTTTTCTTTCTCTGTTCTGTTTTTATTTTCCTTTTCTTTCTCTGTTCTGTTTTTATTTTCCTTTTCTTTCTCTGTTCTGTTTTTATTTTCCTTTTCTTTCTCTGTTCTGTTTTTATTTTCCTTTTCTTTCTCTGTTCTGTTTTTATTTTCCTTTTCTTTCTCTGTTCTGTTTTTATTTTCCTTTTCTTTCTCTGTTCTGTTTTTATTTTCCTTTTCTTTCTCTGTTCTGTTTTTATTTTCCTTTTCTTTCTCAGTTCTGTTTTTATTTTCCTTTTCTTTCTCTGTTCTGTTTTTATTTTCCTTTTCTTTCTCAGTTCTGTTTTTATTTTCCTTTTCTTTCTCAGTTCTGTTTTTATTTTCCTTTTCTTTCTCAGTTCTGTTTTTATTTTCCTTTTCTTTCTCAGTTCTGTTTTTATTTTCCTTTTCTTTCTCAGTTCTGTTTTTATTTTCCTTTTCTTTCTCTGTTCTGTTTTTATTTTCCTTTTCTTTCTCTGTTCTGTTTTTATTTTCCTTTTCTTTCTCTGTTCTGTTTTTATTTTCCTTTTCTTTCTCTGTTCTGTTTTTATTTTCCTTTTCTTTCTCTGTTCTGTTTTTATTTTCCTTTTCTTTCTCATTGGTGGTTTAATTGTATTTCCTTTTTATTTAACAAATAAAAAAAAAAAATAATTGTGGCAATGTGTTTAATTATGTTTTATTTTGCATTTATATTCGAATATCTGGTTGAATTTAATTTCCTTTTCAACACAAAATAAAAACTCTTTAAATTTTTAACAAATGTGGCAATGTGTTTTATTCAGAAGGTACTGGATGGCCAGGACACAGCAAAGCTAACAGGCGCTGTGTAGAATAGCGTGGTCACACTGACTGACAGCGCCTACAAAGCTGAGGGCCAACATCATATTCAGCAATGTAGGCGTTGTTCGCAACAACGCCAGGTAGCGACTGAGGAGGCCTGCTATAGCGAATCGCTACCGCCCGCGGCTGACGCTAGCGGCGCTCATAGCGCCATACTTCAGTCGCTCATCTGTCGCTACCTGGCGCTATTGATGAATCGGCCTCGAATCGGCCTCCCCCTTTCTTCTGTGGTATGTGGAGGCTGCAGTGTCAATACTTCTTAATTCTGAATAATTGGATGGCCCAAAGCAGTAAGAGGTCAGGAGGGCAATTCAATAAGCAATTATATGACTGGCTGTGAAAATAAACTTAAAGTGGACCAACACCCAGGGGGGATCGGCCCGGAAATCTATAAGATTCCCGGACCGATCAGATCCCTCCCCGCGGGGCATCCGAAATCGGGATGTCCCGCGGGGAGGAACCCCCCAGGAGGCCCACAAACCTTACCTCAGCCCCGTTCCATCGCGCTTCCCTCTAGCAGGGAGAGCACCCGCGCCGTCCGTTTGTGAATGGCCGGTGCAGGCACGCTCCCTGTTAGAGGGAAGCGCGAGATGCGGCCTCCAGCGCTCAGAGCCAGCTGAGCTGGTATGTGCGTCCAGGCGGCCTTGGATGCGCATACCACAGCGGCTCTGAGCGCTGTGATTGGCTGGCGCGGTCACGTGGGAGCGGGGAGAGGTGAGTTTTTTGGGGCTTTCTGGGGGGTTTCAGACAGTGGGGCACCCCTGATCGGGGTGCCCCACCGAAGTGGACCAAAACCCAGGATAGTTCACATCCTGGGTGTTGGTCCACTTTAAAAGCAAGCAAACTATGTGCAAAATCTTCCTACCTAATACCACATCAGCTGAAACCCATCTGTCAGTTTTTTAAAACTTGTAAAAGTATGGACTTAGGTATGGCCCAAAGTAGTTGAGCTGTATCTTGATGTCGATAGGCCCAAGAAGATCCAGGAATTATCTTATGGAGTGAGCTGTGATCTTCATGGGAGGGTTCTTATAAATTATACTAAAAGCAAGGCCAATTGGTGCCTCCTTGTCTCGGGCTAAACGTTGCACTGTCCTAAGCTTCAATCCATTTACAAAAAGACCCTGTAATTCCTATGCTCTTAGAGCATTGGAGATGCAAAAAATGAAGAGTGAATGTGACAACAGTGAAGTGATGTAAGCATAGAAGATGTGAGGTGAGAGAGGAGGGCGGGGTTTCAGTGCTGCAGCAAGAGGCAGCCAATCAAGATGTCTGGGCAGGGAGTGGGGGTTGGGGGACTGAAATTTGAATGAGGAAGTGATCTCCACGCTAAGGAGACAAACTGAGGAGGAAGCAGAGCACTAGTCACTTAATGAAAGATAAGCTACTGATATATATTTTTTACCTTTCGACATGCCAAACACTTTAAGATGACACAACAACCATCCTAATGACCCTTGATAAACATAATGGGACAATCAGATCTGTCTTTCTGAAATCCTTAGTCCTTTTAAGGTCAAGTTTTATTTAAAAAAATCTCTGCTTAGGATGCGATAGGTCTGTACGAAAAAAAAAAATGATTCCTCATTGATTTGAAAAGAGGAAGCCACCTTATGCAAAAAATTAGGAGGTAGTCTAAACACTACCTTGTCCTTATGAAAGTCCAGAAAAGGGGGCTTGATGGAGATTTTTACCTCCTTGTGAAATACATTTGGACATATCCCCTGGCGATATTTCACTTCTTAGCGTGTAGAACTAGAAATGGATATTTTGGTTTTTCGAATCATCTTGGAACACCGTTTTTTTCCTGTCTCTCTCTCTGTGAGATGGCCAGCGGTCAGTCATTTTCTTGGTGTGGCAATGACATCATTTCCACACACAACAATGGCAATGAGTGGAGGAGGTGGAGCTTTTATAAGGCATTAGAGGGAAGCAGGAGCAGTAAAAATTGTCAAAGGGTACTCTTCGTGGGGGAAGAAAATCAAGGGACACTAGATGTGTAAAAATGTGGGTTTTGGTCTGCCGTATTTCAGATGCATGTTTTTTAATATCTCTTTCCAGATCCTCAAGTCTTACAAAAGCTGCCTTTGTAATCAGAATCAAAAAGCATCTACACTTGACTGCAGCTCCTATTGATGCTTTACCAAGATTTCCAAATGCCTTTCAGAGGGTCTCTAGAGCTCCAGGGTCACCAGTAGGCAGTGAGGAACCCCTTGAAAGAATTGCAATGGCGTAATCCTCTACATTTGTGCCCTTTTTATTAAATTCCTCCAGAAAGGGAACCAAGAATTCAAATTTATTGATACATTGGTCATTTTATCAGGCCTTGACCATTCAGTCTTCTGAATGATTAGGAAAAAACTATTTAGCCCAATGTTTATAAGACAATTCAGATTCTCCTACTGGGATTAGCAAAATCTGCTTCTGTTCATGAAATTTTAGTACAGTTAGTACAGTTAACCACAATTTTAATTTCCTCCTAAGACACTGTAGGTGGGAGGCTACTTCAGAATAAAAAATAACGGGGTTATTTAAAAAAGGATATCGCTTCGTAGCGGCAGGTAGCGTCTGGTGAACGCTGGGCGCTGAACGCAAAACCACATTTAAGAAAGCAAATCTGGTGAGCACCTCTAACAGTGCCAGGTAGCATCACATGTATTACTACACACGGCTCAGCGCATAGCAACGGCGCTCTAGGTTCAGGAGCGCCAGGTATTACCTTTCGCTCAGTGTCGCTCTTCCATACATTTCAATGGGCTTTCATTTGTTTGTGTTTAAATAGCGTGGAAATTTAAAACAGCAGTAGGTTAGCGTGTGGAGATATCTCCTGTGGGCAAGGAGGTCTGCTGGCATTTTGTTTTACCACCACAGGACCAGGGAGACTGTTGGGTGTCTTGTAGTGAAAACAAGCACCCAATGGAAAATCTAAGCAAATAGGCCTTTAATTTCAAACAGACAAAATACATTTTAAAAAAAATATAGAAAAAGGGGACTTCTACCCAGTGCTGTAGAAAATGGAAGAGAGGCAGATAAGACAGGCATCGGGTAAACTGCTAATTGCCTTATTATTGCCATTGGGCTTAGAATACCTTTTAAATTAGACATTTATCTGTATCTTGATGCTATAAATCATGTTTAATCAAACAGCTATACTATATAGTAAGTAACCCGCACCAGCTAATATACAAATAGAAAAAGTGTGCTCATATGAAGGTAGAGATACAAATGCACCATTCAACTATACAAAAAAAGAGGGATCCCACTATCACTCAGCAACTAACTTCAAAGAAAAATAGCACTACTCCAATAATATAAAAATAATTAATTAATTCCTTTATTAATCCAAAAATCTATGTACACATATATAGACAGATTAAAAACTTATAAAAATACATAAACACACAGCCTGTGAAAAGGGCAGGGGGGGGGGAATAACAGGGGAAGAGAAAGAATGCCACTTCTAACAGCCCCTGAGATGGTAAAAGCTTTGTACCGTAAAGTATTTCACATATAATCATTGATCCTCTGCTATTTGTGATCTGGCTGAACAATACCTAGTGCTAACGCATTTAATAAACTAATTATAACAATCCCTCATATCTGTGCCAATGAACGTCTAAAGTGCTATGTGCATAAAGTGCTACATTAAATAAAGAGGACAGCCAGGAGACAAAAACGCAGATACCAATACAAAGGAATAACTCACATATCACCACGGCCATAAAAGCTAGACCCCCCCCCCCCGCGTGCGCTGTCGACGCGTTGCATGACGGCAGCGCGTCACTTCTCCAGGACAAAAGCCAGTTGTTGAGGGATAGTGGGATCCCTCTTTTTTTGTATATTCAAACAGCTAGTTAAGCTACACCATGTATATATCTATTTACTATGTGTATGGATCCAAATAACTGTCAGCCATAAAAAAAGTGTGGAACTATCCAACCTGAAGGAATAACATTTCTGGCTTGCTTTAAAAAGAGGTAAATTCTCAGAGGTTAGGTTGCAGCAGGGTTTTCCGATAGACATAATTTAAAATTCCAATACAACTTGGACTTTTTCCTTCCAACGGTGGCCTATTCTTTGACATGCCCAATAGCTATGAAAGAGAAATATTGCTTTCACGCTATGGCAATTCATTCTGGATAGCTGTAGCTATAGCTTGGCATGTTGAATTCTCTATCAGTAATGCTGCTGTTGAGATTTGGGTTAACCACTTCATTACAAAGATGTTTATCCTCCTTGCTTACCAGGACAATTGTAACGGGCCTGTCTAACTGCAATTACATTCAACTATTTAATGTATTCCATTGTGTTATACAGTATTCTGGAGAACAACTGGTTAAAGTCTGTATGTGCTGTGCTGAAAAGTAAAGTGAACTGTAAAGCGCTTCTCAAAAGATTGGCCTCATAATCTTTTGGTAAAGAAGATAATTCCATTTCATCTTGTCTTGATCTTCTTTCTGTGCGCAATAATCTTTGTTTTACTAGCAGAAAGGTTACTTAGCACATATGGAAATCCACCATTCATCTTGTCTTACCTCCTAAATCTTATTCAGATTGACTGTAGCCATCTGTGCTGATTATTACACAGAGTAAATAGCTCTATAATATTAAAGGACCTTTCAAAATGAAATAAATTGTCTCATAAACCAAAATTTTGCACAAAACAAATGCCAGCAAGGGAAATGTTTTATTGCTGTGTTCAGCGATGTTTATTTTCATTCTTTCTATCTTTGCCAAGCAGTGTAAAGATTTTAACAAAGACATCTCACACAATGGACATTGATATCTGCAGTGGGACTGAAGGTGGCATAGTTACAATATTTCTGGATACTTATAAATAGTGCTGATTGAAAACATATTTGATCAACATTATTTTGAAATTAGAGATGAGCAACCCTGCTGAAGTTCGGGTTTGACAAGTTTGGCATAACTTGCTGCTTAAGTTCGGTTCACTGTGTGGCACAAGATCAGGGGGCCGTGCGCAGTGCCTGATACAAGATGGCGCTGCTTGTCAGGAGGTCAGCCGGAATCTGAGGGACCCAGAAGATGGATGCCCTGGCAATGTCAGTAAAAATTGCCCAACTGTAAAACCGGAGGAGGGGGCAGCAGTCTGGTGAGGTTTGGGGGAGATTTTAACTTTCCCTGATGGGTGTCACTAATCTTTAAAGAGGAACAGGTGGTTTCATCAAGTGGTATTAAAGAGTAATGGCACCCAAGTGGTTTCAGCAAGTGGTATTAAAGAGTAGTGATATCCAAGTAGTTTGAGCAAGTGGCATTAAAGAGCAGTGATAGCCAAGTGCCCTGAACCAGTGGATACTCCACTAACAAGTAGTATTAAAGAGTACTAACACACAAGTGCCCAGAGCAATATGCATTAAACTTTAGTGACACACAAGTGCCCTGAACCAGTTGATACTCCACTAACAATTGGTATTGAAGAGCAGTGACACCCAAGTGGTTTGAGAAAGTGGCATTGGAGGCTACTGGCACTCAAGGAGTTTTAGCAAGTGGTATTACAGAGTAGTGACACACAATGGCCCTGTACCATACTGTGGTATGTGGATGTGGATACTATAATAACAATTGGTATTAAAGAGTAGTGACACCCAAGGGGTTTGAGCAAATGGTATTAAAGGGTAGTGACACACAAGTGCCCTGAACAATTCGTATTAAACTTTAGTGACACACAAGTACCCTGAACCAGTGGATACACCACTAACAATTAAAGAGTAGTGACACCCAAGTGGTTTGAGCAAGTTGTATTAAAGAGTAGTGACACCCAAGTGGTTTGAACCCATGAATACACCATTGACAATTGATATTAAAGAGCAGTGACCCTCAAGAGGCCTGAACAATTGGTATTACAGAGCAGTGACCCCAAAGGGGTTAAGTCAAGTGGTATTAAACAGTACTTATACCCAAGTGGTGTGAACAATTGGTATTAAATAGCAGTGACACACAAGTGGCCTGATACTCCACTAGCAACTGGCATTAAAGAGTAGTGACACTAGTTTGAGCATGTGGTATTAAACTTGCTCAAACTGACACACAAGTCTTGAACCAGTGGATACTTCACTAACAATTGGTATTAAAGCGCAGTGACCCCCAAGTGGCCTGAACAATTGGCCTTAAACAGTACTGACACCCAACCTATCTCTCACTACAGCTGCATTCCATGAATAAATGTCCTGAAATGGAAAATAGTGTGCTTAACAGCCTATCTAGCCCTCATTCTAGAACAGTTTTTGTAAAATAATAAAGGCAAATCTGTCCCTCAGCAGCAGCATCCAGAGCATTTCCCTATCTACTGCAGAGTGCCAGCATGATCGACGTGACTCGAACCCCGCTGTATAGAGCGGGGTTACATGTCCCATCTGGCCAATGATTGCTGTGCAGCCAGTCAGCCCTCTTCCGCGATCGGGCCGAACGCGTGCTTGGGTTCGTCCATCGCTATTCGGAATAAAGTCCCTTTTTTCCGGAAAATAACTACAGTCACCACATGCAGGCTTCATCCAATGAAGCGCTGTGGGCTGCAACGGTCCTGATTCAGCACTGAGAGTATAATCCTTGTGTCAGGAATCACCTACCTGGCCCCCGTTCCAGCGCCGTCTCCAGGCGTCCGGCCGCGGCTGTTGGTGTGCGGCGGCCGCGCCAGGCGGCGGCGGATCCGGCGGTGTCGGCTCGAGCAGCGCTCAGCTCGGCCACGCCCCCCGCTTCCTTGTCCTCTGGACGTGCTCGCGAGCACGTAGTAGCTATGCCCTCCGGCGGCGCTGTGGTGTGCGTGCCCCCCCGCCGGAGGATCAGGAATCTTTGAATTAAAGGGCCAATGAGCCCTAGGAGTTAGGGAGGTGCCTCTCAGCCCTGCAGACCAATCCTGGGTGTTATCCCAAAGTGCACCAATCACCTACACTTCCCCTCCCCTGTCTGTCCCTATAAAAGCAATTCCCCCTCAATTGGGAATTGCCTGTTATAGCGCCTAGACCCTAGTAGTCATTTATCCTTTATTTTGATCTTGATTCCTGTTGCCGACCTCTGCCAGTTTTGACCAACCTTGATCTTGATTCCTGTTGCCGACCTTCGCCTTTGTACCCAGACCACGTTTTGCCTACCCCATTGTTCTGTCGCCTCCTCAGGTCTCCTGTTACCTACCTCCAGCCTGTCCTTGGACTTCCACCTTACGCTCATATTCGGGCTACCCAATTCCACTTCCAGCCGCGGGCTCTCCAGTCCTCTGTACCGTAAGGTTTCATCCTTTGAGCCATAAAGTCCTGGGGGCAACCGATCCCGAGCAGGCGTGTTCTGCGTCTCGGCAAGCGGGGGCTCCTATAGGTGAAGCTGGCTGCGGAGATTGGGGGTTGAGATCCTTACCAAGAGAGCTGGAGTTGCCCAAGTGGTTAATTGTGGTACCCGGAGCGTGACATTATCACAGGCCCCAACATGGATGACCTGGTACAGCAGGTGCAAGCTATGGCCACAGCGATCAACCAACTCGCTCAAAGGGTGGCCACCCAGGAGTCTCGTCAAGTGCCGACTTCCCCTGTACCACCTCATTTCTCTGAACCGAAGATTCCTCTGCCTGGAAAATTTTTTGGAGAGCGAACTAAGTTTTCTAACTTCAAGAATTCATGCGAACTGTATTTCAAGCTGAGGCCTGTCTCCTCTGGCACTGAGACCCAACGAGTAGGCTTAGTCATTTCTCTACTTCAAGGAGACCCGCAGTCCTGGGCCTTTAGTTTGCCGAGTCATGATATTGCCTTGCAATCTGTAACTGCGTTTTTCAACACTATGAGCATCCTATACGCTGACCCTGATTCACAGTCTACAGCAGACAATAGACTTCGGGCCTTAAAACAAGGGCGAAATTCGGCTGAAGATTATAGTACTGAATTCCGCCGCTGGGCTATCGAAGCTAGATGGAACGATCCCGCTCTGTGTAGTCAGTTCAGGGTGGGGCTGTCGGAAAGCATCAAGGATGCTTTAGTCAATTTTCTAGATCTAGATCAATGGTGGATCTAGATCAATTAAGGCAGGTCTCCATTAAAATAGACCGACGCCTTAGAGAAAGGGCCAGAGAGAGAGTCAGGGCTCCCACGTCTTTCAGGTCAATCCAAGGTCATAGGTCTCCAGTTCCCCGTGGTGAGAGTACCTCATCATCTCCCCAGGAAGAACCTATGCAATTAGGGAGAACCCGCTTATCCCAAGAAGAGAAACAGCGAAGGCGATCTGAGGGGTTATGCCTGTATTGCGGGAATGCTGGTCATTTTGCTGGGTCCTGTCCCAACAAGGGGAGACCGGTGGAAAACCTCCGCACCCAGACCAGGTAGAGAGTACTGATCTGGGTGAGTCAGTTTGCAACTCTTGCCAAAATAAGATGTTAGTGCCTATTGACCTGTTTTGGGGTTCTTCCAAGCAAACAGTTTCCGCCTTTATCGACAGCGGTGCGGCGGGAAACTTTCTGGACAGGAGTATGATCTCCCTTTTAGGTATCCCTTTAGTTCCTCTTGAAAGATCCCTACAAGTTTTGGCTATCAATGGGAAGGCCATCCAGGGGGGACCTATAAACACCAAGACCCCACCCCTTCGGTTAATTGTTGGCTCTTCCCACTCTGAGTTCTTAGAATTTTTCATCTTCGACTGTCCAGAAACTCCGATGGTTTTGGGATACCCCTGGTTACAACTCCACAACCCGGTGTTAGATTGGCGGGTTGGAGAGTTGATCAAGTGGAGTGACCATTGTAAAAATCACTGCTTTACTACAGGCCTTAGAAGTGTGCAAGTTTTACCTCAGGGATTACCTCAGCCATACGCTGACTGGGTTGATGTCTTCTCTGAACGTTCTGCGGATACCCTTCCTCCACATCGGTCTTATGACTGCCCTATTGACTTGCTTCCTGGCACAATTCCCCCGAGGGGAAAAATCTATAATCTTACTCTGCCCGAAGAGCAAGCAATGAGGGAGTACATCACCGAAAATTTAAGGAAGGGATTTATTCGCCCCTCTACCTCGCCTGCCGGGGCTGGATTCTTTTTTGTAGAGAAAAAAGATGGCGGCTTGAGACCATGCATTGATTATCGAGCCTTGAATAAGATCACTGTTAAGAACCGATACCCCTTGCCCTTGATCGGGGATCTGTTCAATCAAGTCACAGGGTCCCAAATTTTTTCCAAGTTGGATTTAAGAGGGGCATACAATCTGATTCGCATCCGACAGGGGGATGAGTGGAAAACTGCATTTAATGTGAAAGACGGCCATTACGAGTACCTGGTCATGCCTTTTGGTCTTTGTAATGCGCCAGCCGTCTTTCAAGATTTTGTTAACGATATATTCAGAGAGTATCTCGGTAGATTTGTGGTCATATACTTAGACGATATTCTCATTTTTTCAAATTCCTTGTTGGAGCACAGACGTCATGTTAAGTTGGTACTACAAAAATTAAGAGAGAACAACTTATTTGCTGAACTTTCTAAATGCGTGTTTGAAGTCACCACAGTTCCTTTCTTAGGGTATATTATTACCAACCAGGGTTTAGAGATGAACGCGGGGAAAGTTTCGGCGGTTCAGGATTGGGTTCAACCCAAGACCTTAAAAGAATTGCAGCGTTTTCTAGGTTTTGCTAATTTTTATCGGCGGTTCATCAAAGGCTTTTCTCATGTTGTTGCACCTCTCACCAACCTTACCCGCAAGGGGGCCTTTATTGCTAACTGGTCTCCCTCTGTCTGTGAGGCCTTCCTGACCTTGAAACGGGCCTTCACTTCGGCACCAGTGTTAATTCACCCAGATATTCGTAAGGCCTTCATTGTTGAAGTGGACGCTTCTGAGCTGGGAGTGGGTGCAGTTTTGTCTCAATATTCGGGTAACCCTGAGCGCCTTCATCCATGCGCTTATTTTTCACGTAAATTCAGTACCGCGGAGCAAAATTATGATGTCGGTAATAGGGAACTATTAGCTATTAAACTGGCTTTTGATGAATGGCGACACTGGCTGGAGGGTTCATTACATCCTATAACTGTGTATACCGATCACAAAAATCTTGAATACATTGGGTCTGCCAAGAGATTGAACTCTCGTCAGGCACGTTGGGCATTATTCTTCTCGCGTTTTAATTTTATTATTACTTTCAAGCCGGGTGTAAAAAATACTAAAGCGGATGCTCTATCTCGCATGTTCGGCGAATGTAAGGATCGGGGTGATACTGGTGATCCGATTCTACCTATGGGTTGTGTGGTCGGGGCATTTCTTCCTGATCTCTCTAACACCTCGGCGCCGTTTCAAGACGAGTCTCCTAGTGATGTTCCCTTGGGATGCCAGTTTGTACCGCCACATTTGCGTTCAGATGTAATTCGCGAATTTCACGATGCTAAAACTGCTGGTCATGTGGGTAACCGAAAAACCTTTATGCTTGCCCGTCGCCATGTGTGGTGGCCAACCATGAGACGCGATATTACTGCCTTTATCGACGCTTGTGCTGTTTGTGCTCGAAGTAAAGGGGTTCACAAGGCTCCCAGTGGCGGTTTGGTTCCTCTTGAAATCCCTGCTGAACCTTGGACTCATATTTCTATGGATTTTATTGTAGATATGCCTTTATCACACGGGAATACTGTTATTTGGGTGGTCATAGATCGTTTCAGTAAGATGGCACACTTCATTCCTTTGGCCAAGCTTCCTTCTGCACCAGAGCTTTCTCGACTATTTACTTCACACATTTTTCGTATTCATGGTATTCCGTCCAATATAGTCTCTGATCGGGGCGTCCAATTTACTTCCCGTTTTTGGAAACATTTCTGTTCGCGGCTGGGTTTACAGATCTCTCTTTCGTCTGCCTACCATCCCCAGTCCAATGGGCAGACGGAAAGAACTAATCAAACTTTGGAACAGTACTTAAGGTGTTATGTCTCTGATGCCCAAGAACACTGGGCAGAATTTATTGATTTCGCCGAATTTGCTTACAATAACGCGCCTAGTGAGAGTACCAAGATATCGCCTTTTTATTGTAACTTAGGGAAAAATCCTAGAGCTTCTTCCCTTTCAGGGTCACCTTCCAACTTGCCGGCGTTGGAGGAGTGGCTTCAAGAACGGAAGAATATCTGGACACATGTTCAGGAAATTCTTAAAACCACTAGTTTAAGATATAAGAAATTTGCTGATCGCCATAGATCACGGGAACCTACTCTTCAAGTAGGCGATCTAGTTTGGGTCTCCACTAAAAATATTGCGCTCCGTCAACCTTCTAGCAAATTGGGTCCAAAATTCATTGGCCCTTTTCCTATAATCAAGAAGTTGAATAATGTGTCGTTTAAAGTTCAACTACCGCCGACTATGAAAATACCTGACTCTTTCCATGTTTCGTTGTTAAAACCAGCTAAGAACACTCCTCTTGCTGGTCCTTCGCTGATTCTCATTGATAATGAGCCCGAGTATGAAGTGAATAAGATCTTGGATTCACGTAAGGTGCGTAATTCTTTACAGTATTTGGTGGACTGGGTTGGCTATGGTCCAGAGGAAAGGTGCTGGGTGGCAGCAAGGGATGTTCATGCCAAGGCTCTTGTAAGGAGGTTCCATCGGGACAATCCAGGGAAGCCGGATAAGGGTCCGGAGGCCCCTCATGAAGGGGGGGTAGTGTCAGGAATCACCTACCTGGCCCCCGTTCCAGCGCCGTCTCCAGGCGTCCAGCCGCGGCTGTTGGTGTGCGGCGGCCGCGCCGGGCGGCGGCGGATCCAGCGGCGTCGGCTCGAGCAGCGCTCAGCTCGGCCACGCCCCCCGCTTCCTCGTCCTCAGGACGTGCTCGCGCGCAGGCGCAAGCACGTAGTAGCTATGCCCTCCGGCGGCGCTGTGGTGTGCGCGCCCGCCGGAGGATCAGGAATCTTTGAATTAAAGGGCCAATGAGCCCTAGGAGTTAGGGAGGTGCCTCTCAGCCCTGCAGACCAATCCTGGGTGTTATCCCAAAGTGCACCAATCACCTACACTTCCCCTCCCCTGTCTGTCCCTATAAAAGCAATTCCCCCTCAATTGGGAATTGCCTGTGATAGCGCCTAGACCCTAGTAGTCATTTATCCTTTATTTTGATCTTGATTCCTGTTGCCAACCTCTGCCAGTTTTGACCAACCTCGATCTTGATTCCTGTTGCCGACCTCTGCCAGTTTTGACCATCCTCGATCTTAAATTCCAGTTGCCGACCTTCGCCTTTGTACCCAGACCACGTTTTGCCTACCCCATTGTTCTGTCGCCTCCTCAGGTCTCCTGCTACCTACCTCCAGCCTGTCCTTGGACTTCCACCTTACGCTCATATACGGGCTACCCAATTCCACTTCCAGCCGCGGGCTCTCCAGTCCTCTGTACCGTAAGGTTTCATCCTTTGAGCCATAAAGTCCTGGGAGCAACCGATCCCGAGCAGGCGTGTTCTGCGTCTCGGCAAGCGGGGGCTCCTATAGGTGAAGCTGGCTGCGGAGATTGGGGGTTGAGATCCTTACCAAGAGAGCTGGAGTTGCCCAAGTGGTTAATTGTGGTACCCGGAGCGTGACACCTTGGTTGGTCACAGTTCACATTCCTGCTGCCAGTAATGAAATATAAATAGTCTCCCTCATTGTCTTTTGTGCACCAAATGTATTCACTACACTCAAATAAAGTCCTTCAAGTCCTTCAAATAAAGGACAGTACATTAAAATGGACAATGCCCACTGTTAATCTGTTATTAGATAATAATCTTCTATTAAGTATAACATTAGAATCTCAAAACTCAACCTCTGCCAAATGACTATGATAGCTCTTCCTTATAATTGCTATTAAACTGAGAAAGTCAGTAGTATGACTAGCAAAATGTAGCAAGTCTTGTTGCCTTGATTTATTCCTACAAATACTCCCAAAACAATTCCAAATAGCCCAGGGATCCTGTGGCACATACACCAGCCAAAAACAAAAGTGGCCAAAATAATTGTAACCATCCCAGCCCATTGAAATGTATGGGATAAGGCCATGCAGTGCAGGGTGACCGCCTGGTCTTATCTGGCGCTGTAGGTAACTCAGTGCAGGCACTTACCCCATTTTCAGCACTATTGATAGATGGGACACTACCTGGCACTATCAGAGACGGAGGGGAGAAATGATGGGGGAGAAAAAAAAGCTACACACATGCAACTAAGGCAATTACAATCGTATATATGTTTCACTAAAGGGCATATCTACAGTATTTCCTGCGAACCCCCCCCCCCCCCCCATAAAGAATTCAAGGATTTTGGCTTAATATAGATGCTTACTGTAGATGCATTCCAAATGGGATGCCCTGGGTCTTGTTAAAAGGGAGAAAAAGTAATCCATTAAGCAATAATCAGAGTATGCTTATACATATATTTCTCATAAAAAACAACATATAGAATTATATATATGTCTATACTTCTTCAGATCAGGCAATAAGAAGCGCTTTGAATTGCATATTGTGCTGGATTGCAACTGAGTTTGTGCCATCTGGACAATGTAATGAAGATGAATGCTCATTTGAATTCAAGGTAATGATATGCATGATAAGTATTCTGAAAGTTAATATACAAATGTTCATTAGCAATCATTTATATAATCCCTTGCGACAGCAGCAAAAACTTTACCACAGCCATGAAATTAGCCTTATTACAGCATTTATGCTATTGTTTCCATACCGCAAAATCCTGATATGATTAGGAAAACCATCAAACTTAACACCTGTATGCAATATTTAGATGTATTAACATTTATACTGCATATTCCACTATATAGGAATATGTCCATACGCATAAAAAATAAACCTGCCTCAGCCTATATGGTTGGTTGGCTACTCACCATATGTCTGTGCCAGATTTTTAATTCTTAACCTACATTTGCCTGATATTTAAAATGCTACCAGCCTATGAAATACCGCAGTAGTATCGTATGTTGCCTTGGCACTTTGAGTCTAATGGAAGATTGACTAAACACATGTAGATTTGGTCTGGCAAGTGGGCAAAACCTTACATACATACAGAATGAATATTAGTGTAATAACTTGCCCAAATGTTTGGCAGACCCAATATCCAGATATTATTTAAGTTTAAGGGAGAAAAAAAGACATTATGTTATCTGGTCTCTGGGTCTCATGGGCTGTACTTTGTTAACCAGGAATATGGAAGACAGAAATTTGGTGATATTGATTACTGACTGCTGCAGGATGAGTGGTCAGTGTAGCCAGGCAGCAGTAAAGTCAGATGCTCAACTAAATAGCTTGAGCCTTCAACAGGCTTTGATCAAATAGAACAAGTTCAAAGGAAGGCTGCAAAAAATTAGGAAAAACCTAAAGAAACTTTTTGATCCACTCTCTGAGTATCTTTTAAGAATTTCACTAAAAGAGTTGTAATGTAAAGTGGACCAAAACCATCTTGACCCAGTCATAGAGACTTAAACATTCTAAAAGACCTTCCCATGGAATGTCCCGCTGCCTAAACCTCCCTGAACCCATCAGAACTGCCCTTGCTAACCTAGCTCCACACACTTCCTCTACATGCACAGACCACTGGGTGGCATCTCTGCTCTACTTAGGGTTGCCTGATGTGGGACTCAGAGTGTGCAGGTGTTACAGAGGAGGCCTGAGTTTGTGCATACGCAAGCCACTCATTCAGATTTCCTTTGTCTGAGAGTCTGAGAGCGAGTTCTGCCAGCCACATCCCTGCAATAATCTATCTGTGGGCCAGGCGCATGCACGCCTGAAGGGCCAGGCGCATACACACACCTAGCTAGAGGTGTAGTGGGGATGTGGCTGAGATGCGGCCAGGGCTCGGGGAAGAAGTGGCTTGGGTGAGCTCCAGGGTTTCACAAAGTGGGGCATCCCAGAGGAGTCCCAAGAGACTTCAAGACTCGAAGGGGGTGGTTGTTCCTCTTTAAAGAGAAAGTCTACTTTTGACCATCAGGTCATGTCAGAGGGCATGAGATAACCCACTTCCTATTTACCCACTCCCGCACCCCACCTGGCTGGTATGAGAAGGCAGAGTGACGGGTGGGCGTGGGAAGTTACTTGTGCTGCTGACTAAAGTCAATGGAAATGCTCCATACTGTGACCATGCCCATCACAGCAGTGAGCAATATGCAGTGTGGAAGTTGGTTTAAAGTAAGTGAGTCATCTCATGCCCTCTGGGTAAATCTGATTTGGGGTAAATCTACAAACATGGACTTACACTTGAAAGTGAATCTGTCACCGGAAAGGTACATGATAACAGTTAGAGCATACAATAGAATGCATACAGGGTATACTTAGGAATACAATACAGTCAGACACACCCGTAGCAGTGCTTTTAATAATCTTGCATTGTCTAGCTAAGTGTGCGTCTTAAAGGCATAGTTCAACATATCTCAGCTAAGAGCACTGGACAAGGAACAGACTTTGTTGACTAAGCAGATGGCCAAAGGAAAGAGTCCACTTTCGGATCTGGTGGTCCTACATGGTGGTTTAGAAGGTGTATTTGGCTGTTTGAAATTAGATTCCTTCTAGAGTTTTTATTTTTATTGAGCATTTTTCACCTTGATTTTTTTGTATGAATTGTAATGAACTATTTAAGTATGGAAAAATATGTACTTTAGATTTTTGGCACGGGTGACTTTAGTATTGGCATTGGCTATTTTGCACTTTACATATAATCTGCTTTTATGTTAGGAATTTATTTCCCCTTTGGTAGTAACATAGAGATATTTGTTTTGCCACTCATGACCTTATTATCATTATTTACATCTACTTAATGGTTTTTATATAGTGAATGGATTAGGTATATACCACTTAAGACTATTCAATTAAGGACTATATTGACTTACTAGCCCACTTTCTCCTCTCTTTCTGTTGTATTTAAAATGTCTATAAGGTATATGTTGGTATTGTGATTTCTTTCTGCATCAATTCATTAATAAATATATTTAAACTGGATTCGTGGGAATTTTTCTTAGCTCGGATGGGACTGCGTCCATCCCTCCCGGGAGCGTTACTTGATGGGGTGCAGGGATGCAACTGCACTGGGGCCCAGAAGGTCCGAGGGGCCCCATCATTGTTGCTACTCCACCTTATTTATCATATTTGTGCTCACTTGGCATTTGTCTAGCTGTATGCAATTGAATTTAAATACAGGAATACATTTTAGTGTATGAGCCATGAAAGGGCCCCATTTATTGTTTGAAACCAGGGTCCGGTCACATTCAGTTACACCACTGATCCCTCCAGTGGTCCACTTGAGCAAAACACTTTGATTATTTATTGGAAAAGTGTACATCATCTATTTTTGTTTATTTGACTGCTGTGTCTGGAGCCATCTTGGAGGTTATCATTTATTTAATGCAGAGGAGTAGCTAGCCTTTCTGGCAGCCGGCGCAAAGATTCAAAATGGCGCCCTGTCTGTCAGGGCAGAGAATGGATTTATGTTAAAAAGGCATACAGGAGATGGGGAAACCTGTCGCACCGGTATGGTGGAACTTTATTACTAAATATAGCTAAATAATTACAATTATAAACCAAATGCTTATTCTAAAAATTATATCATAAAAAGTGAATTCCCTTTTCAAGCCTATCAAAAGGTCATATTTTGTTGATCTCTACAAAGACAGTGATATACCTGTAAGTCTTATTTGTCCAAAAACAATCTACATTTGTTTTTCATTTTTATCCCAAAATTAGAGTTACCGAAATATTGCAGCCCCCCCCCCAAGTTCCTGGTGGATGCCACTCCATAAAAAATGTCAATATTTGCTATGAAACTGTGACAGACTCTATGCCCTTTGTAGCGATAACCCTTATCGCCGGAGGGCTTCACAAGACGTCCTTTTCCCAATCGTAAGAGGTGCTGCTGGAATTCCAGAGTCGTCCGTGAGGAAACAGGAACAGCCCTTACAAGGGCTAGTGAATTGTAATATAGCGTTTCCCCCAATAAGAGACAGAACTTCAGTATTGAGGGTGAAGGTGAAGTAGCTTTATTAGTGCCACTCTAGGCCTTATATACACAAGTCTCCATTGCATGACACACACACCGACCAATAGCAGCAGGGCACACAATCCCTCAACTCCGCCGGTGACGCAATCAGCAATACAATAGAGACGTCTGTAATACACTCAATCAGAACAATGCCATTGTCTGTGACGTAATCAATCAATACAATGGCAGTCAGAACAATGAATAACGTAATCAATCAATACAATGGCAGTCAGAACAATGAATAATGTAATCAATCAATACACTGGCAGTCTGTAACATGCTTAAGAAAAAGTAATGAACCTGTGTAAAGTCCAAAGGGCATAGAGTCTGTCACAGAAACCTACTGTGTCTGTAGTGTGTTTAGTGGTGGATAGGTAAAGCTGCAGAGTGTGCAGAATGAGGTGCACTGTATAACAAGTCCTGGCGTGATGTATATGGCTCCCGGGCATCTATGTACTCCATAGTATGACATAGGTTGTCACATCATGTCTAGGTCATATCAGAGTAGTGGGTTGCTAAAAAATTGCCCTGACTGGGACAGGGGTCTTCTGGTCCTGGCCCTGGTGCCCAAGACAGTTGCCTTATTTGCCCCGCTAACTAGGACTTATTATATTTAAAGCATCCTCAAAAATCCTGATAAATTCATGCTAGGGCTTATTCTCAAGGAAAAGGGTAGTATAGAACTATTGACACCATGTTTGCATACAGCAGGAGGGGATACTTCCTAAACAGTGAGGCCTAAGTAATTATCTGGGAGATGCTGCTCTAGGCCTCTGATTTTACTAAGCATTGATGCTTCCTGCAAGGTTGGTAAGAGCTAATCAGCTTTTTAACTACTCTAAATGCTTAGTTAGACACATGACTTACTACACATGAAACGGGAAGTATTACTATATGGAAATTGATAACTTTAGACCTCTGGTGGCTACCTTGAAATCTACCAACATGGCTGTGTTTTTGTATCATTGAGGTATAGCCCAGCTGGTCCTATTGATGTTCCTGTATTCAGCTGTAACTATGAATACTGAGCAGTAATTATTATGCAGATAATCTGCCATGGCTTTGTTTCTTTTAATACAGCTTTGTTTTCAGAGAAATATACAAATCAAGGTTTTAAATAGGCATCATTACTGAGGAGCCTGGATTTAGGAACCAAGTACGTTTGTGCCAGATTTCTATTTGTAAGGCTTTATAATCTGTCTAAATAAAACATTTTTTATAAAAGCTGTAACACATGATGGCTTTATGTGGATTCCTGGTTTTCTTTTATATACAAAGGGATACTATTTGGATTCTCAGTGAAATTTTAAATAATGAAAATGTCTAGCTAAATATGGGTTAGAGAGTGATTTTAAGAAATATACTACAACCTAAGCTACTGTACAAGTATTACTGTGTGTTCATTAAAGTGAAAGTTCAGCCTTTATTAAACCGGACCCTCACCTTGAATAAGAGTCTATCTTATATTACATCTTATTAATAGTTTCCCCCACATTAAAAATCATCTACCTGCATCTACTGCATTTTCTGAGCATTTTTTTTTTTTAACTATTTCTTAGTTCACTTACAACTAAAACTATTCGGGCTGATTCAACACCATAAGGATTTTTTTCCTCATGTTTTTCTGTGATGATGAAAACAGATGTGCACAGCTAAAATGGTGCTGAATTGTGCTTATAAAAATGTTATCCTCTCCACAGAAAGAAACCCTCATGGTGTTAAATCAGCCCTAATAAGACAGTTTAGTTGTAAGTGAACTAATTAGCATATGGATGTCATTCACCATAATACTACTTCTTGTTAGTCTTTTTATCAATATTGGGCAAATGCTTTAGTAAAAAAAGAAACACGGACTGTTTTGGGGCTGAAAGCTGAAAGCTTTCCTGTACTGACTGCTATTTTACCTAGAAACTGCCCTGGGGGTAGTTTAGTGTTCCTGTGGATGAGAGCTGCAAGGGATAGTCCACTTTAAGTGCCAGACCTAGATGGATCCACTGATAAGGCGCTGAGCTGAGCATCATTTTTATGTTGTGTCTACCTAGGCCCCTAACATTTTCACATTTGTATTTTTGGGCCTGCTGGCAGGAACAAGTAGGATAAAAACAAAAGTGGCCTCTTAAACAGGCAGAAATGGGACAGCAGAGGTAAGTACAATTTCCTAAACAAAGAAGAAATTGCAAAATGTTTCAACCAACATTCCTTTATGGTGAACTGATATCTGATTGTCTAATCTGCAGTCAGGCTTTCTGGTGTTCTTCTTGTTTTTATACACATTAAACATGGTAAGTATGAGCCATGTAAAAAAGCTGTCTTTTGAAAAAGGAATAACGCCTACAATAAGGGCCTGTAATAGAAAATGTGCTAATATGGTATTAGCAACTATCGAAGATAACATACAAGCTGTAGAAGCAGCTGCGTGACAAAAGCTTCTCCAGCACTCTACTGTAAACCTATAACATGCACAGCTGGAACTCGCTTACTGTCGCATCCTATTTGTATTATTTTTCGCTGCTGCTGAAAACTTTTTTGCATTTCCTCCAAAGTGAATTAGCTTTCTAATAAATAGAGATGGGCAAAGCCGAACCGCAGGTTTGTACCAAACTTTGCAAGTTCGAGCTCCCAAAACTAAACATGGACTTAAGCCAGAAGTCTGTGTTCAGGCCGGATGCTGAGCTGAGCAGCCCATCCACCCCTTTCACCAAAGGTTGCAGCAGCAGACAGCTACTGTAACCCATCTGAGCCTCAATCCTCTTCTGTCAGCAGTAGTTGTGGCATTTCAAACTGGCCCCAGCAGAGGCTACAAAAACATGGCCCTCAGCTGCCATGAGTGAGGACATTTCTAATGCTGGCACTAAAAGTGTCCTCACTTATGGGAGCCGGAGGCCATTTTTCTGTAACCCCCCTGGGGCCAGTTTGAAATGTCATTGTTGCCGCTCTGCCACCACTGGCAAAAGAGGAACAGGTCTCAGGTGAGTTACAGTAGCTGTCTGCTGCTGCAACTTTAGGTGAAGCAGGTGGATGGGCTGCTCAGCTTGACATCTGGCCCGAACACGGACGTCTGTATTTGGGTTTGGAATGGGCTGCTCAGCTTAGCATCCTGCCCAGACACGGACATCTGTGTTCAGGTTTGGGATCTCGAACTTTCAAAGTTCGGTACAAACCCAAACTTTGCGGTTCGGGTTTGCCCATCTCTATTTATTAAAAAGGTGATTGACTTTAGAGCAAATTCAAAAAAGCTTTCAGATTATTTTAAAAAATTAACCCACCCCATTAAAATGAAAAATCAAGCAACAAAAAAGTCTGGGCGCTTCTTAAAGTGGACCAACACCCAGGATTTTAACTATCCTGGGTTTTGGTCCACTTCGGGGGGGCACCCCGATTGGGGGTGCCCCACTGTGTGAAACCCCCCAGAAAGCCCCAAAAACTCACCTCACCACGCTCCCACGTGACCGCGCCGTCCAATCCCCACCGACAGACAAGCGGGTGACAGCGACGGACAAGACAGCGCGTCCACCGCCGCCTCCCGCACGTCTCTCTTACAGGGCGCGCGCCATTCACAAACCGCCGGCGCGGGCGCGCCCACGTCTAGAGGTCTAAGGTTTTTTGGGGGTTTAGGGGGGTTTCACCCCGCGGGACATCCCGATCTCGGATGTCCCGCGGTGAGGGAGGTGATAGGCCCGGGAATCTTAAAGATTCCCGGGCCGATCACCCCTGGGTGTTGTTCCACTTTAAACTTACATCAGATGGGATTCTATACTGCAAGAACAGTGAGACTATGGAACTCTCTGCCTTGAGAGTAACATCAGGCTTACATTGTTTCAAATATTAAAGCGTGCAGCGGTAAGCGTTCTGCCTAACTCACCTCAGCCCTGAGCCTCTGCATCAGCAGCGATGGCGGTGTTTTAATTTGGCCCCAGCCGGGGCTACAAAAAGATGGCCGCCAGCTCCCATGAGTGAGGACACTTCCAGTGCCAACTTGCGGGTTGGGTTCGCCCATCTCTAGTGGTAGTCAGCACAAATGAAGGCCTTCCTGTGCATGACACTTCCCTCTCACATTTTCCTGTTTGCACACCACGAGGTTCAATCAAAGTGAGATTTCACCCCCATGCATTCCCTCCATCCCTTTCCTGCTGTGAGCCTGTTACTTCCTTATATGGTTCCTGGCGCCCAATCCACCGAAGGAATTTAAGCCTGTTCGGCTCATCTTCTGTCAGCAAAGCTGATGCATTGGGAGCCAGTGACTGCTCAGCAGATTAGTGCCGCTGCTGTGCAGTGAGTGACTGGGCAGCAACTCCACAGCTGGCAGCCGCCACAAACACATAGAGAAACAGGGGTCAGGGTGTCTTTCTTTTTAACTACTTTAACTCCTAGCTTAGTTAGGGAGGAGGGGTAGTCTAGTCTGGAGCTCTGCTTTAAGTCAGGATGGAAAGTCTTGTCGCTATGGTGTGGTGCTAACTGCATTAGGTCATGCTGCAGCTTCAAGTCCTCTGATATACATTGAAGCTTATTTATTATTATTGGTGTGGGCGCCATGAGACACTCAGCAGCGCCCGCCCCACAGTGTCGACTTTTGTCTGGCGGCGCTGTCAGCTGTAGTGATCCCTGCCCAGCCAGCATTCGCAGCACACAGCTGATGTAAGCCTAAGCACTAGCAACACCTAGCACCAGCCGAGAGCGCCGCAAGCTGACAACATTTATCACAAAATATCAGGCACTCCAAGAGGCTCCAAAAAAAGGGAATTCAGACACACAGCACCTGTTGTATTACCAATGTTTTATTTTTTAGGATTTTGGGTTTTTTTTAATTAAAAATGGGAATTGCATTAGGGACATCAGACAAACATGACATAGCTTTCTCACTGTCCAAATCACAAGTTTGCAGCACAAAATATGTGCTAAAAATGCATATATATAATCCCAACCAGCCCAGGGATCCCGTGGCACATGCACCAGCTTGAAATGTATGTGATCAGGCCACACAGTGCTTGGTTAGCATCATCCTATCTGTCACTGTAGGAAACTCAGGCCCTTATTTAACAAGGGATAGCGCCAGGTAGCGAATGGTGAGCGAACGGTAATGACGCTCACCGCCACGAGAACGCCGGCTCCCCTCCGCAATCACACATTTATGAAGCCGATCCTGCTTAGCGACTGACAGAGCGCCAGATAGCGAATCATTCATCATTATTCCAGCCTCACCCCATAGCGCCAGCGAGCGACCTTGAACAGCGACAGGTATGACCTCTCGCTACCTGGCGCTCTCCAATGCATTTCAATGGAGCAATCTTTAAATATTCATTCATAATTAATTGCTATTATTTTTTTTTTTTTTTTAATGTCAAAAATCCTGTGACCACTTCTGCAATGTTAGATATTTTTTTTAAGCTAAAAAAAAAAAAAAAACAAATTTGTGCAGAATTGATATTACAGGTCTGATATTAATGTATTCATATTACAAAATGTTTTGAAAAACATTTTTTTTTTTTTTTTTTCAAAAAATATGGTTGTTTGGGGGTTAAAAAACTACTTTTAACCCATCGCCGCCAGCGCTCTGGGGTTTAAACAACAAGCATTTCACAGCGCGAGAATTTTTGGAGCGTGATTTGTTAATGAATATGGTGGGAGCCGGTCGCTATGGCCAGTCGTTATCATGCGCTCCCATACAGCGCGGAACCTGTCAAACAGCGACTCCTAACCCCGTATTCAACATTACCGCACACCGACTGAGTCGCTGTCAACAGCCGAACAACGACCAAGCACAGGGAATACTAGCGGGCGCTGTGAAAATAACGCTACTGTCGCTTCTCTGACGCTACCTGGCGCTATTAATGAATCGGCCTCCCCGTGCCGGCACTCATCCCATCACTGGTGCTGTTGATAGATGTGACACTACCTGACACATTTTTGACTTGATACATACACCTTTTTGACTGGGACCTGACACCCATCTGACACCCATCTGACACTCATCTGACACTCATCTGGCACTCATCTGGCACTTTGTGGCCTTAGCCTTTCTTAAATAACCCCTCTAGATCATTAAGTATGGTGATGGGGGCTGATAAGAAGCTGGGTTGGAATTCTTTATAAACAGGAATAAATGTTGGGCTGCAGTTGAGCACAATGTATGCAGATAAAACTATATTTTTTGACAGATGTTTGGGGATTTGAGCTCCTTATAAACTTTCACTTGGCCAGGTAGGAGGGTATTTGCTCCCCAACTTGTGTGCCTGCGGGAGGACATAGAGGCTGATTCATCATTAGCGGCAGGTAGCGACAGAGCGCCCGCTAGTAGTCGCAGTGCTCGGCCCTGGGTCGCTACTTTAGAGCAACTCAGTCGCTGTTCAGTAATGTTGAATACATTGTGAGGAGTCGCTATTTGATCAGTACAGCGCTGTATGGGAGCGCATGGTAGCGACTGCTCATAGCGACCGACACCATATTCAGGAAAAAAACAGCCTCCCAAATATCTGGCGCTGAAAAATACTTGTTTGTAGCCCAGAGCGCAGGAGGCGGTGTGTTTAAAGTCTGTTTTCAAGTTTTCAAGTCTTTCTATCAACTAGTAACAAAGCGAAAACTTATGGAATTACATTGTAGCAACATTGTAACATGAACACTTTAATGCAAGACCTGTAATGTCATTTCTGAAGACATATTTAAAAAATGTAAAAAATTTGAAAAAACTGCTTTTTCAATGCCAGAAGAGGTCACAGAATTATTTGTGGTTTTTGGGAAAAAAAAAACCCGTTTAAAGTGAAGAAAAGGTTCGTCCATTGAAATGTATGGGGGAGCGTCAGGTAGCGAGAGGTCATACCTGGCGCTGTGCAAGGCTGAACGCTGGCGCTGTTCGCAGAGGCTTTGAAAATGATGAATCAGACGCTAAATGGCGCTATTCCAGTCGCTAAACAGATTCTGCTTGATAAATGTGTAATTGCGTGCCGTGTCTGGCGTTCACCAGTCGCTATCTGTCGCTACCTCTCATTAACCAGGCGCTACCTGACGCTATCCTTTCTTAAATAACCCCCTTAGAAATAAGTTCTGCTCGAAGATCAAACTCATGAGGTATCTATCAGCGATCAGTTACTCAAAAATGTTAAAACATTTGTTAAAAGTTTTAAGTCTACTTTACTCAATTACTGGTGAAATGTGGACAGATGGATAAAGGCGAAGTATTCCTTTCAAAACTTCCTCAGCTAAATTTACCAGGTTCCAGATTGGACAGATCAGTGGCAGGGTAGCTGAGGTCAATTGTTTTATGCCTACAGGTGGTCATTAAAGAGGACCAAAACCCACCCTGAAGTCTAAGAGCAGACATCCTCACTCCCCCACCGGGGCACCCAGATTTGGGATGCCCGGCTGTGTCAAACCCCCCAGGTTGCCCGAAAACTCACCTTCTATCCTGTTCCAACATCACATGCGCAAGCAGCAGCCGCATCCCCGCTATCCTTTTAGCAAGGCGCATACCCACGCCAGGCATTTGTGAATGGCCGGCATGGGCGTGCTCCCTATTACAAGGTAAAGGGGGATGTGTCCGCCAGCGCGCTCGGATCCACTCGCCTTAGACGAGCTCTTGGAGGAAGTGGCGGGAATGGATCTGAGGAAGGATGAGAGTGAGATCAGGCAGGGGGCTTCACACAGCGGGGCATCCCCAATCGGGGTGCCCGGGAGACAAAGACCAAAACCCAGGATAGTCAAAGTCCTTTAAAGCTCTGCTGTCTGTGAAAGGCAGATAAGAAGAGGTGCATTCATTCTCCTTTACCCTCACTGCTCAGCCTTAGCTTTGGCAGAAACTTATGGGACTTTCTTATGGCTCGAAGAGAATAGGAGTTGCATTCTGCTGAAAGTAGGTGACAAATGAGCTGCAGGGTTGAAGTAGGCAAGTTTTTATACCATGTGTATTACATGTTACTCTTTCTAACTTCTGTAATTTCTACTCTCAGTGCCATGAAATGAAGCTTTAAAAATAAATAATAATAACAATATTTCTGCTTGTTTATATGTACAGCTTTTACTGTCACAGTGTCGCAGCAGGGGGAGTGTAGCTGCACAGGCTGAGCTCCTGCCAGCTGATCGGATGGCTCAAACCATGCAGGTGACTTTTTTATGGTCAAAACAGACATAAAGGAAGGAGGGGAAGGGGGGGGGGGATGGATAATAGCTAATAATAAAATAATGCATAATAAATAGCAGGATGACATCCTATTGAGAAAATTGTAACCAGAGGTATGCCATTTGCACTGGAACTCTTATTTTGTGTTGCCAATTGGTGATAAAACATACCGAGAGCAAACTGACTGTGGGCTATATTTTTATATCACATGTACACCTCACACATAGCGCCTTATAACATAAATATATATATATATATATATATATATATATATATATATATATATATATATATTAGAGGCAGGGGAGGCAGAGGTAGAGGCAGGGGAGACAGCTGCTATCAGGCACATAGAAGAAGGGGGCCCAGAGAAAGCTGCCTTATCCCTCTGATATTTTAGGTCCCCTGAAGATGTTTCATGGACCCAGCTGTAATGTGTCTTGGGCTACTACTGCTGCTGTGAAGATGATAAGGGGCACAGCATTGACAGGGCAGAGAGCAGATGGGAAGGGACGCTCAAGGATGGATCAAGTTGCTGCTTTCTACTTTCCATTCTTAAGTGTTGAATTGGAGTGGCTATACTTTGGTGACCCGCTTCGGGCATGGAGAACAGAATGCAGCAACTTGGTGAACAGAATGCATTGGATACTGGTCTAATTATACCCTTCCAATGTCACCAAGCCATGGGGGCCAATGAAACCTATATAAGCCTTTGAATATAGCCACATGAGTAGCAATTATACCAAGACCATTTTGTATGTGGGGGCATTTATAACTGTTTTCTGCAGACATAGCAGAGCAGGGTCGGCTCAAGGTTTGTGGGCAAGAGAGTCTTAGTGGGCCCCAATGTAGTGAGTCACATGATGTCCCCTTTTTTAACTCCGCTGCCACAAATGGATCATTTTCTGCTGCTGATCGCCTTCCAGTCCTTATTGCCTTCCCTATAGTCACCAATCGTCCCCTAGTCCTTGTTGCATTCTCTACTGCCACCAAGCACCCATTAGTCCTTACTGCTTGCTCCGCTGCCACTAAAGATTCCATCATTGCTATCAGTTGTCACCTGGTTCTCGCCACCTTCTGAGCTTCCATCAGCTGCCCTCCATTCCATGCCACCTTCTCCATTGCTGCTGATCATCCTCTGTTGCTGAGGCCAGCCATGAGTGGGTCTGTACACAATACTCTGCATTCGATTGTATGGGTCTACTGTAAAATAATAACATGGCCAAATGTGAGCCTGAGTGGGCCCCTGAAGATGCCAGGGGCCCTGGCAATTGCCCAGGTTTGCCCTGTAGCAGAGCCATTGTTAATGGTGCCAGGCATACTCCAGGCCCCTTATCCCCACATATGGGGCTCAGTCATGGGAAGGGGGCACTGCCTGCTGCTAAGGAAGAGGCACAGCATAGCACATAGCAGGTATTGGGATAGCAGCACCATAACATGGGTAAGGACTGAGAAGAAACTACCCTGTGAATATAATTTAATGCAGTAATCCAGCAAAGACGTTACTCAGCAATGAAGCAAAGGTGCCTCTTCTATTGTCACATTTTTCCGTATACTACTCTGATCTGGATTTACTAAAATGTTGATGTAAAAGGTGCCTTAATATGAAACAATTTATTTATAATTATTATATACAAGTAAGTTAAAACAAAAAACTTCTCACAACAATAAATGTTGCATGGCAGTAGAGATTCTGTACAGTTTTTTGCTGTTACCACCTTGAGGTAAGTCTCAATCAATACCCATGTGTCAAGTGTGGGACACGTGAAATGATTGTTTCTGCCTATACTGTCTGTAAGCAGCGGGGGAGAGCTCTGGAGTGAAAACTCTCCTTAGTAATCCATAGGCAGAGTCCCCTGCAGAAGCATTTTTCCTCATGCCTCTTCCACGCTGTTATTGGCACAGCACTCCTCCGGCCTGGCTCCATGAAAGTCACGGCGTAAATGATGAGGCGAATCCTGCCCTCGGGATGTGAATAGATAGACATGGGTGGACAGTGATGTCTTATAGCACCTATGTGCTGCATTCTACAGTCTCCCGGGGACACTTCATTCTACGCATCAGCTATTTATTCAGCCTTGCTCTTCCGTGCGCCCAGCATCGTCATATCATATAATCAGGCAGGCAGGCAATAAGTATTTAATAAGAAAATCCTTGTAAACACAGCCATGCAGAACAGGCCTGGAAATGGTGCTGAAAACGCTGCATACTGAAAACGGATTGTAATGGGAACCGTAATCACAAACCGGCCATGTCAGATAAAAGCATTTACTAATTAATAATCATTAATATAATGCTCTGATCCGGTTACAGAGCTGGGACTAAATGCTACATTGCAAACTTTGAACAAAAGCTCAGTCATCCCTAATGAATCCATCATTTATCCCAGGTGATGCTGCTTTTTTATTTTAAGCTTTAAATAGCAGATATCAATGTTGGGTCCCTGCTTTATCTCGCACAATGTGATTATAAAGCTGCCAAATAAGGTGGAGGGGCAATTATCATTGGAGCCCCTGAACGGATGGGCCCTGATGTGCTTGCTACCTCAGTGATTGATTGATCCGACACCTTAACAAACCACATCCGTTTGCTGTACTTGCCAACCTAAATAGAGATAAAGGGGTTATGTCCTGTTTTGTGCTAAAGTTTGGAAGGGAGGTCATTTCTTATTATCAGAAACAGAAAGAGCAGATCTGCACAAGGTGACAAAAAGGTGATAACAAAAAGTTACACAGGAAAAACAATTACTGAAGACAGGATAGTAACTGATAGTCTTATTTATGTAGTAAGCAAAGTACTTCCAGCTCAGGGGGGCACTGCATAATTCTGGGCTCTAAGTTTAATATTCGGACAAATAAAGGGAAACAAATGCAAACTTACATCTCGGAATCGGTTCCACTGTCCAGCATCCTTGTCGTACTGTGATATCGTGGTTAGCCATTGTTTATCATCCAGAAAATTGCCTCGTTCCGACCTGCCCGTTGCCACTGCTGCTGCAGCCGCTGCTGCCAGGAAGCCACTGCAGGCTGCTGCGTACACACATATCAGCAGGGCTACCTTTCCCATCATCTGCCTGAGACACAAACCAGGGAAAACCATGATGAGAGTGGAGCCGGGCTGCTGTCTCACTGCCACATGGAATGCTAGACAGGAGGATGACAGGAGGCAGAGGACACAGCCTAGAAGTCTATAGTCACCTTGCTTGTCCAGGCTGGGCTGCGTTCTTCAACTGAAAATTCAGCTCACTGCTGCCAACTACCAGGCGCTGATGCTGCTTCTGCCTGTCTGGAGCCGAGCTCCCTCTACTCAGTGCAATGGTGTTATATGGCAGAAAGCATCCCCAGCATCCCTTTAGATGAGCACGCTCCTAGCTCTTCCCTAGTAGCCACTGGGTGGTGCAGGCTTCTGATAAAGAGCTACATTGTATTAGTAGTGATCCCAATGCAGTCCATGCTCTCACCTAACTCACCAATAATTATTTTACACTTTAAAATAGGACTGTGACAGTTAAATACTTCCTTCTGGTCACCATCAGTTTGGCTTCTGCAATTTCTATGTTCTGTATTCTTCTATGGAGATTTAAATTGGAATAGCCCCAACCTCTATGTACGGGAGGTTATGCATTTTGAAGCATTCAGCTCAATCAGAAAAAAAAAGTCACACTTAAAAAAAAAAAGAAAAAAAAATGCATACTATGAACATTTCTTTCCTTTAGTGTTCAAGAATTGTGTTATTTGCTTCTATTCAGTTAACATATTCGTTATGCATTAAAGTGGAGCAAAACCCTTTGAATCTGGCCAAGGAACCTAATAGACTCCATAGACATCTGAATCCTTACCTTCATGGCATCCCACTGTGTGAAACCCTCTGTGATCCCGGGTATATTTAACTACCCGGCAATCCCATGGCACAACCCCAGCCAAATCATGGCATCCTATGCCTGAGGCTGGCACAGGAGAGTGTATATCAGCCAGATGGAGACTGGGGATACAGTTTTAAAGTGGACCAAAACACTTTGAAGCCAGCCTGGGAGTCTAAAATAATGATTTCCTGACCTATCCTATTTGGGATGCCCCCTGGGATAGCTGATATACTTACATTGCCGGCTCATGTGTGGCCCGTGCATGCATTACTGGTATTTTGCGGCTGAGTTTGGGATGTGCACATCAGCTGGAGAACACTCTCCTTTCTCTATGTTCTCCATTCTTTAAGGAGTGCTTAGATATGCCTAGAAGAGTTTCTGTCAGTGCAGTTGAGCACGCTGATTGGATGGGGGGTGCCGTAGGACTGGGAAAAGGTGAGTTGGAGTGGGTGACCTGGGCGATTTCACACAGCAAGGCATCCTGCATAGAGGTGCCCTGGGGGGCAAGGACCAAAACCCGGGATAGTTTGGTCCACTTCAAGGATGGATTCCTGTTTCACTATAAAAAAAAATGTGTAATGGTACCATTTGAATACAAAAAAGATGACCGCACTAGACACACAATATACTAGTGTGCAACACTAGGGGTTGGAAACAGCCAATAGGCCGAACCCAAATCCAAGAGGGGATCCCACAAATCCCAACAAGACCAACCCCAATAAACTTAGAGGCCGATTCATTAATAGCGCCAGGTAGCGACAGATGAGCGACTGTAGCGTGATTTTTACAGCGCCAGCCAGTATTCGCTGTGCTTGGCTGGCGTTTGCTTGATGACAGCGACTCAGTCGGTGTGCGGTAATGTTGAATACGGGCTGGGGGGTCGCTGTTTCACAGGTTCAGCGTTGTATGTGAGCGCCTGACAACGAATGGCCAGAGCGAACGGCTTGCTTCATATTCATTAAAAAATCACGCTCCGAATTTGCTGGCGCTGTCCATTCCTTGTTTAAACCCCAGTGCGCTGGCGGCGATGGGTGTTAACTAGTTTTTAACCCCTAAACAACCATAGTTTTTGATTGTAACATTATACATGTTTTTTGAATCATTTTGTAATATGAATACATTAATATCAGACCTGTAAGATCAATTCTGCACAAATTTTTTAATTTTTTTTACTTTAAAAAAAAACCGAACATTGCAGAAGTGGTCTCAGAATTTTTGACATTAAAAATAAAAAAAAAATAAAAAATAATACCAATTAATTATGATTAATTAAACATTGCTCCATTGAAATGCATTGGACAATGCCAGGGAGCAACAGGTCATACCTGGCGCTGTGAAGGAATTTGCAGCGGCGCTGTTCGTTCCAGGTGGCTTCATGATGAATCCCGCGCTAGCCGTCGCTCTCGCCGGCGCTAGCCTCATTTAGCTTGATAAATGCGTCATTGTGACCGCCGCCGGGCGTACTTGAGTCGGTAGCCGCCGATAGCTGACGGTACCTGGTGCTAGCCCGTGATAAATAAGGCCCTAAGTGGCAACACTATATTATTTTACAAAAATTCTAAACCACTTTATTATTTCATATATGTACAATAAACAATTGACATCTTAAAATGTTTAAAAGACATAAACACAATAAATAAAAATGAGGAAGGGGACACATAAAAAGGTGGGAGACGGGAAGGGGGCCAATATATATTGTAATGGAGATGAAGTGCTGCTTAGCCCAACATATATACCATGATTACATTACATTAATTAACAAAAATAAATACTTTAAAAAAGGCTATTTCCAATAGAGAATTCTTGAGCCTAGAGTCAAAATCAAAGGGCTAACCCCAGCCCTCCATTTTAAGTGGACCAAAACCCAGGATTTTCACTATCCTGCGTTTTGGTCCTTGCCCCGGGGCACCCCGCCCTGCCAAGTGAAACTCTGCATGTTGGCAAAACAAACTCACGCCCCCCAGTCCTATGGCACATGCGCGGCCACTCGTCCAATCAGCGCGCTTGGATCCGCCTGCACGTCTGCACCTCTAAGCCTTCGTCTAAGGCGAGCGGCTCTGAGCGCAATAACAGACACATCCCTGCTACACTCATACAGGTAGTGTGCGCGTGCCGGCCATTCACAAATGCCTGGCGTGGGCACACTCCCTGCGAGAGGGATAGCTGGCCGTGGCTTGCGCATTCGCCATTGGACTGGAAAAGAAGGTAACAGGCTGATTCATCACTAACGCCAGGTAGCGACAGATGATCGTCTGTAGCAGGCATTTTCAGAGCGCACGCTAGTAGTCACTGTGCTCGGCCGTGGGTTGCTAGTTCTTAGCTGTGCAGCAATGATGAATACATTGTGAGGAGTCGCTATATGACCAGTACATCGATGTATGGGAACGTATGTTAGCGACTGGTCAGTGCTTCTCTGAAGCCCAGAGCGCCGGAGGATGTGTGTTTTAAGTCTGTTTTTCCGCTTGTATCCCCTAGTAACAAAGCGAAAACATATGGAATTACATTGTAATAACATTGTAACATGAACACTTTAATACCAGACCTGTAATGTCATTTCTGCAGAAATATATAAAACATGAACATTTTTTAGAAAAACTGCATTTACAAAGCCAGAAGAGGTCATAACATTTATTTTTTTTTAAAGAAAAAAACTCAAATAAACAAAACCCAGTTTAAAGTGGACCAACACCCAGGATTTTGACTATTCTGGGTTTGGTCCACTTCGGTGGGGCACCCCGATCGGGGGTGCCCCGCTGTGTGAAACCCCCCAGAAGGTCCCGAAAACTCACCTCTCCCCGCTCCCACGTGACTGCTGCAGCCAATCCCCGCCGGCGGACAAGCGAGAGGCAGTGCCGGACAAGCAGAGTGCGTCCGCCGCCGCCTCCCGCGCGTCCCTCTTACAGGAAGTGCACCCGCGCTGGGCATTCCCAAACGGCCTGCTAGAGGGACGCACGGGAGGCGGCGGCGGCACATGCGCGGCTGGAACGTGGAAAAGATTTCGGATGCCCCACGGGGAGGGATCTGATCGGCCCGGGAATCTTATAGATTACTGGGCCGATCCCCCCTGGGTGTTGGTCCACTTTAAAGAGAAGAAAAGGACCGTCCATTGAAATGTATGGGAGAGCGACTGGTAGCGAGAGGTAATACCTGGCGCTGTGCAAGGCTGAACGCCGGCGCTGTTCGATGAGGCTGGGATAATGATGAATCAGACGCTACATGGCGTTATCCTAGTCACTCAACAGATTCTGCTTGATAAATGTGTAATTGCGTGCTGTGTCCGGCGTTCACCTGTCGCTACCTCTCATTAACAAGGCACTATCTGACGCTATCCCTTCTTAAATAACCCCCTAAGCACCTGGGCGACCTGGGGAGTTTCACACAGCGAGGAAATTGGGCCATCGCCATAGGTTTTGGTCCACTAGAAAGTCTAGCATGAGGCATGGAGCTCTGTATGATGGGGAAAATGAAACAGTTGTCTACTGCAGTAATGCACACCTCTGTAAGGAGAGGAAGAGGCTACTGCATGTTTGTGAAAATGTTTCCAGTCCCCCCACTGGATGAAGTGCCACAAAAAATGGTAAATTTACCTCTAACTCAGTGGCATCTAATGATGGTGTGTGTGTGGAGGATTAGATTAGATTAGCGACCCTGTGAACCCAGCATCTCCCTGCCACAGAGTTCCCTCTGCCAGTCATTGCACTGCTTGTCCATACAGTATAGGATCCAGTTTAAAGTGGACCAAAACCTACCCTGGAGTCTGAGACTCCAGGGCAGGCATACTTGCCCCCTCCCAGGGCATCCAGATTTGGGATGCCCCCAGGTCGCCCAGTAAAGTCGCTTTCTCCCCGATCCAACGGCACATTCGCAAGCAGTGCTGCTCCCTGCTATACTTTTAGCAGGGTGCATACCTGCGCCATGCATTTAGAGGGTAGTGGGAATGCGGTCGCCATTGCACTCGGGTTCACTCAGCTCCAGTGGATCATTGGACGAGGCGGCGAGAGCACCATAGGCCTGAAGAGAGCTGAGTTAGTTCATTTCATCAGGGTGCCCCCGGGGCCAAGGACCAGAGCCCAGTATAATCAAAACCCTGGGTTCGGGTCCACTTTAAATGGCTTGTTTCTGTTTCTGCCCGTGCAAATTATTTATGAAGAACATTCGCCATTATAAAAATCTATCTCTGAACTCGTATCAATAGTTTTAGATCTTCCCTAAAAATGCATCTTTTAATGTGATTTACCTCACGATAAGCTAACCAATCGTCTACATTCTTTATCTGGTCCATCATCAAGCACTCTACTTGGCTTGGGGGATCACCCATACAGCTTGCACTGTGTATTTTTCACTAACATAGCTACACCATACAAAGCATTTCTCACCTTTTGTGCCTTATCTCCCATTAGATTTTAAGCTCTTGCGAGCAAAGGCCTAATTTATTTTGTTTAAATGTTTCACTTGTTGCTATGTAATTTATTACTCTGTTTGTACATAAACCTTTCAGCAGTAGGAAGGCGGTTATGAAGCATGCGGGACCCTGTCTTGGGGGAGGAGGTACTTTATTTGTATATTCATAGGGTTTTTTTGTAGGTTTAGGGTCCACTTGGATCATTGCATATGCACATGACACTATGGGGGTTATTCATCAAGGGATAGCGCCAGGCAGGCGGCTTCTTGTGAACGCCGGGCGCTGTACGCAAAACCATATTTATGAAAGCGAATCTGGTGAGCCACTAACAGCGCCATGTAGCGTCCGATTCATCATTACAGATGGCTCAGCGTATAGCGCCAGCGCTCTGGCTTCCAGAGCGCCAGGTATTACTTGTCGCTACCTGTCGCTCTCCCATACATTTCAATGGACGTTCCTTTTCTTCTGTTTAAATAGGTTTTTTTGTTTTTAATTTTTCTCTCAAATAATTGTGTGACCTCTCCTGGCCTAGAAAAAGTCATTTTTGAAAATGTTCTTGATTTTTTTATATTTTATGCAGAATTGTCATTACAGGTCTGGCATTAAAGTATTAATGTCACAATGTTACAGCAATGTAATTCCATGTGTTTTCGCTTTGTTACTGGTGGATATGTGTTCAAAAACATACTTTACTCACACAGCGTCTACCGCTCTATGCTATAGCGACCAGATCCAGAGCGCTGGCGCTCTGTGAGTCTGTGTTTTAGTTGAATATGGTGTGAGTCGCTGAGAGTCGGTTGCAGTGAGCTGGTGCTACCTTTTGATCCCTGCAGCGCTGTACTGGTGTTATAACACCCAACACACATCTCATTCATCAATGCCGGTCAGGTTACTACAGCGAATGAGGCGCTCTGTTACAGCGCCCGATACACACACATGAGTGTCTACTATCGGTCGCTCCAAGCGCTGATATACAGACGCTCATCTGCCGATACCTGGCGCTAGTAATGAATCAGCCTCCACGTTGTTAGACTAGGCCACAATTTATAGGGGTTGTTAGTTGTTGAGAGCCCACAGTTGTTGGTGATCAGTAACCAACTGGCTTCTTATGCACGCGACAATTTATTATAAGAGCAGATCGCACCTTAAACCGAACCTTCACCATGATTCATTGAAAAGCCCAAACCCTTAAAAAACGATTCCCCAGCATCTTAAGTTAATATATTTTAAGTTTTTAGTCACTTATTATTTTTTCCCCCACTGGGCTGCAACTCTGTTCAGGTATTTAGGATACGGGCGCCGCCATCTTGCCTCAGAAGCATCTCACTTACTGAGGGGAGGAGAGCGGGATAAAGTACAGGGGGCGGGTTATAACTGTGCTTTGCTCAGACAGAGCAGAACTGGGGTCAGGAAAAGGTCAGCAATCCCAGAATGCAGAGCAGCACATAAGACACTTCCTGTTTGCAGGCTGCCTGATATTCCATGAGCCGCCATCTTGGATGTTTAAAGGCTCATAATATGCAGTAGATGCAGGTAGAATGATTTTTGATATGAGCAATCTGTATAAACATATAAGATAGCTCTTATTCAGTTTGAAGGTTCACTTTAAATAGGTTGTCTATTGCTGATATACTACAATTGTTGTCAATCAGCAGTTTGCACCCCCCCAGATAAACACATGTGCAAGCTCCCAAATGTGCATGCACACACCTCCAGGTGCATGTTTGCACACCCTAAAATGTGCATGCATACAATCCCAGATGCACATGCCCCCCCACATGTTTATGTGTGCTCCCTCAGACCCTCATGCGCACCTCAGATGCGCATGCAACCTCCCACAGATGTGCATGTGCAGACCACCAGACATATATATATATATATACACCTCCACACACACTGCAACATGTGCTTGCACACACTGCCAAGCACAAACATGTGCACCCATAGCTGCACATGCACTCACCTGAACATACATACACCCACAGACACTAAGGCCCTTATTCATCAAGCGATAGCGCCAGGTAGTGTCTGACGAGCGCCAGGTAGCGGCAGCTAACGGCGACTACTGACTCAAGTACGCCCGGCGGCGGTCACAATGACGCATTTATCAAGCAAAATGAGGCTAGCGCCGGCGAGAGCGACGGCTGGCGCGGCATTCATCATGAAGCCGCCTGGACCGAACAGCGCCGCTGCAAATTCCCTCACAGCGCCAGGTATGAGCTGTCGCTCCCTGGCGATGTCCAATGCATTTCAATGGAGCAATCTATAATTATTCATAAATAATTGGTATTTTTTTTTTTTTTTTTTTTTTTTAAATGTCAAAAATTCGGAGACCACTTCTGCAATGTTAGGATTTATTTTTAAGTCAAAAAAAAAAAAAAAAAAAAAAAATGTGCAGAATTGATCTAACAGGTCTGAGATTAATGTATTCATATTACAAAATGATTCTAAAAACATGTATAATGTTACATTCAAAAAATATGGTTGTTTAGGGGTTAAAAACTAGTTAATACAGATCGCCGCCAGCGCTCTGGGGTTTAAACAAGGAATGGACAGCGACAGCACAATCGGAGCGTGATTTGTTGATGAATATGAAGCTAGCCGTTCGCTCTGGCCATTCGTTGTCAGGCGCTCACATACAACGCTGGACCTGTGAAACAGCGACACCCCAGCCCGTATTCAACATTACCGCACACCGACTGAGTCGCTGTCATCAAGCTAATGCCGGCCAAGCACAGCGAATACTGGCTGGCGCTGAAAAAATCACGCTACAGTCGCTCATCTCTGAGGCTGATTCATCATTAGCGGCAGGTAGCGACAGATGAGCGTCTGTAGCAGGCATTTTCAGAGCGCCCGCTAGTAGTCGCAGTGCTCGGCCGTGAGTCGCTACTTTATAGCAGCAAAAAAACAGCCTCACAAAGCTCTGGCGCTGAAAAATGCTTGTTTGAAGCCCAGAGCGCAGGAGGCGGTGTGTTTAAAGTCTGTTTTCAAGCATCTATCAACTAGTAACAAAGCGAAAACATATGGAATTACATTGTAACAACATTGTAACATGAACACTTTAATGCCAGACCTGTAATGTCATTTCTGAGGAAATATATAAAAAATTTAAAAATTATGAAAAAACTGCTATTTCAGTGCCAGAAGAGATCACAGAATTATTTGCGATTTTTTGGAAAAAAAAAAAAAAAGTTTAAAGAGAAGAAAAGGATCGTCCATTGAAATGTATGGGAGAGCGCCAGGTAGCCAGAGGTCATACCTGGCGCTGTGCAAGGCTGAACGCCGGCGCTGTTCGCTGAGGCTGTGAAAATGATGAATCAGACGCTACATTGCGCTATCCCGGTCACTAAACAGATTCTGCTTGAGAAATGTTGAATTGCGTGTCGTGTCCGGCGGTCACCAGTCGCTACCTGTCGCTACCTGTCATTAACCAGCCACTACCTGACGCTATCCCTTCTTAAATAAGGGCCTATGGTTGCACCTGGTTGGTATTTTTTTTTTTTTTTTTACTTTACTGGCCACTGGACTGGCGGTGCTGGTATTTGCTTTTTTACTGGTAATTGAGGATGGGGAAAATAGACCCGCAATTAAAATTACCAGTAAAATAAGAAATTCTGGTACCGCCAGGCCAGTGACCAGTAAAATCAGGTGGCAACCTTGACACACAAGCACTCACACAGCTGCAGATGAGCACACACCTTCAGACACGCATGTGCACACACTTGCAGCTCTTTTCAAGCGCTATGTATGTCCTCATGAAAATGCACATTTAGAGGCTTATTCATTATTATTGGTGAGCAGCTCCCACACCACAGCATCAGCTTCAGGCCGGTGGCGCTCGCAGCTGTAGCGCTCCAGGCCGGGCAGCGTTCGCAGCGTACGGCTTTTATTAAACTATTTGCTAGCAACACCTAGGCCCTTATTTAACAAGGGATAGCGCCAGGTAGCGACTGGTGAGCGAACGGTAATGACGGGCCCCGCCACAAGAACGCCGGCTCCCCACCACAATCACACATTTATCAAGCTGATCCTGCTTAGCGACTGAGATAGCGCCAGATAGCGACTCATTCATCATTATTCCAGCCTCACCCCACAGCGCCAGCGAGCGACCTTGAACAGCGCCAGGTATGACCTCTCGCTACCTGGCGCTCTCCAATGCATTTCAATGGAACAATCTTTAAATATTAATAATTAATTGTTAATAATTTTTTTTTTTTATGTGAAAATTTCTGTTACCACTTCTGCCATGTTAGATATTTTTTTTTAAGGTAAGAAAAAAAAAAAAAAAATTGTGCAGAATTGATATTACAGGCCTGATATTAATGTGTTCATATTCAAAAATGTTTTTATAAACTTGTTTTTTTGGGTTTCCCAAAATATGGTTGTTTGGGGGTTAAAAAACTACTTTTAACCCATCGCCGCCAGCGCTCTGGGGTTTAAACATGCATTTCACAGCGCAAGAATTTTTGGAGCGTGATTTGTTAATGAATATGGTGGGAGCCGGTCGCTATGGCCAGTCGCTATCATGCGCTCCCATACAGCGCGGAACCTGTCAAATAGCGACTCATCACCTTGTATTCAACATTACTGCACACCGACTGAGTCGCTATCAACAACCGAACAACGGCCAAGCACAGCGACTACTAGCGGGCGCTGTGAAAATACCGCTACAGTCACTCAATTGTCGCTACCTGCCGCTATTAATAAATCAGCCTCATAGCGCCAGATGAGAGCGCCGCAAGCTAACAAAATTTATCAAAAAGATATCAGGTGCGCCAAGAGGCGCACAAAAAAGGGAATTCAGGCACACAACACACCCTTCATGAATAAGGTCCTCTGCCTCCTCACAGCACACGGGGAGGCTGATTTATTAATAGCGGCAGGTAGCGACAGTTGAGCGACTGTAGCGGTATTTTCACAGCGCCTGCTAGTAGTCGCTGTGCTTGGCCGTTGTTCGGCTGTTGACAGCGACTCAGTCGGTGTGGCGTAATGTTGAATACAAGGTTCCGAGTCGCTATTTGACAGGTCCCGCGATGTATGGGTGCGCATGATAGTGACTGGTCAGAGCGACCGGCTTCCACCATATTCATCAAAACATCACGCTCAAAAAATTAAAGCGCTGTGAAATGCATGTTTAAACCCCAGAGCGCTGGAGGCGATATGTTAAAAGTAGTTTTTTAACCCCCAAACCACCATATTTTTGGAAACCAAAAAAAAAAAATTATTTTAAATAATTTTGTAATATGAATACATTAATATCAGACCTGTAATATCAATTCTGTTCAATTTTTATTTTTTATTTTTTTCCCTTAAAAAAATTATCTAAAATGGCAGAAGTGGTCACAGAAATTTTCACATTTAAAAAAAAAAAAAAAAATAACATTAATAACAATTAATTATGAATATTTAAAGATTGTTCCATTGAAATGCATTGGAGCGTGCCAGGTAGCGAGAGGTCATACCTGTCGCTGTTCAAGGTCGGACGCTGGCGCTGTGGGCTGAGGCGGGAATAATGATGAATGAGTCGCTATATGGCGCTATCTCAGTCGCTAAGCAGGATCGGCTTGATAAATGTGTGATTGTGGTGGGGAGCCAGCGTTCTCGTGGCGGGGCCCGTCATTACCGACCACTCACCAGTCGCTACCTGTCGCTATTCCTTCATAAATAAGGGCCTCACTCAGGCACTGCTGTTCTTAATATAAGAGGTACCTTCTGGGCTTCCATTTCTCGGGCAAAGAGGAGCACCCATGCTGGTTTAGGTAAACCGGGGCAATGGAAGACGTGGCAGAGAGAAGGGCATTGTTGCAGTTAGCACTGGAAGCCTGTCTGGCACAGTGGCGTTTACATTTTAAAATGTACATCCACTTTTTACTACAAGCAAAAGGGTTTTGCAGAGGACAGACATATTTATTACTGTAATTGACACTAGTTGATCAAACAAAGTCCTTGCTTTGGTCAGACAAGTACAGACATGCATGGAGGCCTTCTTAAGAGGCTTTGTTGCCTAATGGTGTATTGTTATTAGTATTCAGAAAGCCTGTATTAACAGCAGGAAGTCTGGAGCTGTTATTGCAGAGCAATTCACTCCCTATCTTCAAGGAACTGTTTAACTTTATTGCTACATGCCATTTCATCAGCTGGTTTTGTTGTCCAGAGATCCCTGTAATATGCTAATCAGACATGTAGTTCAGAAGATGAATATTCCCTCAGGGAAGTATAGACTGTGTAATGTAACCCAAAGCTCCTTTGCCTCGCTCATAGGCTGCGTTTTGGAGGTTAATTGAGATGTTGCTTCTTTTCAGAAATACACCTCTGTCATCTGGGTGTGGATTCAAGGAGAGGTTGGCTGGTCTTTGTAACGTTATGTATCACTTATAGCGCATGGAGGGTAAATTTCAAGAAAAAAAAATAGATATAACATAAATATAATGTAACATTTAAAGTTATTTTTCAATTGAAATGGACAGTATCATATTATATTAGGGCTGATTCAGCACTTTTTTTTTCTCTTGAATTTTTTCTCCATGCAATTTAGCACCATTTTAGCTGTGCAAATGTTTGAATAATTTGTACAGCCTAAAACAATTTGCACAGAGGAAAAAAAAAAACAAGATGACATTTTATTCTCACAAAAAAAAGAGGTGTGAGAAAAAAAAATTATCACGCTGCCGAATCAGCCCTATTATCTTTCTCTAAGATGCTGATTTATTAATAGCGACATGTAGCGACAGTTGAGCGACTGTAGCGGTATTTTCACAGCGCCCGCTAGTAGTCACTGTGCTTGGCCGTTGTTCGGTTGTTGACAGCGACTCAGAGGCCGATTCATTAATAGCGGCAGGTAGCGATAGTTGAGCAACTGTAGCGGTATTTTCACAGCGCCCGCTAGTAGTCACTGTGCTTGGCCGTTGTTCGGTTGTTGACAGCGACTCAGAGGCCGATTCATTAATAGCGGCAGGTAGCGACAGTTGAGCAACTGTAGCGGTATTTTCACAGCGCCTGCTAGTAGTCAATGTGCTTGGCCGTTGTTCGGTTGTTGACAGCGGCTCAGTCGGTGTGGCGTAATGTTGAATACAAGGTTCCCAGTCACTATTTGACAGGTTCCGCGATGTATGGGTGCGCATGATAGCGACTGGTCAGAGCGACCGGCTTCCACCATATTCATCAAAAAATCACGCTCAAAAAATTCAAGCGCTGTGAAATGCATGTTTAAACCCCAGAGCGCTGGCGGCGATGGGTTAAAAGTAGTTTTTTAACCCCCAAACCACCATATTTTTGGAAACCAAAAAAAAAAGTATTTTAAATAATTTAGTAATATGAATACATTAATATCAGACCTGTAATATCAATTCTGTACAATTTATTTTTTATTTTTTTTCCCTTAAAAAAATTATCTAAAATGGCAGAAGTGGTCACAGAATTTTTCACATTTAAAAAAAAAAAAAACATTAATAACAATTAATTATTAATATTTAAAGATTGTTCCATTGAAATACATTGGAGAGCGCCAGGTAGCAAGAGGTCATACCTGTCGCTGTTCAAGGTCGGACGCTGGGGCTGTGGGCTGAGGCTGGAATAATGATGAATGAGTCGCTATATGGCGCTATCTCAGTCGCTAAGCAGGATTGGCTTGATAAATGTGTGATTGTGGCGGGGCCCGTCATTACCGGCCGCTCACCAGTCGCTACCTGTCGCTATTCCTTCATAAATAAGGGCCTAAGTGATTGTATATTACAAGGAAAAAGCACAATAAAGTAATGGTGACATTACATAGTGACAATTATATTAGCATGCTTGCATGTATGCAGTATATATAGGTATACACAAGTATATGCATCAGATAAAGTCAGCATCCAGTTAAAACTTGTACTTTATTCCATTCGATATTTAAAAAGAACCTTACCAATGGCAATTTTCAAATCAATAAATCAGGCTATGCTTTTCAGGTTCTTCACTCCTAAGTCATGCATGTATCTACAATACAGCCTGTCCCAGATGGGTGGGGCCCCATATTTCGGCATGGTTTATTGGAATGGGTTTGCCTGGCCAGAAACAGGGTGGAGGGAGTGGGAGGGTGTGGTCCTTCACCAGCTTTATCTGGGACAGGCTTTTTTGTAGATACATGCATGACTAAGGAGTGAAGACTCCGAAACGCGTAGCATGATTTATTGAAATGAAACTTGCCACCTTCAAGGCTCTTTTTAAATATCGAATGGAATAAAGTAGAAGTTTTAACTGGATGCTGACTTCATCTGATACATTGAAAAATATGGGTGGAATTCCCGGCCAAGCAACAGGATCAATTGATGAGATGGGTGAGCTGATCTAAAATCTTTTATACACAAGTAAATACAAGTATACTTGAATTGCATTAGGATGGTTCACACATGGGTGATCATGTTTGCACTAGGAAATGCGCTCATGATTTTACCCCGCTAGCAATTTCCACCTGATAGAGTGGGATTGCAAGCACAGCACCAACAAAGTCGCTACTTGGGTGCGATGATCATGAGTGCCCAAAGGATGATATATGGGCAGCGGTTGCACATCAATTGTGGGGCGATCATCATTGCACCACTATCTGCTCCAAATGCCCCTGGAGCTGATAGGAGTACTTTAGACTCCATCCAAAGGTTGACAGAAATTTGAAATCAAAGGGCACTTTCACATCCATGTGCAGCACTGCATTTGTTGTTGACAAATACAAAATTCAACATCTGCACCCCAAACAGAAATGCGCTGCAGTCCATAGCAGTCTATGGGCAATGCAGGTGAAGCAGCATACATGCATGACTGGGCCCTGGTGCAGATATTAAATAGAGCCCCATAATAGCTCATACAGTAATCCTTTTCTGTCATTTTAAATGAACACTACTGAACAGGTGAAAGCAGACAAGTGGTGCTTGTGTTCTGTACACAAAGCCACGTGAGGTGAAATCTAATCAAATAGGTAGAGAAGCAATAATGGTGGGTGGCTCCTGACCTCATGAGCCTCATGTGGTACACCTCCCAGCTCACTGCCCTAGTCTCCACTACTGCCTTTGGTCTCTACATCAACACCAAGTTCTCTTTTGCTGCCTCTCTGCTGAGTCCTTGCCTCTTCTAATGCTGTCACCACCTCTGTTCACTTGCAGCTGCCAGCTTCACTGGCTTGCTGACGTTTTTTTCCTCCTAACATCAGCCATGATTGTTTCCATTATAGTTAAAGAAGAAGTTCAAGCTTTTTGCCCCCCCCCCCCCCCCGGCCAGTGACAACTGTCACTAAAATCCATGCCCCCAGGTGTCATCAGGGGAGGACTGTGGTAATCAGGTGAGATGTTTTATTAATTTAACACACAAATTGGTCTTAACACAAAGGGAGCGAAGGTGAGGGGGTTACAGAATGCTTGGACTCCTTCTTCTTTAACTTTAATGGCCACAATTTTCTGTTTGATTTGATTGCAGCAGCTAATGGACCGATGGCGGCATTCGAGTCGGTGATGAGCTTAGAGCATGGTGTTGGTAGAGGAGGTATAGTGAAGGAAATTAATACAAGTTAAAGCTTATTGGGAAAAATCCTGGACACAGGAGCTTGCATTTCTTTCAAGCTTTCCATATTTCGGGCATGTAGTGACCTCGGCTGCGCCCCCCAGGAGACCCCCTGGACCGTCACCCTCGCGTGATCGGCCCGGGAATCTATAAGATTCCCGGGCCGATCACCTCCCTCCCCGCGGGACATCCGAAATCGGGATGTCCCGCGGGGTGAAACCCCCCAAAACACCCCAAATCCACCCACCTTGTCTTCGGCGGCGGCCGGCCGCCGCCGCCTCCCTCGCGCCCCTCTAGACGTGCGCGCGCCCGCGCCGGCCGTCCATCCGTGAATGGCCGGCGCGGGCACGCGCACGTCAAGAGTGACACGCGGGAGGCGGCGGCGGAAGAGCCGCTTGTCCGGTCCTGTCAGACCGCTTGTCCGGCCGCGCTGATTGGACGGCGCGGCCACGTGGGAGCGGGGAGAGGTGAGTTTTCCGGGTGTTTGGGGGGGTTTCACACAGCGGGGCACCCCGATCGGATCGAAGTGGACCAAGACCCAGGATAGTCAAAATCCTGGGTGTTGGTCCACTTTAAAGCAGTCAGGAGGTGAGCTGTTACAATCTTTTCTTTCTCCTTTATTATGTATGCACTGTCCCCTGTGCCAAACTCAGCATGCAGCCTTCACACCACAAATGCAAATGCTTTGCAGCATATAGAAGTCCATAGGCACTGCAGGGGAGGCACAATACATGCATTAGCCTTGAAGGTAGATACTCACCGCCAACCTTCTGTTTCCTGGCCCCGGTCTCTGCTCTGTCATCCCTGATCTCTGTTGACTCTTTATGGAGTGCAATTACAAAAACGTCAGAGGCAACTTACACAAAATGTCCTTTCTTTATTAACTTCAATGAACAAACAACTAACTTCAATGGGAACTATGTTCAAGTAAGATATGGTTGATGATCCAGGAGGAAGATCCAGCCCATTTGTCTACACTTTAAACTCAGGGCTGTTTAGGAAGCAAGTACAGTACAATATCAACCAATATCACTCTCAGATGTTTCTTCCAGTGTTTTACTGTAGAATAGCCTAATCCTTCTGCTAACATCCACCTCATTCAATATTAACACTGTTGTAATTTAGCTTATTCCGGTGAGGGGATAACAATGTGTGTGTTCCAGTAGCTAAAGGGTTACAGCCAGCGTTCTCACCTGGAGAGGTCATTTCTGCTGCTTGACTTTGCCAAACCTGCTGAGGAACTCACTCTCAGATGTTTCTTCCAGTGTTTTACTGTAGAATAGCCTAATCCTTCTGCTAATATCCACCTCATTCAATATTAACACTGCTGTAATTTAGCTTATTCCGGTGAGGGGATAACAATGTGTGTGTTCCAGTAGCTAAAGGGTTACAGCCAGCGTTCTCACCTGGAGAGGTCATTTCTGCTGCTTGACTTTGCCAAACCTGCTGAGGAGCTCACTTATTACAGTGGAAGGATTCTGGGACTTGTAGTCAGTTGTTTTTACTCAAGGCCAGTAAAGCTTCTCCAAACAGAGTCAAAGAATGTAAGAAACTTGGAAACAGCTAGTAAATCACAGGTATGGGGCACAATCCTAACATACGTGTTTATTTTACATTCCAGATGAGGAAAAATATAAGGCAGAAGACCAAAATCATGTCCACCTTACATCTGAGCCCCTGTGTTGCACCTACACAAGAGGAAAACTTCTGTTATGGGAGAGCTACAATACACCAGTCTGTTTCAAAGCCCTTGAAATCACAGTCGTGAACCACATTAAAACGTGTTCTAGGAAACATCGGACCCATAGAAGGGGTAAGAGGGTTGGTGACCTAGTGAGGCTTAGGAATAAGCGCCCCCTGTGTACTTGGAAAACTTTTCAAACAAGGTGAAGAAGTTTCAGCTTATTTTTATTAAAAAGCAAAACCCAGCTGTCCTCTGCTTTGTGGAAACCTGGCTTAAACCTTCCATTCCAGAGAATGCAATCGACATACCAGGCTACACGATCTACAGCACAGACAGAGACTACAGGGCGGATAGAGACAACATTCAGGTAAATAGAATGTCGGCAGCATCTGTCTATATGTTAACTCAAACTGGTGCTGTGATGTTAAATTACTGGATAAGAACTGCTCCCAGCTCTGGAATTTCTTGCATTCCCCCAGGGAGTTCACTACGACACTTCTAGTGGAGGTGTATATCCCACCACAGGCCCCAGTAGATGAGGCCCTAGATTTGTTAGATTACACAGTGGGAGTGTCTTTCCTGGATGCACTAATAGTGGTGGTGGGAGACTTTAACCGAGTTTGTCTATCTCACACCTACCGGTATATACAAGCAACATGTAACCTGAGCCACAAGAGAGGGAAAAACTATCGATCACTGCTACTCTACACTGAAGGGAGCTTACGGATCCATCACCAAAGCAGCGTTAGGTTTCTCAGACAACCATATGATCCAACTGGTCTGGATGTACAAACAACGACTTAAATCATCAAAACAGCTAACGAATGGACTAAAGAAGCTAAGAAGAACCTAATATCCTGCTTTGAGCTGACAAATTAGGAAGAAATGGGACTTTCAAGCTCCAACTTAAATGAATGAAATGACCTGTTTTTTTCCTACATTAGTTACTGTGAAGATCTGCTGATGCCCACAAAAACCTTCAAGCTGTATGGCAACAGTATGCCCACAAATCATGGGACATGCCTACATTTAGTAATCCCAGATCACTATGGGGGGGGGGAATAAAAGTGGCAACTAACTGCTTGAACCCTACTGCAGCAAGACGAACAACAAGTAGACAGCTAGCACAGCATCTCAAGGAAATCTATTGTAGGTTTGAGAAGAAACCCTCAAAGAATAGCTAATTAGAACCCCCCCAATGTCTTCCTCCCTCCTACACACCAAGTGAATGATTTACCCAGTAACATCACCGCCATTAAATTTGACCATGCCAGTGCTGATATCGATATTAACATTAAGGAGCATGATGTAAGGTAGCTTCTCTTAGGCCTCATCCCTAAGAAAGCCAAAGGACCCAATGGAATTTCACCATTCTGCCTCAAAGCTTGTGCCCCTCAGCTTGCACTATCCCTAACTAACATTTTCAGGAAGTCACTTGAGAATTGAACCGTCCCAGCCTGCTGGAAGAACGTAACTATCTTCCGATCCCTAAGAAGCGCTCTGTATCAGACGTTAAAGACTTTAGACCAGAAGCCCTAACATCAGCAACGATGAAGGTCTTCAAAAGCTTGGTGCTTGCCTTCCTGAAAGAGACAACACAACATCTCTGGGGTCCCCTTAAATCTGCCTACAGGGCAAACAGATCAGCAGCGGATGCTGTCAGCAATGCTCTCAAATTCATTCTTGAACATACAGACCATTCCAACTCATGTGCTAGGATCTTATTGGTAGACTTCAGTTCTGCATTTAATACTATAGATTCTGGCATATCTCAAACTTAGGCACATATCCACCCCCCTAAGATCTGCAACTGGATGCCACCAACAGCGAACAGCATGTCAAGCTTGGCCAGTTCAAGTCATCTACATGGTTCACCAACACTGGAGCGCCGCAAGGGTGTGTACTCCTCCCATTCAATGGTGTACTGATAACAATTTTGTCATTAAACCTGAAAAATCTGTATGACTGGCACTTGCGACCACGGAACGCATGGGGGAAAGATACCAGTTGAACACAGCGGGGATACCAGATCTATCACTTAGGTGATCTCACTCCTTTTAGTTACCCTTTGTTTTGTTGTGTTTTCATCTCTTGGCACTTGTTGTGTTTTCATCTCTTGGCACTTGGTGTCCTTAGGCGACTGGCGGGGGCCTCTCCTGCCCAGCCTTCTGCCTCAGGCGGCTGCTGCGGCGGCACGTGTCTTATAGAGCGCGCCCTCGTCCACTGTCATTTGGCTTGTGCTTGAGCGTGAGCACAGTCAGCTTAAGTCCTCCTCCGGCAGGGCTGCGCACAGCGCAGAGCTAATCCTAGGAGGTCCAGTTCTGGGCGGTACGCCTTTAAAGTTCAGATGGGGCAATCAGCCCAGAGGTCTCTAAGTGCACCAATCAACCCACAGATCTGAAGTGCACCAATCACAGTCACAGTCATGGCAAACGGGGCTTGTCTATAGGTGAAGCTGGCTGTGGAGATTGGGGGTTGCAGGCTCACAACGAAGACAGGTATTCTCGGGGTCTGACAGCACTTTTGCACTGTATAGCACTATGTACTTTATTGGGGTTTAGCTTGGGATATTTTCTCACATTATTTGGGAAGGTAATTTTGCTGCTAAGGGATTGGTATTATTGGTATTATTTTGGTGTAATTGGGATGCCCCTGCTGTGGACCTTATTGTTTTTTTTTTAGATGTTTCATGTGTGGTATGATTTTAATCATTGATACTAATAACTGAAATAGATTTTTTGAAATAATTTATTTGAGCTAAGGTTGATTGGTGCCGTTCTGGGATTTTGTCTGTTGTGCAGTGGCTGGGACTGCAACAATTTTCTTTGCTATCCTTAAAAATCTGTAGATATGGTGGTCAGTTTTTTTGTAAAATATCCCCGACATTTACTCCAATTCATATGGGAAGCATCAAAGTAAAGAGGGTGGATTAAGCAAAATCCCTGGGAATTCTCCTCTCACAAGACCTGAAATGGACTGTTCATGTTGACTCTGTTCTTAAGAAGGCTCAGCAAAGACTCTACCTACTGTGACTGCTAAGGAAATTTGGCCTATCCCAGAAAGTGATGGTCATGTATTATACCTCCCAACTTCTGAAAACGTGAAAGCGGGACAAGCCATGCCCCCGGCCACACCCCCCGTCACGCCCCGGCCACACCCCCATCATGTCCCGGCCACACCCCCGTCACGCCCCGGCCACACCCCCGTCACGCCCCGGCCACGCCCCCGTCACGCCCCGGCCACGCTCTCCAGCTCCAGCAATGTCGGCTGCCTTCACCCCTGCATGCGTACGTATCCCCAAACCAGCATACCGCCCGCCCCCCCACCCCCGTGCGCCTGCCCACCCACCCCCGTTAACAGTTCAGCGAGCCAGCAAACAGCCTCACTGCCCGATCTAACTCCGCCCCCAACCCCCTGCAGCTGCCCCGGCACCGCCCCTTTCTCTTCCTTCCAGCTCTTACGCCGCACAGAGAGCTGCAACCTCCTGCCCGGTGTCCCGGCCGCCGCCATACTCGCCGGTGAGTTTACAGGATTCCGGGACATGTTGGGGCCCTGCGGGGCAACGGGACAAGGGCCCCAAAGCGGGATTGTCCCGCCCAAATCGGGACAGTTGGGGGGTATGAAGGGTGTGTGCAATCAATCCTTACTGCATCCTGCTTAGTTTGGTACAGTGCATCCTGTAGGAAAGAAAAAACACATCTGTGTGGAATCATCAGAACAGCAAAGAAAATCATTAAGGTGTCCCAAACTTAGACAAGCAAAAGTAAAAAAACAGGGCCTAAGACTCCACGCACCCAGGTCACCCCTCCTTCTGCAGGCGGCCTTCAGGGCGCAGATTCAGAGCTCCTTTCACAAAAACGCACAGCAACAGGCACAAGAACAGCATTTCCCCTATAGCCATTAGAGAACTGAACTGCGATGACTCACTATGCACCTAGGTGGTATATCTAGGCAAACAGACTAGCTCCTCTCCAATCTGTTCTAAACTCTGCTGCTCGCCTCATCTACCTCTCCTCTCGCTTCTCCAGTGCTACCCCCCTCTGTCAATCCCTCCACTGGTTACCTGTCTCCCATAGAGTTCAGTTCAAACTTCCAACGCTAACCTACAAAGCTCTCTCTAACCAGGCCCCTTCCTACATTTCATCTCTGATCCAGCGTTACCAACCCAAGCGCAACCTCCGCTCTGCCTCTGACATTCTCCTGTCCTCTTCCTTGGTTACTTCCTTGCACTCCCGCCTTCAAGACTTCTCCCATGCCTCTCCACTTCTCTGGAATGCCCTTCCCCGCTCGATCCGCCACTCTCCATCACTCCAAGCCTTTAAAAGCACCCTCAAAACTCACTTCTTCAGACAAGCACATGACCTGGCTTAAGCAACTCCTATAACCTTCAATGGCACATGCAGCCATGCTCAAGCTCTACCACTTGTGACCCGGCCCCTTTGTCTCCACCTCCATCTTTTAGACTGTAAGCTCGCAAGGGCAGGGCACTCCTCCCTATTGTCTCCTATGCTCACAACACTTGGTTTTAACCTGTGGCATCTAATTTTGTATTGTTCTCTGTACTATATGTTTTACCCTGTCTGTAATCATACCATGTAAAGCGCTACGGAAGTTGATGGCGCTATAATAACAATATATCTGCGCAAGCTGTAAACTAGCCCTCAACTATATCTTGGACTGTATATAAGCAACATCCTGCTAAGTTCCCTACTAGATCTAACACTGTATATAACTATTTATTGTACTGTATATGAGCTATATCCTTCTAAGTTCCCTAGTATACCTAGCATTGTATATAACTATTTTCTGTGCTGTTTATAAGCTAAATGTACGTATCCATAGTTTTTTGCTGTTGTAGATGCCCTTTTTTTCCCTGTAAGTTTTTTTGCATTGCGCCTTGCCAAGAATAAATTCTAGTATGTATGTCCATATACACCTTAATTCTGAACATGACAAGAGGGGTGTATTTCTTTAAGCTCTTTAGAGACTACAGACTCATCACATATGCGCCATCAGTCTCAGCTTTCAGCATTCTGCATTCACTGGCACTCTCTGAGCCACCTCTCATCTTTGAATTTCCCTATATTCTATCATGTGGGTCTACACCAAACACACTGGGTGACAGCACCTGTGCACATGACATCCACACATATTGGCCAGGCCAAGGCTTCTACCCATACGCAAATCAAGCCCATCTGGCCCTATTCAGGATAGAAATCCATTCTCTAAAATCTCCTTAATTCTCTACTACTTACAACAGATGCTACCCTTGGAACGCCTGCATTCCCCTTCTTCCCCTCCTCTTCACATCTTTATCCAGGTTCAAGCATTTACTGGCTTCTTGGACCTCACTGCTGCCTTTCACAGCCTCTTTTACTTGCTTCCACCTCCACTGGTATGCTTTCGCTGCTGGATCTCACGGCAGCATCCATCGGGTCTTCCAGTGCTACCATTTTCCTCTACCACATATCATTGTCCTCCACGCTACTACTAAAAAAGGCCTTCAATCTGACTTAAGCAATGAAAGCAGGAATACTTACTGGTATGCGCATTAGAAATCTGCCTATTTTTCCCACAGCAATGTCCAAGCTGACATTAGAAATATAGTAAAGTATAGAAATATATATAGTAATATAGTAACACGGGCATGTTAAGTCACCCAATTTGAGCTCTTCTCTCTGGTTGACTGGCTCAAATCACTAGATGGAAAGTTGAGGGAGGTAGCAGAGCTCTGGATCCCTGGACTCTATTCTAAAGATGAAGAAGAATACAAGCGTATGAGGCATTGTTTATTACATATGGCATAAAAGCATTGGCCTTCCCATGGAGTATCCCAAATCAGGATGCCTCACTGTGTGAACCCCCTCCCCCTAGGACACTGCAAAACGCATCTTCTTTCTGGCTCCCTCGCTAATGTAAACACCGGAGGGCGCATTGTCAGCATCTTTGGGCTGTGTGCAGGCTCCCACCCCCGGCCATTCATTCAGGACCAGGGAAAGGGGGTTTCACAAAGTAGAGCACCCGAAACTGGGATGCCCCTGGAGCAGGGAACAGAACCAAGAATAGTCAAAATGATAGGTTTTGTTTCGCTTTAAAGTAGCTCTATGACAAAATCTGACCCTCTGAAAAAATTGCACATTTATAAATCACCTCAGTGTATTATCACTATTTCTGTATTTATCTATTTTTGTTTTTACACACAATGACCCCCCCCCCCCCCCCCCCCAATTAAGTTGTAAAAATGTTTCAACTTTTTTCTGAAAAAGTCAGACCAGCTTATTGTTTACATGCACAGAATCCTTTAACTACCATTCTGAGCCTTCCCCAGTGACCCAGGTTTACTTTAATAAGTGCTATGATGCAGTAAACAAAATATCTTTCAATATGTCTTCAGCTCTAGGTGTAGCATTAGCTTGGCCAATATTCTGAGTGGTCATTTTCAGTGAATGGTCAGCTTGAGTCTACTTACACTCTTTTCTCCTAACATGACTTTAGGATTCCTCTTAACAAAGCTTTATTTAATTAAACCATGGTTTATAAATTCTCTCAATCCATTGGGCTTATTCGGTATGTAAGGGGGCTTCTATAAACATTACATAATGAGATTATCATACAATATACATACACATATATCTTGCTCAGGAATTCACATTACATCATGTTTCTTTTGGCACAGTTCCCAGACACAAGCCCAGCATAATAGGAAAAGGCACGTGCTTCGCTCCTTAGCTCAGGTAAGTAACTCTGGACATTTGTTAAATGCTGCAAACTCTGACAGCCAAAGCCATATCTGCAGTTTATAGGATTTTTCTTTCTTTCTCCAAACATGGGCAACACATTGTTAACATTATGCATAAGGTTGTCTTAACTTCTTAAAAATCAATCAATAGTGGTGGTGGTGGTGGGGGGGTTGTAAAGGGTTTAGGTCTTATGGTCTTATAAGCTCAGCACCTTTTAGCATATACTCTATGCAACTTATGCGCCTTAATGCAAATATGGTAAACAAGCATAAGTGACCAAATGACCTTTTCATGGACAGATAGACTTCAGATCAGGGGTGACATAGGGGGCATAAGACCTGCTGTTACGCACCGGGTTGAACGTGCGAAGAAGTGGACCCGCAGGATCTGCAGAACTGTTTGGCAGATACCGCGTCAGGGGAGCGGAGTCTAAGGAGCCACTGGTTTTCACCAGAGCCCACCGCAAGGCGGGATGGTCTTGTGCGGCAGGTGACTCCCAGGTCGCTACCCCCCAACAGCGGCACAGTTCCACAAACTGCTGAGGTGACATGCAGTAGAGACAAACAGTGGTCGAAGGAGAAGGCCGAGGTCAGGACTGGCAGCGCGGGTTCAATAGCGGAGAAACAAGCCGAGGTCGGGACGGGCAGCACAGGTTCGAAGGTCAATGGGAGAGCCGAGGTCATACACGAGGAATCAAGCAATACAGCGACTGTCATACACGGAAGAACACCGAAGATCCGGCACAGGAAGTAAGGCAGGGTCCAATTTATGGGAAGAGCCGAAAAGAGATTGGATGGCCAGACACCAATAATCAGGACCTTGGCCCTTTAAATCTGTGAATGTTGACGCGCGCGCCCCCTAGTGGCCGGGGACGTGCGCGCAAGGAAGGCGGAACTGCAGCAGTAGGAGGAAGCCGGCGGCCATGCCGGCCAGAGGAGGAAGCGCGGGGACCAGGTAAGGAGGAAACGCAGCCTGGGGGGCCAGCAGCGGACGCCCAGATGGTGGTAGAGCGGGGAGCGCTGCAGGAAGGGGACGCAGCGCTCGCCCGAGGAGAGGCACGGAGGGGGGCGCTGCGCGGGGAAAACGCAGCGCTCGCCCTAACAGTACCCCCCCCCTTAGGTCTCCCCCTCTTTTTGGGACCGAGGAAGTTTGAAATGAGGATCCGATCGAGGATATTCTCCTCAGGCTCCCAGGACCTCTCTTCTGGACCGCAATTCTCCCAATCCACTAGAAAGTATCGTCTCCCTCTGGATGTTTTGGAAGCCAGAATCTCTCTCACCGAGAAGGCATCTTCGGTACCCGCGACTGGAAGTGGCTCCAACGTTTTAGAAGAGAATCGATTAGTCGTCAGAGGTTTTAATAATGAAACATGAAAAGAGTTGGGAATACGTAAGGAGGCTGGCAGATTAAGTTTGTAACAGACCGGATTAATTTGTTGCTTGATCCTGTACGGCCCTAAATAGCGAGGACCCAATTTATAACTGGGTATCTTGAAACGAATGTACTTGGCTGAAAGCCAAACTTTATCTCCAGGAAAGAAAACAGGAGCGATTCTCCTTCTTTTATTAGCGCTGTTCTTCATGCGGGTAGAGGCTAGAACAAGAGAATGTCGTGTTTCACGCCAGATAGAGGAAAAAAACTGTGTTAAGTCATCCACGGCGGGTACTCCCGACTGTGTAGGTAAGGGTAGAGGAGGCAAAGGTTGGCGGCCATAAACAATGAAAAATGGAGATTTTTTTGTGGCTTCAGAATCTTTGAAATTATAAGAGAACTCCGCCCATGGCAAGAGATCGACCCAGTCGTCTTGTCGGGCCGAAATGAAGTGACGTAGATATTGTCCTAGAACCTGATTGACCCTCTCCACTTGGCCGTTGGACTGGGGGTGGTAAGCCGAGGAAAAATCTAATTTCACTTTTAACTGAGTACAGAGAGCCCTCCAGAATTTTGAAACAAACTGAACTCCCCTGTCGGAGACAATGTGGGAAGGAAGTCCATGGAGCCGAAAAATATGCTTAAAAAAGTTTTTAGCCAACTGAGGAGCGGATGGGAGTCCTGGTAGCGGAACGAAGTGCGCCATTTTTGAAAAACGATCCACAACAACCCAGATTACTGTATTGCCTTGAGATGGAGGAAGATCCGTGATGAAGTCCATAGCGATGTGTGACCAAGGGATTTCAGGAATAGGAAGAAGATGAAGAAGGCCCGCCGGTCTTTGGCGAGGGGTTTTATTACGTGCACAGGTGGTACAAGCTTGCACGAATTCTGCCACATCCTTCTCAATGGAGGGCCACCAATAATATCTGGCAATAATTGCGTTAGACTTTTTGATACCAGCATGCCCGGCAATACGGGAAGCATGACCCCATTTTAATATTTGGAGGCGTCGGCGAACCGGGACAAAGGTCTTCCCAGGCGGAGCCTGCACTAGGGAGGCAGGAGCAGAATGAATCAAATGATCAGGGGATATAATGAACTGAGGAGCAGTATCCACGTCAGTGAAGTCCGAGGGGCGAGACAGAGCATCTGCCCTGATGTTCTTAGAGGCAGGCCGAAAGTGAATTGCGGAAATTAAACCGCGCGAAGAATAGTGACCAACGAGCTTGGCGAGGATTCAAGCGCTGAGCAGTTTGTAGATACAAAAGGTTCTTATGGTCGGTAAAAATAGATATGGGGTGAAGCGACCCTTCTAGTAGATGTCTCCACTCTTCAAGAGCTAATTTGATAGCCAGAAGTTCACGATCCCCAATAGAATAATTTCGCTCCGCGGAAGAAAAGGTCCTAGAAAAGAACCCACAAGTATGATTTTTCCCTGATGGAGACCTCTGTGTGAGTACAGCTCCTGCTCCAATGGAAGAAGCGTCAACCTCCAGAGAAAAGGGACGAGAAGGGTCTGGTCTGGAGAGCACCGGGGCCATAGAGAATGTCTTTTTCAATGCTAAAAAGGCTGCCTCCGCCTGTGGAGGCCATGACTTGGGGTTGGCTCCCTTTTTGGTGAGAGCCACAATGGGGGCCACGATAGTGGAAAAATGGGGTATGAATTGACGGTAATAGTTGGCGAAGCCCAGAAATCGTTGAATGGAACGCAGACCAACAGGCCGAGGCCAGTCTAATACCGCTCTCAATTTGCTAGGGTCCATTTGTAGTCCTTGGGCTGAAACAGTATAACCCAAAAAAGGCAGAGCGGTCTGGTGAAAGAGACACTTTTCTAATTTGGCATAAAGATGATGCTGCCGAAGGCGGGATAGTACCAGACGAACGTGCCGGTGATGCTCTTCGAGGGAAGAAGAGAAGATGAGGATATCATCTAAATAGACCACGACACAGGAATACAACAAGTCCCGGAAGATGTCATTGACGAACTCTTGAAATACGGCAGGAGCATTACAAAGCCCGAAGGGCATCACCAAATACTCGAAATGACCGTCACGGGTATTAAAGGCAGTCTTCCATTCGTCTCCCTTGCGGATGCGGATCAGATTGTAGGCTCCTCTGAGATCTAGTTTGGAAAAGATCCTGGAGCCACGAAGACGGTCGAAGAGTTCTGGAATTAAAGGTAAGGGGTATCGGTTCTTTACCGTGATCTTGTTAAGACCCCGATAGTCAATACAGGGTCGGAGAGAACCGTCTTTTTTCTGTACAAAAAAAAAGCCTGCCCCAGCGGGAGAAAAGGACTTCCGGATGAAGCCCCTCTGCAAATTTTCTTGTATGTAAGTAGCCATTGCCGGGGACGGATAGTGGGTAGATACGGCCACGAGGAGGAGTGGTTCCAGGCAGGAGATCGATCGGGCAATCATAAGGACGATGTGGCGGAAGGATCTCAGCTTGCTTCTTGCAGAAGACGTCAGCGTAGGCCCGGTAAACTTCGGGTAGGCCCGGTAGAGATGTGGTAGGATGATCGGTTCGAACTGGTAAGGCTTTCAAGCAATTCTTTAGGCAGGTTGTACCCCACGCCTTGATGTCCCCTGTGACCCAGTCTAGGGTAGGATTATGGAGTTGAAGCCAAGGAAGACCCAATAGGATTGGGGAAGTACAATGGGGTAACACAAAGAGTTCCAGGTATTCCTGGTGAAAGAGGCCGATCTTAAGGAGCAAAGGCTTGGTACGGTACTGCACCATACAATTCAGTCTATCTCCATTAACTGAGGCGATGAATAACGGTTTGGCCAAGCGGTTAACTGCTATGTCGTGTTTCTTGATCAGGGAGGCCTCTATGAAATTGCCCGCCGAACCAGAGTCCAGGAAGACCGGCAAATTAAGCACAGAGGCAGATGAGAGACAAAGCTGTGCAGGTACGGTGAATCTTGGAGAGGAAGCACACACACCCAGAGACGCCTCTCCCAACGAGTCTAGGTGCGCCCGTTTCCCAGTCGAGAAGGACGAATGGGGCAATCTCTTAGAAAATGATCAGGACTGGCGCAATACAGACAGAGATTTTCATTCCTCCTGCGAGACCTCTCCACGGGGGTTAGGCGAGAGCGGCCGACCTGCATGGCTTCCACCTCTGGAGATGATGGTACAGACAAAGGTTTCTGAAAGGTAGGAGCCAAACGAAACATCCTCCTGTCGCATTGGGAATCTCTCTCCAGGCGAAGTTCTTCGCGCCTCTCAGCAAAGCGTATGTCAATGCGAGTGACGAGATGTATGAGTTCAGAAAGGGAGTCAGGAATCTCTCGGGCCGCTAGAACATCTTTGATCTTGCTAGAGAGACCTTTCTTAAAACAAGCGCAGAGAGCCTCATTATTCCATGCTAACTCGGAGGCCAAAGTACGGAATCGAATAGCATATTCACCAACAGAAAGATCGCCTTGCGTTAAATTCAATAGAGCGGACTCGGCAGATGAGGCTCGAGCGGGTTCTTCAAAAACCTGACGGAATTCTGTAACAAAGGCCTGGACGGTGAAGGTGAGAGGATCATTACGGTCCCACAAGGGAGTGGCCCAAGCCAAGGCTTTTCCGGAGAGCAGACTAATGATGAAGGCCACTTTAGAGCGTTCGGTGGGGAATTGATCGAACAATAATTCCAGGTGCATAGAGCACTGGGCTTGAAAGCCTCTGCACAACTTCGCATCCCCCTCATATTTTGCTGGCAAGGAGAGGCGGATTCTGGATGAGGAAGCCGCTGGAGACTGCGGTGGCGGCACCGGTGGCGGTGGAGAAGGCGACTGCTGCTGGGTCAAGAGTTGCTGCATCATAGCGGTAAGCTGATTTATCTGCCGGGACTGCAAAGCCACCAGCGCTGGGAGTTCGGAAGTCTCCGGCAAGGGCACCTCAGCGGGATCCATGGCCGGATCTTACTGTTACGCACCGGGTTGAACGTGCGAAGAAGTGGACCCGCAGGATCTGCAGAACTGTTTGGCAGATACCGCGTCAGGGGAGCGGAGTCTAAGGAGCCACTGGTTTTCACCAGAGCCCACCGCAAGGCGGGATGGTCTTGTGCGGCAGGTGACTCCCAGGTCGCTACCCCCCAACAGCGGCACAGTTCCACAAACTGCTGAGGTGACATGCAGTAGAGACAAACAGTGGTCGAAGGAGAAGGCCGAGGTCAGGACTGGCAGCGCGGGTTCAATAGCGGAGAAACAAGCCGAGGTCGGGACGGGCAGCACAGGTTCGAAGGTCAATGGGAGAGCCGAGGTCATACACGAGGAATCAAGCAATACAGCGACTGTCATACACGGAAGAACACCGAAGATCCGGCACAGGAAGTAAGGCAGGGTCCAATTTATGGGAAGAGCCGAAAAGAGATTGGATGGCCAGACACCAATAATCAGGACCTTGGCCCTTTAAATCTGTGAATGTTGACGCGCGCGCCCCCTAGTGGCCGGGGACGTGCGCGCAAGGAAGGCGGAACTGCAGCAGTAGGAGGAAGCCGGCGGCCATGCCGGCCAGAGGAGGAAGCGCGGGGACCAGGTAAGGAGGAAACGCAGCCTGGGGGGCCAGCAGCGGACGCCCAGATGGTGGTAGAGCGGGGAGCGCTGCAGGAAGGGGACGCAGCGCTCGCCCGAGGAGAGGCACGGAGGGGGGCGCTGCGCGGGGAAAACGCAGCGCTCGCCCTAACACCTGCATCCACTCTCGCAGAGGTGATTGCCTTTTCCCAATTTTCTTACACTGTCACACAGCCACAGGCCAGCTTGAACCCAAAAGTGCATCACCCGGCTTCAGATAAGACTTCAGACGGGGAGGCTGATTCATTAATAGCGCCAGGTAGCGACAGATGAGCGCCAGTAGCGTTATTTTCACAGCGCACGCTAGTATTCGCTGTGCTTGGCCGTTGTTCGGCTGTTGACAGCGACTCAGTCGGTGTGCGGTAATGTTGAATACGGGGTTAGGAGTCGCTGTTTGACAGGTTCCGCGCTGTATGGGAGCGCATGACAGCGAATGGCCATAGCGAACGGCTCCCAGCATATTCATTAACAAATCATGCTCAAAAAATTCTCGCGCTGTGAAATGCTTGTTTAAACCCCAGAGCGCTGGCGGCGATGGGTTAAAAGTAGTTTTTTAACCCCCAAACAACCATATTTTTAGAAAAAAAAAAAAAAACATGTTTTTACAAACATTTTGTAATATGAATACATTAATATCAGACCTGTAATATCAATTCTGCACAATTTTTTTTTTTTGTTTACCTTAAAAAAAATATCTAACATTGCAGAAGTGGTCACAGAATTTTTGCCATTTAAAAAAAAAAAAAAAAACATTAATAGCATTTAATTATGAATATTTAAAGATTGCTCCATTGAAATGCATTGGAGAGCGCCAGGTAGCGAGAGGTCATACCTGTCGCTGTTCAAGGTCGCTCGCTGGCGCTGTGGGGTGAGGCTGGAATAATGATGAATGATTCGCTATCTGGCGCTCTGTCAGTCGCTAAGCAGGATCGGCTTGATAAATGTGTGATTGCGGAGGGGAGCCGGCGTTGTCGTGGCGGTGAGCGTCATTACCGTTCGCTCACCATTCGCTACCTGGCACTATCCCTTGTTAAATAAGGGCCTAAGTGAAGGTAAGCAGTGGAATCTTTTAACCCCCTATGGAACCCCTGATCGAGGAACCTTCACATATTTCATATTGCAGTGCAGCACAAATGCAAGAAAAGTACTATACAATGCATTACGCTGATTAAACCTCTATGGTATGCACTGGCTACAACTACCATGGCATTGCAGTAAAAGCACACATAATTTATTTTTCCACAACCTAGTGCAATGCAGTGCTGGCATGTGCAGCAGCCCATTAGATAAATTGGATTTCTTTACCTTTTGAGTATTGAAGCCTAACAAACCTGGGATTTTCACTATTTTAGTGTGCTGGTTAGATTGCCTGGAATTGCTGTGGGAGACCTGACTCACCCGACAGAGAATCTGCCACTAAAAATTCCACTAAAAATTCCTGAAGATTCAGTCACATCACTTCAAGAAAGGTCATATCAGTCTTGTCCCATGAGCTCTTTGGGGTGGGCTTATCAGCTCATGGGCTGGCAGCAGGCTGGCTAGGATCAGTAAAATTCTGGGGCTGAATTTGGGCTCCAGTCCACCTATGAATGTTACTAGAAGCTAGGAGCAGCTGTTAAAAGGCTGCCTGGGGCAACTTCAAGCAGAGACACAAATACTTGGAAAACTTCAAGAAACCTTTTATGTCTGTTGTAAAAACTGTTTAAAGTGGAGTTCTCTCATTCAGCAACCGTAGAGCTGATTCTGCTTCACAGCAGGTCCTAGCTCCGCAAAGAGTTCCTGGCTTCCATGCTGATCAGAGGAGGATTGCAACAGCAATAGGAGTATTTTTTCTCTCTATCTAAACCTGGTTTAGATCTGTGGGGACCCAAACACATTCAGCATTATTTAATGAAAATCCCAAACCCTTAAAAAAAACTATTCCCCACTATCTAAATTGAATATATTTTACATTTTTAGTCACTTACTTATTATTCTTTCCCCCACTGGGCTACAAGTCTGTCCAGGACTCTAGGATAAGGGTGCCGCCATCTTGACTCAGAAGCATTACACATACTGTGAAGAGGAGAGCGGGATGAAGTATAAGCAATGGGGTTATAGCTGTGCTTTGCACAGATAGAGCAGAGCTGGGGTCAGGGAAAGGACAGCAATCCCAGAATGCAGAGCGACACAGTCAGAAGACCCTTTCTGTTTGCAGGCCGCATGAGACCCTATCGGCCGCCATCTTGGATGTTTAAAGGCTCATAACATGCAGTAGATGCAGGTAGAATTATTTTTAATATGAGCAATCTGTATGTACAGGGTGTGGGAAACATATAAGATAGACTCTTATTCAGGGTGAAGGTCCATTTTAAAGTGATACAGCAGGCAGAGGTAATTGCTACACCATTATGTCGGGCTACATTTGACACTGTCCTAAACTGATTTCTGTTTTTAAATTGAAGAAGGAATGGCCAAGATGAGAGAGAGGTTTAGACTTTCACTTTGGATCTGTGATGGTGTATAATATTCACTCAGGCTCTGCGCTGACAGCAATGTGAAGAATCTGGAGGAGAAGGTGAGGGAGGGACCAGCAATCCTGTCCCACTCTGCTGAGCTGATTTGAGGAGGGGATGAAAAAGAGAATGGCATTGGCTAAACCTGTAAACTCCTGTTATCTCGACCATTTCTGCTTTAATTTAAAATGGAAAGCAGTTTAAGATAGTGCTAAATGTCGCCTGACACAACAATTACCTTTGCCTGCAGTATCACTTTAAGGCATCCCTGGCTACAATGCAAGGCAAAAGGTGGCATTTGGGCAGTGGCTTTGCTCATAGAAGACTGATGACAGAATTGAAGGGGCTCTGGCAAATTCACATGGAGCAGTATATGGGTTTCCCTGTTTTTATTAAGAATGCTTGAAGTAGATGCCTGTACCACTAGACCCTGTCATTTTATTACAACTTTTTAGGAATGTGATCCCATAAATGACCTGCTAGTTATTAACTTAAGGTACCATGGAGTAGCCTGGTCATATCTTCGATGACCAACCGCTTTGCTCATCTCTGCACTGCACTCCAAATGACTATGCTAATGACAGCCAGTATAATTTTTAGTCATTAACTGAGTCTAAATCAAACTTAACTGAACAAATACATTTAATGATAACACTATTTTTCCACAAATTAAAATGCTAAAAATTCACTGTTACAAATGTTTATGCAGTGCAGGGCTCCATCTTTCATATCACATTCACAATTCTCTTGTTAGTTGTGAGTTTTTGAAGAGCTTCTGCTAGAACTTTTTTGCAGGATTTCAGAATAGCTTTCCAAAGCTGTTGCTTTGATATAAACCTTTCACACTTTTTTCACTCATATATCTTTTGCTTGATGATACTCAGCAAAAGATATTTAAGGTTGTGGTCAGAGGAGGATGGTGACCACAACACAAGTTCTTCTCCATTCATGCTTTTATTGTTCTTTTTGTACAATGGAAGAAAGTGGTCAGTCACAAAATCTATTTGACGTTGACAAGGTCATTTTCACAACTTCAGGGACCCTGAAGGGATCTACCAGCTCCCTCCCCATGTTTCCCCAAGACTCTTTCATCTCCATTGCAGCCTTGTTGAAACATAGCCATCTACCAACCATCCAATACTTCATCCTGGGTTGCACTGAACTCATCAGTAGCGATGAGCGAACACCCCAAAGTTCGGGTTCGGCAAGTCTGGCAAACTTTTAAACCAATGGGGACCTAACTTTGGAGGCAATTCTGCCTCTGGGCCCCCCCCCCCCCTAGAGGTAGAATCCAGGATGTAAAAAAAAAATAATGTTCGGTTCAAATGGTCCACTGCAGAAGCCACAGAAAGATGGGAGCGGTGGCGGTGGCCATCTTTCTGTGGCCCCAGCAGAGAAAAGGAACGCCATCACTGATGGGACCGAGATTGTGGGGCTCAGGTAAGTTGTATAGCAGTTTCCTGCTGCTGCATCTTTAAGTGAGCCTGGTTCGGCCCGACTTTTCCATGTTTGGGCTGAACTTCGATTTTAAAAATGAACTTCTGCCTGAAGTCCGTGTTCGGGTTTGGGAACCCAAACTCACAAAGTTCAGTACGAACTGTTCGGTACATAGTGTTGAGTTCGCTCTACACTACTCATCAATAAACAAGATTGTTTGAAAATGAGTCTTCATGTATGTCTGGGCCCACTGCATTTCGACCATTTCTGCTTGTAAGCAACCTTCTTTTAGATTCTAGGTCCTGCAGCTGGCTTTTCCCTGGGGCATCCTAAATAGGGATGTCCTATTTTGTATAACGCTCCAGGATGCCGTTAACTGCTTGTCTTTCCCTGGTCCATCGGTGCATGCGCGGCTCTCGTTCAATGAGAGATGTCTGCTGTGACTATTTTACTCAGCAAACGTCTGTCATTTTTTCAATGAGGAGCATGCGCTGACACATCCCCCGGCGGCATTGCATGCTCCCACTCAAGCCCACCCATTAAAGTCAAGGAGAGCCATTTTCTGAATGATGTAAACATGGCAAACGGGTCTGATTGGCTGGGCACCCGTGCATGTGGCATAGGAATGAGGAAAAGGTAAGTTGTACTGGACATTATGCGGGGCTTCATTCATAATAATATGGAAAGCAGTGTAATGGCAGATAAGACACATTGCTTGCCATTAGGGTATTAATATTACAAATAGACTATCAGACTATCAGTAGTAGAGTCATGTTTATGTTATGTTTACCTTAACATTATCAACATATTTTACTGACTTCAATGTGTTATTGAGTATTTTTAGAGAATTATTGCTCTCGCTCACACACACTTTCTCTCCTCGTTCATTCATGTAAATGTAGCACCACATCTGTCTACTTTTGACACATCTGATATTATAATGAGAAGCAGTGCAATAATAATGTTTGCAGACAGTATTCCTTATCAGTGCCTTGCAGATATTTTAAATATCTACTGTGTCCAAAGAAAAAAATTCAATTCTCGCATTTTGCCCTAGGGGACTTTTTCTTCATTTATGCTCAAATGTGCACCCAGCTTAAAGGGCATAAGTGAGCCCCCTCCTTATCACGCCTTCAGCATTAAAGGCACCGGCATAAAAGCTGTTGAGCTTTCCACATTTTTATGAATATCTGTGCAGTTTGGAAAGACTTTCCCCCGCACCTGTTTGGATTTTTGAGCTGTTTATTGCATTTTTTAATGTATAAATTAGCAAATCACCTTGTCAGGAAGTGACTTGGTTCCTAAGTGCAGTACTCCTTGGCCACCTGATGATGGTGCTGTTCCACTTGATCCTTGGACTGTGTCTCTTCGGTATCACCAGCAAGTGGCTCTCTTACGCATTTTCTCCTAAATAATAACCCCGCTGCATCTAATAATCTGCCTTTAATTGAGTTCCACAGACAAACCCCCTTGTTCCAGTATCTGATTGTCTTGCTGTTATCTAGGGCTGTCACATTTACCTCCTTATCCTTCATTACCCTCATTACCTGCAGTTCTGCTTCCTTCCTCTAACCTGCAGTCCAGCCTGTCCCCGCTACCCTGTCATTCTATCCTCCTGCACATGGGTGTACTTACCATAGAGGCAGGGAAGGCAACTGCTACCCCCATGGCCCATGACAGGAGGGGCCCAATGTTAGCTACCTCCCCCCGCCTTGTAGCACCTGTGGCTACAGCATAAGACTGGACCCACAGCAGTTTACAGTGTTGCCGCTCTGTACCCCTTTGCCATTGTCATATACCCCTGCCTCTGTCCTCTGCCCCTGCCGCTCTCCTCTGCCCCGTGCAGCTTTCATTTAACCCCTGCCATGTCTTCTAATCCCTGTTACTGTCATCTACCCCCTGCTGCTGTCCTCTTCCCCCTGCCTCTGTACTCTACCCCCTGCCTCTATCCTCTACCACTCACCTAACCCCTCCACCCCCTGCCGCTGTCCTCTAACACCTAAGCCCTCCACCCCTTGCCACTGTCCTCTAACACCTAAGCCTTCCACCCCTTGCCACTGTCCTCTAACACCTAAGCCCTCCACCCCCTGCCACTGTCTTCTAACACCTAACCCCTCCACCCCTCACACTGTCCTCTAACACCTAAGCCCTCCACCCCTCACACTGTCCTCTAACACCTAAGCCCTCCACCCCTCACACTGTCCTCTAACACCTAAGCCCTCCACCCCTCACACTGTCCTCTAACACCTAAGCCCTCCACCCCTCACACTGTCCTCTAACACCTAAGCCCTCCACCCCCTGCCACTGTCCTCTACCACTCAGCTAACCCCTCTTCCCCACCACTGTACCATTCACATAACCCTGAACCCCTGCTATTGTCATTCACCACTTACCTTACCACTCCACCTCCCGTCCCTGTCCTCTGCTTCTCACCTAACCCCTCCACCCCCTGTCTCCCTCCTTCTCCACTTACCTAACCCCTCAACCCCCTGCCAATGGTATTTACCACTCACCAAACCCCTCCACCCAGTACTGCTGTCCTCCACTGCTCCACTGAGAGGCAGCCAATCAGGACGTCTGGGGAGGGAGTGGGGGGTGTTTCTGTTTTCAGTCCACTGAAGGTTGATTGAAGGACCAGGTCAGCGGAGTGGAGACTGAAAGCTGATTGAGGAAGAAGTAGACAGACATAGCAGGAAGGAGAGCGCTGGAGGGACGGGGAGGCCGATTCATTAATAGCGCCAGGTAGCGACAGATGAGCGACAGTAGCGTTATTTTCACAGCGCCCGCTAGTATTCGCTGTGCTTGGCCGTTGTTCGGCTGTTGATAGCGACTCAGTCGGTGTGCGGTAATGTTGAATACGGGGTTAGGAGTCGCTGTTTGACAGGTTCCGCGCTGTATGGGAGCGCATGACAGCGAACGGCCATAGCGAACGGCTCCCAGCATATTCATTAACAAATCACGCTCCAAAAATTCTCGCGCTGTGAAATGCTTGTTTAAACCCCAGAGCGCTGGCGGCGATGGGTTAAAAGTTGTTTTTTAACCCCCAAACAACCATATTTTTAGAAAAAAAAAAACATGTTTTTCAAAACATTTTGTAATATGAATACATTAATATCAGACCTGTAATATCAATTCTGCACAAATTTATTTATTTTTTTTTTACCTTAAAAAAATATCTATTTGACATTTAAAAAAAAAAAAAAAAATTTATAGCAATTAATTATGAATATTTAAAGATTGCTCCATTGAAATGCATTGGAGAGCGCCAGGTAGCGAGAGGTCATACCTGTCGCTGTTCAAGGTCGCACGCTGGTGCTGTGGGGTGAGGCTGGAATAATGATGAATGATTCGCTATCTGGCGCTCTGTCAGTCGCTAAGCAGGATCGGCTTGATAAATGTGTGATTGCGGAGGGGAGCCGGCGTTCTCGTGGCGGTGAGCGTCATTACCGTTCGCTCACCATTCGCTACCTGGCGCTATCCCTTGTTAAATAAGGGCCTTAATGTAAGGTAAGCTACTGATATTTCTTTTTTAACTTTTGACTTGTCAATCACTGTAAGTCCTTACCTACCGCTCATCTAACCCCGCCAACCCTCTGTTACTGTCCTCTACCAATTCCCATCACCTAACCCCTCCCCCCGGAAACTGACCCGCGCCTCTGACCTAACCTAGCAGAAGGTTCAGCAGCAGCAGAGTGGGAGGAGGACTAAGAAGCCAGTGTAAATACAGAGAAACAAAGGTAATTGTAAATATACCTCACATTTACAGGCCTCCCTTCCAATAAAGCACTTGGAGAAATAGATAGGTTTCTTTGTACTGCAGGTGGCAGAAGAGGGAGAGTTACAGAGGGACAATCACCAGGCTTTTCACTATCTTAGTGATTTCTTGCCAGTGATCCCATGGCGCATCTCCTCCAATCAGTGGCTAGTGCTCCATTCAGAATTACTAAGCCACTGTGACAGAGCTGATATAAGAGTGGCTTAGCAAAGCTGAACAGAGCATGAGCAGCTGGATGCTCCCCTTTGGCTGTGCACAGCCATGGCAACCATTTAGAAACGCCTGGTGGGGGTGTGTGCATCAGCCAGAGGGAATCCAGAGATGGCAGCACAACCTGCTTAGGCATCATGGGAACTTTGGTGAGGTAAGTATACTAGGCTAGGGCATTAGGATAGGGAATCATTGGGCCCTGGAGTCTTTAAACACCCCGTGGAGTGTGGACCAGGACCCCTCCTTCACCCAGAGGTCTGTTGGAACCAAGGATGAACCTAACTCACTCCCACCCTTTAGCCACTTGTAAGCCTGCAATTGGATAGATACCAGAATCAATTGTTACTCCTCCATCTTATTTATCATATTTCTGGTCACTTGGCATAATTTAGAAAAAGGAAGCAGCATTTGTCTAAGCTGGTTCAGTCTTGTAGTTGTCTAGCTACATCCAATTAAAAAGCTAAAAGAAAAAATGGTACTGTATAAGTCTTGAAAGGGCCTCATTTAATGTTCGCAACAGGGCCCTAGCACTTTGACTTACGCCACTAGTTAGGGGTGCAGCATGGGCGTGACCAAGGGGTTTAATTGCAAAATTTTGTGCACTTATCCTCTCCCCCCCTTCTCATCTTCAAAAGTTTCAGGGTTTGCTTCTCATAAGGGGCCACACCTCTTCCAGGCCATGCCCCCTCCCACCCCAACTGGGTCCCCCTACCTAGGACAAAATCCTGGGTCAACTGAGGATGCCATTAAAGAGGAAAATTGTTAAAAAAAAGGATGGACATGAGCAAGGTGAACAAGTGTCTTTCTCCAGTTTGACTGGTACAGCCCATACTGAATGGGGGAGTGGCTATTATACCGGCAGGGCCAGGGGCTGAAGGGTTGGTGTCTGAGCCCTGGGTTAGCAGCCCCTATGCCTGGTACCAGGGTTAGTTGGCTCTGGGGGGGGGGGGGGGGTTACTTTTTATTTATTTATTTTTAAATAATCAAAAGAAAAACTTAAAAATTAAATTTCCATGCCAACATTTTCGGCCTCAAACTGTGCGAGAATGCACTCCCGAATGGTGCTGAATCGACCCTATAGGTGTACCCTGGCATAGCTTATGCAGTAACATTTTAAAAAGCAGCTTGCTATTAGCAGTATTATACTGAGGGGTTTACACTGTGGTGCGCTCAAAAACCAGCATAATGGAGTGTACCAAGACGAACCCTGTGCTGAGGTTGAATAGGTGCACCGTAAAAGAAATAGTAAATAAGCCCCATGGTGTATAGTTGCGAATAGCAACATAAAACACATCGCTAAAATTAGAAAAAAAAATAACAAATCCGATTGACAGTTTGAGGACATCTTTTGGCACAAAAAATATATATATCACTCACACTCACATTAGAAATGGTATCTTTTAGTCCGGCACTGTGTGTCTTACCAGGTTTTACCAGATCACCGGATTGCCAAACCGGCAGATCTGAGTCCTGCCCAATCTTCATTGATGGGGCAACGCTCCCTCCTCCATTCATCACATTGATTTTGGCATGTCCCCTCTATTCACTGTGGATTAAGACCGATCATCTACAGGGGACAAAGGGCAAGTATAGAGCTTTTTTTCTTCAATGCAACAATTCAGTTAGTGTATGAATATATAGGTAATGCCCCAAGCCAAAACTGTTCAACAAGGGTAAGCGTTCTCCCAAAAAAGTAGCACAAAATGCATTCACCTCTACAGAATGGGGGCACCACAAATACAATATCCCAAAATATCAACCTTCATTCAGTAACAGTAACATATTAAAAACACACATAAACCGACAACAAGACAATTAAAAGCAAAGAGCTCCTCTGCCCCCCCCCCCCCCACTTCTCACCCACATCGGCACCTATCAAGGGGTCCTCAAAGGCAGAATCGGACCGAGACTGTGTAAAAAAAAAATTGTGGTGGCGAGTGCGGAGAGCACTTTAAAGCAGACCAAGACCACGAAAAACAACTTATTGCTCAGGTGTATATTAGTGTTGGGATGTTTTCTGCCCTCAATGCTGCTTGGTATTCCTGTTATAGTGATTTAAATTTTTGTTTTCCCCAGGTAAGCCATTTGTATGCCATTGGTTTCTGACAGGACACCATTGTTCTAAACTAGTTGTTTAAGCCCCCTTCCCCCCTCTTCACAATCTCATGCTCGGAACAATTCAAGCATATTGAAAATAGTGCTAGAATATTTATTTTTCCCCAATTTTTCCTTTGAAACCAAACTCATTTGTGAGTATTTTTATCCAATTCATTACCAGGACATGCACAACACTGGCGCTGTTCGCTGTGGTTGAAAATTTGATGAATCTGCCGCTACATGGCGCTATTCCAGTCGCTACACAGATTTCGGATGATAAATGTGCTATTGTGTGCCGTGTCCGGCGTTGACCAGCGTTCATCCGTCGCTAGTTGGCGCTACCTCCCACTAACCAGGCGCTGCATGACGCTATCTCTTGTTAAATAAGGGCCTAAGTGGAGTTGATACATGTTTTTTGTTTACATAGGACGTGGTTGGTCCATTTTAATTTAACTAATCTCTTTAATATACATTATCTTTTGCCCACTGATTCATTCTTATTAATTCAGCTGAATATTGTATAGGTTCACCTGGGGTCCAGAATTCTTTCTGCTCACCCGCTCCCTCTGCTGGGTTAGGCCAACATTACCCCAGGAGTTGTAACAATTCATCACCAAGCTCACTTACCTCTCATTTAGGGGCATTTGGCATTTATGGTAAAAAGGCAAATTTTTAGCTTCATAAGAAGCACTGGGGGGAAAATGGTAGTGCATCTTATGGGTCAAAAAAAGAAAACTTACATAACTAACGCTCCCATGATGCTATTCGGGCTCCCACAGCCACCGGACAATGGAGGAGCAAAGGGCAGGCAGGATTGGGGTGATTACGGGGGAATAATTTGACACAATGCCAATAATGCGGGAGGATTTGGGGGAGATATTCTGCCACACTGCCTATAATGTGGGGGGTTTGGGGGGTATATTCTGCCACACTGCCTATAATGTGGGGGATTTGGGGGGTATATTCTGCCTCGCTGCCTATAATGTGGGGGATTTGGGGGGTATATTCTACCACACTGCCTATAATGTGGGGGATTTGGGGGGTATATTCTGCCACACTGCCTATAATGGGAAGATTTGGGGAACGGATATTCTGCCACACTGCTTATAATGGGGGGATATGGGGGATATTCTGCCACACTACCTGTTATGGGTTGTGATTAGCAGGGGGTATTTTAGCACACCATTTGGTTCAAATTTGTTTCTTCTTATTTTCATCCTCTAAACCCTATGTGAGTCTTATGGTCATGTACATCTTACATAGTGTAAAAAAATACAGTACTATTTTAAGGCAGGCCAAGTTTGTATTCCATCACACAGCATCAACATATTCAATCTTTACTAGGCCTACTGTTGAGGTAATAATAAACCTACCTGCTCTGTGTGTGGTTAAGGCTCGTTTAAATTAATTTACCTTCTTTTTACTCTTGCTGTGGTCAATTTGACAACCAAAACGGTGTCTCATGGAGCTGCAGGCCGCCTGCAGGGAGGAAATGCTGCTGGGTTTCCTGGCAATGTGCATTGTGGGCTGTGTTAGCTGAATCCAGACAGAAGCACAGCTGCCAGGAGAAAGTTGGTGAGGCAGCGTTTAGCTTTGAGCGGATGCAGGAGCAAATGTAAGTGCTGACAATGATTTAGTGGGTTATTTAAGAAACGCTAATTCCAGGTATTGCCACGTAGCTTCAGGTGAACACTGGGTGCAGTATGTGAAAACTATATGTATGAAAATCAATCTGGTGAGAGCCTCTAACAGCACCATGTAGCGCTAAATGTATTACTAGCGGTGCCGGAGCTGTGTGTTCAGAAGTGCCATGTAGTACCTGTCGCTCAGTAGCGCTATCCCATACATTTCAATGGTGTTTTATTTAGTTGTGTATAAATACTGTTTTCCAGCAATCACTTTTATTGTGTTTTTATGCAGAATTGTACGTGCAGTTCTGCCTTTGCAGTGTCATTTTCACAGTGTTAAAACAATGTAATTCTATATGTTTTCGCTCTGGTGCTGGTGTGTATGTGTCGAGAAACAGACTTTTTGCACATAGCGTCTGGCACCCAGTTTTAGAGCGCCGCCGCTGGTTGTGTGTAGTTTTTCTTAAATATTGGCTTCATTGCTGAGAGCCGGAAGCACTTAACTGGTGCTACTTATCGTTCGCTGGAGCGCTGTCCTATTGTTAGATGTAGCGTTGTCTTGGGCACTTTGACCTTGAGACACCACCTAGCTTTCTCCTTTGGCTCTGCAGTGAATATGAGAGAACGCTTCTACAGCACCCTCCAGACATCACATTTATCACTGCTGGACAGGATAGTACAGCGTCACTTGTCCAGCCGCTACGCTAGGCTATAGCACCAGACACCCGCTTGCAGTACGCTCTAAGCGCCGCTACATAGATGCTCAAATGGCAATACATCATGCATGCAGATGAAGTAAGTGAGTTTTGGGGAGTTTTTATTTCCAACTGTGCAAGGCTATTGGTCAGGTTTAGTTTATTTGACTGTATTTCATATTTAAAAAAGTTGTGTTCTGGCATTCAGCATTATGCCATTCAATGTTTACTTGACCCGCTGTTGAGAAATTTAGCAATCTACTCGGTGTTAGTTAAGAATTAGGTTTCATTTTTGGAGTGGAAGCAGAGCATTAGCTCAAAATTAACATTACCAAACACATTCCACTTGTGTGTGCTTCGCATACTCAGCGGCTTTTTAAGTGCCTCGGATGTCTCCAAGATGTAACTGTCACGAGCTACTCACCCAGCCTTCGGTCCCGCGCCATCTGCGAGCAGTCAGCCGGAGGTCTGGCGGGGCGGCGTCCTCGACGGTCGGCTGTTCGGCGGCTCCCGTCGCTAACGGCGGCTCGGCTGTTTCCGCCGCGAGCGGTGGCTCGGGCAGTTCCGCCGCGAGCGGCGTCTGGAGCGGCCACGTTCCCGGCATCGCGGCACGCTCCTGACGTCCAGGGTCGTGCTCGCGCGCGCGCACTTAGGATTTATGCCCTCCGGCGGCGCTGCACACAGCGCGCCCGCCGGAGGTAATCGGCGCTGGGCCTATGAGCCCAAAGGAATGCGGGGTCATACGCCCCTCTATGTTTCTGGTCCAATCTGGACCAGGTTCTGTTATGCACCAATCATACACACACTTCTGGCCCAATCCCGTGTAACCTGGCCCCATAAAGGTTTCTCTCCTTCATTCTCTCATTGCCCGTGATAGCGTGCTGCTGGGTGTGATTTGGTGTCTGCTCTGTCTTCGATTATCCTGCTGTGTATGACCATCCTTGATCGCTGCCTGGACCGACCTTTGCCTGTTTCCCTGACTACGATTGCCTGCTCCACTGTACTGCGTACCCGTGATCTCCCGGTTTGACCCTTGGCTCGACTTGACTATTCTTCCGTCTCATCCTCTGGTGCCGCGTTTCATTGGACTGATCTTCCGTGTATGACCTCTGCTTGTTTGACCTTGCCCAGTCTCATTCCTGGTTCATCTGCCTTCCCCTTCATAAGTCTGCATCCTTTGTGCTATAAAGTCCTGGGGGCAACCGTGCCCGGTGAGGCGTGTTTAGCGTCCCGGCAGACGGGGGCTTGTCTATAGGCGAAGCTAGCAGCGGAGATTGGGGGTTGCAGACTTATTTGGAAGGTGGGCGTCCCACGGGACCTGACAGTAACAAGGTGATTTACATGGCTGCACCCACTGCAAGGAATGATGGGTAAATCTATTATCTCTTGTGTTGGGCACTGTGGAAACTATTTCCGTTCTAGGAAAGCGCCTCTTTTCCTTTACCTTTGAGTAGAGGGCTTTTTGATCTCTTTAGTCCCACTATATTCTTCCTTTGAATGACGAGGGTGCCAGCTCAATATCAGGAAATGCACACAGCCCCACACTCGGGCAAAAGACTAGAGAGCTCACCTCCAAACTTGGTAGTAATCCAAGGAACATAGACAAAGCCAGCCACGTAGTAGTAGAGCAATTAAAAGTCCTTTTTTTATTCCATACTGTTTAAAAGTCCATCACAGCGGCACAGATAAAAGCAGCATAAACAAGGTGTCCTCACACGTCTACGCGTTTCGGGTTATCACCCTTACTCATGACAGAGAACTAGTTGCAAAACATATGCTTATATACAACATCATAACATTATAATTTAAGACATCTGTGAGTGGGAGGAACAAAATCATTTACCTTAATTAAGTAGAGAGGCTCTCTTCCACTGTGCGGGCGGCCAGCGCGCGCCATGATTAAAAATCATGCTCGTGATTCGCATTGGCCGCACCGCCAATGGGAGAGAAAGGGGCTGACGTGACCACATCTGATAGGATGCTAACACAAAGCGTCATACTATTGGCAGAGTCATGTTCCATAATAGGAGCCATTACTGGCATAGTCAGAACTCTGTATATACGTGCCGATTCAATTAACAAATCTAAACATGATAAAAGATAAAAAGGAGACTCCGGCAGTAGCATTCAGGGTAAGGCCACGCGCCCCACCTCTAAATTTCTAGAAAAAAGAACCCATACACTAAATAATCATAAGCATATACTAATGCTCTTAATTATTAAATTCTTCCTTTGATGCTTGTTTTTCACAGCACTTTTTGTATAGTGCACCTGCAGAATCTAGGCCTCTGGCCCTGCCTAGGTGATTTTTATCCTGTTTAATTTTCATCAGCACTCAGCAGACATCTACTATACATGTAGGTAGCTTCTAAAAGAATTAACACATCTGTCAAACATGATCAGAAAGATGAAGCTCCAAAAAATATGTTGTAAAATTATTATGAAGTAAGGGCTATACAAACACCTTATCAGCCTCAGCCATACCATTCACTGAATTCCTCTTGATGAGGTTCCAGGCCACTGGACTTTAGTAAGTAGCAACAAATGGGCATCTAGTATATCCTTTCAGCTTTAGGCTTACAGTTTTTTTTTGTAAATCCTCTCATTGAATGAGTTACTGTAGCTATAAAACACACACTTATTTTTTTTTTTTATGCCAACATGAAATGTCTTCATGCATTACTTTATTTCCTGTATTTACAGGATTCCATAAAAATAAGACAAATCAAAACTCTGGCTAACGGCAAAAAGCGAGACAAAATAGATGTGAAATATGCTACAGACATGCTTGCAATTTCCCAGTTTTTGTAACACAATTGCTGGTTCCCCTTCACATGTTTAGTATTTTAAAACATTTTTATTGCAGTTATTGCAGGCCTGATCTTGGCCTTTCGTTATGAACATGGGTTAAGCTAAGGAGCTGAGAACAAAAAGAGGAGAACACTTTCCAAGGAAGGTAAGTGCCAAGATGGAAGGAGGTAAGGAATCATCAGTACAGGTGAATTCAAATCATGAGGGATAGCGGCAGGTAATGCCACGTAGCTTCAGGCAGCATCTGGTGAACGCTGGGCGCTGTACACAAAACCACATTTATGAAAGTGAATCTGGTGAGCGCCTCTAACAGCGCCATGTAGCGTCCGATGTATTAACACAAGTGGCTCAGGGTATAGCGCAGTTGCTCTAGCTTCCAGAGCACCAGGTATTACCTTCCACTCACTGTCGCTCTCCCATACATTTCAATGGCCGTTCATTTGCTTATGTTTAAACAGCGTGTTTGCCTTTTTTTTTTTACTGAAATCATTGTGTGACCTCTCCTGGCTGCAAACAAACACTTTTAGAAACTTTTTTGACGTTTTGTATTTTTTTGCAGAATTGTCATTACAGGTCTGGCTCTAAAGTGTTAATGTCACAGTGTTAAAACAATGTAATTCCATGTGTTTTCGCTATGTTACTGGTGGATATGTGGTCAAAAACAGACTTTAATCACACAGTGTCTGGCGCTCTATGCTATAGCGACCAGATTTAGAGCACCAACGCTGTATGTGTGTCTTTTTTTGATAAGTATGGTGTGGAGTGCTGAGAGTCGGTCGCACTGAGCTGGCGCTACCTTTCGCTCCCTGCAGCGCTGTACTGGTGTTACAGCGCCCAACATACATCACATTCATCAATGCCGGCCAGGTTACTACAGCGACTGAGGCGCTATGTTACAGCACCTGATAGATGTTTACAGCGTCTACTAGCAGTCACTCTAAGCGCCGCTATGCAGACGCTAATCTGCTGATGCCTGGCGTTAGTAATGAATCAGCCTCCATGTCTACCAGAAAGAGCTGATGGTGGTCATTAGTGGAACTAGTGGAGTATGGAAATGACTAGTGGAACTAGTGGAATGTGGGAAGGGAAAAATATCTGCCCCCTCCTGGCCCATCCTATAGTAATATTGCTCTCCCATACCCATATATATTTGCCGTAACTTTTCCTTAGAAGCAGGCAGTCTGTAGTGTGACTTACCTTTCCCCGCTCGGATTCTGTTGGGTATCTCATGTCATGTGCATGTATGTAGTGTGACTTACCTTCTCCCAGTGTTTTTCTTCTGGAGCATTTTATGTCGTCTGCTTCCACTCACCTTCTTTTTCTGTTTTTTGTCCTTCTTCCAACTCTTTCTTTCCCACACCCTAAACCACCCCTGCTTGACCTGCTATACCCTGCACAGATGTTGCTTTAATAAAGGACACTACAGAGCATATAGCATTTATTTACACAAACCATAGCTGTTAAAACGTTTTGTTTTTGTCAATAACATTTCGATTTATTTTTTTTGAATTCTAAAAGGCCTCTTACCTAACAACGTGTCACCTGTAAAAACATAAGAAATGTATGTCAACCTCTGCTGAAACCCATGTGTGTCAGTTTCCCCTGTTCAAGGCCCCCAAATGCTCACTACCACCACACTGCCATTTGCCATTTTAGGGGGCCACCCTCTGCCTTGGCGCTATCCCTTCATCTTGGACTATAATATCATGCAAACAGATGTTAAAAGTTGGCACATGTGTGGTGTGTGTTCTGCTTGCGTAGTGGTCTGCTTGAATTGGTTTCACCCACCTGAGTCCGGCGTTGTTCCTGTTTCGGGTGGCCTCATTACGGCATATTCACCCAGGTCCGGCAAGTCTGTAGGGAAAGAGAAGCACAAGACATCAGCACTTAGCATAAATTGCATTTGAAATTTCCTTACCCACCAGTGTGTTTTGGAGGAGGACGTTTGGGATGATGTCTTACACCCACACCCTGTCTGCCATGCCTCACTGGTCGGACCCCTCTCCTTCCGGGTGGCTTTAACTTTCACTTACACAGTTCTGCATGATTGCTCACCTTCTCTGCAAGTCTGCAAAGACAAAAGACAATCCAAATGTTACTTTCTGGAATGCCCTGGATTGCCCTAGTTTAGGTCCACATGCACACTCACCTGCCCTTTTAAATTCATGTCTCTTACTTCCCCCCACCCCCCTGTCCAGCTGGCAAATGCATGTCCCCTTTGGGCTGGAGAGTGACCTTTCCGGTATTTGCATATGCGCCACTGGCTCCTAACCATGTGACTCCTAACCAGCATGTGCCTAAGCATCTCCAAGGGCGACAGTAATGGTAGATAGGAGTTGCTGACGCATCTAGGCCGAGCGGAGCGCTCCCCTCCGCTAGTACAGTATGATTGTGCTCGCAGACACAGCTCTGCAACCTGGTGCCCCCAGCTCCCCAAGTCAACAGTACTGGTGGATAGGAGTCGCTGGTGCACCTAGGCCAGGTGGTGCACCCAGCTCTCCCGTCCACCATTACTGAAGGATTGTAACGTCCTGGGGCTCTCTCCTGTCTGATCCTGCCATTGTTTTACAATCCCCCTTTCCCTACACACATCTTTGGGCCCCCCAGCGTCTCCGACAAAAAGGCAAGAGTGGCACATGTGACAGCGGCCGTAGCGTATGCTTGATGAAAGGTTCACTTTGGCACATGTGGGTTGGAACACTAATGGTGTTGGCCTGTTCAAAGTCTGACCCTTCAATAGGCAGCCAGGGTTTGGGTATGGGCTATTTTGCGCACTCAAGTCAACCCAAACCCGGTATGTCTTTGAATACCAGGCCTCCACCATTACTGTGTGCTTTGCCACGTGCCTTCATTCCCTTTGGGGGCTCTGGGCTCCGGGGTGAGTGTCACCTCTCTGCACCTTTGCCTGCTTGTGAAACATGCGTTGGCAAATGGCATAGCATGTGTATATCATGATGTCTTACTGTTGATGGGTGTATACTGTTGGTGCCATGTTGTTCCTTGTCATTTGCGTTGATGCACCTCTGAGCTAACACGTACCTGCGCCGTCAAGCTCCAGCACCGACGTTCAGATGGCCATTATGGTGCAGCCTAGAGGTTGGCCACTCCTGTGCTGGCCTGTTAAATAAACAAAAATGTTGGGCAATTACCTATCCACATGTGTATAACAGTACACACCTGACACCAGGGCTTTGTTGTCAGTGCTTACATGTGTGAATATGGGCAAGTACAGTAGACACCACAGCCCCCAGAGCCCAGAAGACAGGCATGACCAAGAGAGACACAGCACCCAGCCAAGGCACTGCAGCCCCAGCCTAGGCCCCGCAGTTTGTTCCCCAGGCACTCCCCTGCTGCCAGCCACACTACCCCCTCCTACTCTGCATCAGTGTGAGCCGGCAGAAGTGGCAGCTCCTGGCACAGCTTACCCCCTACCAGCCTAGTGCAGACCCCATTGTGGGCCCCCCTGCGGAGCACACGGCAGAGCCCACGGTGGAGCAGCGGAGCTGCAGCCATGGATGCTCATTCCCCCGATATTAGGCTATGAACCACCCCTTCTGGTCCAGGCAGTGTGCACAGTTTCTCGACCTTCCCCCAACACACCACCCAGCAGGCTCTAGCATCACCCCCCCAGACTGGGCGCAAGCTCACCAGGGAGAAGCTGAGTGGGTGGATTAATAATACTGAACTGGAGGTTCTGCAAGATGGTGTGTGGGACCATTCCAACAGACTGGCTGGGTCTCGGTCACGCTCTACCACCAAATCGTAGCAGGATGACATCTGGTCCCACCATCACAAACTGCAGCCATACCAGAGCCTGACCCGCTTCCCACCTCCCTGACCCTGGAGCTTGGGCAGGAGTCTGGCAGCACCACCATCTCCCCCGAGTGCCCCTGAGCCAGCCTGAGATGCCCTGCAGCCAGGCGGCACCTGTCCTTGTTATGGCAGTGCCAACTCATGGAGCCAAACTGGCGGTCCAATAACACCACATTTTTGTGAAATTCCACCAGCTATTTTAAAGTGGTGCATTGGGCAGCCAGTTTAATCCATGAGGACCTGTCTGGGCAATAACAACTCAAAGATGCTGGCCCTTATGGAGGTCAGAAACCAATCTCAAGGGTGGACTAGGCTACCTCCTCATAATCAAGCCTGGGGGTCTTTTGGAAGGGAATCCTTTTTTGTACCGTAAGGCCATCATGTTTAATTTAAAACCCAAAGGCCCTGTGTTGTCCATGACCTCGCCAATGTGTGGGGCACTGGGGATATGTTACACAAATAAATCACAACAAAAACAAAGGGAGGTACACAATACAGGAAAAAACAAAAACATAAAACAAAGAAATTATGAAAAAGATGAATCGACCAAATGGTGGCAAATAGAATGTTCAGCATGGCTCTGTGAGCCCACAAATAGGTGACCAGGAACCTCGGGAGCTGCAGAAGGGGTTGCCTCCTCCACATAGGCAGCCACTCTCACCATGAAGGCGAAGTTGTGGAGGGCAATACCCCTTTTGCTGCCAGCGTGCCTGAAGATTTTGTCACCCTTTTGCCAGACCATTTTTCAATATTTTTCACTGTACATGTTCAACTGTGATTTCTTAAGGGATTTCCAGGGATTTCCCAGGAAAATTATATATTGTTTTATTTCATCAGAATATGGGCTTTAACATTGTTTTAGTGTATTCTCAATATTTTGGGTGCAATATGTGTAAAAAAATAAAAAAACAAGCTAAACCTTAAAGCACAAGGTCCCCCAAGGCGAACAATACTTAACATGCATAAGTACTTTTGACCCTTTTAACTGCCAGCCTACTTGAGATTTGTCACCCTCTGCTGACAGGTCATTTTTCACCATTTTACGCTATGTTTTACTGTGATTTTTGCAGGAATTTCCAGGAAAATTACATATTTTTTGCGGCTTTAACATGAAATGTCTTGTCTCATTTATTTTAAATAAAACATTTATTCTATTAAAGAAAACCATATTGCATATGGAAGCCCAATTTCTCCCGATTTCTGCGGTACCACATATGTATCGGTAGCCCCCTGTTCCCCTCCAGGAGTCCCCCCAAACTGAAACGAGCACTTTATAACATTTACAAATAAAAAACAACTACTCTCTACACTATAAAGGGTTAAGTTAAAAAATGTCATGGGGTCCCCCTTCCCATGGGAGGGACGCATTTTTTGGGGAATTTTACAGGTTAAAAATAAAAAAATAAAAAAGTCCCCCTTCCCAGCATAACCAGCCAGATAACCAGCTATGGGGGCTTGTAGATCAGGGCTTCTGCAGATAATGGGGAGGCTGCGAGGTTAATGGCAAGTCACCCGCTAGCTTCAGGTGACTAAGCCTTGTGAACAGGTATAAGGGGCCTCATATTTTATTATTATTTTAATACTTACCTCCCATCCATCATAAAGCACTGTGTCCCACGCTGATCACTTTGGCTTCTGCTCTTCTGCTGCCACTGAAAGCCTTTTATACCTGTTGGGTGACAGATAACAAAGGGTTAATATAAAATGACATAGGGGCCCCCATCCTGGGGGAGGGGGGGGACATTTTTTGGATTGTTTTCCAGGGATTTACCAGGAAGAGTATATATTGTTAATTTAGCCTTCAGTCTGGCCTTGAACATGAAGGGCCTGATTTATCAAGCACATATATTTGTTCTTTTTTGCATGTTGCTGCATTTGTAATGTTTTAGTAAATGTGTTTCTTGCAGTGCAGCAGTATGCACAAGTATGAAAAAAAATGATTTATAAATATTTCGCATCACTTTAATTTTCAACGATTTGCAATTTTTTTGTGTATTTTCAATATTTTGAGATATTGTGCAATTTTACAATATGTAGTGTTTATTTGTAATACAAAATATAAGTTTCTCTTCAGAAGAAATGTGCGTGTATATGCCCCATTTCTTTCAGTTACAATGGTACCACATATGTGCAAAAAGTGAGAAAGGGGGTTGAGAGTAGCGCTAGAAATGACGTAGAGCTGCGACCTGCATAAGTGGCCAAAGTCAAACTTATTGATGAAAAAAAGGTTAACAAATACAGGGCTGGCTTAAAAGATTATTGGAGAACTTCCGACTTCTGATATCCAAAAGGACAGATGCACTTGTTCATTTCTGTGTTTGACAACATAAATGTTCCTAAGCAAATTAATTTTGCCAAGGCTTTTTGTTCTCTGAGCAGAATCTTATGGGCTGATCAAGTGAGTTTAAAGTGGACCAACACCCAGGGGGGATCGGCCCGGGAATCTATAAGATTCCCGGACCGATCAGATCCCTCCCCGCGGGGCATCCGAAATCGGGATGTCCTGCGGGGAGGAACCCCCCAGGAGGCCCACAAACCTTACCTCAGCCCCGTTCCATCGGCGCATGCACGAGCCGCGGCACGAGCCCCTGTTAGAGGGAAGCGCGAGACGCGGCCTCCAGCGCTCAGAGCCGCTGAGCTGCTATGCGCGTCCAAGCGGCCTTGGCCTTGGACGCTGTGATTGGCTGGAGCGGTCACGTGGGAGCGTGGTGAGGTGAGTGTTTCTGGGCTTTTGGGGGGTTTCAGACAGCGGGGTACCCCCGATCGGGGTGCCCCACCGAAGTTGACCAAAACCCAGGATAGTCAAAATCCTGGGTGTTGGTCCACTTTAAACACACAGAGAAGATTGGATAGCTGTGCACCCTTGAATGTTACTTGCATCTATGAAACAATGCGTATAATACAAGAAGGGCACTTACCACTGCGGCCATTTACAGTTAACCCTTTGTGAACTGGTAAGGGATACATGATGCCCCTAAATGTGGGAGCTTGTTTGTATTAGTTTATAGAAAACACACCAAACATCTATGGAACATTGTGCTAATAAAAAAAAGTGACTGGCCACTTGTATTGAGAAACTGAAAGAACATTTTGAAAAAGGAACATAAATGTTCCTAAGCAAATTAATTTTGCCAAGGCTTTTTGTTCTCTGAGCAGAATCTTATGGGCTGATCAAGTGAGTTTAAAGTGGACCAACACCCAGGGGGGATCGGCCCGGGAATCTATAAGATTCCCGGACCGATCAGATCCCTCCCCGCGGGGCATCCGAAATCGGGATGTCCTGCGGGGAGGAACCCCCCAGGAGGCCCACAAACCTTACCTCAGCCCCGTTCCATCGGCGCATGCACGAGCCGCGGCCGCGTCTCGCGCTTCCCTCTAGCAGGGCGCGCACCCGCGCCAGGCGTTTGTGAGTGGCCGGCGCAGGCGCGCTCCCTGTTAGAGGGAAGCGCGAGACGTGGCCTCCAGCGCTCAGAGCCACTGAGCTGCTATGCGCGTCCAAGCGGCCTTGGACGCGCGCTGTGATTGGCTGGAGCGGTCACGTGGGAGCATGGTGAGGTGAGTGTTTCTGGGCTTTCGGGGGGGGGGGTTCAGACAGCAGGGTACCCCCGATCGGGGTGCCACACCGAAGTGGACCAAAACCCAGGATAGTCAAAATCCTGGGTGTTGGTCCACTTTAAACACACAGAGAAGATTGGATAGCTGTGCACCCTTAATTGTTACTCGCATCTATGAAACAATGCATATAATACAAGAAGGGCACTGCGGCCATTTACAGTTAATCCTTTGTGAACTGGTAAGGGATGCATGATGCCCCTAAATGTGGGAGCTTGTTTGTATTAGTTTATAGAAAACACACCAAACATCTATGGAACATTGTGCTAATAAAAAAAAAGTGACTGGCCACTTGTATTGAGAAACTGAAAGAACATTTTGAAAAAGTATGCACCTCACCTATAAAAATACCCCATCACATGTGCAGGATACTTTTTTTTGGAAAAATGAATCCCAATACGCAGGACTAATCAACATTTACCCAAAAAATCTAGACACAGTTATAGCTACATAGGGCAGTCATAGCAAATACAGAAAGCAAAGGTCAAAAGTATGCAGAGAGTCTGAAGGGTTCCCACCACTGTATATTTACATATTACATAAAATAAAAACTGCATTAGAATTCCATTCACTGTAATTTGAGAAAAGATAGGATGTCTCTACAAACAATATGGCAGTTGAGTGCTATTGAGTGCTGGCGATTAATTGAGGCCTGAAAGCAATGTTATGTGGTATATGCCATTTTATAATGGTACCATTAAGTCATACAAATAAAGATGGTAAATTAAATTTGAACATAAAGATTTCAATGGCACAACTGTTATGCTAGCTACTAAATTTCTAAACACAATTCTACTTTTATTATCTGAATATGAAAACGTTTTTCCTTTTAAAATTAATACCTGGGCAAGTTAAAGCAGGTTCATGTTACATGGCAATGAAGAAATAATCTGAATGATTCAGCAAGTCTGCAAACTAAACATTAGTTTATAGGGCAATCATTTAGACTTTTAAAATAACTTTGGGACTTAGGCAAACTTTTAGTGCTCTGTAGACAAAACAAATGCTTTCAAAAGCTACCAGTAGTCGGGATTCAGACACTGGACTACGGCTGAAAAGGGATATTAAAAGCATTACAGGATACTACAAATGCAATACACTAGACATATTAAAAATGTACAAGTTTGTAAAACCTTCTTGTAAAATTCTTAGAGAAGTAATTCATATGAGCACAAAAAGGTCTGTACTGCTTTTGTATATATATATATATATATGTGTATATATATATATATATATATATATATATATATATATATAGTGGTAAAGTGTATGGAAAAGTGGTGGATGGTGTCAGGCACAATCCAGCCAGGCACAATCCATGCCGGGATAACAGACCTCCAGTCCACATCCCTAGTCCTCTACTGTCCCAGTCCCAGTCTTCTACGGGTTTTTCCCCTACTCCCAGGTCTTTTCAGATTATGATTAGATCTGATTAGATTAATTGAAGGAAGGAAGCCTAATAAAAGGAGCTGCTGAGGCTTCCAGTGTGGAGAAGGAGAGACTGGGATAAGGAGCTCATGCCTTGCTGCTCCCAAAACCTACAGGTCTGAACTAAATCCGAAGGACTTTATGTGTTATGTCTTTTTGAACCTGTGGATTAGCAGCCTGGGATTGTATGCCCTGAAAGTTGACCTGTGATATCGAGGGCTTGCAATACTCTGTACCTATCAGACACTGGATATTGCTAAAGCTGGTGAGGAAACCGCTGACTGTTCTGCATTGTACCCTGCATTATACTCTGAATTTAGATTTTTCTGTTGGACTTTGTCTTCAATAAACCGCTTATTATTTAAACTAAGAACTGTTTCCAGAGTCATTGTCGTTAGCACCCCAGATCCTGACAATATATATATATATATATATATATATATATATATATATATATATATATAGTTAGGAGGAGCCAAAGAGACAATAAGATAGTTCCTATTGAGTTGAAAGTTACTTTGTAATGGCCCATCAGCTTTTCAAGGCTCAACACCAAATCTCAGATCCTGCTCAGCCATGACAGGCTTTCCCTACATAAAATTAGCCACCAGGATCTATGTGTGTAACAGATGACACCTGAAGCCCCAAGGGCCAGTTAAAAACTGGTAAAAGATCAGTGATCTGTAAAGAGTCCACTGCATGTCACATCTGAGGGTAATACAGAAATCAAGGTCAGGAAGATAAGCAGGGGTCAGACAGAATATGTATATGAATATGTATTATATATGAATATATAACACTCTACTGGTTGTGTCGTTCCTTTCTGGGTAACACTTTCTATTGGTGTGACTCTACCTCTGTAATGGTGCCGGTTGGTACAAACTCTAGGCTTCATACAATGGCTAACAAGAAACTGTTGGGCCTAGGCAACTCCCAACTAAATTACAAACAAGGTGGGGTTCGACCTGCCTCAATCATAATGGAATCGACATTGCTGTACTCATTAAAATTTCATACATTTATTAGTGATATTTTGAAAAAGAGGAAAGTTTTTATACCCCCATGAAGCTTTTTTTAAAAGAAACACCAACAAAATTAATCATGTATTTTATATGCTATGGGAATGTCTATAGTAGACCTCCTGCTCAGCCTAAGGACGGGGAAAGTGAGTACTGATGATTATCTTACCCATCCTAGGTTCCTAAAATTGCTTTACCAGATAAATTGTGCAGAATGGGAATGATTGCTGCTTCATTCTGCCCTCACTGTAATGGGAGTAGACCTGTCTCACATATATCATATAGGGGTTATAGGCTCCTTTTGGAATAACATATACACATTGTTGGTGGATATCAGAGACTTTCCAGGCATACTCAAATATGAGGTGATGATGCCTCATCAACCTCTATGTGGGTTCCTGGATGGATAGTAAAAGTAAGATCATTGACAAGTATGCTGTGTTGTGCATACTTATTAATTATACTTTTATTTTTCATTTTATTTTTGCGTTTTTATGCCCCCCCCCCAAAAAAAAAACGTGTGCTTTCGGCCCTGTTGTGTTATTTTGTAATACAGCAGGCTACTGTATATCTTAAACCAAACCAACAGCCTGGCACAGTTGGAAAAGAAAACTCCCCAAAACTCCCTTGCCCCATCTGCATGCATGATACTGAATCATTGTCAGCACTTACATCTGCTCCTGCATCCACCCAAACGCCACCTTACAGATTTTCTCTTGGTAGCAGCCATTTTGGAGCTTCCTTTCCCAGCTTTGCTGCTGCCGGGATACAACTGACATAACTGACAATGCGTCGTAACAGGAAACTTCCTGTTTGCAACTCCAGGAGACACCATTTTTTTTTAAATTGACCACAGCAAAAGTTAGAAAATGGTACATTAATTTTTATGTGCAGCAATCTGAATTGCCCTGGGGTGGGATGCTGATGAGCACTTGTGTTGTAAAGATTTGTTGTAAGGGTGTTGGCCCAGTTTTAAATTAAGTAATTATTAAATTAATCTTTCATCCCAAGGCTGATCATCAATGGCTATAGAACTCATCCATGTGCCCCAAAGCAGCTGCACTTGTGACAATGTGATCACGCTACAAGAGCTTTACCACCTTAGGATACATATGGGGAGGCCGATTCATTAATAGCGCCAGGTAGCGACAGATGAGCGACTGAAGTATGGCGCTATGAGCGCCGCTAGCGTACGCCGCGGGCGGTAGCGATTCGCTATAGCAGGCCTCCTCAGTCGCTACCTGGCGTTGTTGGGAACAACGCCTACATTGCTGAATATGATGTTGGAGCTCAGCTTTGTAGGCGCTGTCAGTCAGTTTGACCACGCTATTCAACACAGCGCCTGCGCTTTGCTTTGCTGTGGGCTGGGAATCAAGTACCTTCAGAATTAAACACATTGCAACATGTTTCTTTAGTTTTTTTTTTATTTTGTGTGGAAAATTAAAACAGAAATTAGAATGAAAAGGAAAATTAAAACAGAAATTAGAATGAAAAGGAAAATTAATACAGAATTAAACACATAGCCACATGTTTCTTTAGTTTTTTTTTTTATTTTTTGTAGAAAAGGAACTAAAATTAAAACAGAAATTAGAATGAAAAGGAAAATTAAAACAGAAATTAGAATGGAAAGGAAAATTGGCATCAGGGTGCATCTCGGGGTGCCTGAAAAAGATAAAAAAGTGCAGTTAGTATATATATTTAAATTTGTTTTTTCGCTGTAAAAAAATATTGCATTAATTGTTATCCAACATTTGCGTCAATCTTGCACACCAACCCTAATTGTTATGTTGTTCAGCTTCCACCCCCCCTTAGAGTGGTTTGGGTCATCTTACACCCCCCTTAGAGTGGTTTGGGTCATGTTACACACCCCCTTAGAGTGGTTTGGGTCATCTGACACCCCCCTTAGAGTGGTTTGGGTCATCTGACACCCCCCTTAGAGTGGTTTGGGTCATCTTACACCCCCCTTAGAGTGGTTTGGGTCATCTTACACCCCCCTTAGAGTGGTTTGGGTCATCTTACACCCCCCTTAGAGTGGTTTGGGTCATGTTACACACCCCCTTAGAGTGGTTTGGGTCATCTGACACCCCCCTTAGAGTGGTTTGGGTCATCTGACACCCCCCTTAGAGTGGTTTGGGTCATCTTACACCCCCCTTAGAGTGGTTTGGGTCATCTTACACCCCCCTTAGAGTGGTTTGGGTCATCTTACACCCCCCTTAGAGTGGTTTGGGTCATGTTACACACCCCCTTAGAGTGGTTTGGGTCATCTTACACCCCCCTTAGAGTGGTTTGGGTCATCTTACACCCCCCTTAGAGTGGTTTGGGTCATCTTACACCCCCCTTAGAGTGGTTTGGGTCATGTTACACACCCCCTTAGAGTGGTTTGGGTCATGTTACACACCCCCTTAGAGTGGTTTGGGTCATGTTACACCCCCCTTAGAGTGGTTTGGGTCATGTTACAGACCCCCTTAGAGTGGTTTGGGTCATGTTACACACCCCCTTAGAGTGGTTTGGGTCATCTTACACCCCCCTTAGAGTGGTTTGGGTCATGTTACACACCCCCTTAGAGTGGTTTTAGCCAAATTATGATGGGAGGTCAAATAAATTTACCCAGTAGTGCAGTACTTGGATTAGAGTGAAGGGTAGTTAGCTTACCGCAAAAAAGGAAGTGATCATCCTTTCCCTTAGCTCATCGCCAGTCTGGGTGTCCTCACTTCTTCCTGCGGGCAAGTTGGGGATTTCTGGCACCAGTGCTGTCTCCTCGGGGGATTGAATTCGGTGACATATGCAGATATTGTGGAGCACACAGCAGGCGAGGATGATCTTGGAGACCTTCTATGGGCTGTATAGCATCTCTCCTCCTGGGCGTGCCAAACATAGAAAGCGTGCTTTCAGCAGGCCGATGGTTCTTTCCACAATGCTTCTGGTCTTGCGGTGTGCTGCATTGTAGCGTTCATGGGCAGAGGTCCGTGGGCTCCTGACCGGAGTCAGCACCCACGTTCTCTGCCCATATCCCTTGTCCGCTGTAGAAAAAACACAAGGAGAGAGACAGCAATTAGTACTAGTACATGTTTTGTTTTTCTCTTTTTAGAATTTGGCTTACTAGGCCACATATTTATATATGGTTAATTATTTACCCAGTAGCCAGCCAGCTGGCATTTCGTTGTTCTCAAACTTCCGGCACAGGACTGTCCGCTGCAAGACGTAAGAATCGTGGCATGAGCCGGGGAACCCCGATCTCACCGCTCGCAGCTTCATCTCATGGTCACAGACCAGCATAACATTGATAGAATGAAATTGTTTCCTGTTTCTGTAATACAGCTCCTGTGCACGGGGAGGGCGGAAAGGGATATGTGTACCATCAACGCACCATAGCACATTCGGGATCCCTCCCATGAGATAGAAAGCATGTTTTATTTTGGCAACCTCTTCCTCATCCTCAGGAAACTTGATGTAAATTGGGATTAAATCACAAATCGCCAGAACTACCTGGATTAGTATGCGGCTCATAGTAGCACACAGGCGTACTATGCCTGGAATGGATTGAGTGCGTTTGGTGGATGGCTCGATTTTGTGCTTAATCTGATCATATAGGGACTGTAGTGCAGCACGATTCAGACGGAAGCGGCTCCTGATCTGCTCGTCACTTAAGTCCCATACTGAAAGGCGGATTCCAAAGCCTCACAACACCCCGCTCCCTGGCCTCCTGCTCTTCCAACAAAAACAAAAACCACAAACACACCACACACACAAACAAACACACTCCTCACACACTAACTACAATGCAGCTCACCACAAAACCAGAACTATAGTGGTCCAAACCACCAGCCTGCTGAAAAACAGCTTTCTAAGTTAGGCACAACCAAGAGGGGAGTTGCTGCACAGCCCACAAAAGGCCCCAAAATCAAGCCTCACTTGCTGTATGCTCCACAATATTTGCATATGCCACCAAAAACAATCTCCTAAAGAAACAGCACTGATGTCAGAAATCACCCAACAAGCCACAGAGAGTGAGGACAAAACCCAGATAGAGACTCAAATGAGCTAAGGGAAACAAGCACCACACCACAGCCTTTGCCACAGTGTAACAATACCAGAAGCTTGCAAATTCCTTCCATTTATACTTCACTTTGAAAAAGGACAGGTCCGCTTTGTCGCCTTTTGCGTTGCTCTGCTATTTCCGGGCGCCAATTAGCCGACCCAGGTGTGCGTGAAACGGAGTGCGCACGCGCACGCTAGTAGCGCTACTAGCGTACGTGAGCCGAAACTTGCGTGCATTAACGGACATGGGCGAAAATTCAGTGGTGGGCCAATGAAAGGTAAGCTGCTGTTTATTTAAATAGCCGTTAGGATAGCCACATGTCACAAGGGTTTCAGATACATCAGTCCATTGTTGTATTTGGGTGTGTGTTGTTTGGTTAATGAGGTCTGTAATTAGTTAATTGGCTAACACACATGCTTCAGTCAGTGCAGTGGAGGTGTGGCTAGAAGGACCTGGGCTGTATGTGTGAATCAATTAAGTGGGCTGGTTTGTGATTGGCTGTTAGAGCACATAAAACCTGGCCAACCCAAAGAGAGTGCGATGCCATTCTGTAGTCTGCATGCGTGCTTGTTGGTTGTGTATTTTTGTGTGTGTGCAGCTACAGGATGGAGCCAAATTCAGGACATCTGCCGGCCACAGCAGGCCCAAGTAGGAGTTTGGTGGGTGCTGTGCGCAGACCTCCCTTACGGAAAAGGGCCCAGCCGGAAGGTGGTGCAGCACCCCAGGCTAAGCGCCCAGGTGCCAAGAGAAAGCCTGAATTTAATTTGGCGGAGAATAATCATCTTGTGCGCCTTACCCTTGCTAAATGGGAGCTACTCTTTGGCTCCCAAAGCAAGTCAATAGGCAAACAAGAAAGAAGCAAACTGTGGGATGCCATTGGTGTGGAGCTTAGTAGCACTGCTCAACACCCACGTAGTGGCCCATCCTGCAGGAAACGCTTCTACACTTTGAGAGGGGCCCTTATGAAAAAGATGAATCACGATCTTGATGTGGACAGTGGGACCATCCAGGCTCCAAAGAGTACCTACAGGCCGTATGAGGAGATGCTGAAGGCCAAAATTCCACTGGCTCGGCTGCTGGGTGTGGATCCTGGGGATGACACCACAGGTTGGACTGAAGGTACATATTTTCTGCCTTTTTATAAAAGCTAATGTTAATGTATGTGATTAGCATTTTCTCTTTCTGCCCAACTAACAGGAGGACCTGTGAAGTAGTACATTAGACCTCATACATTTTTTACTTTCCTGTCTGTTGCTTTCTGCATAGGTGCACATGGTGCTGTCCAGGACTTGCCTCAGGACACACAAACTCCTGCCCTTCAACCAACCTCAAGCCTAACCCAATCTGCCATTGAAGGTATTTACCACTAATTTAGGTGCTGGTTGTTTGGTGAACAAATGGGTGTGGGAGCAGCTCCAACAATCGAGTGGGGCACTGTTGAGTATTAATAATATGGACCTGCGGCCTAATTTCACGCCCACTTTAACCCTCACAGCAACTAACTAACAAGGCCCTAACATGTGTAGCTATGTTGGAAGGCAGAGATGTGTGGCCATATATCTGCATATAAATGTGGAAGCCACGCTGGCCTTGGTTAGTGAATATTAGTGAATGAGCTGCTCACACACACCTTAATGTATGTTGGATTTTTGCACGCACATTAACAATGGCTCAATGTTTGCTTGATTTTTGCCTAGCTGCCCCGCCATTGGCCCCAGCATCTCCTCAGGAGCCAAGCTACTCTTTGGATGTCGGTAAGTGCATGTGTCAACCTTGCTTTATCCACTTTAACCCAAGTGCATGTGTCTCATTCCTCTTTTTTATTGGTAGGCCAAGTGACTGGTTCATCTTTGGACCCCACTTCCGATGTTGCAGGTCAACAGGACCCTGTTGGTGTGTATAGCAATACATAATGTATCCTTTATGCTGTTTCTGTTACACTGGTTCGATTTTGTTAGTCTAATAATCTACATGGTTGCTCTGTCAACTTGAAGATGCCTCTTTGGAGTGCTTATTCCCTCCCCAGGGTCAGTCTAATAGTTCTTGGAGTGATTGCAATGCATTTTGTTTGACATATTTTTGGACAAACATTCACCCTAGTAGTTTGAGGAATATTTAGAGCCATTACTTGTGTTTTTTAGTTGGCCAGAATATCGGAAGTGGCTGTCCGGAAAGGGCCCTTCAAGTTCAGGCTGCCAGAGATGAGGGTAAGTTGTTTTGGCTTGCTCTAGTATGTATTTTGGCTCTACTTTTGTGGCACTTGCTTCAGGCAACTTGTGTGTCCACATGTATTTTAAAGGTCCAAGCTCGAGTGAGGGCCCCACTCCAGACATCTGGGAGATTGCGGGTATGTGTAATTTAAGCAATGTGTCTGATCTTATTTGGCCAAATTATTGCCTCTTATTCCTCTAACATACATGTTAACAATCTGAGTTTAACAGATACCTTTTGTCTAGTGTGTAATTTTGCACTTTGTGGAGGTATGGCCTCGATAGCCTAGCCATGTTACATTTGAGTTTTGTCCACTGACCTACTAACCTGACTTTCCTGTTTAGCATATGCCAACTTGCCGGAGATCTCAGATGTTGAATTGCCCCTCTCTGGCAGCGATACCTCGCTCCTACCTGTGGCAGACGACACGGAGGTAACATGGCTGTTTTAGAGGACCAATAACCACATTGCCATGTTCGTGGGTAGTGGATGAAGCAACATGTCACATTTCCTTTCTTTGTCGTTTTGGCAGGAGGCGGAACCAGAACCCCAAGCTGGGACCTCTTCCCAAGTCCCATGTGGCCAAGCTTCCGAGGCTCAGACAAGGGTAAGTTGTATAGTGACTGTTTGGGCAAATGATTTTGAGGGGCATACCTGCATTGGTTCGGTTTGTCTAAAATGTTGTTTTCTATTTTGTTAGCCTCAAACCACAGCAAGAGGAGGTGTGGCACCAACCAGTGCAGATTTTTACGAGCTAGGGGTCCGGATGCTGGAGGACTACAGTCGCCAACAGCCGCGTGATGGAACTAATGAGCGCATTGCGGCGTTGGAACAGCAGGTGCTGATGTGTCAGCAACAAAATGAGGCCCAGCAGCGCCAGATCGACCAGTTGATGCGTAACCAGCACCAGAACCAGGAACTTGGTCGGCTGGCCAATCTAATGGAACAATCTCTCCAGCAGCAGCAAGAAGCTATACAGCGGCAGGACCAAACTTTGTTGTTGATACAACAGCTCATACAACAGCAGTCTATATTTTTTACTGCACTGTTGTCCCCCAACACCGCCCCTAGCAATGACTCCCAACCTCCCCGGCCACCCAGCCAAGAAAATTAATTTTGTTAGTGTTTTTTTTTCTGTAAATATATTTGATTAACCCACCTCTAAATTGTGTTTTTCCTAAGACATAGCTAATAACACAGTCAGGGATGAGTATCTTGATCTAGATATGTAAATGTATTTGTAAATTTATGCCACACATTTGTGACCATAGCTTACTATGGTTTACACATGAAATGGCTCCAAAGGTATGGCTAAATTTACACACAAATGGGTTTTGAGACAGTTAAACTATGCTTGCCAAGGCACAACACTGTAATTATGTAAATAGAAAATTTTTTATTACAAAGGTGGCCAACAGCGCCAACATTGCCCAACAAAGGGCGTCAACCAACGGCCCAGTCATCCCCCCACCCTAACGACGCCGCCGCCGCCTCTTCTTGGCCAGCAGCATCAGCTTCAGACGCCTGATCTCCCGCCACAGTCTGCGATGCTGGTTTTCACAAGCTGTAGAGATGTATAAACAAAAAATTATTAATAAATGGAATGTGACCTCAACAGACACAGATGTAGCAATGTAATGTCAGTGTGTCCAATTAGCTGACACTCCCATTAACATTTTTGCCCACTGTGCGCTTATTTGTTAACATTATATGAGTACTATTGACTGGCAGAAATTTGGACACCACATCCCAAGCATACATTTACTCTTAAAGTGGACCAACACCCACCGGTGATCGGCCCTGGAATCTATAAGATTCCCGGCCCGATCACCCCCCCCCCCCCCAAAACCCCAAACTCCTTACCTCAGTTTCGGCGGCACACGGCCGCCGGCCCCTCCCTCGCGCCCCTCTAGATTTATGTGTTTAGTCACAGCCAAACATCAGGGCCTAAGTCCTAACGCGTAAACTAGTTTTGACAAGATTCTTAGAGGTCACGACCTAAGCAGCCCCATTTGGTTGTGTCTAAACCACTAATTGACTCAATGTGGCAAAATCCAGAATGTGAGGCAACAATCAAGCATGCAGACAGGCATGTAGGATTGTTGACCAAACACATGTAACCTAGATGTGTGTTAAATTAACACATAGGTACATTGTAAATGTCTGCAGATTGGACTCGAAGACATAGGGTTCACAAGTGCATAGGAAGTGGGATGTACTCACCATCGCAGCTGTGGCGGGGGCCCATGCTGCTGGCCGTCCCTGGAGCTGGGGTGGGGAGGATGGTGACTGGCTCCGTCTGCGTAGAAACATCTGTCAGGAGAAAGCAAAAGAGAAATCCTAAATTAGTGGGACAATGACACCTGACTATTTGACATCCATCTGGTTAGGGAGTCTGAAAAACCAAATGCTTGCATGGTTACATACATGTTGTCCAACATAAGCATATTTCCTGGACCATGAGTTCATGTAAATTATTTATGGTTGCAACATGGACCCCTAAAGATAATGTGCCAATAACCTTGACAGTGCAATGTTAAGGACAAATTTGCAGTTGATTGTTGAATGTTACTAGTGTGCAACATGTGTTAGCCGGAACAACTTAACCAAATAACACATTTGCTAGCCCCCATCATGTTGTGGGCAGAAACATAGGGGTGGTTGCCAGTTGGCTAGCACTGTAGTGGGGTTTGTGATGTTAATGTACATTATCAAACCACCTTGTACTATGGACCAGGAAACATGTGTCTCTTCAAAGTGGGCCAAGACCCAGGATTGATACTATTCTGTGTTTTGGTCCACTTTGGCAGAGCACCACCATTTGAGTGAGACACCATCCGCCGCCGCTGCCTTCCGCACATCACTCCTCCAGTGTGTGCGCACGCGCAGGCCATTAGAAAACAGAGAGCGCAGGCACACACGCATCTAGAGGGGCATGCAGGAGGCTGCGCCGGTGGCTTCTTCCACCACCAATGAGGTAAGAAGTTTGTGGGGTTTTTTTTGGGGGGGGGGGCCTGGGTGAGGGAGGTGATTGGGCAGGGAAGCTTCGAGATTCCAAGCACAATCAACCATGGGTCTTGGTCCACTTTAAGGAATGTCATAACATAGTGAATTTGATGGATAACAACAAACACTTACCATGACTATGCCCGTGGAGAATCCGTCGCCAAAAGGCCATGGAGGTGCCGCCTATATGATGCCCTGCAAATTAGAGAGGAATGGCAAGGGCTAAGTACAAATGGCCAGATGAAACCTGTCACAGACTAACAATGACAAAATGTGCACTCACCAGGGGATGATCCGCCACTTGAAGCCCAGGGAGGGCTCTGAGGAGGAGGCGGGGAGCCTCGGCTCCTCACACTCTGCTCGGAAGATCCCCCAGCCAAAGGGCCACCCTCCTCCCTCTCACTCCCTGCTCCTTCAGGGAGTGTGGGAGAGTCCATTCCTTCCACCCCACTTGGACTCCCCACTTGGGAGTGGCCCCTTGGCTGGTGAGACTCCTCAGAGTCAGAGTGTGAGGAGCTGAGGCTTGAGCCTGCCAGCCCCCCAGCAGCACACTCCTCTGGGGCGTCATCCTCTTCCTCCCCTGGGTCCTCCAAATAGGATCCGCGAGAGGGACCCTCCCCCGATGACTCCCCCGAGTCCGCCTGCCTGGTTCGGGGGAGGAATCCCTTCCCACGTTTACCCAGGGGAGGACGCTTATCTGTGTTGAGGGGGTGAAAGAAAATAATTAATATTACGACCACAAATGGACACAGCTTAGCAGATGATTTAAACTAAAGTATAAACATAGCATAAGCTTAAACGTACCTGATGCGTAGGCATCATATAGGCGGTACACGCCTTCAGGGTCCCGGCGCTTAAAGTCGGACCATTTTTGCTGGATGGCACGGATTGACAGCTGGGTATTGAAGCGCTGGGACACTGTGGCCTTCACCTCCATGGCAATGCGCTTCTTGCCCCCACGGGCATAGTCATATTGGTGGATGCAGAAATCCTATGACAAATGAAAAACAAACACAAATCAATACATGACATCCGAACTATGGCATAAACAGTTATACTGAGACCAGAGTAAAGTGGACCCACACCACGGATTAGCAATATTCTGGGTTTGGGTCCACTTTGGTGGGGCACACCAATCGGGGGTGGGCCGCTGTCTGAACCCCCCTTGGAAGGCCTGAAAAACACCACTGACCACACTCCCACGTGACTGCGCCAGGCTAGCACAGCGCTCTGCGCCGCTGTGGTATGCGCATCCAAGGCCATTTGGACGTGCATACCAGCTCCGCTGCCTCTGAGCGCCAAAGAACGCGTGTGGCGTTTGACTCTAACAGGGAGTGCGCCTGCGCAGGCCATGAACAAATGTCTGCCGCAGGGGACCACCCTGCTAGAGGGAAGCGCAAGACGCATCCTCAGCTCACGCATGCACAGATGGGACGGGGCTGAGTTAAGGTTTATGGCCCTCCAGGGGGGTTCATCCACGCAGGACATCCAGATTGGGATGCCCCGCGGGGAGTGATCAGATTGGTCCAGAAAACTAATAGATTTCAGGGCCAATCCCCCCTGTGGGTTGGTCCACTTTAAACATAAAATGCAAGAAAAACATACTCACTCTGACCACCTGGCCATTAACGCGGCTATCCACTCTCATCCTCTTTTTTTTTGCATGCCCAGGAGGGGAAGGGGTGGGAGGGGTGCTAGGTGGGGGAGGTGAGGTAGGTGGGGGAGGTGGGGGAGGGGTGGAGGGGTCTGATTCTGAGGAGGAGCTGGGGAGGCGCTGGATCCGTCTCCTGGGCAGCATGGTGGAAACGCTAAGGAGGAAACAGGAAACGGATATGACCCAAGCGACAGGGACACCAAAAAAAAAAAAAAAAACGCTCCGCGCACCAGGCACAAGCTAATATCAGCTATGTGCAAGCTAAGTGGCGGAAAAAGTAAATTGACGCATTACAACCAGCTATTGGCCTAAGAGCAAGACATTTTTTTCCTTTAGGTGGCTTTGAAACGCAAAGGAGGGAACCGGAACCGGATATGACGAAAGCAACTGGGAAATAAATTTGAAAAAAAAAAAACGCTCCGCGCACCAGGCACAAGCTAATACCAGCTATGTGCAAGCTAAGTGGCGGAAAAAGTAAATTGACGCATTACAACAAGCTATTGGCCTAAGCGCTAGACATTTTTTTCCTTTAAGTGGCTTTGAAACGCAAAGGAGGGAACCGGAACCGGATATGACGAAAACAACTGGGAAATAAATTTAAAAAAAAAACGCTCCGCGCACCAGGCACAAGCTAATACCAGCTATGTGCAAGCTAAGTGGCGGAAAAAGTAAATTGACGCATTACAACAAGCTATTGGCCTAAGCGCTAGACATTTTTTACCTTTAGGTGGCTTTGAAACACAAAGGAGGGAACCGGAACCGGATATGACGAAAACAACTGGGAAATAAATTTAAAAAAAAAAAAAAACTCCGCGCACCAGGCACAAGCTAATATCAGCTATGTGCAAGCTAAGTGGCGGAAACAGTTAATTGACGCATTAAAACAAGCTATTGGCAAAGACGCCATTATTTATTAGCTTCATTTAGCTGGGGGTTCAACATACTGTAATGCATAGGTCCTTGAAAACCAAACAACTTGGTGCTGAAAAAGACAAATCTTATTCCTTCATAAAATCATCACACAATAAAACTATCCAACTACATGATAATGTGGCACACATGAGAATGCATAACGGGTTGTTATGAGCTTGTACGCCTGAATTAAATCCTGCATAATGTGGACATGCACGCTCACAACTACAGTGTATTCATTAAGAACGACTGGGGTCGCGGGAAGTGAATTCCTTGCAAATGGCAGAAGGGCACATGTATTAACAGCACAGCGCCGCACAACGCAGCGCAGCGAAGCACAGCGACGCTCGCGCCGCCACATAGCGAATCAAAACAGCGACTGCACAAACTCTGACCACCACAGATCCATCAAGGACAGGGCTGCCGAATAGCTTGGGCGCTGACAATTTCGCAGAGCGAACGTGACCGCCAAACAGGACTGGCTAAAAAGTAGCTTTACAAGCCCCGTGTGTTGTGAAAAAAAGCGATTTAGAGCTCAATGAGTTTGGTGGGAGGAGATGCATTTGAGATGTCACTCACAACATTACAGTGTAAAAATTACTACTTTGTCCAAAAAAAGTAAAATAACTAGCCAGATTAATAAAACATATCCCAATAAACATGTGTGGAATTTTGTGCCAAAGACAAGAACACAAAAACCACTTAAAACAATCATTGCAGCGTCTGCCATTGAAATGTATGGGAGAGCGGCAGGTAGCGCCAGGTCATACCTGTCGCTGTGATGGGATTAGCAGCGGAGCTGTTCGTTGCAGTCGGCTACATGATGAATGCCGCGCTAGCCGTCGCTCTCGCCGGCGCTAGCCTCATTTAGCTTGATAAATGCGTCATTGTGACCGCCGCCGGGCGTACTTGAGTCGGTAGTCGCCGTTAGCTGCCGCTACCTGGCGCTCGTCAGACACTACCTGGCGCTATCGCTTGATGAATAAGGGCCAAAGTCTAGGGATGATCAATGGATGCCAAACCTCATCACCACTCCTTTTTATTGAGACTGTAGCAGACAGTTGATCAATAGAGCTGCATTCTTCTTGAATATACAAACTTACAAGTATACCAGGTGGCAAACATGCAGGGCTGTATTTAGAGTTCACGCTGCCCTAGGCACTATTTGTGCTAACGCCCCCCACAGCTTAGTGTACCAGGGGCATCCCTTTTAGGAATGCCCAATGTGTAAACGCCCACATCCCTGCAGCTGAGGCGATTCGGATATGCTGGGCATGGCAGCACACCTTACACTGCAGAGAAACCCGCAATGTGACCGTTCCATATGGTGATGCTCATTCCAAAACAATGCTTTATGCAGTGCATTAGTATGTACACAATTAAGCAATGATTGGACAAGAGCCTGCACATACGCCATGGGAACAGCAGAAACGTAAGTTAAGTTGTGGGTGATCTAGGGGTTTCACACAGTGGGGCATCAAAAATCAGGATGTCACGGGGAAAAAAAAAACATCAACGACCGACCTAGAATCTAAAAGATTGCAGGGCCAGCCGTTGGCCGAATTGGGTTGGCCCGCTGTGTAAAACCGCCCAGGGCACTAGTAAAACTTACCTTTTCCTCAGGTCAACGAAGCATGCACAAGCTTGTCTCCAAACGGCTCTGATTGTTTTCTATGGGGAGCTGCACTGCCCCATTCCCGGTTACACCTAGTGGCGCGTGCTCCCGTCCCAAGCCTATCCCCATAGAAGTAAATGGGAGCTGTTTTTCCAAAGGAGTAAGCAGCTCATATTGGCTTTGCGCCTGCGCATTCGCTGTGGGAACGCATATGGGGTGAGTTTTTAGGGGGTTTCATACAGTGGGGCATCCCAGTTTGGATCTGAACAAAACCCAAGAAGTCAAAATCCCTGGTTTTGTTCCGCTTTAAGCAACACAAAACCAAGGGGCAGCAAAAATTTTGGTCCACTTTAACAGGGACTATGGCCAGTGGCGTAAGTACTTGTGACTGGGCCCTAGTGTGAACATGAAATGGGGCCCTTTCAAGACTCAGTTAACTTTTTCCAGACTTTTCATTTAATTGGATGCAGCTAGACAACTGAAACAAGAGAGATTAATGGAGCTTCCGTTCTCAAGATGATGCCAAGTAAGCACAAATCTGATAAAGAGGGAAGAGGGGTGACACTGATGGGGCCCCCTTGGTTTACGATGTGGTTGCATCCCCTATGGTTACACCCTGGTAGCTGCCAAATTGGGATGCCCCACTGTGTAAACCCCTCTCCCTGGAACACTCGCCCTCTCCCGGAGCCCTTGCCGCATCTGTACGTTCTGGCCGCATCCCTTCTCACCTGTAGCCGAGCATGCGCCCGACCTTCCTGAATGGGTGGCGCAGTCACACTACGGCTGCCAGGTGGGTTGGGGGATGTGGCTGGCGGTGCCGCTCGGCCAAAAAGAGCCAAGTAACAGCGAGCCTGCTGATTGGCTGAGCAAGCCACTCAGTCAATCAGCGCATTCACTCTCGCCCAAGTCTGTGCTGTGGAGGTGGAAGGAAGGCGAGTGAAACAGGGTGACCTGGGGGGTACACACAGTGGGGCATCCCAATTTGGGATGCTGCTGCAGAGAGGAACAACACACAGGAAAGTAAAATTCATGTGTGGTGTTCCTCTTTAACATGTTTGCTGGTACCTTGTTCTGCTGCTGGAAATCATGGAGGGCTGAGCGCTGCGCAGAGGAGGCAGATGATCTTCGAGCTGCAGTGTAGTTGGCAGCCCACACACTGAACTGAGGGGAGGAGGAGGAGGGAAAGAGCCGCCATCACACTGCTCCGACCATACTTGCTGCTGAGGGAGGGGGAGGAGAGGGGGGGCACTCTGCCTGCACGTGTAAAGGAATGTGGGATTGCATTGCAGTGTGAGTGTGTCAGGGCAGCATCACAAATCCCCGTGCTGTCCTGACACACTCACACTGCAATGCAATCCCACATTCCTTTACACGTGCAGGAAGGCTGGGGGATTGCCCATACAGTTACAATGGCAAGAGCAGTGGCAAAGGCAGAGCTGAAATGGGGGCTGGGCTGGGGCGTGGGGACCTGGCAAGGCCACGCCCCCAACTCCCACACTTAGTTGTCGTGCCTCTCCTGTCATAGGAAGGAGACAGGTGGCGGCTGAGAGCAGGGGCGGGGAGGGCTGGGGGATTGCCTGTACAGTTGCGTCAGCTGCCCATTGTAGGGCACCGAGGCAAACAGCAGGAATGGGGGGGCGCGCTCGCAACCTTCCCCGCATCGCCGGGGGGCACCACTGCATGCTAGTTTTTTTATTTTTTTATTAAATTGTTGCTGGCCTCCGCCCCGTACCCACCCCTGTCTGTAGCTCCGCCCTAGGCACGTGCCTTCCTTTGCCTAGTGGCAAATACGGCCCTGCAAACATGCACAACAAGCGTGTAAATTAATATTATTATAAGCAACAGTGCTTTCTTGCGCTGAAGATTCAGTCCACATTCTCTCTCCCAATCCCTCAGTATACTTCCTTTGAGGTACATATTACGGGCAGGCTAATTCATCACTAACGCCAGGTAGCGACAGATGAGTGTTTGTAGCAGGCATTTTCAGAGCGCCCGCTAGTAGTCGCTGTGCTCGGCGTGGGGCGCTAGTTCTTAGCGACTCAGTCGCTGTGCAGTAATGATGAATACATTGTGAGGAGTCGCTATTTGACCAGTACAGCGCTGTATGGGAGAGTATGTTAGCGACTGGTCAGTGCGACCGACTCACAGCATATTCATTATAAAAACAGCCTCACAAAACTCTGGCGCTGAAAAATGCTTATTTGAAACCCAGAGCGCCGGAGGCTGTGTGTTTAAAGTCTGTTTTTCAGCATGTATCTACTAGTAACAAAGCAAAAACATATGGAATTACATTGTAATAACATTGTAACATGAACACTTTAAAGCCAGACCTGTAATGTCATTTCTGCAGAAATAAATAAAAAATGAAAAATTTGTTTGGGAGAGCGACAGGTAGCGAGAGGTCATATCTGGCGCTGTGCAAGGCTGAACGCTGGCGCTGTTCCCTGAGGCTGTGAAAATGATGAATTGGACGCTATCCCAGTCGCTAAACAGATTCTGCATGATAAATGTGTAATTGCGTGCCGTGTCCGGCCTACACTAGTCGCTACCTATCGCTATCTCTCAATAACCAGCCACTACCTGACGCTATCCCTTCTTAAATAAGGCCCTATGTCTCCACTAAAAATCAAACTTTACCTACTGTTTCAAAATATGGATGTCCCAAATGATGAAAATGAAAAGTGGAATGAGATTTCAAAAATTCTAGAAAAAGGTGAATGTACAGCTTGACCAAGGGAGATTCAAATTGGGGTGTATTTCAAATAGGGAATCATGGGTTTTAACTAAAATCACCCTGATAAGCAGGGTTTTGGTCCACTTTAAATAGGGTTGAGAATACTTTGGTTTTGAGCTACAGATGTTATCAGTTTAACAGAATTGAAGGAAAATTCCCTAAGGCTCTATTTAATCCGCTTGTGCTGAGTTGGGTAATGCAGTCACAACGCAGGGCAAAATGCTGCCCATTTAATGGGACAGTTCACATATTTACATAGCGTATATATGTGAACCGCCCCATTTAAACCAATGGGTAGAATTTTCCCTTGCACTGTGACTGCGCTACTCAATGCAGCGCAAGTGGAGAGGGGGAAAAAGGAGTCAGTAGGAGAGCCCCCAATCTAGGATCAATTTTGTCACCAAGCTTTTTCCCATTGTCATGGGGAGAATATCAGGTGGACCCAGGTGCAATATGTGCTCCTTTGTGGAGAAAGATACCCACGTGTTTTCCCATTCTGGAAATTGCAATTTAATGATTTGATGAATTGTAATTCTAAAGGTGTAGTCTATGTGGTCTCTTGTAACCCATGTAGGGTTCAATATGTAGGAAGTAACATTCATCCTGGGAACACCTATACAGGGTTAAATCTGGAAGTTTTCAGGCGTTCAAATGTTGCACAGCAGCTTTTAGAAAGACATGAAGGAGAGGTATTCTGGTGAAGGCAGTACAGAAAATTAAACTGGGACCAAGGAGGGGGGGGGAGATTTACAAAACCTTTTATTTTTTTTTTTTAATACTCTTTATTTAAGGATTTTGCAGTTTTATACATACATACATTAAAACGTACAGATCAGAACATTATGGGATAAGGGTAGGGGAAACGGGCATCCAATCTGAACATCATCAACAGTAATGGTCGGACCCTGCTGACAGTGTCCGCCACGTATGACCAAATTGCTAACCCAAAGAAGAGGGAGGGGTGGACCTCAGGGGGAGAGAATGGGTTGGGAGAGGGGAAAAAGGGGAAAGGTATATGGCGTGTGGGGCGCAACACCCGGGCCGGCATCTATCTCTGCGCTTCCACAGACGGCGACCCAGCAGAAGCACCAACCTCCACCCGGGTCCCAATGAACAAGAGGGGCAAGAGACACAGTGTCGTTCTCGTTACTCAAACAAGCTTCTAAATTCAGTCGATTCCTCATACACTAGCCAGGGTAGCCAGGTAGTTCTGAACTGCTCATCCCTGTCATGCAATGACAATGTAAGGTCCTCCATTTCCCTGACGCTCATGACCTCCCTTGCCCAGTCCCCTACAGATGGAGGTCTCCTCTGTTTCCAGAACCTGGGTATTGTCTGTTTAGCAGCGTTTAGCAGATGGATCAAAAGAGATTTTTTGTACCTCCCTGTCGGGGTCTTCGTGGAGTGGAGCAGGATTTGGGCTGGATCTTCCCCCAATTGTGCCCCAGTGAGCTGTGTGATGATGGGCAGGACCGCTTCCCAGTAGTCTCGAATCCCAGGGCATGTCCACATAATGTGAAATAATGTCCCCCTCCCTTCACCACATCTCCAGCAGCTTGAGTCGACCTGGTCAAACATTTTGCCCAGTCTATCAGGGGTGTAGTACCAGCGCGTCAGCAATTTGTAATTGACCTCCTGAATTCTAGTGGCTATCGAGGACCTGTGGGCTAACGTCGCTATTTTGTTCCTTTCCTTATCCCCTAATGGTCTGCCCAGGTCAATCTCCCAGTCCCTCCAAAATGCTGGGGGGGAGTCCCGTTCACTTACCAGGAGTGAGTACAGCCTAGAGATCAGGTGTGGGTAAGGCTGGCCCTCTAAACAAATTCTCTCAAACTCCGTGTGGCCTCTGAGACCCTCCCTCCGAAGGCCCATCCGGGCCAGAAGCAACTGAAAGCGAAGGAGTGTCCAAGGGTCCAAGTCACCATTTCCCAGTCTAGTTCTCAACTCACTTATGGGGACCCAGCCTGCCGCTGTGATCAGGTCACCACCCCTCAGCTGGTCCACCTTCCCCCAGTCCCGGAGGGCAACCCTAGAGCAGTCCAGGAGCGGGGGGTTGTCCATCAACGCGATCATGGGAGAGGGCCATGGAGAAACCTCCGGGCGCTTCCTATGGGATCGGAAGGCCTCTAGAGTGGCCGATACTGTTGGATGGGAGCCCAGCCCTGGCCTGTACATTTCCCTGTTCCAGACAGTGGCGTCTAGAGGGGCCTGAGCCAGGGCATGCTCCAGCTGTACCCACCTCTTTGTGTTCCTACAGGTGTGCCATTCGCAGATTCTCTGGAGATGAGAAGCTAGCCAGTAAGAGCGAATATCTGGTAACGCCATGCCCCCCATATGTTTAGGCTTACACAGTAACTGTCGTCTGAGCCTAGGTCTCTTTTTCTGCCAGACGAACCCCATCAGGATCTTATCTAGGGCCGTGAAGAAGTGCAAAGGGATGCTAATCGGTAGAGCTTGAAATAGGAACAGGAGCTTCGGCAATATCGACATTTTAATTATGTTTACCCTGCCCATCCAGGAGAAGGTAGGGGAGTCCCAACTGTCTAAGTCCGCTTTGATCCTCTGAGACAGGGGCAGGAAGTTCAACTCCAGGATCTTCGACAACCTGGCAGGCAGCTGCGTGCCTAAGTATGTTATCGAGGTCCTGGCCCATTTGAAAGGAAATGTCTGTTGAAGGTTCCTGGCCACATCTCCCGGAAGTGAAACGTTTAAAGCTTCCGATTTGTCGTGATTGATTTTAAAGTGGGACAACCCCCCAAAGACTTCGAGTTCCTTCATCAAAACTGGTACCGTGACCATGGGGTTAGTAACAAAGAACAGGAGGTCGTCAGCATAGGCCGCGACCTTGTGTGAGGCATCTCCAATCACTAGTCCTCCCACATCTACATTTCCTCGAACTCTGCACAAAAAAGGCTCCAGGGTCAAGGCAAACAGCAGGGGTGAGAGTGGGCAGCCCTGTCGGGTTCCGTTGCAGATAGGCACCGGGGCCGAGAGTAGGCCATTCACCTTGACCCTGGCAGAGGGCTCCGTGTAAAGGGCCTCAATGAATCTCCTCATATTTTCCCCGAGGCCCACATATCTGAGGGTCTCCCTTAGAAACGGCCAGCTCACCCTGTCAAAGGCCTTTTCTGCGTCTGTGGACAGAACCAACATAGGGACATCGCTGCTCTGCGCCACATGGATTACACTCAGTGCTCGCACCACGTTGTCCCTGGCCTCCCTCCCCAACACGAAGCCCGTCTGGTCCAAATGAACCACCTGGGCCACCACCGGCGCCAGTCTATTAGCCAGGATTTTGGCAAAAAGCTTTAGGTCCACGTTGAGGAGGGAGATGGGGCGATAGCTCTTACATGACAGGGGATCTTTTCCCGGCTTGTGGAGGACAGATATGTGGGCCTCTAGCTCTCTACCTGAGAATGAGCCCGGGGCTTCCGGGTCCAATATCGAGTTCCATGCCCTGATCATGCGAGGGCCCAGTATTGGGGCAAAGGTTTTATAATATTTGGCGGAGTACCCATCGGGCCCCGGAGCTTTCCCTACAGGGGTCTGTTTGATTGCTTCCGTAAATTCCTCTATCCCAATTGGTTCTTCCAGTGAAGCTGCTATCTCCTCTGCGACCACTGGCATGCCAGAGTCCCCTAGGTATTCCTTTATTTTGCCCGGGCGCGTCTGCATCCCTGTATCCCCGGTCAGACCGTACAGGCCCGAATAATAAGATCGAAATGCTTCCGCTATCCCCTCCGTAGTGTGTTGTCTTTGCTGGGAGCCATCCAGAATCTCCGCTATGAAGTTTTGTGAGTGCTGTTGTCTAAGGGCCCTGGCCAGTAGAGCGCTGCTTTTGTTGCCATATTCGTAGTATGTGCGCCTGCATCTCCTAAGGATGTGCTTGGCCTTCTGTCTCAGTATAGTGTTGAGGGCTTCCCTCGCCTGAGTCAGTTCTCCGAGTACTTTCACTGCTTCAGATTGCTTGTGGGACAACTCCAGAGCCCGGACCCTCTCCGTGAGTTTCACTATTTGGGCCAGCCTTTCTCTCTTGAGCCTTGCCCCGTGGCTGATCAGGATACCCCTTATAACACTCTTGTGGGCCTCCCAAAGTGTCAGTGGGGAAACCTCCCCATTATCATTGGTACTAAAGTATGACTCCAGGCCCTCCCGTATGTCTTGTGTTACCACAGTGTTCTGAAGGAGTGATTCATTTAGTCTCCACATTGAGGGGGATGGGGCTCTATCTAAAAGGTCCAGGTCAAGAAAGACCGGGGCGTGATCTGAAAACGAGATCGGGTACATCCCGTCTCCCGTGGCCTGACTCAGAAGTCTGTGTGAGATCCAGATATAGTCCAGCCTGGAGTATGTCCCATGAACGCTGGAGTAAAAGGAGTAGTCCCGCGCCCCCGGGTTTCTGACACGCCATGCATCCACCAGCTGCAGGCAGTGCAGTTTTTTCTTCAGAGATCTCAAGGCCAAATGGGAGGTCGCCGACCTGCCCGCTGAGGTATCCAGCAGAGGCTCGATAGCTAAATTGAAGTCGCCCCCTAATATTACATCCCCTTCCATGAATTTTCCTATTTTATCAAGTGTACTCCTCAGGAATTGGGTCTGGCCCTGGTTAGGCGCATATATGGAGGCCAGCGTATACATTCTATGGTCAATGAGCCCTTTGACTAGCACCACCCTCCCCGACTCATCACTCCATACCTCCCTGGAGATGAAGGGCACGTCTCTAGCCAGCATGATCGCAACTCCCTTCTTTTTAGCATCTGCAGCGCAGCTGGTAAATACATGTGGGAAATGCCTGCTACAGAGTCTTGGAGCTGCACCTCTTTTGAAATGGGTCTCCTGAAGAAATACAATCTTTGCTCTATATCTGTGTAATTCCTGCCCCAGGATGGCTCTCTTTTCTGGTGTGTTGAGGCCCTTTACGTTCAGGGTGACTATTTTTAGCGGGCCCATGTTGGTGCGGGCCCTAAGCGGACAAGTGGGGGCCGCTGGACCCCGCGATGCAAGGGGAACGTTGGGGCGGCCGATCCCGCTGCAGGCCCCACACGTCAAAGGGAAGGGTGAGTGGGTAGGTAGGGATAGGTGGGGAAAGGGAGGTAACAAGGGGGATACCGCGCTTCAAGTGAAAGGGTGTGGGGACTTGAGGCGGTAAGAACCAGATAACAAGAAAAGAAAGAATTAAGGACTAACAGGTAGTCCGCTGGTCACTCGCCTACAGGCGTAGCCCAGATACGGTGCCCTTTACGCGCGCAGTCCAGGGATCCCCAATGGGGGTGTCCCGGTCTACTGGCTACCAGGCCCTGCGCGGGATCTACTCCCGTCTAGCGGAGACCAAGGGGTTTCCCTAGAGGGGTGCACCGGAATAAGGGGGTTTGGAAGGCTAGGCCAAAGTTCAAAGAGTCCGGAGTCGCACCTTGAATGTGGCTACCCAGTGAGGCAGGTCTCGAGATGGCTTTGCAATGAGCAGGATTACCACTCCAGGGGGCCCGAGGGCCCACGACCAACTGAAACCTCGCTTGGCAACCCAATCCAACCACGAATCTAGGGGGGGGTTGCCCCGGAGGTGGGGTGCCCGATAATGCCTTAAACAAGTCAAACAAGCTCTATGCATGTAACATAAACATTTCAACAGGGAGCAACCTAAAACGGAACAGTCACAGCAGGTACAACATTAGCATATGTGTATACAGCAGAAACATAGCAAATGCAGGCCCGGGCCCGGGCCCAGCCAACGATCCGCGATGCTTCACCTTCTGCCCCCCCTCCCACCTCTTCTAGCTCCTCTGGGGCCACCATCCTGGCGTTGCGGTAACTGCCTGCTGTATACCGCCAGGTCAGGGACCGTCCAGTCCGGGACGTCCACACTCTCTGTCTCCAGGAAGTGAAATAGATCAGGAAGCTGGGCATGCGACTTGAGGATAAAGTGGTTCCCGCCCCTCCTCACCAGGAGCTGGAACGGGTGGCCCCACCTGTAAGACGCTCCCCGGCTCTGGATAGCGTCCAGCAGGGGTTTGAGAAGCCTTCTCATCTGCAATGTCCTTCGTGAAAGGTCTTGAAGTATGATGACCCGTGCTCCCATGCAATTGACCGCGCCTCTCTCCCAGGCCCGACGGAGGATATCCTCTTTTATTTTGAAAAAATGTATTCGGCAGATGACATCCCTGGGCCTGTTCGGATCTTGAGGTCGGGGGCCAAGGGCCCTGTGCACCCGGTCCATTTCTATGTGGTTTGAGCTGGGTAGGTCGAGGAGCTCATTGAAGATAGAGGTGACCGCGTTCGTCAAGTCTCTCGGTTCCACCGATTCAGGAATCCCCCGAAGACGCAGGTTGTTCCTGCGGCTCCTGTTCTCTATGTCATCATGGGCTAGGGCGAGATCAGCCAGGAGTCGTTTGTTCCCAGTCTGTTGTTGTTCCAGTTCTGCCACCCGAGCTTCTAAGGTTCTGTGGGAGGCCTCCACTCCATCTACTCTGTCTGTCACTTCTGCCACCGAATGTTGCAGGGCCGCCAGTTCTCTCTTAATGGTGGTCTCCATTCTGGACACATATCCGTCAAAGTCCCCACGTGTTGGGAGCCCACGCAGGGCCTCCTTGATATTGACTTTAACCGCCTCAGCAATGGAATGCGATAAAAGATCTACTGGGACAGCCACGGACGAATTGAGTGAAGAAAGATGCTCGGTGTTGTGGGTGGCCGGGGGAGACGAGCCCAGGGTGGACAACCTCAGCAGACCCCCTTCCTGCAGGATTTGTCCCGCGGCTGGATGCTGGTGTCGCGGAGCCATCTCTGCCCGAGTCCCCTGCGACGGGATGGCTACATCATCTACCCAGAGTCCGCCTGGGGTGGGATCATCCCCTGTCATCATTGGCTCCCCGGAGGGGCTGCCCGGCCTGGACTGCCAAGTGAGCTGTGGGCTTGGAGGAGGGGGTGGGGTGCCCAATAAGGAACCACTGCTTGATGGGGTTACTGCCAGCTGTGGGGATGAGTATCCTCGGGGCCGGGAGGGCCCATCTTGACCGTGCGGTGGGGAGTCAGGGCTGCGTGTAATATTAAGCCCGGGGTCACAGGTGGGCGTTTCATGCCATGTTCTGTGGAGATCTACAGGACAGTGCCTCCTGTCCTCCCCCGTTACAGTCCCCTGGTGATCCAAGATGGCGTGGGAGGGGGCCTCCATAATGTTGTCATGGGGGGTCGATGTGGGGGGCCAGGGTGGAAAGGGTCCATCCAGGACACGTGGTGGCGAGTCCGTGTGGGGGGGGGGCATCACGCCCGCAATCACTGGGGGATAGCTTAGTTGTGTATTTCTGTGACACTGCGGCACATTGCACTGTGCCTCCCCCGCTTCCCTCCCGGCCTGGGGTGTTATGGGATGGTGCCTCTGACAAACTGCTGCAAGGGGGTAGTGTGGGGGACCAGGGTGGGGGACTGACCTGGAGCCCGGTGGGCGCGCTCCTCCGCCCGTCTGCCTCGCGGTGGATCTCCGCAGCCACCGTTACTGTCATGCTGCGCCTGGCTGCCTCTGTGTCACAAGCGGCGGGCGCCGTTTCTCCCGCATCTTCTCCCCGCTGCATGGGTTGCTCCTCCACCTGTGTCATAGCGACATAAGGGGCTCCCGGCTTCCGTGCTGCAGCCTCACTTGCACGTGGGTGCCTCTCCTCTCCTGAGGCCGCCATCTTCCCCGCCGCCGCATCCACGCTATCGGGGCCCCGGGGACGGAACAAGGTCGGTATCGTGTGCGACCTGTCTCTCCTGGGGGTTCCCCGTTGCTTCCCTCGTTTGGTCATCAGGGGATTGGGTGCCCAGAGATTCTCCAGCCTCTGCTTAACAGCTATAATGTGCGGAGCTCCCTCTTCACGCGTCCTCACTCCGCCATGCCAAGCCCAAAACCTTTTATTTAAGGGTGATGCCAAATGCATCTTTAAAATTAAAACTAGGATGCCACAGGGATCCCTTTTTCCCTTTTTATTGAACACTAATGTCATTCTTTTGATATTTTTTATTCTATAATGGTCCCCTTTTTATAATAGTTTCTCATCTGCACCTGTCAGTTGTTTGACAGGGAGCTTGTTCTATCAGTGGCAGCCACTTGTGAGGTATTCAGCTCCACCCCCACTGGTTTGTGATTGGTGGCAGGGGAGAGTGGGTTTCCATCTACCTCATGGAGATTCACGGGCGTACACGCGCTTTTCCCTCCGGCATGCGTGTGGGCGGGTGGATCGGCTGGCGGCTGGTTGGACTGGCTGGATCCGGTGGCCTGGCACGTGGGAGGATTGGCTGGCCGGCAAGCGAGTGGGGGGAAAGATCGCCCAGATAGCAGACAGGCGGGTATATGACGCGTCCATCTGAAGTGTGGGATGATCGGCCGGCGTGTGAGCAGCAGGATCTGCCAATCCGCTACTGTGCATGTGGGCGAGTGGATCGGCTGGTGAGCAGGCAAAGCGGCCAGCTGGAGTGTGGACTGGAGGATCAGCGTGTGGGCTTTTTTAAAGTCAGTTAGCTCAGCTGAGCTTTGAGAGAGGAGGGCGGAGCATCGGTGGCAAGGGACTGGAGCCAGCAGCAGGAGACGAGTCAGGAGGATTCACCAGCTCAGATTTCCAGGCAGTGTAACAATTTTTTGTGGATTAAAAATGGTGTTAAATTTAACATCCGGATCCACCTACCTACCTACCTATCTGCATACTAACCCACCCCCACCTGACTACCTACCTACCCATCTACCTTATTGCCCACTCATTCACCTACACCTCTACCAACCTACTTACCTGACCACTCACCCACCCACACATCTTCCTACCTATATTCTACCTACCCACAATCTACCTACTAACATACCCATCTGCCTACCTACATACCCATCTACCTGACCCACCCACCCACCTACCTGCCCATTCACTGCCTGTCTGCCTACTTACTCACCTACCTTCCCATTCACCCACCACCTACATATCTGTCTACTACCCTAGCCACCTAACTACCTACATAAATACCCATCTACCTACCTGTTGACCCCCCACATTTAAGTATCTGCCCACTCACCCACCTACCTATCTGCCTACTGCCCCACCTAACTATCTGCCTACCCATCTACCTACCTGCCCACTTCACCTGCCATCTGCTTACTGACCCATCCCCCTAACTACCTACCTACCCCTCTACCTACCCGCCCACTCACTGAATAAAGCTGTAAAGTGAAGTGAAAGTGAAATAAAGTAATAAAACCTGTCAGTGGATGTGATTCTCTGTTTCATCAAAACCTAAATTAAACATTTTAGCTGGGGTTCAATCAATTTTGTTTCTGTGAAAGACCCCCAAAATCTAGCATACTTGTAATGTATTGTTTAGAAATATAACTTATAAGGCCTACAAACACTATATATATATATATATATATATATATCATTATTTTTATACTTTGGCTGCACATTTTGAAAGTGTAACTTAATTAAATACAAACATTAGATTTATCACAGACAGTTCAGAGGAAGAATTTAATAGTCATTTATAAACAATGTGAGATAAAATATTCATCTGCTATGGTGAATGTACTCTACACTGAACTATGACATGTGAAGATATTTAATTAAATGCAAACACAAGGATTTAGTGTTACCATTCTACAGTACATTTATTCAACATTTTAATTATGTCTGCAAAAGTTGCCTTGTATAAACCTGAACAAATAAATCTCCGTCACTAGCAGCTTATTACAGAGTTGTCCATTTTTGTTTGTATTTGGTACCAGTTTTCAAAGCCAACTTCAAAAATTTAAAAGTAATATAAAAATTTAAGTGCAACTAGCATTGTAATTCACCTGTATATGTTAGTATTTGTATCTTCTTAAACTAGCAGATGAGTAACTGTTGCTTTCATGTGGTCCTGAACTTTTTTCAATAGACTGCTAGGGACTGTTAGTGACTGCTCATAAATCTCACAATTATTTGAGTGGTAGCTAACTGATACGGAGGTCCACTCAGAATATCAAGAGTTAAAGTACCAGTGGTACCCATATCCATGCCACTGGTAGGAAACCCCCTGTCATGGACTCCTAATTCCTTCTTAGTACAAGAAACAGTGCCATACACGTAGTTTAAGGTCCCGGAGTCCACCACAACATGGGAAACTGCAGTTTTCTTTGCTCATCTGCTGGTGGCTCTGCCTCCTTGTAATTCCCCTGTGGTATGCTGCTCCACCAGCAGTTGATCCTCTGGTAGGAGAAGTGCTTTTAAGATGTCAGCAAATGTGATTAAAAGCTTCACGGCACTGCAGTCTGTACGTCTTTTCGGAAGCTAGACCGAGGACTCCCACAACAGCATTGTTACCAGACTTTGGACTTTGCAATTTGTACTTCTGCCTGTAACTAATTTTGGACTTTGGATTGCAGACCTCATTGATGCTAGATAACCCGAGGGCATCCACTAAGGTTAGAGGAAAGGTGCCTTCTCCACCGACATAGGAGGGGATTCTTCTCTGTAAGAGCAGTGAGACTATGGAATTTGCTGCCAGAGGGGGTAGTAATGATGGATACAGTAAAAACGTTCAAAAGTGGCCTTGATGCCTTCCTTGCATGTAATAACATTTCCAGCTATGTCTACTAGACCATGGGAAGGAGATAAACAGGCTGAACTGGATGGATTAAGTCTTCAGCCTTACATACTATGTTACTATGTTATTTGCTTGTGGACACTTCTGGCTTATCTGCACCCTTAGGTACCTAACCCTTTCCTACCTGGCCCCTCACCTCCACAGCTCTAAGCACCCATCCATCTGTAGTTTTTTTTGTTTTTGCTTGCTGTCACCCCTGTCACCCCTGTATATAGTTTGGCTTGCCTCTAATAAAACTGTGTTTGCTCACATCTCTGGGTCCAATCTCTTAGTTGCACGGTTCCAAAACTGGTCATTTAGGGGAATCCCTGACACATAGTAAGCTGAAGCAGTTGTCTCTCCAACACTTTAACTGTCTCCACATGCAAAACTGAAATTTACTTTATTTGAAATAACACTTCTGTACCCCTTGTAATGTTGTAATGAAAAATAATATTTTCTGGATTTTTTAACTGCTCTTCCATAAAAATAATGAACATTAAATTAAAAAAAAGATATTTTTTTCAGATAGTGGTCCCCCTGTACCCTCAACTATTGACAATTGTCACCACCTGCCCATATGTCAACATTCTGTCTTCTTTTTATTATTCACAAATTTATACGCTGCGGTATAGTCAAGGCAAATATTTATACCCATAAAGCTGAAGATTTTAGCAACCATATTAGACTGCACACCAACAAAAATAGAACATCTATGGACTTTAATCATTCCATGATGATGCATTTCTCATCCATAGAGTGATCCACCTGTGGCAAGGTTTCAGAAGCCTCCTCCAAAGAGAGAGTCCATGTTTTAGAATTGATTTTTCCATTCCTGGCAAGCAAACTGAAAAGAGTGGATGAGGACATAGCATTACACCGAGTGTAACATCTTCGTCACTGTGCACAATGTCTTCTTTCTATGCCACCTGTATGGTTGTATGAAACTGCTGCGCCAGTGTCCAGTAGAACTTGGATCCCAGAATCAGCTATAGTTATCAGTAGGGATGAGCGAATCGATCCGGACGAACCCGGATTCGATCCGAATTTCAGGAAAAATTCGATTCGGATCGAATCCGAATTTCCCCGCGATTCGATCACTCGAAGTTTTCCTTTAACATCCATTCATTTACATTACAGGCATTCTAAGATGGCGGACGGGACATGTCTGGACATGTATCCCGCGCCAGTGCAAGCTGGGGCAGTCACATGCAGCCTATCAGCAGCCAGCAAGCCCGGTGACGTCACACAGCGGTATTTAACGGCGGCCATCTTGCTTTTCCTCATTTCTCTATTGCATTCGTGACAGACAGACAGAACGCTGTGTAGCTGAGGCAGTTAGACAGGCTGGAGACAGGGACAGACAGGGACAGGCTGGAGACAGGCAGGAGACAGGCAGGAGACAGACAGGAGACAGACAGAAAGCCAGGGAAAGGTAGGAAAAACGGAGCTGGCTGACAGGGAGATTTTTTTTTTTCATCCAGCCTTTGTTAGCGTTTTCAGGCTGCTTATAGTAACTAACTGTGCATATATACTGAACTGATCTTAAGTCTGCTGTGAGGCATCCCATTCTGTGACTAAAGCAGCCTCTGTTTAAGACCATATAAGCATTTGCTCTTATCATATTTGAAATTAGGCCTGATAAAGACACTTTTGCTGGCCAAAGCACTACTGGACCCTGCCAGCTCGATTCCTGCCCGGGGCATCCCATTCTGTGACTACAGCAGCCTCTGTTTAAGACCATATAAGCATTTGCTCTTATCATATTTGAAATTAGCCTGATAAAGACACTTTTGCTGGCCAAAGCACTACTGGACCCTGCCAGCTCGATTCCTGCCCGGGGCATCCCATTCTGTGACTAAAGCAGCCTCTGTTTAAGACCATATAAGCATTTGCTCTTATCATATTTGAAATTAGCCTGATAAAGACACTTTTGCTGGCCAAAGCCCTACTGGACCCTGCCAGGTCGATTCCTGCCCAGGGCATCCCATTCTGTGACTAAAGCAGCCTCTGTTTAAGACCATATAAGCATTTGCTCTTATCATATTTGAAATTAGGCCTGATAAAGACACTTTTGCTGGCCAAAGCCCTACTGGACCCTGCCAGCTCGATTCCTGCCCGGGGCATCCCATTCTGTGACTACAGCAGCCTCTGTTTAAGACCATATAAGCATTTGCTCTTATCATATTTGAAATTAGCCTGATAAAGACACTTTTGCTGGCCAAAGCACTACTGGACCCTGCCAGCTCGATTCCTGCCCGGGGCATCCCATTCTGTGACTAAAGCAGCCTCTGTTTAAGACCATATAAGCATTTGCTCTTATCATATTTGAAATTAGGCCTGATAAAGACACTTTTGCTGGCCAAAGCACTACTGGACCCTGCCAGCTCGATTCCTGCCCGGGGCATCCCATTCTGTGACTACAGCAGCCTCTGTTTAAGACCATATAAGCATTTGCTCTTATCATATTTGAAATTAGCCTGATAAAGACACTTTTGCTGGCCAAAGCACTACTGGACCCTGCCAGCTCGATTCCTGCCCGGGGCATCCCATTCTGTGACTAAAGCAGCCTCTGTTTAAGACCATATAAGCATTTGCTCTTATCATATTTGAAATTAGCCTGATAAAGACACTTTTGCTGGCCAAAGCCCTACTGGACCCTGCCAGGTCGATTCCTGCCCAGGGCATCCCATTCTGTGACTAAAGCAGCCTCTGTTTAAGACCATATAAGCATTTGCTCTTATCATATTTGAAATTAGGCCTGATAAAGACACTTTTGCTGGCCAAAGCCCTACTGGACCCTGCCAGCTCGATTCCTGCCCGGGGCATCCCATTCTGTGACTACAGCAGCCTCTGTTTAAGACCATATAAGCATTTGCTCTTATCATATTTGAAATTAGCCTGATAAAGACACTTTTGCTGGCCAAAGCACTACTGGACCCTGCCAGCTCGATTCCTGCCCAGGGCATCCCATTCTGTGACTAAAGCAGCCTCTGTTTAAGACCATATAAGCATTTGCTCTTATCATATTTGAAATTAGGCCTGATAAAGACACTTTTGCTGGCCAAAGCCCTACTGGACCCTGCCAGCTCGATTCCTGCCCGGGGCATCCCATTCTGTGACTACAGCAGCCTCTGTTTAAGACCATATAAGCATTTGCTCTTATCATATTTGAAATTAGCCTGATAAAGACACTTTTGCTGGCCAAAGCACTACTGGACCCTGCCAGCTCGATTCCTGCCCGGGGCATCCCATTCTGTGACTAAAGCAGCCTCTGTTTAAGACCATATAAGCATTTGCTCTTATCATATTTGAAATTAGGCCTGATAAAGACACTTTTGCTGGCCAAAGCACTACTGGACCCTGCCAGCTCGATTCCTGCCCGGGGCATCCCATTCTGTGACTACAGCAGCCTCTGTTTAAGACCATATAAGCATTTGCTCTTATCATATTTGAAATTAGCCTGATAAAGACACTTTTGCTGGCCAAAGCACTACTGGACCCTGCCAGCTCGATTCCTGCCCGGGGCATCCCATTCTGTGACTAAAGCAGCCTCTGTTTAAGACCATATAAGCATTTGCTCTTATCATATTTGAAATTAGGCCTGATAAAGACACTTTTGCTGGCCAAAGCACTACTGGACCCTGCCAGCTCGATTCCTGCCCGGGGCATCCCATTCTGTGACTAAAGCAGCCTCTGTTTAAGACCATATAAGCATTTGCTCTTATCATATTTGAAATTAGCCTGATAAAGACACTTTTGCTGGCCAAAGCCCTACTGGACCCTGCCAGGTCGATTCCTGCCCAGGGCATCCCATTCTGTGACTAAAGCAGCCTCTGTTTAAGACCATATAAGCATTTGCTCTTATCATATTTGAAATTAGGCCTGATAAAGACACTTTTGCTGGCCAAAGCCCTACTGGACCCTGCCAGCTCGATTCCTGCCCGGGGCATCCCATTCTGTGACTACAGCAGCCTCTGTTTAAGACCATATAAGCATTTGCTCTTATCATATTTGAAATTAGGCCTGATAAAGACACTTTTGCTGGCCAAAGCCCTACTGGACCCTGCCAGCTCGATTCCTGCCCGGGGCATCCCATTCTGTGACTAAAGCAGCCTCTGTTTAAGACCATATAAGCATTTGCTCTTATCATATTTGAAATTAGGCCTGATAAAGACACTTTTGCTGGCCAAAGCACTACTGGACCCTGCCAGCTCGATTCCTGCCCGGGGCATCCCATTCTGTGACTACAGCAGCCTCTGTTTAAGACCATATAAGCATTTGCTCTTATCATATTTGAAATTAGCCTGATAAAGACACTTTTGCTGGCCAAAGCACTACTGGACCCTGCCAGCTCGATTCCTGCCCGGGGCATCCCATTCTGTGACTAAAGCAGCCTCTGTTTAAGACCATATAAGCATTTGCTCTTATCATATTTGAAATTAGCCTGATAAAGACACTTTTGCTGGCCAAAGCCCTACTGGACCCTGCCAGGTCGATTCCTGCCCAGGGCATCCCATTCTGTGACTAAAGCAGCCTCTGTTTAAGACCATATAAGCATTTGCTCTTATCATATTTGAAATTAGGCCTGATAAAGACACTTTTGCTGGCCAAAGCCCTACTGGACCCTGCCAGCTCGATTCCTGCCCGGGGCATCCCATTCTGTGACTACAGCAGCCTCTGTTTAAGACCATATAAGCATTTGCTCTTATCATATTTGAAATTAGCCTGATAAAGACACTTTTGCTGGCCAAAGCACTACTGGACCCTGCCAGCTCGATTCCTGCCCGGGGCATCCCATTCTGTGACTACAGCAGCCTCTGTTTAAGACCATATAAGCATTTGCTCTTATCATATTTGAAATTAGCCTGATAAAGACACTTTTGCTGGCCAAAGCACTACTGGACCCTGCCAGCTCGATTCCTGCCCGGGGCATCCCATTCTGTGACTAAAGCAGCCTCTGTTTAAGACCATATAAGCATTTGCTCTTATCATATTTGAAATTAGCCTGATAAAGACACTTTTGCTGGCCAAAGCCCTACTGGACCCTGCCAGGTCGATTCCTGCCCAGGGCATCCCATTCTGTGACTAAAGCAGCCTCTGTTTAAGACCATATAAGCATTTGCTCTTATCATATTTGAAATTAGGCCTGATAAAGACACTTTTGCTGGCCAAAGCCCTACTGGACCCTGCCAGCTCGATTCCTGCCCGGGGCATCCCATTCTGTGACTACAGCAGCCTCTGTTTAAGACCATATAAGCATTTGCTCTTATCATATTTGAAATTAGCCTGATAAAGACACTTTTGCTGGCCAAAGCACTACTGGACCCTGCCAGCTCGATTCCTGCCCGGGGCATCCCATTCTGTGACTAAAGCAGCCTCTGTTTAAGACCATATAAGCATTTGCTCTTATCATATTTGAAATTAGGCCTGATAAAGACACTTTTGCTGGCCAAAGCACTACTGGACCCTGCCAGCTCGATTCCTGCCCGGGGCATCCCATTCTGTGACTACAGCAGCCTCTGTTTAAGACCATATAAGCATTTGCTCTTATCATATTTGAAATTAGCCTGATAAAGACACTTTTGCTGGCCAAAGCACTACTGGACCCTGCCAGCTCGATTCCTGCCCGGGGCATCCCATTCTGTGACTAAAGCAGCCTCTGTTTAAGACCATATAAGCATTTACTCTTATCATATTTGAAATTAGGCCTGATAAAGACACTTTTGCTGGCCAAAGCACTACTGGACCCTGCCAGCTCGATTCCTGCCCGGGGCATCCCATTCTGTGACTAAAGCAGCCTCTGTTTAAGACCATATAAGCATTTGCTCTTATCATATTTGAAATTAGCCTGATAAAGACACTTTTGCTGGCCAAAGCCCTACTGGACCCTGCCAGGTCGATTCCTGCCCAGGGCATCCCATTCTGTGACTAAAGCAGCCTCTGTTTAAGACCATATAAGCATTTGCTCTTATCATATTTGAAATTAGGCCTGATAAAGACACTTTTGCTGGCCAAAGCCCTACTGGACCCTGCCAGCTCGATTCCTGCCCGGGGCATCCCATTCTGTGACTACAGCAGCCTCTGTTTAAGACCATATAAGCATTTGCTCTTATCATATTTGAAATTAGGCCTGATAAAGACACTTTTGCTGGCCAAAGCCCTACTGGACCCTGCCAGCTCGATTCCTGCCCGGGGCATCCCATTCTGTGACTAAAGCAGCCTCTGTTTAAGACCATATAAGCATTTGCTCTTATCATATTTGAAATTAGCCTGATAAAGACACTTTTGCTGGCCAAAGCCCTACTGGACCCTGCCAGGTCCATTCCTGCCCAGGGCATCCCATTCTGTGACTAAAGCAGCCTCTGTTTAAGACCATATAAGCATTTGCTCTTATCATATTTGAAATTAGGCCTGATAAAGACACTTTTGCTGGCCAAAGCCCTACTGGACCCTGCCAGGTCGATTCCTGCCCAGGGCATCCCATTCTGTGACTAAAGCAGCCTCTGTTTAAGACCATATAAGCATTTGCTCTTATCATATTTGAAATTAGGCCTGATAAAGACACTTTTGCTGGCCAAAGCACTACTGGACCCTGCCAGGTCGATTCCTGCCCAGGGCATCCCATTCTGTGACTAAAGCAGCCTCTGTTTAAGACCATATAAGCATTTGCTCTTATCATATTTGAAATTAGCCTGATAAAGACACTTTTGCTGGCCAAAGCACTACTGGACCCTGCCAGCTCGATTCCTGCCCGGGGCATCCCATTCTGTGACTAAAGCAGCCTCTGTTTAAGACCATATAAGCATTTGCTCTTATCATATTTGAAATTAGCCTGATAAAGACACTTTTGCTGGGCATAGCACTACTGGACCCTGCCAGGTGTACTTACTGCTGGTTTTTAGGGCATCCCATTCTGTGACTACACCAGCCTCTATTTAAGAACCTAACCATTTGCACCTATTCTAATTGAAATTAGGCATGATAAAGACACTTTTGCTGTGCATAGTCTTACTGCTGCCTGCCAGGTGCTCTCTGGTTTTTGGGACATCCCATTCTTTAACATACCATTAGCCTCTGCATTTACTGTAAGCTGCACATTTATTTAAAGAAATTTGGCCTGTATGAGCCTGCTAACACACTGCTGCTGTGTGCATATATACTGATCTCAAGTCTGCTTGGGGCATCCCATTCTGTAACATAACATAACCTACCTACCATACTAAGCAGCTCTCTTATTTAAACTAAGCAGGCCTCTTGGAGGCTGAGTGTCCACTTTTGGGTGTGCATTTATATTCGGTTTCATATACAGTGGGGTATCCCAATTTGTAAGATAACCTACCCCAACCATGTAAACTAAAGGTTACGTCCTTCCAGAAGGAAAACTTATACCGAACACTATTTTTGTTAGGGGCATTGACCTTTGGATTGATCGGCATGAAATTAATTTTTTTTTTCAAAGTATGGCGCTGTGAAGAAGGTCAAAATGATGTCTCATACTTGGATTATTGTTACTTTTTGTTCAGCTTGAAATATAACAGGCCACACGGGCATCCCAAGGCACATGCTATTTTAAACCTATCTGTTATACAACATAAGCGTTGATCAGGCTACTTCAGTTTGCACTTGTTTTTGACTGATTTTAATAAACCAGGCCGCAGGGCACCCCAAAGCTGCACCTTGCACCCTATCTGGTATACAACATAAGCGTTGATCAGCATCAGCTTCATTAAGCTACTTCAGTTTGCACTTCCTTTTTGACTGCTTTCATTTAACCAGGCCGCAGGGCACCCCAAAGCTGCACCTTGCACCCTACCTGTTTATACTAAATAAGCATCTACAGCCTCAGCTTTATTAAGTTATTGCATTTTGAATTGGTTTTGGTCTGCTTTAAATACACCAGGCCGCAGGGCATCCCAAACCTGCATGTTGCACCCCATCTGTTATACTAAATAAGCGTTGATCAGCATCAGCTTTATTAAGCTATTGCATTTTGCATTGGTTTTTGTACTGCTGCCAAAACACTAGCCCATATGGGCATCCCAAACCAGCACATGTCACCCTATCTGTTATACTAAATAAGCTTCTACAGGCCCTTTTTTTATTTATTTATTTTTATTTATATAGAGCTGCAATGGCTTATATTGTGAGGTTAATTTGCCATTTTGCAGCATAATATAGAGCAGCCCCTGTGTAAATCTGAGGGGCAATAGCTTATATAGTGAGGTAAATTTGCCATTTTGCTTCGTTATATAGAGCAGCCCAGTTGCCATCTAAATCAACTACTGTCCGGCCAGTACAGCTTTTCCAGGGCAAACTCTGCTAGTTGCGGGCACAAGTCAAGTTTGGCTTCCCAGCAAATCCAGTGGATCTTGAAGGTGTGTTGGCATGGTCATGTCAAGGTATGACATGACCTGCTGTTTGAGGTCCAGCTCCAGGTCTTCCTGCTTCTCATGAGTAGACTCACTATGCGGGTGTAGAAAGCTACTCACTAGCGACTGAAGGTTGCTGCTGATGGAGCTGCTGCTGCTCCTTCCACCCCCCCAGCAGCCATGGCAGTGGAAGGTGATCGCAAAGTTCCCCTAGAGTCAGACCTGCGGGAGTATGGGCCATGGCGCAAATAGACATCGCCCAACTGACTACGTGGGATGTCTCTGTAGTAGGTCAGTTTTTCCTCCCTCTCAGTGGGCGTAAAAAATGCCCCCATTTTGTGCCGGAAGCGAGGGTCCAATAAGTTGGAGAGCCAGAAGTCTTCCCGCTGAATAAAGGGAGACAATTCTGCGCTCACTAGTACGCATGCATGTGAGCATGCATCGTGCCATTTGTGCAAGTGACTCGGAGGGACTACCTGTCTCCATCTCCACTGTAAACTGCCATGGTGTGTCTGGGTCCTCTGTCTCGCCTTACTCACAACCCTCTAGCTCCTGTGGCTGCACCTCCTCTCCTGTCAGATGACTAGATAAAATGGTCATTTTGTGAAACCTAAACTGTGGTTTGCTGTGCCCCACCCCCTCCTCCTCCTCCACTTCAGCCCCCACAGGCTTCATGTGGCTGTGAAATGTATGTGCCATGTCTCCAGTGCCCTGACCAGCCATGCTTTCCAACATGTGTTGTAGTACATGAAGCAGTGGAATCTCATCGTTCATCTCATAGTCCTGGCAACTGACTAATAATGTAGCTTCCTCAAAGGGCCTAAACAAACGGTCGGTGTCACGTATGAGCTGCCAATGGTTTACATTGAATTTACACAGGGGTGTCCCCCTATCCGTTTGGATCATCCAGAAATCCGTGATGGCTTTTCTCTGTTCCTATAGTGCAGTGGTCCTCAACCCTGTCCTCAAGGCCCACCAACATGTCATGTTTTTTGGATCTCCAAATAGCCAGCTCTATTGCTCTGCAGCTGCACTAATTACTCCACCTGAGCATCTTTGTGGAGATCTGCAAAGCCTGGCCTGTTGGTGGGCCTTGAGGACAGGGTTGGGGACCACTGCTATAGTGGATCCTGCATATGGAGGGTGGAATTCCAACGGGTGGAAACATCGCAAATCAGACTATGGTGGGGTACACCTTTGTGACGCTGAGGCTCAATAAGGTTGTGCTTGGTGGTGTAGGAGTGCCAGAAGTGCATGCTAACTTTCTTTCCTGTTGTTCGGATGTCTTTCAGATGGGGGCAAGACTTCAAAACTAGACTGAACACGTGTGCCATGTCAGGACGCATGACTCTGGCTTCCTTGTCGCAGCGCAAACAAGATGTTCTTCCAAGTGTCAGTCACCATGGGTCCAAATTTGCAGTTTTCGTGGATTAAGCAATGCTTTCATGGATTGAGTTCTCATTTTTAGTAGTTCCTCCCATGTGTGACTCTGATGGTCAAGGAAAAACAACAATCACCAAGGGGGCCTAAAAGGATATATATTGTCCACCATGAGTCTATAGTTACAGCTCCAGGCGTAGACAACACTGTGCACTTTGGTACACACTGACAGGCTAAAGGACTGGCCCACCTTCTGTTCAACAACCATGCCATGTGACTCTCCACCTCGGCTCGGCACAAGCCATCAGTTCTCTGAAAGGTCCACCACTGGGTAATGCAGCAGGCTGGACTTATGGTGACGCTGTCTGAGAGGAGAAATCCCTCAGACATCAAGATTAAAAATTCCAAGAATTTTTGAGGGCTAATTATTCAGAGGCAAATGATAGCTAGTTGTTTCTGATTTAATTGCAAGGTGGAAACACACCCTCAAACAAAACTTCACTTTCGCAATACTATTGCATTTGTCTATTCATAATTTTATGTATATACACTAACTAACCTACTTTTTCTCCACAGGATGCTGCATGGAACACTGCCACATCGCTGAGTAGCTGATTTTTCCTACCAACAGTCCGCAATAATTCGCTGCTGCTGCCGCCGCCACCGCCGCAGACTCCAGGGACCCTCTTCCACTACCTCGGCTTGCAACACCTCCTCCCACGACACTCTCCTCATCACTAGTTGCCGGATAGTGGAAGAAGAGGCGAGTGTCTCCTCCACTTCTTGGCTGGGCAGTAGCTGCTGAATTTTATGATTATCAGATCTTGGATATCAGATCAATGGATAGTGGAGCTGAACCCAAAGCATAACAGGCAGACAGTTGACTGGGGGTGTCAGATGCCACTTGTGATGCAGTGGACTGCTTTTGCAGCACTTCCAGACAAAGTTGCTTCATTGGCTGACACAATGACTGGTAAAGCTGTGGAACATATGGTTGAAAAGCAAGAATAACCATTTGTTTTTATATGAAAAAGACCCTGGTTTATACAGACTTTTTTTTTCCAGAGACTGCCCTGCGTGGAAATGAATGGCGCATGGATCAGCCAAGCTTTCCTCCCAACAATGCCTGATGTATTCCAGTAGATTGATGACGGGGCCAGACCAAGAAAGATGGATCGTGCAAAACAGATTTAAGGCGCTGCTCTCAAGTTACAGACATTCCTCCGCATCGGACCACAAGTAAGTATTGATAAAAAATCCTTTACGTTACTCTTACTTTTTATTAATATTCTTCGGATAAGACGGATCAGACATGATTCCAGATTAAAAATTCCAAGAATTTTTGAGGGCTAATTAGTCAGAGGCAATGACACCTTCTTGTTTCTGATTTAATTAAAAGGTGGAAACACACCCTCAAACAAAACTTCACTTTGGCAAACTTTTGCATTTGTTTATTCATAATTTTATGTAGATATTACTAACTAAGCTACTTTTTCTCCACATGACTCTCCACAGGGTGTGATTCATCCAATTTTTGGGCTCCTGAGGCCAACCCCAGGGTCTGTTTAAAGTAATGTTTGGGCTCCTGCTGCTGCTGCTGCCAACTTCTGCCAACTCCAGGGTGTGATTCATCCAATTTTTGGGCTCCTGAAGCCAACTCCAGTGTATATTTGGGCTCCTGCTGCTGCTACTGTCAACTCCTGCCAACTCCAGGGTGTGATTCATCCAATTTTTGGGCTCCTGAGGCCAACTCCAGTGTATATTTGGGCTCCTGCTGCTGCTACTGTCAACTCCTGCCAACTCCAGGGTGTGATTCATCCAATTTTTGGGCTCCTGAAGCCAACTCCAGTGTATATTTGGGCTCCTGCTGCTGCTACTGTCAACTCCTGCCAACTCCAGGGTGTGATTCATCCAATTTTTGGGCTCCTGAGGCCAACTCCAGTGTATATTTGGGCTCCTGCTGCTGCTACTGTCAACTCCTGCCAACTCCAGGGTGTGATTCATCCAATTTTTGGGCTCCTGAAGCCAACTCCAGTGTATATTTGGGCTCCTGCTGCTGCTGCTGCCAACTTCTGCCAACTCCAGGGTGTGATTCATCCAATTTTTGGGCTCCTGAAGCCAACTCCAGTGTATATTTGGGCTCCTGCTGCTGCTGCTGCCAACTTCTGCCAACTCCAGGGTGTGATTCATCCAATTTTTGGGCTCCTGAGGCCAACTCCAGTGTATATTTGGGCTCCTGCTGCTGCTGCTGTCAACTTCTGCCAACTCCAGGGTGTGATTCATACAATTTTTGGGCTCCTGAAGCCAACTCCAGTGTATATTTGGGCTCCTGCTGCTGCTACTGTCAACTCCTGCCAACTCCAGGGTGTGATTCATCCAATTTTTGGGCTCCTGAAGCCAACTCCAGTGTATATTTGGGCTCCTGCTGCTGCTACTGTCAACTCCTGCCAACTCCAGGGTGTGATTCATCCGATTTTTGGGCTCCTGAGGCCAACTCCAGTGTATATTTGGGCTCCTGCTGCTGCTACTGTCAACTCCTGCCAACTCCAGGGTGTGATTCATCCAATTTTTGGGCTCCTGAGGCCAACTCCAGTGTATATTTGGGCTCCTGCTGCTGCTACTGTCAACTTCTGCCAACTCCAGGGTGTGATTCATCCAATTTTTGGGCTCCTGAAGCCAACTCCAGTGTATATTTGGGCTCCTGCTGCTGCTGCTGCCAACTCCTGCCAACTCCAGGGTGTGATTCATCCAATTTTTGGGCTCCTGAGGCCAACTCCAGTGTATATTTGGGCTCCTGCTGCTGCTACTGCCAACTCCTGCCAACTCCAGGGTGTGATTCATCCAATTTTTGGGCTCCTGAGGCCAACTCCAGTGTATATTTGGGCTCCTGCTGCTGCTACTGTCAACTCCTGCCAACTCCAGGGTGTGATTCATCCAATTTTTGGGCTCCTGAGGCCAACTCCAGTGTATATTTGGGCTCCTGCTGCTGCTACTGTCAACTCCTGCCAACTCCAGGGTGTGATTCATCCAATTTTTGGGCTCCTGAGGCCAACTCCAGTGTATATTTGGGCTCCTGCTGCTGCTACTGTCAACTCCTGCCAACTCCAGGGTGTGATTCATCCAATTTTTGGGCTCCTGAGGCCAACTCCAGTGTATATTTGGGCTCCTGCTGCTGCTACTGTCAACTCCTGCCAACTCCAGGGTGTGATTCATCCAATTTTTGGGCTCCTGAAGCCAACTCCAGTGTATATTTGGGCTCCTGCTGCTGCTGCTGTCAACTCCTGCCAACTCCAGGGTGTGATTCATCCAATTTTTGGGCTCCTGAAGCCAACTCCAGTGTATATTTGGGCTCCTGCTGCTGCCAACTCCTGCCAACTCCAGGGTGTGATTCATCCAATTTTTGGGCTCCTGAAGCCAACTCCAGTGTATATTTGGGCTCCTGCTGCTGCTGCTGCCAACTCCTGCCAACTCCAGGGTGTGATTCATCCAATTTTTGGGCTCCTGAGGCCAACTCCAGTGTATATTTGGGCTCCTTCTGCCCCTCATAGTGATGCCACTTCAACTCTCTGCAATTGTGCCGCTCTGCGATTCTATTAGCGATGCCTCTGATCTGCATGTGATATTTCTTCAAAGTATTATTTAACTAACCCAGCACGCATCCTGTGCGTGTTACAGCAAGGCTGAATGGTTTACAACCCTATTGAGGCTGTAGGAGGCTCAGAAATAGCCGTTTTTAATAGCGATTCGTCGCGAATTTATTCGGGTCGAAACGATTTTTGTCGGAAAATTCGGCGAATCAGTCGAATCGAATTTTTCAAAAGTTCGCTCATCTCTAGTTATCAGCTGTTATCAAAAACTTAAGACTCCCCTGTAGATGAAATGAAAGCCACCAAAAAGCGATTCTGAGCAGAATTCTTTCCAACTGTTTCACCTGTTTCCTGCCCCCTGTAAAAGAGCTCCATGTCAAATTTAGGGTTTTTGAGGCATCTTTAACTGGGCAGGAAAGGTGATCCTACAACCAATAGGATGACCAGCATTGCTAGTAATAGATAAATATCTACATAATGCCGGGCTCAAAGAGGGCATGAAGGAATTATTATTATTATTGTTTATTTATATAGCGCCATCATCTTCCGTAGCGCTTTACAAAGTAGTAATTACAGACAGGGTAGAAACATACGGTACATATACTATTACAAATGCAGTTTTACAGATTTGACAGTGGATATTCTGAGTACATGATACCATAGGGAGAGAGCTCTACCCTTGCGAGTTTACAGTCTAAAGGAAGAGGGGTGAAGACGAGGGGGAAGGATCACAAACAGCTTTGTGGCATATGCCCTTTAGAAGATTGGTTAGGCCAGATTGTATGCTTGTCTGAATAAGTGAGTTTTAAGGGAGCCTTTGAAGGTTTTGAGGGTTGTGGAATGGCGGATTGGGTGTGGGAGGACATTCCAGAAGATTGGAGCTGCAAGTCCTGGAGGAATACATCAGACTAGTTTAGTGTCCCTGTGACCCAGGCCAGTGGATATGGATTACATACAAGAAAGCAGTCTGCATTTTCTTCAATTGTATTTGTGGTCCCCAAGAGATAACTTTTGAAGTGTATCTATGCATTTTCAGTTTGTTACTCTTTCAACCAAGATTGCGACCAAGAACTTATCTAAGACACGAACAAGACATGAACTTGCTGGAAATAACAACCTCCCTTATTGAGTTTTCCACTACCTGGGACAGACAGGTGGCTGAAAAGCTAATTTTGCCCACTGGGTGTGGTAAAAAAAAAGGGGTTTTAAGTCAATCATGGCAATTTATGCCCTTATTCATCAAGCGATAGCGCCAGGTAGTGTCTGACGAGCGCCAGGTAGCGGCAGCTAACGGCGACTACCGACTCAAGTACGCCCGCGGCGGTCACAATGACGCATTTATCAAGCAAAATGAGGCTAGCGCCGGCGAGAGCGACGGCTAGCGCGGCATTCATCATGAAGCCGGCTGGACCGAACAGCGCTGCTGCAAATTTCCTCACAGCGCCAGGTATGAGCTGTCGCTCCCTGGCGATGTCCAATGCATTTCAATGGAGCAATCTATAATAATTCATGATTAATTGGTAATATTTTTATTTTAAATTTTTTTAATGTCAAAAAATCGGAGAACACTTCTGCAATGTTAGGAGTTATTTTTAAGTCCAAAAAAAAAAAAAAAAAAATATGTGCAGAATTGATCTAACAGGTCTGAGATTAATGTATTCATATAACAAAATGATTCTAAAAACATGTATAATGTTACATTCAAAAAATATGGTTGTTTAGGGGTTAAAAACTAGTTAATACAGATCGGCGCCAGCGATCTGGGGTTTAAACAAGGAATGGACAGCGACAGCACATTCGGAGCGTGATTTTTTGATGAATATGAAGCTAGCCGTTCGCTCTGGCCATTCGTTGTCAGGCGCTCACATACAACGCTGGACCTGTGAAACAGCGACCCCCCAGCCAGTATTCAACATTACCGCACACCGACTGAGTCGCTGTCATCAAGCTAACGCCGGCCAAGCACAGCGAATACTGGCTGGCGCTGAAAAAATCACGCTACAGTCGCTCATCTGTCGCTACCTGGCGCTATTGATGAATCGGCCTCCCCGTATCCTGACTCATCTGCCTCTGCTCTTCAACAATTATTTATTATTCTACCTAAAAAAGACAAAGTGTTTAAAACGTGTTAAAATAACAAATTCATGTAAACAGCACAGCAGCTAGCATTACCACCGATACTACTAGATCTAATCTTTTGTTTAAAATGCTTTCTTTTTTAACTTCTGCTTGATTTCGGGGCCTGGGTTTTTATGGGCACAGGGATAAATCCCCCAAGGGGCATCCCAATTTGGTCCACTTTAACCCCCTGTACTAACCTTTTCCCGGGCTGCTTTCTGTGATACACAAGTGAACATGTGTGCTTCACCTGATCAATAAATACTGTATGTAGTATGCTCAACTCAAATATGTACAGTACAGTATGTGCACAGGCTGCTACTTTTTTATACCACTATTTATTTATTTATGAGCATTTGAAGCCTATAGCTCTTTTTTGGGACAATAACCAACACCAACAGGAGTTTGATATGATTTTATATGTAGTAACCTGAGAAAATATTAAACATATGAAGATCATAAGATTAAGTGTGGCAATCAAAGATGTAATGGAAATGTAAAATTGATTTTTTTATGCCAGTATATTTTTATTTCTTACAGATTTTTGGCCACAGATCAGTAGCTATTGCATCATCACTAATTCATTTTTGGTCCTGTAAAACTCACTGAATAATTCACAAGAAATGTACATGTTATTTGAAACTAGTTATCGATTCCACAATCTTAGAATATACTCTTCTGAAGGAAAATCCCAGTGACTCCTGGTGCAAGTGACTTCTTTAAAGCCTGGAATTGGAGACATGTTCAGATTCAGGTAGCTGGGGACACAGTGTTACTATTATAAATAAAAAAGTTATACTATAGCATTCATTTCATGTTGTCATTTACCAGCTCATATTTTGCAAATATTGTGTCTAGCTCGAATTTGATAAATACATGTAACCTCATTAATTGTATTTTATTTCACACTTTTTAGACACTCTTGCTCTAGCACGCTCCCCACAGGCATGCACCTCTTATTAATCATTGACGACAACTATAGAGAGGTACATCCTACAGATGGGCTTTGCTTACATGGAATGTTCCTCTTTCACAAAAGATTCACTTCACCCAGCTGCCCATTTTTAAACTTCTGCCATCTGGCCCCTGCTATGTGCTCCCTCTAGCTAGGACAAACAGATACAATCAGAAGAACAGCTTTTACCCCCAGGTCAATCAGCAACTGAATAATTGGTCCCCTTGGTCATTATTGGGGTCCACCAGAGGAAATCTTTCTTGGGACCCACCAGAGGAAGTCATTCTTGGGGCCCACCAGAAGAAATTCTTCTTGGGATCCACCAGAGAAATTAATTCTTGGGATCTACCAGACCTCTGTGTTAGTGCTAATTCATACCAATAGTTGAAGACACCTTTGCATTAGTGCTAATTTATACCAATAGTTCAAGGCACCTGTGTGTTAGTGCCCACTTATACCAATTGTTAGTGGCGCCAGGATATGGAGTCTGCATTTTTGTAGGCCCCAATACTGCTGGCAGAGTAGTGGTACCAGTACCATAGGATTGTCTTCCCCCCACTCTTTTTCTGCTGGGAGTGCTGAGCCACCTTACCGCCTTAAAAATCAGCAAGGCCGTCCCAGCCACAAGTCATGGAGTCAATAATGCTCTATGATGACACTCCTAGCTGGCGTACCGTGGGTCATCCACCTGCCCCTACCCCAGTTGCAGACCAAGAGTGGTGGAGGATGAGGACGTGGCCAGCAGACCATCACACCATTGAGGGGATGATGAGGTCCTAGACCCAATATGGACTGAAGGCCATCAGATTTCAGAACAAAAGGTGGTGGCCACACAGCCCCAGGCAGTCAGCAGAAGAGGAAGAAGTGTGACAGTGGTCAGCGGTCAGCCCATTGCTGCCACTGCACACCACGCTCAGGGACTCATCGCGCAAAGGTAGGCTCACAGGATCTCAGCAGCTAGCAAATCAGTGAAAACCGGCACTCCAAGTATTCCAAAAGACTGTATTATAAAGTCATACAGTTCCTATAGGATAATATGCAGGCAAATTGATCCAAATTGTATGAAGATCATGTGGCAAAATCATACAGTATACACGAGGCAGTATGGTGCAGTCCATATGATCCAACATTTCTGGGTATCTTGCTTCCTGTTGCTTCCTCCTCCTACTCTTCTTCTTCCTCTGCTTCCTCCTCAAGCAGTCAGCACAGCCCCTGCACCAACTATTTCAGCACTGCCATGGGGAAACAGCAGCATGCAGTCCTAAAACTCATCTTGCTTGGTGAAAGACCCCACACTGCCCAGGAGATTTGGACCGGCACCCAGGAGCAGATAGATGAGTGGCTTTCCCTCAAAGCAGGGTGGCACCCAGCGCAGCTCAGGAGTGTCAATGGAGTGTGGCTGTAGGGAGGAGCAGGAGCATAAGAAGGAGGAGACATCATTGTCCGTCAGCCTGGCTTACATGAGCCATTACATGTTCCAGCACCTTTACAATGACCGCAGAGTTGTCCTCATAGTCACCAATACCGATTACTGCATGGCCACCCATCTGGATCCCTGCTGTAATGACAACATCACCACCTTGATTCCAGCACTGGAGTGGGAATGCAAAATGAGAGAGTACAAATGCACTCTGGTGGATGCACTATTGGCAGCGTTCACAGCTTGATTTGAGGGCTCATTTGTGGTACGAGGCCAAGGAGGAGGAGGAGCAGCAAGTCACCAAAGCAGCAGAGGCACCGGCACCACCTTATACGGGAGGGTGAGCATGGCTACAATATGGAGCCACTTATTCCATTGTCCACTACATCCACTACCATCGAATATGGCCCGTGGTTCCAGGAGGCAGACTTTGGCCCTTATTTAACAAGAGATAACGCCAGGCAGACTTTCATGGTTGATGAATACCTGTCCACGCATCACCAGGTGAATACCCATTCAATTTCTGGGTCACTAAATTGGACACACTGTTTTCGGAACCACAGGGGGTGTCACCACCAACAGCAGGATCCGCCTTTCCACAGGCGATGTTTATTGTTTTTTGTTTATTGTTAATATTTATGTATTTATATGTATATTTATTTATTGATGTTATTAATTATTTATTTACAAATGTTTGTATATATTGATTGATGAATTTATGCATGTATCTATGTATTTCCTTAATATTTTCATTTTCTGTTATTATTTTGAGAACCTTCCCTAGTCCCCCTGTCCCAATTTTGCCTCCAACCCCCATAGAAAAACAACACATTTATTTATGTATTCCTTTATTTTTTTGTTTTCTGTTTTGAGTACATGCTTCAGCCTATGTTGTGCAGGGCAATCACCCTGGTGTTTACCTTGGTTCCCCAAAATTCGGGTCCCTATTGCCTTCAAAGAGGCTTGGGTTTGGGTCGAGTCTGGGCACCATAACCAGAGTTTAGTGGCAAGTTGGGCTTCCCTTGGACTTGTTGAACCCATATTTCAGCTGGGTTCGTCCACACTGCTTGGTGATTCCATGATAGATCTCCCTGCATTTATGGTGGCAGCCACAGTGTAGGTTGCCACCCCGACTATGACTGAATGATTAGTTAGCCAGCATTGCTTCAGCTGACAAACCAGTCTGTTACAGTAAGTGCATCAGCTCAAAAGGTGAAAGCACCGCTATACAGTGCTGCTTCTGGTTGGAAGGCATCAGTCATTAGTTTATTTTTTTTTCAGTAGGCCGGCGGTAACTTATAACTTTACAATCTATCTTGTATTTCTTTACATCATAATATATGTACAAATATTTCAGAATTAAAGGGACACCCGCTGATAATAATAAAAGAGCAAGCAGCTCACTTGTTGCCAAAGCAGGTCTCCAACCTTGCTCCTGTTTTCATTCCATGCAATGAGCTAAACACAGGAATGGAGGTGAAACCAGGCCTTATATATGACCTAGTCAGTGTCATACTCTATGTGATGAAAAGTTTACTGTAATTTATGTTTTCCTTTTCTCCTAAAGCAGGCCATCATTTGCTTTCTTACAGTATATTCATGTTTAGGATTATTTTATATACATAAAACCAATAATGAAAGTGAAGATTGTACAGCTTTCCCTCACACGCGGGCGAAAAAGAAATTTATGTTGTTCGTATAAACTGTTCTTGGATCCCATGCTTGAATAATTGAATAATTGAGACTTTATTCCCCATTCCCTCTGCACTCAAAGACATTAAATTACATATGGATTGGGTAATGCGCTCATTATTGTTGCAGTGAAAATATTATCTGTTGCGCCCTATATACCAACAAGTGCTATTCAGCTGAGGATTATGATCAACACTTGAAGAAGGGTTTGGACTAGAATTGTTTTGTACCAAAAAAATTAAATAACGCAAAACTTGCAATACTCAATAATACTACAAGGAATTCCACCCTAAAAAGTTGCAGGCAGTGGCTTGAGTGCCAAAAAGATACAGGGGTTTTCAGAAGGGTCTGGTTTTGATACATGTACCCAAAGGGAATCAATACATTTGTAATGAAACATTACAATTTAGTAAGGCTCTCCAGGCCTGTCAACGCTTATGTAGAGATAGCTGTCATCTCCAAGCTTCTACCTATACTTGCAAAAATCCTGCTCCTTGTCTGTAGGACTGCTCCATCACAAAGCGCAGTTACGAGAACACAATCTAATAAGAATCAGAGTGGCAAGTCAAGTATTTGATGACTTTCTCCAAATCCTTTTGATTTCTGACATATTTTGGAGAGTGTAGTAAGTGCTGCTGTTACATGATGGTCAAGTATAAAGAGAAAGAGATTTTAAATATATATATTTACTTCAGGGAAGGATTAAATAAATACAGTTACAACAGGCCTAAACAGCAATATCTACCAAAATACTGCACATTCCTGTTTTTTTATCACCCTATATTTCCAGACCATCCATATACTTGCTTTTTATTTTGCTTCCAGCTATTAGTAGTGCTTTAATCCCAGAAAGTCACTTCCAGATACTCTCCGTTTGTACTCTGAATGGCTTCTCCCCACTGTTTGCCAAAGCTTTCTCCTATTGACTCCAGGCTAAGCCGCACCTCTCATTGCACACATACGAATAGAACAAAAAGTTGACAAACAACCTTTTCCATTGCCCAGAGGAGCGCTGGAAAATCCTATTTACTTGTTTTTCTGAGTGTTCAACTGTGGACTATTAGCAACAGCTTTCTTTTTAGCTTTCTAGCAGCTCTAAACATGTGGTTTGTCCAACTTAAAGTGGACCAACAGCCCGGCACAGTTGGAAAAGAAAGCTAGTGGCCATTTTGGAGTTTCCTCTCCCAACTGACAATGTACAGTAACAGGAAGCCCCCAGCACTGCCTGTTTGCAGGTGGCCTGCAAGTGCATGAGCCACCATTTTGTTTTTAAAATTGACCCCAAGAAGAGTTAGAAATAAGTAAATTCATTTTTATTTGCAGCAATCTATATTGCCCCGGGGAGGGATGCATATGAGCACTGTTTGTTGTGTTGGTCTGGTTTAAGTAATTTTTGACTGTTGGTCCGCTTTAATAATGCATAGATGGCCATTGTATGCTTGCACACACATAGGAATTCGGCCTCCGCATTTAACCCATCTGTGCAGTGAGTGTACACGTGCCCAGAGCGGTGGGCTTCCCTAATTACGGCGCCCGGGGAGCAGTTGGGGGTTGGGTGCCTTTGCTCAAGAGCACTTCAGTCATGTCCCAGGACCGGGATTCGAACCTGCAACCCTCCAGTCACAAGTCCGCTCCCCTTACCTCTAGGCCTCTGTTGCCAGACCATTTTGCACTATTTTGCGCTCCACATGTTCAACTGTGCTTTTTGAAGGGGTTTCCAGGGATTTCCCAGGAAAGTTATTTTTTGCTTTTTTTCAGCAGAGTCTGGGCTTTAACATGAAATGTCTTGTTTGTAATTTTTTAGGTGTAAAAACAATAAAAAAAATCTATTTTTTTACAATTTGTAGTATTTTTTGTAATAAAAAAAGGTAAGTAAGTAAGTTTGTCAATAAAATTTTATTGCGCGTGAAATCCTAATTTCTCCCGGTCACAGCATTACCACATATGTATAGGTAGACACCCTTTCCTGCCCAGAAGACTCCCCCAAACTGAAACAGCGCTTTAGGAGATTTTCAGATAAAATACAAATATGCACCGCGCTAAGCGCACCTTGCCGTTTTTCAAGAAAAACAACCCTTTACATTTGAAATACCCCCGACAAACTATACATTCTCTGGAAGTACACAACTCAAGCTGTAAAAATATGCAAACAAGAAAAACTAGCCCAATCTGAAAAAGCAAAGCCCCCTGAACAGAATGATACCCAGCATGCATAGCTACTGTCAAGAAAAGAGTTGTCAAACACCCCAAAGTAAAGCATGTGCTTAAGGGAAATTTTGCTTGAAAATTTCAGCTCTGCAGACAAATTATGCACCTTGTACTTTTTCTACCAAAACAACCCTTTACATTTGGAATACCCCCACAAAATTAAAGAGGAGACCCGGCTGGATCGATAGAGGGGTCAGGTGAGTATTTTTTTAATTTGTTTTTTAACTAGCAGCAGGGGGAAGTCAAGCACGTAACACCTACGTGCTTGGCACTTAAGGCCCGGACAAGCGAGCCCGTAGGTGTTACGTGCTTGGCACTTAAAGGGTTAAATTACAGCAAGTCACTCACAGAGTCTCTCCGGTTGCACTCTAAGGGGTTCACCCAATAAGTGCTAGTGCCACATAGTGCCAGATGAACATCGGGTGAATGTCAGGTCGCAGTGCAGAAGGTGTATTTATCAAGGCAAAAATCCAGAGCACCTTTGGTAGTGCCAGGTAGTGTCCCATCTATCATCAGCGCTGGCGATGGGATGAGTGCTGGGCGTTGAGTTCCATACATTGTCGGAAAAGACCAGGCACTCACCCTGCAATGTGTGGTCTTGTTCCATAGTTTTCAATAGGAAGCTCATCAAGGGCCCGCAACCAAATATGATAAATTAGGCTTTTTCCCACTTTCTGCCACAGCTCTCTCCAGCTAGATAATCCCCGCCCCTCTTCACACACATAAGAAAATAACAACCAAAGGAAGCTGCTCTGAGAATTAAATAGGTAGCGTGGGAGGCCCCAAAGTGGGCCCACCCATCAGTGTCATCTAGGTATTAAGCACCAAACATGTCTAGCTATGTGGAAAAACAGAGATTTGGTTGCATATATCTGCAGATACATGTTGAAGCCACACCGCCCCAAAAAGGCACTCTGTGTTTAGTGTGGTCCCTACTCTCTATATATATGAGCCCCATAATAGGGACATGTACTGCTAGTAAAATACAGTAAAATAACAACAAACCTAACAGAGATAACAAAATGCTGATGATTAACATAAATATGACGAACAACAAATTACAGATGCAGCTTTCTTTAACCGTCTATTTAAATAATTATTTATATTTATCTTCTCATTGGTGCATCATGCTATCTTGGAAACTGAAATGCTTTTCAATGGCTTCTTTGTAAGATATCACAATGACTGAGCTGTGATGTGTCGCTTATCGATTGCTACATCTGTACATAAAATGTATTCTGTAACCTAAAAAGGCAAATAATAAACAATGCTGTAAGTACCCCCTTTTATATTCCTCCCTTCTGTTAGTCCCTCCACTGGTTACCAGTTTCACAGGGAATTTAGTTTAAAATAATAACTCTAAATTACAAAACTCTCTCTGGCCAAGCCCTCCCTACATGTGGAGGCTAATTCACTAACTTCACTAACGCCAGGTATCGGCAGATGAGCGTCTGTATAGCGGCGCTTAGAGCGACCACTAATAGATGCTGTAAGCAGGTATTGGGTGCTGTAACAGAGCGCCTCAGTCGCTGTAGTACTAAGGGCTGAGTCTGTGCCCGAAACGCGTTGGCTACTACACTGCTCCCTTATGCTGTACTCTGACCTACGTTTATGGATGGAATGATTTTAATGAAGTTTTGTATGGAATAATAAATATGGATTTTTTATCCTTTCAACTGGACTAAGGCTGGCGTTTCCTGTTTATCTACTCAGTCGCTGTAGTAACCTGGCCCGCATTGATGAATGTGATGCATGTTGGCCGCTCTAACACCAGTACAGCGCTGCAGCGATCAAAAGGTAGCACCAGCTCAGTGCAACTGACTCTCGGCACTTCACACCATACTTATCAAAAAAGAACACACACAGCGTCAGCACTCTAAATCTGGTCGCTGTAGCATAGAGCGCCAGATGCTGTGTGATTAAAGTCTGTTTTTAAACACATATCCACCAGTAGCAAAGTGAAAACACATGGAATTACATTGTTTTAACACTGTGACATTAATACTTGGTAGTGCCAGACCTGTAATGACAATTCTGCATAAAAAATATAAAAAGTCAGAAAAGTTTGTAAAAATGTTTGTTTGCAGCCAGGAGAGGTCACACAATGATTTGAGCAAAAAAAAAAACAAAAAAATGGTCAAACACGCTGTTTAAACACAAGCAAATGAGCGGCCAGTGAAATTTATGGGAGAGCGACACTGAGCGAAAGGTAATACCCGGCGCTCTGGAAGCTAGAGCGCCGGCACTATACACTGAGCCACCTGTGATAATACATCGGACTCTACATGGCGCTGTTAGAGGCGCTCACCAGATTCGCTTTCATAAATGTGGTTTTGTGTACAGCGCTCGGTGTTCACCAGACGCTGCCTGCCGCTATGAGGCACTACCTGCCGCTATCCCTTCTTAAATAACCCCCTTAATCTCTTATCCAGTGACACCAACCAAGACACAACCTCTGCCCTGACTCTGAACTTCACCCTGGTCACCTCACCTCACCGCCTCCAGGATACCATTATACTGCACTATACTCCTCTGTAATGCCCCTCCTTAATCAATTCGAAACTTCCCAACACTAAAGGCACCCTCAAAATCCAACCCCTCAGACTAGCATATGACCTGGTTTACGTAAGCCTTATAACATCCACAGGGCTTTTCTCCACCACTTATCCTTTCTTGTATGGCATGTTTGCATAGCATTCACAACTTTGCATTTAGTTTTTTTAATGCCATATATACTGTTATGTTACATACTGTACATATGTAATGTTTTACCCTGTCTGTAATTACTACTTTGTACAGTGCTACGGATGAAGATGGCACTATAAGAATAAACAATAATAATATGCTAAGACGTTTGTGTTTTTCTTCAGCGCAAAAACCTAGTAGCTGCACCTAGTGTGAGGCGAACCGGTCCTTTTTGTTTGGAAATGTTTATAAACTTGACTCCTTTCCCTTAGGAAAGGGTCAAGTGATAGATGCGCTGGAGATGGAAAAGGAAAAAAATTTTTTTTATATATAGGTTGACGTCACTGGATATTACTTCTCTCCCTTAATCAGTTTCAATTAATGATTGTAGGTCTGCTTTATAGTGATCGGAGATTAAAAGTATCTTTGGTTTAAACTGGAGGACTAATGTCTTTATTTCTAGGGTATACAAAAAAACCCCTTTAAGTTAAAAAATGTCCAATGAGGGTCCGCATTAAGTACTTTGGAATTATTACTTAAGGGAATGCTCAAGTCCGATTGTGAGTTTCTTTAGAAAATTATAGTTATGCTGTATGCTTTCAACAATGTTGTTTACAATTTTATAAAAAGACAATTATAATAATAAACTTAAAATTAGTCCTACTTTTTGCATTTGTTAAGGACTTTTCTATTTTATGCTGGTTGTGGCCAAAATGCTGTGGGCCAAAAATGTAGCGTGGTCGGCAGGCTTATCCTCCTGCGTTCTGATTAAGCTGATGTTTGCAGATTGCAGTTTCCTGTGTCCTTGTAGCGTGGCCGACAGGCCAACCTATTTTTCAACAACTCTTCTTTTGCTATGTGCCGTCTCCTGGGGCAACAGGAGGTTATAGTGTGTCCGGCGAGCTAAAGAGATCTCTGATGGCCACAGTAATGGTATAACGCTTTTTTTATAGCCTTCCCAGGTGCGGTTTCTGATGAAAACAATTTTTGTGAGGTTGCTCCTTTAAGAGGAGTGTAGCGTTGCCGAGGGAGGCTTAGATTGTTGTTATATTGTCTCTTTTAACAACTGTTTATGGCCGCTCTGCGGCTCTGAAATGTAGCGTGGCTGGCGAGGCCAGTGGTTTAAAGTCCACAATGTCAGTTTCTTCAATAAAACCGTATAGTATGGTATAAGTTTTTGATGATTAGAGCCGTTCCTGCGGTATAATCACAGTGTAGCAAGGCCGAGGGAGGCTCAGCTGAGAAGTTCCCTCTGCTGACTCTGGCCGCTTGGCGGCTCTGGAGTGTAGCGTGGCCGGCAAGGTCGAGACCAAGAACCGCAATGGCGGTTTGCTTTGTATAGCTGTCTTGAAGTCCAAAATGATATCGCAAAGCCGAGGGAGGCTTTAACTAAACTCTTTCCCCCCTGACATGTAGCGTGGCCGGCGGGGCCGGAGAATAAAGACCGCAATGGCGGTTTCCTTAATGAAGCTGTCACTAAGTCTGAAGAGCCGCTCCTGCGGCAAGAGGAAAATGTAGCAAGGCCGAGGGAGGCTTTGACTGAGAGATTTCACCTAGCCTTTTTCTAAGAATCTATTTTTAATGATTTGGGCTTGCTCAGTATACGTTTTGTCTTCTGTGCAGTTTCTCCTGATCCGTTGAAATTGGCCTTTTGGGATATTGTTCATCCAAGTGGGATGATGGCAACTATCCTTTGGAATATAGCTGTTCCTATCGGTCTCTTTAAAAAAAGTTTTAGTTTTTATTCGATGGTTTTCTTTATACACCTCAATGTCTAGAAAATGTATCTTTTCATTACTGATTTCATGTGTAAAAATGATGTTCCAATTGTTCTTATTAAGATTGGTGAGGAAGGATCTGAGGGTTTCTTCCTGTCCTTCCCACAAGAAGAAGCAGTCGTCAATATACCTTTTGTAGTATTTGAGTTCTGCAGGTCTTTGGGGTTCCATAACTTGGGTTTCCCAGAGTGCCATAAAAAGATTAGCAACGCTGGGAGCAAATTTTCCACCCATCGCTACGCCGATTTTCTGAAGGTAGAATGTGTCTTCGAACCAAAAATAATTATGGTTTAATGAGAACTCCAGACATTCAAGGATGAAGGAAATATGTGGCTCTTGCATCGTGCGTTCTTTTTCCAAGAAAAATCTTACTGCTTCCAAACCCTTGTGATGAGGAATAATGGTGTATAACGAACTTACGTCCGCGGTAGCCAGTATGTAGTGTGACTTATCTTCATGTTCTCTGAGGTCCTCTAGGAACATCGTTGTATCTTTCAAATAGGATGCCGTTTTTTGTACTAATGGTTGTAAATAGTGGTCTATATACTCTCCCAATCTGCTTGTAAGTGATTCTATGCCGCTTACTATAGGCCTTCCTGGTGGTGCATCTCTGTTTTTATGAATTTTTGGGAGGTGATAAATTGTAGGGATTCTTGGGGTTCCAAGGTTGAGGTAGTTAAATTCCTGTTTATTCAGAATATTTGAAGTCTTTCCTTTGGTTAGTAGAGTTCTTAATTCTTTGTGGTAGGGTATGGTGGGATTATACGCCAACTTCTCATATGTGGTTGTATGTTCGAAGACACATTCTACCTTCAGAAAATCGGCGTAGCGATGGGTGAAAATTTGCTCCCAGCGTTGCTAATCTTTTTATGGCACTCTGGGAAACCCAAGTTATGGAACCCCAAAGACCTGCAGAACTCAAATACTACAAAAGGTATATTGACGACTGCTTCTTCTTGTGGGAAGGACAGGAAGAAACCCTCAGATCCTTCCTCACCAATCTTAATAAGAACAATTGGAACATCATTTTTACACATGAAATCAGTAATGAAAAGATACATTTTCTAGACATTGAGGTGTATAAAGAAAACCATCGAATAAAAACTAAAACTTTTTTTAAAGAGACCGATAGGAACAGCTATATTCCAAAGGATAGTTGCCATCATCCCACTTGGATGAACAATATCCCAAAAGGCCAATTTCAACGGATCAGGAGAAACTGCACAGAAGACAAAACGTATACTGAGCAAGCCCAAATCATTAAAAATAGATTCTTAGAAAAAGGCTAGGTGAAATCTCTCAGTCAAAGCCTCCCTCGGCCTTGCTACATTTTCCTCTTGCCGCAGGAGCGGCTCTTCAGACTTAGTGACAGCTTCATTAAGGAAACCGCCATTGCGGTCTTTATTCTCCGGCCCCGCCGGCCACGCTACATGTCAGGGGGGAAAGAGTTTAGTTAAAGCCTCCCTCGGCTTTGCGATATCATTTTGGACTTCAAGACAGCTATACAAAGCAAACCGCCATTGCGGTTCTTGGTCTCGACCTTGCCGGCCACGCTACACTCCAGAGCCGCCAAGCGGCCAGAGTCAGCAGAGGGAACTTCTCAGCTGAGCCTCCCTCGGCCTTGCTACACTGTGATTATACCGCAGGAACGGCTCTAATCATCAAAAGCTTATACCATACTATACGGTTTTATTGAAGAAACTGACATTGTGGACTTTAAACCACTGGCCTCGCCAGCCACGCTACATTTCAGAGCCGCAGAGCGGCCATAAACAGTTGTTAAAAGAGACAATATAACAACAATCTAAGCCTCCCTCGGCAACGCTACACTCCTCTTAAAGGAGCAACCTCACAAAAATTGTTTTCATCAGAAACCGCACCTGGGAAGGCTATAAAAAAAGCGTTATACCATTACTGTGGCCATCAGAGATCTCTTTAGCTCGCCGGACACACTATAACCTCCTGTTGCCCCAGGAGACGGCACATAGCAAAAGAAGAGTTGTTGAAAAATAGGTTGGCCTGTCGGCCACGCTACAAGGACACAGGAAACTGCAATCTGCAAACATCAGCTTAATCAGAACGCAGGAGGATAAGCCTGCCGACCACGCTACATTTTTGGCCCACAGCATTTTGGCCACAACCAGCATAAAATAGAAAAGTCCTTAACAAATGCAAAAAGTAGGACTAATTTTAAGTTTATTATTATAATTGTCTTTTTATAAAATTGTAAACAACATTGTTGAAAGCATACAGCATAACTATAATTTTCTAAAGAAACTCACAATCGGACTTGAGCATTCCCTTAAGTAATAATTCCAAAGTACTTAATGCGGACCCTCATTGGACATTTTTTAACTTAAAGGGGTTTTTTTGTATACCCTAGAAATAAAGACATTAGTCCTCCAGTTTAAACCAAAGATACTTTTAATCTTCGATCACTATAAAGCAGACCTACAATCATTAATTGAAACTGATTAAGGGAGAGAAGTAATATCCAGTGACGTCAACCTATATATAAAAAAAATTTTTTTCCTTTTCCATCTCCAGCGCATCTATCACTTGACCCTTTCCTAAGGGAAAGGAGTCAAGTTTATAAACAATAATAATATGCTGTAAAATGTGGTTCATATACTAATGAATGTGCCCATGCTGTATTGCTTTAGAAATGTTTTTTGCATTAATTTCTATACAATCAGAAGAGTGTAATGAAAATAATAGGTCCTACGAGCACTACCTTGACTGCATACTGAAAGCAAGCAAAGTATATTTCTTGTAATTGTTTTTTTTTGTTTTAAATCACTTAAAGCTTTCTAGATTTTGTAACTGTTCCAACACAATGATGTAGCTTAACTTCTCTCCTGACCTTGCCAGCTCTTGCAGTTTCCCCTTTTTGTTTCTTGGAAAAAGACCTGAAAGCAATTAAAACACAGTCAAGCTAGAGTGCAGGGTAATAAACAGTCACATAAAGTAATGTACATGCTATATATTAAAGCCACATGAGCTTTGGAAATATTTAATACTCACTGCAAGGTATACATTTTGTACCAGTTCTCTTAGAAATTCACAAAATTTGAAAATCCAACCCTCCCACATGTTTGTAGAATTATTAACTTTCATATAGAAGCCTTTAAATAGACTCTCCAAGCTGAAGAAATAGAAAATAATACATTTAATTTACCTGCCAGGCTGCAGGTAGCATCCCATGTGGTGCTTTGTGCTCCAAAGCTAAAAGCACACTCTCAACCAGCTCCTGGAGTCCATGTGAACGTCCACCATTTATACTACATCAGCGGTGGACGCTCACTACTCATGTTAGCCTAACAGTAGTGTTGATACATTTCTTATTGCAGACCCAATGCAATTGCCGGTGCAACCCCCTGAAAGCACATTTTTCTTGTTCAATAATTTTTATTGTAAAAAAATAGTTACAGCAAACTCCACACATCATAGACATTTGTCAAGTATCAATTATACACGGCAGAAGGCAGTATTCAAAAGTTATAACAATCAGTATCTACAACCATATAGAAAGATAAAAAAGAGCAATCAATACAGCTATATTGATCTCACAGACAGTATTCTAAACAAACTGGACATCACTGTCAAAACCTAGAGGTCCAAGTCGGGACTTCCAAGCTTTAAGCATAATCTCTAACATATATGAAACTTTCCACATACAGAAAAAAAATTATTACTATAAATCAACCAGAGTGGGAAAAAAGGGAGGAAAAGGACAAACAGACAAGGGGAGGGACAGGGGGCAGGGAAAGAGAAGGGAAGAAAAAAATAGGAATTATCCAGCAAAAAATATCACGCGACTCCCCAGGATTAGGCACTATTCTCTAAATCATATATCTAGATAACCAGGACGGTAGTATCAAAGCCTGGAGGCAGAGATTTCTGGACCCAAGGAGAAAATCCATGGAGGGCAGATATTTTTTCCATTGCCATTATGGAATTGACCCTGTTCTGAAACACTGAAAAACCCAAATCTGGAGACTTCCAGGCTTTTGCTATAACTAGTTTGGCCCCAGATAGTATGTGGTATATAAGATTCTTTTGGGCGGTTGTACATTGGCTAACCTGACTATTGAGCAGCGACACCCAGGGATCAGGCTCCAGTGCTATGTCTAACACTGAACTCAACACATCAAACACCCTAGTCCAGTAGTTTTTCACTATGGGACAGTCCCACCACGTATGTCGATAGGAACCAATTGCCCTGCAGCCCCTGAAACAAGATTTCTGGTCACTCCCCCCAATATGTCCCAATCGCTCCGGCACTAAATACCTTCTTAAAATTATTTTAATGTTAGCCTCTATCGACATCACTGAAGCCACAGACCCAAAAGAGTCAATCCACATCCTTTGCCAATCACGTTCACTCCTGACCTCCTGGAGTTCGTGTTCCCATCTCTCCCTATAGAGCAAACTGCCCTGATTTAGATACATGCCCAACTGATTGTAGATCTCGGTTATCGCCCCCTTCCCCTAGGGTCCCTCACACATCTTGTTTCAAATAGGGTCAATGCATCCAACTTTTCCCTCCCTCTAACTAGCGCTTGTACAAAATGAGCTATTTGCATATAAGTAAAAATATCCTTTAATTCTAGTCTATATTTATCTTTGAGTTGCGGAAATGAGGATACAACAGAACCCTGTAGAAACCCTATTAGTCTCGAGGCACCTCCCTCCCGCCATCTAATAAACCTCCCAGCGTCAGCGAGGGCTGGTTCAAACATCGGGTTATCCCAAAGTGATATCAGGGCCAGATGAGAGGACGCAAGACCCCCAGAAAATTTAAGGTCGTCCCAAACCCTCAATGAGTGGGCCATGATCGGGTTGTGGGGGTGCCCCGCTGCGTGAAACCCCCCCAGAATGGCAGAAAAAACTCACCTCACCCCGCTCCTATGGCGCATACGTGGGCCTCGTCCAATCAGCGCGCTCAGAGCCGCATTGGTATGCACGTACAAGGGATAGACAACCACAGCGGCTTCGAGCACGCTGGCGGCCGCATCTCGCGCTTCCCTCTAACAGGGAGCGCGCCCACGATGGCCATTCACAAACGGCCGGCGCGGGCATGCGCCCTGCTAGAGAGAAGCGCGAGATGCGGCCGCAACCCATGCATGCACCGTTGGAACGGGAGTAAGGTAAGGTGAATGGGGCATCCTGGGGGTTTCACACAGCGGGGCATCCCGATTCCGGATGCCCCGCGGGGAGGGATCTGGTCGGCCTGGGAATCTTATAGATTCCCGGGCCGATCAGCCTGGGTGTTGGTCCACTTTAAAGTCACTTTTTCTAACTCCTTTGAGAGGTGTTCAGTGATAAGCTTAGTATTAGATGCCAGGGCCCTTTGCAGGAGAGTCTCAAACTGTATCAGAATATCAGGACTTACTTCAGGTTGTAAGGCAGAGCTGGTAGTCGCCACATCATCTCTCTCACTGGCAAGGAAGGAAACCTCACTGCTTTCAATCTCCTCCAGCTCCTCTAGCTCAGCTGTATTGAGCTCCGTCGCCATCTTGCATATGCCTGCAGCGCTACCTGTCATGCTGCGCAGGCCCCACAGCCGCCGCCAGCCACCTCGCTGACACCCCCCTCAGGTGCCCCAGGACCCTCTGGTGAGTCTCCCCCACGCTTTCTGGGGTGGGCGTGCGCTCCATCCCGCAGCACGACCCCCGTTTGTGTCCGCCGGGCTCGGAGCAAGTCAGAGCGCGTCCATCAAGCTCAGACGCGCATGCGCACTCCCGAAAGCACATTTTTATACCTTTCTCCTTGCTCCCCCAGCAAAACTGAGCCCTGGAAAGGGCTGGATTCCTGGTCAAATACTAAGGACAATGTGACTGTTCACAGCTAATCCAAGTGCTCTGGAGGCTTGCAGGTGGTTAATGGTTGGAGGGCCAGCAATAGGGATGCCCTCTGTTCTGGGTACAGGGTGGACCATCACCAATTATGTGTAAAATAGGTATTTATTCAGTTTAAACTATATGGTGCCCCCCCTTTCCTGAGCCAGTTGGCAGGCCTGAGAAACCCCAGTCCAACAAATATCCAAGATTTACTAAAATCTTCATAAAGAATTATAACCAAAAAAAAGTATTTACATTATGAATCTGCAGAGGCATGCTGGATAGCAAGTGGATGGGCTACTAAAACTGAGCTTCCAAGGGGGGAACAGGTGCCCACACCAAGTAGGCTCATTTTGTTTGTTCTTTGTCCAAACCATACTTATCAGGGGATGATAAGGGATGAGGGGGGCTATGGTGCTAGAGTAACTAGATTGCCTGTAGATAGATTAAAGTACGCAGCTGTACAAGGAACATTGCAACTGTTTTTTGCAGTTTTTGCAGTGATCCTATTGTGAAGCAGGGTAGGCATAACAAAATCATCAAATATGAAAAAGAACATAACATGCCTTGACCTGTCTAATAATCATATTTTTTGGCTTTTACACTAACCATGGTAAACTAAAATGTATTCTATTAGTTTCAACATCTGAAATAAATTAGGCTTATGATAATTGACTGATTACATATACAAAGAAGGAAGATATGGTAATCATTTTAGAAGTTATGCCATTTTTACGGGAGCATGTAAATAATGTTTCCTGTCAGTATTAACAAAGCAGAACACTAGTCAAAACAACAGTACACATCATACATAATTTATGGCAAGGCATTCAATTTTTCATTGTATATTTTTAAACAGATCAGAAAATCAGATAATATATATGTAAGAAACGTACCTGTTCTTCGTCTCAGTCTCAGAGTATAAACATTATTGGGAATTAGACCACTAATAATATCTTATTCAAGGTGAATATTACAAATTTGTTAAAACCAGTGCAACTCCAGCAACTGACATGGTCTGCCTTAGTAATTTGCTGTACTGCGGAGATACAAAATAAAGTAAAGCAACAACAAAACAAAGCAAAACCCATGATTTTACACAAATCTTGCCACTGTGTGTAGGATAGAGACATCTTCCAGGGAACCCCATCTGGGGGACAATTCAGCACCCTTTTACTTTCTACCTTGAGTTTACTTTATTAACTTTCTCACTTGGTCTTACCTTGATCCATGTGCTCATGGCTCTTTTCCAACAGAATGAATTGCCATACAAATTAATGTCCGACAATCAATGCTGAAGCAATGGATTGCTAGGTGCCTCCTGCGGCTTGCTCCCTCTTGGCTGCAAGCACCTGCCACCAGTTACTAATATGAAGGGGTGTGAGAATGCAGCTGAAGGTGGTGCGGGGTTCTGCCCATTGCCTTTTATGAGGTGATTGGTGGGGGGTAATTTTGATTGGGGGTTCTACCACGTTGCCTGTTATAGGGGAGTTGTGCACACTTCTTGTTATTGGTGGGTGAGGAGCTAGCACATTTGTTGATTTTGAATATTTTGTTTCCTATTTTTCTTACTGGTCGGGTGCGTCTTATTATGTGAAAAATAATACTGTAATTTGGATTCATGAGAAGGACATTTTTGTAACTGGGAAGTTAAGCAAGGGTGCCTGTGCAACCTCTCTAAATACTGCCACAAGAACATTTTTATAGCGTAATATATATATATATATATATATATATATATAACCCATATTATCATATTCTAACAATGTTGTTTGCTTTGGCAAAAGAATGTAACCCCTGCTCTATACCAGGTAAGAACAAATCTTGGTACTGAATTGTTAAGACCAGAAAATGGCCACTCATTATAGCTGATGCTATGAAACCATTTAAGCAATTTTGGCAGATCTACAGCCCACAGAGCTACACTGCAATGGGGCAATTTTCTATAATGACTTTGAACAATAAACAGATCAAGCACTTGGGGTTTTCATGCTTTTCAGGAGAATGTATAATTTATTGAAGTAGATATAAAATAATTCCTTCTACAGCACAATATGTTCTTCTTTTATTTGATGACGAGTTTATCTTCACAAAATGATATGTTATTTGTCTGATCAGGAAGACATAATATAATCTGGATGCATGCCACTTCTAATTGTACTTGTCAAAAGAAACAGACAATGTAATGTCTAAATTTTCTATGAAAGATAAATCTTCTACTGGATAAAATAATTCATGGGTGGGGATCTCTCATATTTTTCTTTCAGGCAATTTAGCTAAGCATAACCGACAAATAAAGAAAGAAGAAGTACACTGTTTAGGCTAAGTAAAAGAACAGCATGGAATGACAATTAGGTCTAAGGTTTTTTGTTGCTACAGTTCCCTGCTGATAGAAATGTGTCTGCCACCTTCCTAGAAACAACAATGTAAAGCACAGTGTTAAAGCAGTTTGTTAAGAAAATGATAGAAATTTGTCATAATAACTCATGTTAAGTAGGTGAAATATTTTAGAGCCAGTGAATTATACAATAAGTGTATATAAAAGAATAATCAGTGTTTATTGGCATTGGTTAATTTGTAGGCAGTTCCCGCTATTGTGGACCAGGACCTCTGCCTAAGCCTAATACGAGCTTAAATAATTGCAAAGTGGAAATTAGACAAATTCCCTACTTCATTCTTCAACATAATTTTTATTTGCCATTTTTAGGTTAAGTTCTCACATGTAAGATGCATTTGCGGCTTGTGTTCTGTGTTAATGGCTTGTGGTTAAAGTTTGTGTTTTGCAGCCAAATATACAGGTAAAGGTGTTTGTTTTGTTATTTGGGTGTTATTTGCATCTCAGTTTCCTGTGGGCACAGGCTCTTCCATTATCCGCTGGCCACAGGGGTTATAGGAAATGGAATGGGGGTATTGTAACTGGGGGGTAATGTTTTTATATTTTAGATAGAGATGAGCGAACCGGTTTGTTCAAACCAGAGTTTGCTCTGAATATCAGGGAAAATAGATTCGGCACAAATCTGAATTCTTTGTGCCAATCGAAATTTTCTCTGAAGAACTTCTACTTCAATACTACCAATTATCAATCTGGCTGTCAGAAGTAGCCACCAACAGCATGGGACAACACAGATTGGCGATGGACGGAGGTACGGTGGTGGGGGGGGGTTGCCTTTGTGAATTGGTAAGAGGTAATTGAGAACCCTATACTAGTTCACAGGGCATGGGGGGATGGCCAAGTTGCCATAACCCCCTTGCCCCATTACCGGCATCCCCAAAGGCCAGGGGGTGTAGATGAGCCCATGTGGGCTATACGAGCTGGTATCCTGCAGGGCAAGGGGCTGGCTGCTCAGCCTCTGCACCCTGGTCTACCAGCCCCCATGGTGCTCAGGCTGGTTTTATTGGTGAGGAAGACCCCTCACCCATTTTTTTAAAATGATTTTCAAGGGTTAAGCTTTTAGTGCCACCAATGTATAATCTTTGTAGCTGTCTCTCAAACCATTAAGTGGCAGCTACGTATAATTTATGTAGCTGGCATTGTCCCCGATCCATCCATTCCATCCATGATCCAGCACCCATTTTCTCCCCGCCACAACACAGTACCAGTTGCTGCAGGGAGGGGCCTTTATGGGAGAAGATCACATCACCTCACTCTTGCCGGTATACAAAGGCGCTTCCAGTGGAAGCCAAGCGAGATAGTGATCGGTGTAGGGCAGGTACGAGGGCAGGGGGCAGGGGACAATGCCCTAACCATGCCCCCGACTTGCACTAATCACTACTTGCTGTCATTGACAGCACAGTGCAGGACAGGGATCAGTGTTGGTTTGGAGGTACTATATAAGTGAAGAAAACAAATTACATTTAAATGACAATTTGGCTGTGTGTTTCTTTTTGATATTTAACACTTGGTGAGCTGGTAAGGGGTCAATTAACTCTTTAACTGTCAGCCTAACTAGAGCTTTTGTCACTCTTTGTTGCCAGACCATTTTTCACTATTTTGTGCCACACGTCTTCAACTGTGGTTGAACTATGTAAAAATTATTTTTAACAATTTGTAGTGCTTTTTGTACAAAAAAATGTAAATTGCTCAATAAGATCGCATTGCACGTAAAATCCTCCTTTTTCCTGGTTACAACAGTACCACATATGTATTGGTAGACACCATTTCCTGCCCAGAAGACTCCCCCAAACTGAAACAGCCATTTAGGAGATTTGCAGATAAAATACAACTATGCTATGCAATATGCGCACCTTGCAGTTTAAAAAGAAAAAACAACCCTTTACATCTGAATACAACCCTTTACATCTTGTTGATGTGGGTGCAGTTTTCAAGAATTAATTCTTTGGTTGCAAAGGGTTTCCCTAAAAAAAGATTAAAAAGCCACATTTTCCTAAAAAAAATATGCAAACAAGAAAAAGTCAAATCTGAAAAAAACAACATCCCCTGAACAGAACAATACCCAACATGCATAGGTACTGTCAAGGGAAGAGTTGCCAAACATCCCAAAGTAAAGCATACTGGTAGAGGTAATTGTACTTGAAAATTTCAGCTCTGCAGACAAAGTGCGCACCTTGCGCTTTTTAAACCAAAGCAACCCTTTATATCTGGAATACCCCCCACCATATATTATCTAAAAGTACACATGTTAAGCTTTCTAGGCATGCCTAGCTTGTTGTAGTGGCTTCATCTTTCTGGAATTAATCGCTCGAAGAATTCTTTGGTTGCATATTTGCCTAATTTTATTTTTTACTCCTGGCTCCCTGTACCCCCCCCCCCACATTTATTCCATATGTTTTAATTACATACTGCACTTTATATTGGATTGGGCTTAATTGCCCCAGATTATTTATTGCTGGGATTTTTTTTAGAAATGATTAAAAGCAGCACAACAATGGCACAACAAGGATAAAATAAATGATTGTGGGGACCCACCTTTTGGGGAGTCAATACTATATAAAATTAATCTTCATTATAGGGGACTGTAGGTGTTCAGGGGGATGTTTTCAACTGTTTCGCTGTATTGTCTTTTTATTGTCTAGTGATTATTGTATGTGTTGTTTTATGAATGAATGCAATTGATAGATTAAATTACATTTAGCAGGGCAGCATTTTTACTTGGAGACTGCAGGTCAGATAGTTAAACAGGTACACAATGAGGATGGCTGATTGCAAAGAGAGCGATATAGGAGGGGAACATTGGCAAATAGAGGTGGCAGTAGGGCCTTGGAGGAATGGAGTGACTTGACTGTACAACACCACCTCAGGGCTGATGGGGTAAGAATACCCATATATTTGGAGAGGTAAAGCAATGAGCATATGTATTGGTAGCATATGGGGATTGTTACATAAGAATGTGTTATGGGGTGGTGTAGTAGAAGGACATTTGAGTTTGAAAAAGGAGTTTGTGGAGACAGTGGGTATCCTGATTATCGGAGAAAATCTTCAGTATAATATTTAAAATGCAAACATTCTGAATTTTTTGACCCAATTTTAAATCACTTAAGTTGCCTGTGCTTTTAAAAAGGTTGAGTATCCCTGAGGTAAAGACAGTGAACCCCAGTTGGCATTTATAGGCCAACATTCAGTGGTTGAACTTTACTTAGAGCTTTTAACAGCTTTGTAACAAGGTATGAATGCCTTTTCAAAATCAAATATATCAAACTATTGGGATAGATGGAAAGGTGGTGATTAGGCAACCAATGAGTTAGCACAGCAGAGACAGTCCTAGTTGCCTATTGATAAATCAGGCTGCATATGTGGCAGCCTAGAAAAGGTGTATAGTTCAGAAAGTCTGCATATCAGCCTGAGAGAAGAGAAAAGGTGCGGTAAGCCTGTGAGAGAACTAAGCTTATCTGATCAGATTGTACCAACTTGCATTGTGGACTCCTCAGTGTGGGTCAGATTTGTGATGACGGAGTAAACATGAGTCAGCAATGGCGGTAAAATGTAGCCCAAACATGGTTGTGGACATGTGGCCTGCAAATTGCTAGCTAGGAGCTAAGAATGTTTAGCTAAAGCTTAAACTGAGGCTAGATGCACTGGAAATCATGTTGTGGGGTTGGAAAATGTCTGTAGTAGAGTGTCTGTCCGCCCCAGGAGATATCTGAACGACTGCCTAAACCTATACAATATTTAAACCAAAATATATACTAACAACACATACCTAAGCTGATGAATGTTAAAAATACAAATTCCATAAAAAATAGAATTGCTTCCTTTGCTTTTATTTATGTCAGTGTTTTTTTTATTGATTTCCTCTAACTTCACCTGATTTAATACCTTACACTTCTATTTTAGACTAGAACAAATTTATACTAGTGCTTTCTTATCTAGTTTTTGATATACTAGTGTAGTGTAGAAGTGCTCAGTTGTTTTGTCTTAGCTCACAAAATAAGAGGTTGGGGTACATAATTAAGCTTTGAATTATTATTGTTTTAAGATAATTACATGGGCATTATTGCCAGCAAAGTAAACATTATTTCTCTTTCATCCTTCTTTTGCTAGCTCACTGATTAAGATTCTTACAACATTTTGAAACCATGTTTTCCTGAATCCATTTGATAAAATTAATTTAGCCAATGCTGTGAAATTACAGTATTTACAATAATTTAGTCCACTCTGGTAACTATTCATATTATGTATATATAAAATGTGTTCATTGACAATAAGGATTGCGTTCAGTCACTTTTTTAATAAGGTTTCTCTAAATTACAGGAATCTTTTCATTACAAGAATAATTGTAATATGGACATTTTAAAATTTAACAGTGAGAACAGTAAGAATGTTTGTCTGTAGAAGATTGCTCTTTTCTACATTATTTATGGTAATTGTATTAATAATAAAGGGCTTGATTTACAAACCCCACACTGGTATCCTTCAGTTCCAGTAGCCAAAGCTATAATTACCAAAGACAAACAGGTCGAGCTAGCATAATTTACCAATACGGTGGTGAAACACAGATTGTTAAATGCAGCAGAGATGCCTTTGTATGGTAATTAACCCCAAAAACCACTTACAGATATTTTTTGCTATGTGAGTTTAGGCCTGGCCTCTGGACAGGATGGGATGAGGAGCATCGCCTGCATTTTTTCCCCTGCTATAGAGTCTCATGCCTAAATGCCAACACATATATGCCACCCCTCCACTGCATCCTTGAAGTTGTTAACCGATTTTGTTAGAGCTACTAAAGAAGGAGCATCCAGCATTGTAATGCACGGCAGCATTCCTGAGAGCATTCTGCATGAGTGTTGATGTAGTTAAAATTAAATGGGAAGGTAGGAAGGGGTTCATTAGATTGGGAGTTAAGGGATCGACCCTGGGGAGGAAGTGGGTATGGCATGTGGAGAGAGGCAATATATAAGGCTGCGGAGCCTTGTGATACCCCTTTTTCCCCCCTGAACACTCTGTGCAAGAAGGTTTAGGTATGATAATATCAAAAAAACATGCTCAGTCACCATGCCACCAAACACAGACTGCACACTAAACATCATAAGAATATGCATTCTATTGTATAGCTAGTTCATCTAAACATTAATAGACAAAATATTTTAAAAACATGTTAAAAATCAAAACAGGGGACCTGTAAATACCTGCTAATAGATGTAGAATAGAGTAGCTAGATACCAGATAAAAACTCTGTGATAAAACTACAAATAGATATCTATAATATAAACCAAAATACAAACAATTCTGTAACAGTATCTAAATAACAGCTGCTAACTGTGACCACCTAAACTAAAATTAATTTACATACAATTTGTGCCAAATTCAAAGGGTCAGTGCAAAAAGACATGTAGAAATGGGTACTCATCTGAATGCAGGTGAAATAAAGCCAGGGACCCCCGACGAATTGCGTCCCCGGGCGTTCAGTGACTTCTATGGTCACTGCCTCAGGGTGTGAGCTTGGAAAAGAGATTTATGTGAGGATGATCCAGTAAAATATAAAATGTATCGCTAGTCCCACTTTGGTCTCTAGATAGTGGTATAAGACCACAAATGAGAGAAGCAGAATTTTATACAAGCTTAGAACTATAATTAACTAAGAAAAAATACCGCGCTATTCAACATATATATATAATTGTGAGCTCCAACGTGCAAATATTGGGATCTTCCTCCCCAACTAAAAATACAAAGAATAATTTAGAAAAAAGCACAGAGCTGTGAATGCAAGTCCTTATAAAGTCCTTGTAAATAAAGAAGATTGTGAATCCTGAAAACTTCTATATCACCCAGTGATCATAACATCCAGTGTGAATCCACCACCTATAAAATAGGAGGCTTACCAGAACATAAAAAACAGTGCGCTTTCAATCCTCAAAGGCTCTCAGATTAATGAGAAGGCTCTTAGATCATGTGGCATAGGGTTTGATACCCTGTATCCAAAATCCAGTTTTTCAAACTCAAGGTCATGCAGGATGTAAGTCCCAAATGCATATAAAGGGAATGAAAAGAAACAAAATCTAGTGCAAAAACGCTAATTTAAAAACCACTTTAATCTAAAAACGATTGCACTCACATTTCAATCACAAATAAAAGGCACATAATGTACTGCAGAGCTTTAGCGACTCTCACCGCAAGGGCTCCCAATCCGATGGTAGGTACCACAGAGATGATGCTGTTTGGTACTAAAAACAGAAGAAGTGCTGCTCACCAACGCGTTTCACCCCGTATGGTGAAACGCGTTGGTGAGCAGCACTTCTTCTGTTTTTAGTACCAAACAGCATCATCTCTGTGGTACCTACCATCGGATTGGGAGCCCTTGCGGTGAGAGTCGCTAAAGCTCTGCAGTACATTATGTGCCTTTTATTTGTGATTGAAATGTGAGTGCAATCGTTTTTAGATTAAAGTGGTTTTTAAATTAGCGTTTTTGCACTAGATTTTGTTTCTTTTCATTCCCTTTATATGCATTTGGGACTTACATCCTGCATGACCTTGAGTTTGAAAAACTGGATTTTGGATACAGGGTATCAAACCCTATGCCACATGATCTAAGAGCCTTCTCATTAATCTGAGAGCCTTTGAGGATTGAAAGCGCACTGTTTTTTATGTTCTGGTAAGCCTCCTATTTTATAGGTGGTGGATTCACACTGGATGTTATGATCACTGGGTGATATAGAAGTTTTCAGGATTCACAATCTTCTTTATTTACAAGGACTTTATAAGGACTTGCATTCACAGCTCTGTGCTTTTTTCTAAATTAAGCTTAGAACTATAGCTCAGATTTTCACTTTAGGATGAGTCAGTGGGCATAAGATACGGAGAACAAAAGAAAACTGCTAAGATTGGTTGGAAGCTTTTTGGAGGGAAAACTACATTGTATTGAGCAGAGGTGAAGCCAGAGGGACAGAGGGGGGATCATTCATAAACACAGCAAGGAGAAAAACTGGTGGAGCCTCCTGCATAAGATGTCTGGAGGGGCTACTGTACTACAGAGAGAAAGAGAACTGGGTGCAGTTGGAAGCAAGTGAGAAGACATGGGTGAAGGGCAAGTAGAGCGGCACAGTTGCAGAGAGGATTAGGAGTAGAGAGGGACCAACAGGCTGAGGAGCTGCTGTGCCTTAGCCTCCGGTAAGGTGTGACTTCCCCTTTTTGAGAACTCTGCCCTGTAGTGACTGTTGTGTGAGGGAAAAGCGCTCGTGTTGGAGTAAGGCAGGACCCATATGTCTGATGAAGAGAAGTTCCTTGTGTATTACTCGCTGGCAGCCCAACCTCAGCAATTACATGTCCCAGTCTGGGATATGTCATAGACGCATAGACGATCTCCAGTACAAGAAGGTGCTCAGTTCAAAGTGGGGTGGTGGTCAGCCGAATCACCCTCTGGAAAAAGGTCTACATTTAAATGAGAAATACAATACAGCTTAGCCCTTATGCTGAAACAATCTGATAAGTAAGTCTACCTGTGTTCTATGCTGATGGACACAAGCCTGATTAACCCTATCACTAAAACATCCTTATGAAGTGATTGTTCCTATATTTGTTTTTCCTGTATTTGTTTTTCTACAAAGCAATGCAAATTTATATGCCCTGTGAACTGTGTATTTGAATGTGATGCGGATTAAAGCATTAAACTTTCTTTTCATGACCCTACAATAATAATACAAGCTGATGCTTTCACTTATCCTGCTTGCCGTTAAGTGTCTGTTTTCTGTGATACCATCTTAACATTGCCCGATGCTGCGATTCCCATTAACCCTTATCCTCGGCTACTATAGCTGTGTGCTTTGACATTGCTTAAGATAAATTGACACAATTACATATTTGGGATTGCAATTAAAGCTGACTATTTTTGCTAATGGTTAACCCCGATACTACCTTTACAGGGTCCTACTTGGGTATAAGGTTAGTAGTTGTCTTTTGGTGTCAGGAGATTCATGTTACAGATGAGGGAGTTTTGTTTGTCAGGTTAATGCATGAGCCATAACATGTTTTTCTTTAACAGAATAAAGAGCTCAGCTTGGCATGGTCCTTTGTCTGTCATTTTAAAGAGGGCATCTCTTTTGGGCAAGGCAAGGCGTGATCACCCATGGTTAGTATTTGAAGGAAATAGTTTTGGTCTTGTTTGCTCGTTATGATAGATTTGCCAGACAAGCCTGACTGACACTTGTGAAGGGAAGTATTGCTTTGCTATAAATTAGATTGTTTTAAAGCGAGTTTAGGAGCTTTTGGATTATAGGTGAGGAGACTTTTCATTAAGGGGGGCAAAAAAAAGCATTGTGTGACTGTGTTTTTTTTCTCTTGTATTGCAGGGTTTAGCCTTACATTAAAATGCATTGTCTATTGATATTTGATGCTGTTTCTCTGTTTTATTAATTAGTCGATTATATGACATTTTAAAAGGCATTTCTCTTATGAGTGATTATCTAATGTTATATTATTGTTACCATATCTTTATTAATACACCTTCTCTGAGGTGATGACCCTTACTGCTTTTAACCATTTCAGCATTGTATTATAACATTTTTATGATTAAGATTTGCTATTTGCACTGATCTGGTGACAGGTTATGCTATAAGGCTATCACTTTATCTTCAGCATCCAGTTTGTAATACTTTGTGGGTGCGGATAGTTCGAGTATTTCCATCATGCTAGCTAAACTCTCCATTTCAAAGTCTGGACAAGCAGCGGGATCTGGCTAATAGCACCGCAGATTTGCGGACCCATCTGTGATTGGCTCTGCGTAATCCTCGCAGGCCTCTCACTGATTGGCTTCTCTTCACCGCTCACGTAGCGGCGTGGGTAGGAGGAGGATGCCGGCAATATGAAGTTATTTATAGCTGGGCTGTAGCCGCCACACTGTCAGCCTTGTGAAAGTCGCCGAGGACGACGAAACGCACCAGTGGAAGCAGGTGGCAGATTGACATACAGGACCAGCTTACTAATTGAGAGCTTGAGGCACCACATTACTTCACGAGCGACTGCAGTGGTTTAAAAGTGGTGAGAGCCATCTACATTGCTTCTCCTGTTGTCATTTGGATGGATCTTAAAGTGAAATCACTGGTCTTTCATTTGTGAGAGCATTTGAATTATTTATTAAATTAGGATACATGCTTTGAGGCAATGTTGCACTAGATGTTTTTATATTTTTTTCACATGGTAAACCTTTGTGGAGCTTTTATATGCACTTTTCTGGATTTTATCTACCAATGAATTTCTGAGAATCGTTTATTTGGGATTATTGATCTGCGAAATCCTCGCCCCTATTGTTGCTTCTGATTTCTGATGTGACCTTATTCGTTAAGAGCATACCTAAGGGATACGGGACACATTGTGCATGCTTCACGGTTTAGGGGCTTTTGCTTGAGGGGCTATTAAGGGACTACATACACGAATATGTAACTATCTATTATATTATAAGTGACAACCAGCACGGTTTTACTAAGGGCAGAAGCTGCCAGACTAACCTGATTGGCTTCTATGAGGAGGTGAGTAGAGGCCTGGGCAGAGGGGTGGCTGTAGATATAGTTTTTCTGGATTTTGCAAAAGCATTTGACACAGTCCCTCATAGACGCTTATTGGGGAAATTGAGATCTTCAGGATTATAAAATACAGTTTGTAACCGGATTGAAAACAGTCTGAAGGATCGTGTGCAGAGAGTTGTGGTTAATGACCTACTCTGACTGGTTACCGGTTGTAAGCGGTGTACCTCAGGGTTCAGTGCTGGGCCCACTATTATTCAACTTGTTTATAAACGATATAGAAGATGGAATTAAAAGCACTGTCTCTATTTTTGCAGATGACACAAAGATATGTAGCACAGTGCAGTCTATTGAAGATCTTCACAAGCTTCAAACTGACTTGAACAATTTGAGTGTCTACTCATCCACTTGGCAAATGAAGTTCAATGTGGAGTAATGTAAAGTCATGCACTTGGGGTCTAATAACCTAAAGGAATCATATGTCCTCAGGGGAGTAAAACTGGGAGACTCACTTGTTAAGAAGTATCTGGGGGTACTGGTTGACCACAGACTGAATAACAGCATGTAAAGTCAAGCAGCTGCTTTCAAGGCCACCAAGATATTATCATGCATTAAAAGAGGCATGGAATCACAGGATAGGGATGTAATTTTGCCTGTTTACATGGCACTGGTAAGCCCTCACCTGGAATATTCCGTTCAGTTCTGGGCACCTGTGCATAGAAAGGACGCTCTGACTATGAAAATGGTGCAGAGAAAAGCCAGCAAATTAACTATAGCAATGAAGGATCCTAGTTATAAGGAAAGATTACGAGAATTAAATCTGTTTAGTCTTGAGAGGAGATGACTGTGGGGGAAAAGGAATAACTTAAATAAATATACGGCAATTGGAAAGAAAAATGGGGAAACACTATTGCAGGTAAAATCCTTAGGTAAAAGCTTGCTATGGCTTTAACTGCTGATAGCTTTAAAAAAAAGATTAGGTGCTTATTTAGAAGAAAATAACATAAACAGTTACTATTAGCTGTTATCACTATCAGTAAAAAAAAAATAATAAAAAATAAAAAATTACTTCACCTACCCCAACACGCTTGGTTCAACTTCATGGACATATGTCTTTTTTCAATCGTAAGTAAGTAAGTGGTTCGTAACTTTTTTAAAAAGCAAATTTTGGGTAATGAATAGAAAAGAAATGGCAAGCAGCACCTTCAGTTTATAGCTGAACTGGGCTGTTTACACTGAGCTGGACAATTAGTCACAGACAAAACGGGCAGGCTGATTTATTACTAGCACCAGGTATCGGCAGATGAGCATCTGTATAGCAGCGCTTAGAACGACCGCTAATATACACTGTAATCGGCTATCGGGCGCTGTAACAGAGCGCCTCAGTCTCTGTAGTAACCTGGCCAGTATTGATTAATGAGATGTATGTTGGGCGTTCTAACACCAGTACAGCATTGCAGGGAGCAAAAGGTAGCGCCAGCTCATTGCGACCGACTCTCAGCGACTCACACCATATTCAACACAAAAACAGACACACAGAGCGTAGGCGCTCTGGATCTGGTCGCTATAGCATAGATAGGCAGACGCTGTGTGATTAAAATCTGTTTTTGAACACATATCCACCAGTAACAAAGCGAAAAGACATGGAATTACATTGTTGTAAAATATGACACAATTATTTGAGAGAAAAAAAAATCCTGTTTAAACAGAAGAAAACAAACATCCATTGAAATGTATGGGAGGGCGAAAGGTAGTGACAGGTGATACCTGGCGCTCTGGAAGCTAGAACGCCGCAAATATATGCTGGGTGGCATACCATGAGCCATTCGCCTGCCCCAGTCGCAGACCTAGGGCACATGGATGCTCAAGAGTCTCTGTGGGAAAATGAGCACATGGCCAGTGGAACATCACATGACACCCTGGATGACGATGAGACCCTTGTGCCAACTGCTGCAGCTTTCTGCAATGTTGAGGCTGAGAGGGAGGCTAGCAGGGAGGAGTGGTTGGTAGTGGATGCCAAGGTGATGGGTCTTAGACCCAATGTGGACTGAAGGCTATCAGAGTTTGTAAGAAGAGGTGGTGGTCACACAAAACCAGGCAGCCAGCAGAGGAAGGAGAAGGGTGCAAACCATCAGCAGTCAATCCGTTGCGACTATTGGCCGCCAAGCCCAGGGACTGAGCACGCCAAAGCTGTTTTAAAGGATCTCACCAGCATTGCGTTTTTTCAAGTTTTGCACAGAGGACAAAATGTGTAATCTGCATGCTGTGCCAACTAAAGCGAGGGAAAACTGTTAATCATCCCTGAACCTTGTGCATGACCAGGAATCTGCAAACAAAACATGAGCTGCAGTGGCAGAACTACCAGAAAAGCCTGCAAACACCTGATTTTCCCTCTGTCACAGACTTCAGCTCCCCCTCCCCAACAACAAGAGCACCTGTCTCCCCATAAAGGGAGAATGTGGGAACACCACCATCTCCAGCACCAGCAGCGTCAGCAGTAGCACCACCACCGCCACCAAGCCGGTCCACATCCCCCCAGGGAAGCATTCAGCTTTCCATTCCCCAAAAATTTGGAGAGAAAGCAGAAGCTGGGCCCATCTCACCCTGGCCCTAAATGTGATCATTTCAAAATTGCTGGCCTTTGAAATGCTCCCTTTCCACCTGGTGGAGATGGACAGGTTTAAAGAACTGATGGAGTGGCTGTTCCACAATACGCTGTTCCCAGCCGCCACTACTTTTCTCGTCAGGCCATCCATACCCTGCAACAACAGGTTGTGAAAAAATAAAATGTGTACTGGGCAATGCCATTAGTTTCAGTGTCCAACTCACCACAGACCCATTGACAAGTAAGCATGGGCAGGGGCATTACATCTCTCTAACTGCCCACTGCATCAACGTAGTGGCAGCTGAGACTGAGGTGGGGAATACTGTGGCGCAGATCCTTCCACCACCCAGGATTGCGAGACCTCAGTCAGTGCCTCTTGTAGCCTCCTTCTTCTACTCTTCTGCCTCCTCTGCTTCCTCATCAGGCAGTCAGCGCAGCACCTGAACCACCAGTTTAAGCACTGTCATGGGGAAACAGCAGCATGCTGTGATAAAACTCATCTGTCTGGGCGAAAGACCCCATACTGGCCAGGAGCTGTGGACTGGCATTCAGGACCAGACAGATGAGTGGCTGCTGTCGTTGCACCTGAAGACTGGCAAGGTGGTGTGCAACAATGGACCAAACCTTGTAGCAGCCCTGGGAGGAGCACATCCCTTGCCTGGCACATGTGCTTAACTTGGTGGTGCAGAGCTTCCTGGCCCATTATCCAGAAATGGTGGAGCTTCTCCATAAAGTGTGTAGCGTGTGCAGCACCTCACAGGTGAGGGTGAGCATGGCCACAATGTGAAACAACTTATTCCATTGTCCACCATGTCCACCACCATCGGATACTATGGCCTGTAGTTCCAGGAGGCAGACTTTGACATGCATGGTGGATGACTACCTGTCCACACATCTCCTGGTACAGAGCATTGGGTCCTCCCCATTCAATTTCTGGGCCGTTTAAATTGGATACGTGGCCAGAGCTTCCCCTCTATGCCTTGGAGGTGCTGGCCTGCCCTGCGGCAAGTGTCATATCAGAATGTGTGTTCCTCATTACCGACAAGTGGATCTGCCTAACCACAGTCAACGTGGAAAGATTCTTAAAGTGGACCAACACCCAGGATTTTGACTATCCTGGGTCTTGGTCCACTTCGGCGGGGCACCCCCGATCGGGGTGCCCCGCTGTGTGAAACCCCCCCGAACCCCCCGAACTCACCTCTGTCAGCGGCGACGGACAAGCCGCGGACAAGCGGCTCCTCCGCCGCCGCCTCCCGCGCGTCCCTGTTGACGCGCGCGTGCCCGCGCCGGCCATTCACAGACGGCCGGCGCGGGCGCGCGCACGACTAGAGGGGCGCGAGGGAGGCGGCGGCGGCCGGCCGCCGCCGAAACTAAGGTAAGGAGTTTGGGGGGTTTGGGGGGGTTTCACCCCGCGGGACATCCCGATCTCGGATGTCCCGCGGGGAGGGAGGTGATCGGTCCGGGAATCTTATAGATTCCCGGGCCGATCACGGGTGGGTGTTGGTCCATTTTAAGATGAATCAGAAGTGGATCCCATAGGACTTGGCTGTGCCAGCACCCGAGTGACTGGTTAAAGTGTTTGCTTCCTTCTCCGCCTCTTGCGCTTAAACTGCCACATCCACCTCCGAACCGACCCCCCCCGGACCTCTGACACCTGTAACGAATGCAATATTTTAATTTATTTATGTATTATATTTTTTATACATTTTTTATTTTATTGATAGATATATATATATATATATATATATATATATATATATATATGTATAGATTTATTTATTTATGTAAACATTTATTTATTTATTAATGTATATATAAATAGATTCATGTATTGATGTATATATGTATACATTTATTTATTGGTTTATTGGGGAAATAGCCCTGGTGTTACCCCAATTGTCCTCTGACACCCATTTAAAAAATAATATTTTATTATTTATCTTTTTAATTCAAATTCTCAATCAAATATGTCTTTGTAAAAACTAAAGGTTAAAAAATATATTTCTTAGCTCCGTATCTTTCACATTCTACACATTCTCCACCATTTCCTAAATGGCTGTTGTCTTGTCTCCTATAATTATCCACAATGACTGGTGGCCATAGTGACTGGCTAGCAGATTTATTATATGGTTAGATTAGACAAATCTTCTTTAGCACTGTAAGCTAGACCAGCCAGTTAGTGTGCCACATGTCATTTAAATAATTATAGGAGAATAATGGCAATTTTTGCTGTAGGCCTCAGGCATTCACGTCTGGAGCAGACAAACAGTTTATCCCTATGAAAAGAATGTAAAAAATAGAACCAGCTCAACTCCCCCTCTGTCACAGAGAGGAGAACTGCAAAGACATTTAGTTTTAGAATACAGCCTCGCACACATTTCCACATACGGGAATAAGATTAAAGTCCTGTATTTGGGCCTATTTCCATGTCGGGGGATTCTGCCCCGTGTTTTTTTGTCCGAATTAGCATTTCTGCGGGACCTTGCGGTACATGTACAACAATGCAAATATTCGCCATATTATTCTGGTTGATGCCGAAAATTTTTGGTTCATGCAACCGTAATTTTATGGGTTTACCCTGCAATTGCACGTGATTGTCAGCCCTGATTTGCACTTTTTCAGCCTATAAAACTGCATGTTTCTGATTCAAAATTACGCCCACTTTTTGAAATCGGGAACTGCCATATACGCTAACGATGAAGCCCCTTGACGAGTTCTGTGAAGAGTACAATCGTCTGCAGCAGTGGGGGCTGCTAACCAGTTACCTTCCAGATTTCAGGCACACTCACCTGGATGTCGATCAGATGTTTGATCAGCAGATGTTCAAATTAACCTGACTGAACTGCCTTTCTCTTGAGAAGCTTTACTCAGAGCTGCGGCCATGGTTGGTCCCCACCGAAAGAAAGGGGTATGCAATTTGCGGTATGACCAAATTGGTTGGCTGCCTTCAATTTTTGGCGAATGGCTCCTTCTAGAGTCTAGGGTCACTGTCAGTTGTGCCATCGACTGCATGCATGTGGCCCTTGTTCCCCCAATTAATCAGGAGTATATGTTTTGGTGTGTTTAGGGCCACTGTTGTTTAACCTTCTTGTCCCCTCTCCTGTATTTACGCCTTCTAGCCCCTTCTCCTGTCTTTATACTACACTTGCCTCAGCTCCCCTAAACCAGCTTCCTTTGTCCTTGTTGTGCCTTTGTAATTGGAGCCACTCTACTAACCCTCTGATTAGGCAACTATCTTAACATCCAACATGTCATGGGACTGATTCTTCCTTTTTTAAGCATTTTGGCCAGGTTCTCAGGCTCGTCCCACAACACATTTATCTTGCAGAGTTTGAGTTTATATACCCATTTTGAGAGTGGCGAGCTGAGTGGCTGGGAAAGTGCGTCTTTTCTTCTCTTGGCTCTGCGTGTCTATTGTTAGCATTGCCACTGTTTTATCCAGTTTAAACGTATTTGCCCTTTTTGTTCTGTTGCTACTTTGTTTTGGGTGCCTAGTTGTATCCATGACCTACATCACTACTACTGTGCTCATGTGACTAGTTAAAATGACCCTGCTCCCTGTAGCTAATTAAACCCATTGTCCATGAATACTGCCTTCTGTTTGGCTTGATTGTTCAGTAGTTTGTTTTAGGCAACACTAAATTGTTGCCTTCTTCAAAATGTGTTTGCCACTGATTCCACCTAGGACTTATTTGTTTATGCTGTTTGTGTGTTTTGGTCATTAATTGGTGTTAACGTTGGATTTTGATGTCCCTTTAGGTGATTTGTTAGTTAGTTATTCCCTGCCTCCCTGGCTCCTGAAACCCTTTCGGAGGCCCCACAAAGATGTCCAGGATTCCTATAATCGGCCCACCTCTGCACTGGCGCTGTTGTGGAGTGTTGTGGGGCGGTGTCTGGACCACACAGGGGCGCACTTCAATACAAGCCTGATAAGGTTGTTCAAATCAAAGCAAATGCTCTCCACAATTTTGTCCTAACAGAGAGGGTGTCAGCATATATGGAGGAGCCAACCCCTGCTGCAGTTCCCGAGATACATGGCCTAATCCAATCCCAATCTGTTTGCCAGCATTTAGTCAACAACTCATTTTCTTATTTGTGTTGATTTATTTTTGAATTTTGCCTTGTTTTTGTTGACCCTTGTTTTGTGTTTTGGTATGTGAAATTAAAACAGCCAAAACCAGTGGATGTTTGATGTCTTTAATTTGGGGTATATATCTACAATGCACACCTATATGGATGGCTCAAGGGCAACACAGTGCCCAAATTTCAGCAACATAAATGTTTGCCCCTTGGAAAAAACAAAAGATTTCCCCCCAAAAGTCTATCAGCCATGATTAGGGTGAAGTGGCCTGGTTTACACTCTCTGGTGGTTGGTGTGCCTCAGGCACTTGGTGCATACTAGAATTTTTCTCCATTTGGCCCAGCAGCGCCTCCAATGATTGGTTGTGGTGCCACTGCTCCTCCACCACTGCATCCATACCCTCCTGAAACTTCCTGGCAGTATGTGGCAGTTTTGTTTGAGTTCCTCCCCTAACTCCCCTCCCTGTGCTAATCTGAACATCGCAGCCAACTCTTACCACTGGTGGGCACATGCTGGCAATCCGTGTCGCGAGTACCCCCCCCCGGTAGGTGTTGGGTTGCAGCATCCTCACAACTCGCTCCTCGGTATGTGTAAATTGAAGGGTTTTGGGAAGCCCTCCCAGAGTTTGCTAGTACAAAAATAAAAAAAATGACATGGAGAGTATTGGAATTTATGATGCCAAAACATCCCTCTGCGAACTCAGCACTTACCCCTCAACCCGTCTGGTTTTGATATCCTTCGGACAACAGTTTTGAGATCATCCCATTTCTCTTTGGCCTGCTCAGCATTCTTGAGCTCAGTCCCCGCACCAATCACATTGCTGGGAATATCTGCCCATATCTGCTCCCACAATGGGCATAATTTGCTAAAACACCATCCAGCAGGACCTCCATTTGTTCGTCATTAAACCAGCCGCTCAGTTTGCCCCTGGTGAGTTTTTGACCAGTCTGTCCAATGCTGGGGTCTACTGGGTGGTGTGTTGGTTGTAGGGGGTTTCACTGTGGGCACTACCAGGGCCAGAAGTGCTGGATTGCAAGCTCCTGGATGGGGAGCCAGCAAGCCCAGCTGAGGCTCCACTGTTGCACATTTGGTTCCGCCATTGGCTCAACTGTGGAATCCGCACTGGGGCTCCCATTGTGGTCTGCACAGGGCACCCATGTCACAATCAGTGGTTGTAACGCGGTGGGCTGTGCCGGTAGCCCAGGGTGCTCTGGGTGTGGGTCTCCCACTGCTGCTGCCTCACACTGCTATGGGTGACCCACTGAGAGTGGATAGTGTGGGAGACAGTAGGGGAATGCCTGCAGGAGGAAGGGTGGGGACTTAGACTTGGGCTGCAGTAAATTGGCTGGGTGCTGTGGCTACCTCGGCCATGCCTGTGCTCCTGGCACTGGGAGCTGTGGTGGTGCCTATGCTGTGGCATAGTGAGCTCTTAAGTCAGCAGTGACAAGAAAATCCAAGCCTCGGCTGTGTTCTTTTATATCTAATTGAGTGGGGAATTGTGATGAAAACAATTTAGTTTATTTAACAGGGCGTCACAGGCGCCAGCAAACTATAGGCTACAGGGGCATATGGACACAAGCACACCTTCGGGATCTGCAGGGCGCGTCCGCATCTTGTTGCAGGGGTGCGTCATTCAGATGACATCCCAAGGTCCAACATGGCACCCACTGTGTTCACCCGTGAGCAGCAGGACAAAATTATGATGGAAAGTCACAATTTCATGCCAATCACCTATGCATGTGTGCCACATTACTCTCCTGCCAAAGTGCCAACAGGTGGCAATGGCCGCGAAATACGATCAAAGGCATATGGCACAAACGTAATGGTGGAGACCTGTGTTAGGCGCACCTTTTGGCCTAAGTGCATCTGCGCTTGCAATCCGGTACTACTGTGGAATGGGAGCGCTGGATTAAGTAGCAATGGCATACATTACACTACACTATACGAGGCTTGGGTGCTTGCACTTTCCCCGAAAATTACTTAAAGGGGCAGGGGCATGCATGTGGATCTAAAGAAAACCCAAACAGAGGACATAAGCTAACAATGCACATCTGTTTGTTCTTTTCAGACTTTCATGGAGCAAAGTTATGACTTCAAGCCCAACACACATGAAAAGAGGATGTTGGCAGCCCATGTGAGTGGTGAGACTATTTCGCTTATACCTTCACCCAAATAATAAAGCACTGGTTGGACCTCAAACGGCAAAAGTGGCCCTGGGTACAGAGGTTCTGCAGCCAGAGTGTCCCAGGTAAGTGGATGTACAACAGAGAAGGTGAGCTATCATGGTTATGAGTTATATGTTTATATTTTCTTTTGTTGCTGGGGAGTTCTGAATGCGGATCAAGCCCAAGATGTGAGGGTATCCGACCAGCGGGGTCCGGAAGACAGGGTGTGGGTGTAAGGCGGCGGCCCCGAACTCTGCCAATGTCCTCTTCCGAAACTACTTCGGCTGCAAATAAAGTAAATGCTCGGCTAAACCGTATTGCGTATGCAAAGCAAATAGGGCAGCTTACGCATTAACAAACTTTTCTCAAAACGCGGCTGTGAATGATAAGAGCGTTGGCAATTTCCTGGCTTCCGAGATCAGTTTCCGATTAAAACTAGCATTCACAGGCAGGCTTTGAATCAGGCCAAATGTAAGGGTTTAATTAATTAAAAAGTAAAGAGGCTTCCCATATTTAAGAACTGCTTTAACCTCAATTTACTGATATGCATTCATCAGATCAGAGAGCCCCTCCAACTCAACACACAATCAATTGCAAAAAATCTCCCAACATCTGTTTTTTGCAGTTGTATAGCACTCTCATGAAGAACTCTCTTTAACCACTCATGTTTGGTATTATATTTAAAGGGGAAATCCACTTCTGTGGACTTTCCTGTCACATCTCAAATTCCTATTGATCTCAATAAGGCCATGCCCATCTCATACTGGTGCTACGGGTGATGTGCTGTGTGGAAATGGATGGAATGTAAGTGGGGAGATTTGTGTACTAAGTTGAGGTTTACTTTTATGGGCTTACCCTTTATGTACATATTTAAGTTCCATTAATATTAGAAACCAAGAGGACTTGCTGCTGCTAACAGCTTGGAATATTTCAAAGTAAATTGAAAAGTAGTTAGCATTCTCCTAGTCACCATGGCAACTATCCTAAATCCCAAATCTCCTAAAACCAATTAGTTTACTTTAAAATTTAAAATATACATATTAATACATCAGCTGTGCACCACCATCATTGAAATCAGTGTGGTCATGGCTACTTATTTTTCTGTAAGTACAGATGTAGCGGTCCCTAAAGGATCTTTTAAACCAGAACATTTTCATTTTCACCGAGGGCCACCACAGCATTTTGGTTGATTCAAAGGGCCAGTTAATAACAAAACACATCATAAAACAAAATTGAAGCACAACCATTCACATTTATAGTTACAGACAAGGATGTATCTCAGCCAGAACAGATGCAGACAGGCACCAAAATACAGCCACAGAATTATTTTGCCCAGGACAGAAGCAGACACTGAACTAGTTTGCCCAGAGCCCAGGAACCGACAATCATCCCCCCCCCCCCACCCCAGGCAATAGCTAGCAAAACCCCATGCAGCAGCTGTTGCACACTCTGCTGCTGCAGTGAGTTGGATGGGCTAGGTGGGCCCCACTTGTATGGTGCAAGCTGGTTGCACAGAAACATAGAAAAGTTGGTTGAAAAGGAGTGAACCAGCTAATTCTATAGCCATTGTGTCTGGGGACAGAATTAGAGGTGGCACTGTGCAGCCAGCAGCATCTGGCACCTGTCAGAGGGCCACATAAAAAGGTTTGGAGGGCCGCATCTGGCCCCCAAGCTTAGAGTTTGTCACATGTGATGTAAGGTATTTACATATTGTAAGAGATTTTGAGGTTCTTTGAAATGGCTTATTATACACTGTTCCCAAAGGGATACGTTGGGAGACGATTATTGTGTGTCTAGAGAGGGACTTTAAGTAAAGGTTATCTCTAAATCTTCAATGCTTTCAAAAGACATATTTGCCAAGTTAACTGGTTAGGTTACAGTAAATCTGCATCTGTATGTGCAATAGCATCAACTGTTAAAAAGAAACATGCCCATCAAATTCAGCTTTTGTAATGCCCTCTAAATCTAGTCCACAGGTATGCAAAACAAAAACGTTTTAGCAGCCAATTAGGCCTTCCAGAGGGAAAAAATGTATTTTCAGACTTTATAGATCAGTCACATCAGATCCCCACAATTAGGAAAAATGGACCCAGGATAAGGGTAAAAATTGTAAGAGTAAACTCTCAACGTTCAAAAAACTCCAAAAAAACTAAGAGAATGTGCACCACCAATCTAACTGCAATAATCACAGATAAATAACACTAATAATAATAGAAACAATAATAATAAAAATCTTTTGCATGATTTAAAGCTGGTGAAAACCCACTCAGCATGGCCCTGGAATCTCTGGTCATTTTCCCACCATCTCCCCTCCCCTCTCTAACACCACAATTTCCGTAAATAATCTTACAATAACTGCAACTCATCAAGCTCGGTGCCTGGCCGTCATTCTGGACTCCTCTCTCTCGTTCACACCTCACATTCACTCCCTAGCCACCTCCTGTCATCTCCAACTCAAAAATATCTCCCGCATACGTCCCTTCCTCTCACCTGTCACCACTAAAATGCTAGTGCACGGCCTGGTCATCTCCCGACTGGACTACTGCAACACCCTCCTCTGTGGTTTGCCAACAAACAGACTGGCACACCTCCAATCTATTCTAAACTCTGCTGCTCGCCTTATCTACCTCTCCTCTCGCTCTCGATCCAGCGTTACCAACCCAAGCGCAACCTCCGCTCTGCCTCTGACATTCTCCTGTCCTCTTCCTTGGTTACTTCCTCGCACTCCAGCCTTAAAGACTTCTCCAGTGCCTCCCCACTTCTCTGGAATGCACTTCCCTGCTTGATCCGCCACTCTCCATTACTCTAAGCCTTTAAAAGTGCCCTTAAAACGTACTTCTTCAGACAAGCATATGGCCTGGCTTAAGCAATTCCCATAACCTTCAAATAGCACATGCAGCCCAACTCAAGCTCTACCATTTGTGACCTTGCCCCTTTTGTCTTCACCCCCATCCTTTAGACTGTAAGCCCGCAAGGGCAGGGCACTCCTCCCTATTGTCTCCTGTGCTCACAACACTTGTGGCATCTAATTTTGTATTGTTCCCTGTACTATATGTTTTACCTTGTCTGTAATCATAACTTAATGGTGCTATATAAATAAACAATAATAATAATAGTCTGCTAGCCTGCCCCTGGGACATCCTATACTGGGATGCCCCCTTTGTGACACCCCCGGCTCACCATTTCCGGTGGGTCTTGTGACGCTGTGATGGTCAGCCCCTGCATCCTACCGATGTGCATGCTCCCGCGCCTAGCCTTGCTGAATGGCTGGGCACGGCAGCGCCCAGAAGCCCAATATGTGGCCAGCCAGCTGGCGCTTGTTGCTGCGGCACCTTTGAGATTAGCCAATCAGTGATCTCAAAAGTGTCAATGGGCATGGCTTAGGCAGTGGAAAAACCCAGGTAATCTTGAAAACTGGTCCACCGGTGAGCCATCAGCAGCGCCCCGACTGATCAGGCGGGGGAGCGGGCAGGGTGTCAGGGGATGAGCAGAGGAAGCCCAAATGGGTTTCAATCCACTTTAAGGCTTCAAAGTAAAAGCAAAAGATACATAGCAACAAAATAAGTCACTTTTAAAGTTTCTGTCACAGGTCTTACAAAGCAAGTATTACACCCCCTCCCTCAGATGAAGATGGTCACAGTTGGACTTAAACCGAACCTTCAGCAACCTCCGCTCTGCCTCTGACATTCTCCTGTCCTCTTCCTTGGTTACTTCCTCGCACTCCAGCCTTAAAGACTTCTCCAGTGCCTCCCCACTTCTCTGGAATGCACTTCCCTGCTTGATCCGCCACTCTCCATTACTCTAAGCCTTTAAAAGTGCCCTTAAAACGTACTTCTTCAGACAAGCATATGGCCTGGCTTAAGCAATTCCCATAACCTTCAAATAGCACATGCAGCCCAACTCAAGCTCTACCATTTGTGACCTTGCCCCTTTTGTCTTCACCCCCATCCTTTAGACTGTAAGCCCGCAAGGGCAGGGCACTCCTCCCTATTGTCTCCTGTGCTCACAACACTTGTGGCATCTAATTTTGTATTGTTCCCTGTACTATATGTTTTACCTTGTCTGTAATCATAACTTAATGGTGCTATATAAATAAACAATAATAATAATAGTCTGCTAGCCTGCCCCTGGGACATCCTATACTGGGATGCCCCCTTTGTGACACCCCCGGCTCACCATTTCCGGTGGGTCTTGTGACGCTGTGATGGTCAGCCCCTGCATCCTACCGATGTGCATGCTCCCGCGCCTAGCCTTGCTGAATGGCTGGGCACGGCAGCGCCCAGAAGCCCAATATGTGGCCAGCCAGCTGGCGCTTGTTGCTGCGGCACCTTTGAGATTAGCCAATCAGTGATCTCAAAAGTGTCAATGGGCATGGCTTAGGCAGTGGAAAAACCCAGGCAATCTTGAAAACTGGTCCACCGGTGAGCCATCAGCAGCGCCCCGACTGATCAGGCGGGGGAGCGGGCAGGGTGTCAGGGGATGAGCAGAGGAAGCCCAAATGGGTTTCAATCCACTTTAAGGCTTCAAAGTAAAAGCAAAAGATACATAGCAACAAAATAAGTCACTTTTAAAGTTTCTGTCACAGGTCTTACAAAGCAAGTATTACACCCCCTCCCTCAGATGAAGATGGTCGCAGTTGGACTTAAACCGAACCTTCAGCATGATTTAATTAAATGCCCAAACCCTTAAAAAACTATTCCCTGGCATCTAAAATGAATATAGTCACTTATTTATTATTCTTTCCCCCACCGGGCTGAAACTCTGTTCAGGACTCTAGGATACGGGCGCCACCATCTTGACTCAGAAGCATCACACATACTGAAGAGAGGAGAGCAGGATAAAGTGCAGGGGGCGGGTTATAGCTGTGCTTTGCACAGACAGAGCAGAGCTGGAGTCAGGGAAAGGACAGCAATCCCAGAATGCAGAGCGACACAGTCAGAAGGCACTTCCTGTTTGCAAGCTGCCTGATGCTCCATGAGCTGCCATCTTGGATGTTTAAAGGCTCATAACATGCAGTAGATGCAGGTAGGATGATTTTTAATGTGTGCAATCTGTATGTACAGGGTGTGGGAAACATATAAGATGTGCTCCTATTTAGGGTGAAGGTCCGCTTTAATCCTGTATGTACTGTAGTTTCCTAGAGGTTGATTCCAACCCTGGCCCACTAGGCTTCCACTGCAGTTACCTGATAGTGGTTCTATGGTCTCTCTCTTTAAAGGAGGTGTATTGTGAAATTGTATTATATTAAAAGTTCAAATAAACACATTGACTAATGAGAGGAGGGGGGTCAATTATACATCCAATGAAGTTAAACTCCAGCCAAGAGACTTTTTTGGGGGCACGAGCTTTCTCTTTCTCCAATGCCAAATCTTGTAAAGCCATAAAGGGAAAGAAAACCCAAATGTTGCTTCTGTCTTTTGAAAAGCCTAATGTCTCTTACATACATCGATGCACAAGTTGTACCCTCTTCCCTGCTGATTACATCTCCCATGGGATTGAGAAATAAAACAATGCTTTAAAAATCCCCAGAGCATTGGACTCATGCTTCAAGTTATCGCCTCTGACCTCAACGAGTTGAGCCAGAGGGTCTCTGAGCTTGAGCATCATGTCAGCATGCACACCGTAACCCTCACAACGAGATCCAGGCTTCAGGCGTGAGTTGAAACCTTTTATTGAGATTCTGCACGCAAGTAATATCATCTATAGATGGGGGATCCCCTTTAAGCTGATGTTCAATTATACAGGGAAATCTTGAGCTATCTCCACCCCTGAGGAAGCAAAACCTGTGTTCTTTGGGCATAGGCACCATTTTGTTGGGTTTCTTTCCACCTTACAAGAAGTGTATGCTTTCTCGCCAACAGAAAAAGAGCAATGGAGCCTGTGGAGATGCATACCAGTGAAATCCCCCGCCACACCATTGCACAGACTTGACCCTGCACAATTAGATGAAGGGTGATTCACTTGTGTTTTCCACTTCTGGTGCTTTCTGTGTTAATGGGTATCATGCCTGTTATTGGGTTGTATGTTTTCCCTTGTTGTTTCTGGCTTTCTCTCCTTTAGTACTGTTTAGGTCTCACTTGTTATGTTACTTGGCGGCGCAGTGCTGGATGTGTTTTTTTTTTTCTAGCATGCCTCTTTTTCCCCCCCAGCTCTGTTCAGGGGCTACCTCTTGGCTTCAGTAATAGTAATTTTCTACTAATTGCTTGCATTATAATGGTTTGCCATACTAATGTCATGAATACTTTTTATTTTTGTTCTGGTTCTAACAAATTATTGTCTTCTGAAGGTCCAGTGTTGACCTGGGTTGGGCCCTCTAGCCCTGTATGTTGACCAAGTTCTACAACTTTGCTCATGTTTGGGCCTAACACAAATTACTTTATGACCCTGTTTACTGCGACGCTGGTGAGTCCATTCCAACTCTGTATCAAGATATCACTCTTCAGTAATTCTATCTCACTTTAATGTTATACTTTAATTGTTGGGGCCGAACACTTGGTGTAATCCTGACTCGTTACCTTTCGGGGCATTCCTGAGAGTGAAGGCTTACTGAGGGAGGTGAGGCCAGGTCTAGGCCTCTTTCTCGGGGTGTCCATGTTCAGGGATACCCACTTTCAGAAGGCCCTCAGGTTAATTTATGCTTTAGGCACTGTGAAGATATGTTCTTGTTCCTGTAGGATTTTGCTTTATGTTGTTGTTCTTGGTATACTGTTTTTGTCTTTGCTCTTTCTGTCTTCCCCTTTTCCTTCTTCCTTCTCCAACACCACCAGGATGAATTACATACCGCATTTCTCTCCTCCATGACCATTAAATTACCTTAAATACCCAGGACCTCAATATCCCTCATAAATTATTCAAGGCCTTTAGGCTTATGGGGCCCCTTCATGCTGATATAGTGTGCTTTCAGGAAATGCATTTCTCCCACCCTCCTTACCTGAATACATGTGCTAGAGAGGCATCCTGATTGCATTTAGACCCTCCCTCCCATTCACAATAGAATCTGAAATTAAGGACCCAGAGGGTTAGTTATGTAATTCTCGTTGGACAAATCCATGATTCCCCTGTCACCCTGGAAACCTTATTATGCACTTAATATGGAACAGAATGCCTTTTTTCATCTATTGTATCTATTAAATACTATATTTCAATTTAGCTCTGGCTTTTTATTGATGTGCGGTGACTCTAATCAAGTCCTTTCTCCCCATATTGATAAACAATCTGCTAAAGTGGGCCCTTTAGCCCTGCCTTAGAAGTATCAAATAAGCACAACTAGTTGGCGATCACTCTTGTTTCTACCTTTCGAAGGTACCTAGAGAAACTTTATAATAAAGAGAGAATTTTAGATCTGGACTTTGCTAGTAAGCTTCTTAACCAGGCCCAGCTTCCAAGACTTTCTCACGAATATAAGACATTCTTGGACAGGGAAGTGGAACTATTCGAGATTTGTAATGTTACCAAGCACTTGAAAATTAATAAACAACCTGAACTGGATAGTTTCTCATCCCTTTATTACAAGAAGGTTACATATGCCTTCCATGCCCTGCTATGAGCCTTGAGTTGGGGCACTAGGTCATCAGGCTAAACACGGAAAAATGATTGATGGGCTGCTGATCGGCAGCAGCAGCATCTCAAAATGGCCCCAGCAGGTGTTATGAAAAGATGTCCGCAACCTCCCATTAGTGAGGTCATTCCTAGTGCTGGCACTAGAAGTGTCCTCACTTATGGGAGCTGACAGACATCTTTTTCTAGACCCGGCTGGGGACAGATTGGCACACCACTGCCGCTACTGCGCTACTACTACTGCAGGGCTCAGGTAAGTTACAGCAGCAGCTGCACACTCTGCACCCCTTCACTACAGCCACCTCCAAAGTTCAGGTCCCCATTGATTTCAATGAGGACCGGGACCAAACCCAAAAATGTATTCCAAGTTCGGCCAAACTTTCCGTACCCCAACTTTGGGGGGTTTGCCCTTCTCTAATCACAAAGCATTCCTGTGGTGGGAAACTTCTGGCTTAACTGGGATTGCTTCTATGGTTTCTCCTGACATTCCCTAACTTTTGCTCAAATTACCCCTCAAAAATTTGTAGCTACTTGGGGTCCTTGGATCAAGCACTTTAGCCCTTCCTCTTTGATCACCTAATTAGCAATGCAAACCACCTTGGTTCCTGGCTCTGGTGGCCTCCCCCTCACTTGCCCATTTTCCTCCCTCCTCTCTCCTCCTGTTTCCAGTAATATTCGTCATCTCTTCCTCACAATTCTTACTCCCTGCTCTGTTCTTTTTATATTCTCTTTCTTTTTGTTGTCACCAAGCTTGTAGTTTTCTTCTCCTGGTAGGAATCAAATCCAAGGGTGACAGATTGGACTGTATCAGAGAGGGCAGAAACTGTCCCTTGATTTCCTTTTCCTTCTACTAAAAGAAAGAAAAACAAGCCTGGCTGAATATTTCTTGATACATGCTGTGTACGTGACCCTCCTCCCACCATCCAGCATATTTATAAGCATTTTTAGCAATGGCTATTTTTTCACAATAGCCCTCCTTTTATATAATATATAGTATATCTGCTAACAACAGCCTGTAAGAAAATATAGTATAATATATGTGGTAATTATAAAAACAATTTCAAAAGCTTTACTGTTTTTTTTTTACAAAATACTGTCCTTTTTATGGGCCTAATAGCTCTCAGCCTTGATGGGGGGGGCTAAATATTATTCAATCCCTATTGGATATGAGGGAATTAAAAAAAAGATCAGTCAGTAAATGGTTGTTTAATTTAAGAGTTCTCTTGCTGTGTAACACTGCAAACAACTAATAAGGCAATAGCCACACCCCTGCACATTTGTGGAGATGCTCTTCACCATACAAATAACCTTACAAATGTACTGTTTTTGCCTGGGAGGATATTAATTAAACTGTAGGGAAATCTTCTACTTTATTGGGAACTGCCTTCTACCGCTGTTGACTATTTTTAAAAACATTTGAAGAACTCCTCTGCTTCAACAAACAATTCTCAAGTAGAAAAACTCATGCTCAATTAAGTTATATTCTCTGGCAAATCTACATTAAATAGCCTCCAGGTAAGGTACTCAAAGGCATGTTCTCAGAATGTTTTAAAGTTTTAGCCCTGTTTACCAGGACCAAGGTCACCTTGACATCTGACTACATCTGGTCTTTGTTATCAGAATTTAGGCACCATAAAAGTCTAGTTTTGTTTAACCATTATGCTTTAAGGTTGTTCTTGTTTAAGTTTCAGACAAATTTCTTCAAATGAGATGTAAGCTCCCCTCCAATACAGGAGAGCACCCAAGGGGTTTGGCCAGGGGGATGCTTCATGGTTCATGGTAATGAGAAGCTAGGAATGTAACAAGTGAGAGCAGCTCTAAGTGGTAAGCAGCAACAGGGGAAAGGTGGGACAGGGGGCACAGGAGCCACAAGCTCATAGAGCCCAGGGCGCATCTTGGGAAGGAGGAGAAAAAGTGTACTATCATGGTTTACAAGGTGTAGGCATCTGGCCACAAAATGTTTAGCAGCAGCAGATGCAAGAGGACCCAAGTCATACAAAATGCCCATTAATGTGTCTGCAGCAGTAGCATCATCATGGTCCCCACTTTGGCAACTATGGAATACAAAAGCAATGCCCCATCTGTGAAATGCCCCCACTGGACCCCCCCCCCCCCCCCACATACAATTCCTGGGTGCTTAACTGCTTGATTACTCAAAGAGGGTGGTTGCCGTACCATGATCGGATGAATGATTAGGCCTATGTTACAGTAATATTGGTCACCCATGTCATTGTATGTGCGCTGACTTTTTAAAATAAAGGATCTACTATGTGCAGATCAGATCACCCTGTATTCACAACCACATGTGTTGTGGGTTTCTGTGAATCTCCATGGTCGGTACTCTCGTCTGCTAAGGATTATAAATGTGATATCAAAAAATGTAAACGATAATAGTTTGGCTCTGAACAGAAAAGCAATAGTTATATTGGTAGTACTCTCTCAAGCCACTCATATTTCCTAGCTTGTCATCCTGTCTTGTAAAAAAAAATGGTTAATGAAACATTTAGTGTTCCTTTCATGTTTCATCACTAAAAACCTTAGCATGACAAAGTCATACAACTAATGACATTTTTCAGACACCCTTTATTTCTAGAGATTAGAAAAAAGTTTTTCACAATAACTGTAATTATAGGAGAAAGCTCTACTTGGCGTGCGCTGCACAATTCTCTCAAATGGTGCAATGCGTAAAGACATGCTTTTAGATAATCAGATGGTATTATAGCATGGGAAATAAAATGTGCTATTCCACAACTTTATTTCTGGTGCTCTCAGCTTTTACTCCCATTGTCAGTAGAGCTGGTAGTTCCATTGCTCCTTTGTAAAGGACATCTGTAGGCAAATATAGAAATATATATAGTTTGCTATATTTGACTCCTCTGCTCCTTTCAACTTTAAATGAGAATTGCAATCTAATATTAAACTATTCAAAAACATGCTACATGGCAAGAGGAGGGTTTACCTATACATGAAGAATATCGTCAAACTTGATCTTTTTATTTTATTTTTATTTTATCACCCCTGAGCAGCCTGTCAGGTTAACAGTGCGTTGCTCTTGCAATTCAGTTGATAAGTGTAGATGTTTTAACCATCATACAATGCAGTGGAAGTATCTGTCAGGTTGAGACCTTCTTACCAGGACTTGTGACACCACTTGGGAGACCATGCACTGGTGCTACACGTGAGATACCACCCTGCCAGCTCGCAATTTCCCCCCCCCACTCTTCTTCCTTTAAAGAGTAGGCCTCTGGGACACTCATTTTGTGCATACTCTTGATCCTACACCCCTTGAAGAAGGACAGTTAAAAATGTTTGGGAACATTGCCAGTCACACTGGTGACTTGTGGCATCTTAGATATACTCCAATTATTTTTATGTTATTAAGTTATGGGGCCACTTCAGGTTATTGTCATGGTTTACTGTAATTGCCTTCTACTGTGTATGTCTGTAATGTACAAGTATTACAAGTTTAACACTGTGCTATTACTGATATCCTGACAGTGCTTTATATTGCCACCAAGTGGTGGTAGCAGTACATTTCTTGACATAGTGAATCATGTAGCTTTGATGTCCCTTTTAGGCATACAGTATCATATATAATGTATATATACTGCTATTCTATTCAATACATTCATTGCTATTAAGAGCAAAACAGTTTTGAGCATCTTTGTTTATTCTCTGAGTTGGTGTGCATAGGATCCTCTCCTTTACTTTACACAGTTTTTCTGGGCCTAGAGGGATAGGCCAGGATCTTATAGCACCCACATCCTGATTTTTCGCATACAGTATGGCAGTATTACTTAATACTTTTCTATACTGTAGGAAGTGCACCTCTCCTTCATATACACCCAATAACATTGTTTATTACATCTCATTTAGACGTGGAGGCAGGAACATGGGGAGGAAACATCGGGACCCTACCTCAGGGATAACGCGACATGGGAGCGCAGTGACACCCCTGCCTCTTTATTGGTCAGTTTGTCATCACATATTCTTACAGTTACAGAACAAAAGGTACTTGAGAGGGGACTCAGTATTGTTCCCACATTTAAGTGTGATGATCTAGTTTTGGATCTTGGCTTGCAATGCTTTCTTAGAACCCTTATACTTAAAGCTTACGTCACTATATATTCTACTGGGCCAGTCCCAGTCCAAGATCAATCCGAATCCCAAGCCCTCTCACAATCTCTCTAGATCTTAAACCAGCAGATAAGGGTGAGGCAATAGCAGTTCCAGATATTATCAAATATCAAGCAGAAATAATGGGTCAACTCAATGTCATGACCATATATACACATATAGACTATAATCCCAGCATCACATTAAAATAGTGGATAGCCTTATTAAACAAGCTCTGAACAATGATATAGATCAACAGTTACAAGATTTGCTCACTGCAGAATTTCCTTTGATACTATTATTTTACTGTCTACCTAAGATTCATAAACATATCATTGACCCACCAGGTCATCCCATAATGACAGGGACCAAATCCATAACAACTTTTAGCGATATATTTGTACCATATTTTTTAAATCATATTCAATCACTAACACACCTTTCATTCAACAGTATCCTTGCCACTATGGAAGTAAAAATGTATACACATCTATTCCACATACAGAGGACATACACAAAAATCTATCCTCTATGCTAGATGTTATTGCTGGTCTCCAACACTTCCCATCTGCCACCACCAGCCTCTCCTTGACTCTTCACTGCCCCCTGCCAAGTTCTGGGTTCACTTCTGTGCTGCTGCAGCTGACTTTCTGCTGGCAGAAGGGTTCCATAAAAATTTGGAGAAACACCGAGTGGGCCATGGGTCTAGACCCCCCAGGCAGCATGAAGGGATGCCACTGCTGCCACCAGTTTGGTTGGGGCAGGGGCATACTTTAGTGCGACCCGTGAGGGGCCAGTTATAAGTCGGTGGGAGCAGCAGCATGGCAACAGAAAGCCGACACTGAGAGGAAGTAGTGCTGGCACTGGCCACCGAAGTAGGCCCCACAGCATCCCAGAGGCTGAAGTGAACAGGGGAGGGTCCTCGCCAGGAAGCCCTGGGAAGAGAAGGTGAGCATTCCCGACCCAGAAAGATGTTACCAAAGACCTACCTATCCCATTAGGTGAACATGGTCGCCGCCATGCTGGGAGCCCGGACAGTCCTATTTCTGTGGGGGACCCTGAGTGTGAAGTCCTGCCAAGTGACTGGAGTGGAAAGTGAGACCTGCCGTAGTAGAGACACAGTACAGTGGGATGGCCTGTGCCATCATCCTGCATTACACATCCTGCATTGACTCAATTGCCTACAATAAAGTTACTTCCAGTGTTGAATAAGTGCCTGTGTGGACGTGCAAACTTTATCACCCCTCTGTCACCTTGGGGGCCTGAGGATTACAGTTTGAATGGGTGTGCAATAGCAGAGAGTTTCTTGTTCTCCAGCAGGGAAAGGTGGATTACAACAGCTTTTTAAAGCATGTGGCCATAATTTTGTGGAAAAATGATTTGTTAAAATGAACCAGTAGAAATTCTGATTCAGACAAATCAAATTCCACTATGTCTAAGTTGGTTCCCTTCTCCCTAGTCTTCTTTTTTGGCATAATAAATATATGTTTATTTTGTGACCTTCATTTTGAGGAGTTCATCTCCTGCTCTTTAACAGCCTGCCACAATGGACATCCTCTGGCCTGCCAGTTCACACATCAGCACTTCCGCAGACCCCAAAAACTTTATACACCAAAAACTGAGCTGCTAGGGAAAGAACTCTCTTTAAGCCTTTGTGAACTGATAACGGATGCTTGAGCCCCCCTATAATAGTTCAAAGGTCAGGAGGAGCTGGCAAGTCAAGAGGGAAACTTGTCAAAAAACCCAGATTGATTACCTGCATCCCCATTGGGGAAGGGGGGGTGCAGAAGTACCCAGTGCCAGTGTGGGCTACGTGGGATGGTAGTGCCAGGGACCTGCCACTCGGCCTACAAGCCCAGGGTTACAAGCTCACATAGCTGATACCTAGGCTGGTTTTACCAAAGAACGGGACCCCATTAAATTTTTATTTTCATTTTTAAGGGTTAAACATAAAGAAAAACTGGGCCATTATGAGTGACGTCACCAGTGGGAAGGGGCCATGAGGGCTTTCCCTGCATCCCATTCTTCGGGATGCAGGGAAAGCCCTCATGGCCCCTCGCTGTGTTGTGGGGCGCTGGCAACAAGTTGATAGGGTAAAGGATCTGTGTCCTCTGCCCGGCTGCAGAGTGGGGAGTTGTGGGAGGACACCCTCAATTGGGGAATACCTAGGGGGAGGGAGTTTTTTGGTTTTGTTTTTTTAACAATTTCAAGAAATTTGAATTTGAATGAAATTCTGCTTCTTGTGGAACAAGTGTTTCCTTCAATTTTGGAGCACGATTGTGTGATTGATTGTGGCATGATTGAAGTGTCAATTTAAGAAACCAAAAACATGTAGAACCTGCGTCTTCACCACAAATGCTCTGGTTGAAGCTGTGTCAGTTTATAGTGGCATTGTAAGCCAGAAACTGGATGGAAGTGTTTTATGCTTATAATTAATATTACACACATTTTTTGTACAGAAATTGCATTGTGTACGCAGGTCCTACATGTCTCCAAATGTCATTTTTTTACCAATGTGTAATTTGAACAACAACTAACACGCAGCCTAAAAGCACTGTAAAATGTGTCCCCAGCAGTGATTTCTTGTAACTCTAATGATGAAACGTAGACCGGCAACAGAAAATGACAGCGCCATTTTTTCAGGGTGAGAAAAATTTATAAATACGTTGTGCAGCGGCAAAAAGACAGTGGTATAATGTAGCACACATGTTGCTGAGGGGTTTAGCTCCTCGGGCATGTGGGTAGTGGGTTCTTTGTTAACAGGCTTGGGGGAACCTCCCAATGTGGCTTACATCCAATAACTCCAAATGAGACAGACTTTATAAAAAGGGCACTTACTTTATTAGCAGGACTTCAGGTACACTTGATGGTTACAGCAGGACATACAGTCATTATCCACATCAGTTTCATTAACAGTTTCCATAGCACAGCATTACATCCAGATGGGCTTCAACAGGTGGTGGGCAATCATTCTGGTCCCATAGCAGAATACTGAGGCCTTAGTTTCTCCATCAGCATCTCGGGTGTAATGGTTCACCTTTCCTGTGGTCACTTGTTAGGCATGAAACTGGCTCTCCTGCTCTCTCCTACACCAGTGACTGCTGACTGCTACTAGTTGACTCTGCTGGTAACCTCACTCCCGGTTACAACAATACTATGCTACACTTACTACAATACTGTGGTGACTCTCCCCGTGACCTCCTTATATAGATTCCCTCTGGCTGGCTTCTAGAACCTTCTCTAGTCTTACTCACCTCAGCCAGTGGCAGCTCAGCTGTACCCTTATGTGGTTAAGTTATAGCCAACAGTTTGGTAGACCCGCAGGGTCACAATCCATTAGCCATTCAACAGTGCCATCTTGTAGTAATGTGGCGACTGCCACAGTGTGTGGAACTACCACACTGTAGCACCCCAAATATAATTGTTGACCACTTTACGCCGGCCACAATAATCTGCAGTCGGGTCCAACAGGCGCTGACACAGGCTGGCCAATACCGAATTCAACAATCAAAGCTAATTAGTTAACATATGGCGCTGCAACTTTCACCTTCATTGTAGTCAAAATCGCAGTGCCAGACAAAGATGCTGACACTCCAAAACTGGTGCTATAACCACCAGAAAGATGCTAAACAACGCACTTCATAAATAAGGCCCATAGTACGAATTCAGATGATTAGAAACATATATTTTAAACACACAAATTAAAATTATCTTATATTTTTACTAAAGCAAGTGCTGGTATCAGAACATGTGTGGATATGGCTTGTTACCTGTGGAATCCTTTTCCTTGTTACCAGGGTGCAATTTAAAAATACTTAATTGAGTGTAAACATAGGCGGGCGTTTTAGAAAAAAATAGTTCAACAACTAAATCTCTTGTGTGTCTAATGACACATTAGCTGTGATAGGCACTACTGGCAGGGTGCTAATTACCCCAGCAATGTGATCTATTTTCTAAATGATAAGAGCATCAATAATTCACTGGTAGTGCCTGCTAAAAATGTAAGTCTAACAAATCAAAAAATAATCTTATGTTGACTGGTTGACATTCGGATACTATCTATTCATTATAAAAAATAAATTTATTGTTCCTACTCCAGGCAGTTTAGATTATAAAACATGGCAGATGTATAATGTGTCTGGATTTCATTGTTTGCAGTACTGAGGCAATGCCCAGCAGAGAGGAGCACAGATGCTGTATTTTAATGAAAATGAGTTTTATTTGTGTTCTATTAATGGGGATTGGGGATGAAAGTGTAGCATTGTTCCACTCTTTTTAGAATCTGAGATTCTTATAAAAAACTATCCAAAATATGCAGTCTAATATACTTAGTTGGGTATAATTGATTTTGCATAGCATAACAATTAAATGGACAATATCGTCAAGTTATCATTTCCTTATTCATCTGTTTGGTAGCAAATTGCAGCCAGTTATATAACCACTAGCAACCATTCAGGTTTGATGTGCAGGCTCACTCTGCAAACACAATTGGTTTCTCGCAGTCATGTGATTGACAGCCACACAATTAATGATGAATTTTGCTTAATTTAATTTTGTGCCACTTAAAATCAAACTCCCCTGAACCAACCCTCCCCTTAATTACTGGAGAGGAGTATCTTCCCCCTAAAGCATTAAAGCAGAACAATACCCAAGAATTTGACTTTTGTTGGTTTTGGCATCTCTGGTGTGGCATCCCAATTTGGTCTGATCACCTATAAACTAACTCTTTTCTTGTTCCCATGGCACATCCACAGGCTGCTCAGCCTCAGTCATTTCATTTAGATTTTCTTTGCTGCTCTGATGTCATTTCCGCTCACCTCTAGCTTTTCTACTTGTTTGCATCTCAGTGTTATAAAAGAAAACAGTTTTCCCAAACAACAAGTTGTTAATGTTAGCAACATACACCAAAGTGTTGTATATATATCAGAGACTTCCTGGCTTGCTAATTATCTGATTGGCTAAAGCAGAGACAACAGAGATGCCCCAAGGACTGGATTTAGGGAGGCCCTGGAGTCTCCCAAGATCCAGTCTTTGGGGCATCCCAAATTGGGACTCCAGGGCCTCCATAATTCCTCTTTAATGCAACTTCTTCAGATAGGGAGGATCACAATCTTGTGTTTCAGTAGCTAAAGGGTTACTGGCAGCATTCTCATCTGTGAAGGTCATTACTGCTGCTTGATTTAGCAAAAGTTGTTGTGAGCTCACCTGTTACAGCAGATTAATTCTTGGACTTGTAGTCAGAAAACATACCAATAGTTTTACTAAAGGCCAGGAAAGTCGCTCCCACTTCAACAACACAGAGCCACAGGAATATAAGAAATTGGAAACAGCGTATTAATACGTAGATCACAGGTATGGGGGCACCATCCTAACACAAATGTTTATTTTACATACATAATAATGTCCTTAAGTGGTTTCTCTTTAATTGGGCTCACCTTGCAAACCTATTACCACAGATGCTCGAGATTGATTTCTGTGATCAAAAATGCACTGAGGCACAATACCATTCATGGGTTTAAGCAGAAACCAAAAAATGACATCTACATGCCCTTACATCCCATGTGCATAATCATTTGGAACACTGGGTTAAGAAAAAGACTGCTTTCCTCCAAATGCAATCTACACTAACTTTAGTGGATATAATTTTAGATCTTTGTGCCATGGTAACCTTCTGAAACTAAAAAAGACAAGAGATTAGCTAACTCTTGGTGAAATCATGGACACGTAGGCCCTTATTTAACAAGGGATAGCGCCAGGTAGTGACTGGTGAGCGAACGGTAATGACGGTCACCGCCACGAGAACGCCGGCTCCCCTCCGCAATCACACATTTATCAAGCCGATCCTGCTTAGCAACTGCGACTCATTCATCATTATTCCAGCCTCACCCCACAGCGCCAGCGAGCGACCTTGAACAGCGCCAGGTATGACCTCTCGCTACCTGGCGCTCTCCAATGCATTTCAATGGAACAATCTTTAAATATTAATAATTAATTGTTAATATTTTTTTTTTTTTTTTTTTGATGTGAAAATTTCTGTTACCACTTCTGCCATGTTAGATATTTTTTTTAAGGTAAGCAAAAAATAAAAAAAAATTTGTGCAGAATTGATATTACAGGTCTGATATTAATGTATTCATATTCCAAAATGTTTTTATAAACTTGTTTTTTTTTGGTTTCCCAAAATATGGTTGTTTGGGGGTTAAAAAACTACTTTTAACCCATCGCCGCCAGCGCTCTGGGGTTTAAACATGCATTTCACAGAGCGAGAATTTTTGGAGCGTGATTTGTTAATGAATATGGTGGGAGCCAGTCGCTATGGCCATTCGCTATCATGCGCTTCCATACAGCGCGGAACCTGTCAAATAGCGACTCATCACCTTGTATTCAACATTACTGCACACCGACTGAGTTGCTATCAACAACCGAACAACGGCCAAGCACAGTGACTACTAGCGGGCGCTGTGAAAATACCGCTACAGTCGCTCAACTGTCGCTACCTGGCGCTATTAATAAATCAGCCTCCCCGTAAACATATACTGCAATACATGAGCATAACAAATTAGTCCTATCTCTGACCAGTCCCTTCTATTACTATTTTGTTAATGATTACCTGTAGAAAGACAGATTTTACTTGTCTGTAAACAAACAGTGCAACACTTTACACTTACCTGTGCTACATTATGCTACAATTCCACAAATCAAGGGGATGCCACTAGGAAACCTTGGAGTAGTTGAGAAAGAGCTACAAGATCACCAATGAGAGCTTGTCAGTAAATCATTATTTTGCACTTGTACTTTTTTTCTGGGGTGCTAGGTGCTCACCCAGGATTATTATTGGGGGTGGTAAGGGAAGGGACCCAGCTGCCAAATTGATGAAATGAGGAGCATCAATGGCTATTTTGAATGACATTCTGGGTGTTCCTGCTGCTGAATTCTTTATGACTGACACCCTGTCCCTGCACCTCCTGAAGTCTGACAGCCTGCTTCTCCTGCTCCTTAGATGTGTCCTCAGATCCATGAACTTGTGGCTTCTGTGCCCCCTCCCCTGCTGTGCTGTTATCACTTGTTACACAGTCATTATCTGACTGCTCTTTACCACTAAGCACCCTGTATTGCAAACAGGGGCTATGCTGCACTCAATAGCCCTTTGTTGGCATAATAGCCAGCTAGTGAACAAAGTGGCATACTAAAATTTCATATCACGTAGTTTGACCATTAAATAGCTTCTCCCCCCCCCCCCCCCACCAAAAAAAACAAATGAAAATGTGTTGACTTTGAAATTTAAACTAAAATAATAGCAGATCTATTACATGTGCATATGGATTTAGGCATTTCTTCTTAATTCTGCTGATGTATTTTTGTCTCTAATATGGTAATTGCCTGTGCAAATTGCTCTGACGGCTTTTATTTTTATCCTCCGATTCAAATCAAAGAATGATAGAAAATAGTAATCTTACATAGCAACTGTATATGGATCGCCTAGGTAAGATTACTAGGGATGAGTGAATCGGTTCTAGCGAACCTGAATTCGCACCGAATTTCAGGAAAAATTTGATTCAGCACAAACTTGAATTTTTGGTGTTTCATGTTGACCGAATTTTCCCTGAAATAAAAAAAAAAAAAAATACCGGCATGGTGGGAGCAGGGAGGCCGGCTGCGCTGTCAGCGGGCGGCGGAAGCCCTGAAATGTAGAAAAAAAATGCCGGCATGGTGGGAGCGGGAAGGCTGGCTGCGCTGTCAGCCCCCCCTCCCACCATGCCGGTAGGTGTTTGCTGTATAGTGGGAACAGGGAGGCTGGCTGCGCTGTCAGCGGGCGGCGGAAGCCGGCTTCCGCCGCCTGCTGACAGCGCAGCCGGCCTCCCCACTCCGACCATGCCGGCATGTAGCAAACACCTACACGCCGGCAGAGATGAGCGATTCTTTAAAGTTCGATTCGGACGAACTCGAATTTTTGGAGAAATTCGGCGAATCGCCCGAATCAAATTTTTAAGAAGTTCGCTCATTTCTAAAGATTACATTTACTTTTATTGCTTCTTTTTTTTGTGCTTTCAATAATTCAGCACAGTCTTTAACATACACAGTGGAGAGGACTTTTTTATTTAGGTTCCATCAAAATAATTAACATCCAAACAAATGCACAGGGCAATGCATAGAATTTTGATTGCAAATAAAGTTCTTATCAAATTAGCAGATATCCATTCCCATGGTGCAGCAATGGAGTATGAGAAAGTGCCCACCAGCAGTTTCCCAGATTCAAATCAATAAGAGAGCATAAGACATCTTAATCAAAGCCCAATCGATCTTACCACCTGCGTGCTCTCCTCCAGTGAGTTTAACTAGGCTGCAGCAGATAACCATACTATTTATGGTGTGAGCGGCTTCCAGTGTCTCCTAAAATGATGTAATAGAAAGTGATGTCAGGACTCCTCCCGTACAAGGCTGGTCCCGAAAGGGCGCAATTTAAATACGTCCATCTATAGCACTAAAAATATAGGTCAGCCCCTTGGACAGCATTGATATATATCAATATTCAGCACCTTGGACAGTGCTAAGCGGCACCGTGGATAACAGCACAGACCACGCTATTAATCTTAAAGGAGCACTATCGTGAAAAAAGTTCTAGTGATAAAAATCCATATAAATTTGCTGGATGGCGGGGGGGGAGGGGTCACTTATACACCCAACATGAAGAAATATTCAGCCAGGCTTGTTTTTCTTTCTTTTAATGGAAGGAAAATTACATCCAGGGTGACAGGCTTTGTCCCCTTTTATAGACTAAACCTGTCCCCCCTGTCCCCAAGCTTGGTGGGAGTTTTATTCAGTTCAGGTGTATAAGTGACCCCTCCTCTCATTAGCCGACGTGTTTATATGTATTTTTAATATTACACAGTTTTGTGATAGTGCTCCTTTAAATAAATGCAGCCAGGAGACCTGGCTATAATGGAAATGTGATTATTAATTGTTAACATTTAAATAAAAATGGAAAACCAAAGAGTTTTCTTTGATGTAAAGTCAGGAAACAATTAAATTGCTTGTACTTCAAAGTATGTTGTGTGCATAATCTGGTGCCCATGCAATCTTCTGCACGTAGGTAGGACGACACAACTTGATAGTTTAATAAAATATGTTGTTTGACTATCTTTTGATCTTAAGACAATATATTATAAGGAACAGCTTTCTAATCATTGTAATCATTTTAATTGATTGAAATGGATTGTTTCTGCCTTTGATCTTTTTGCCTACCATTGTAACAAATGTGTTTGGCAAGGTTTGTTCCAAAATGGTCGTTTTAGTCATTATTTTTTAGAACTGGATGCCTATTACCCTGTCCATTTGGGACCAACCCCCTATGGGAGGAGTCCTGACATTACTTCCTATATTGTCATTTTAGGTGGCACCGGAGCACTGCGAGCTCACATCTCAGACGCCATAATTAGAATGGTCTCCGGATGACAAAATGCATCAGTGGAGGAACTGGTGGCAGCTTAAATGGGATCCTTGGGACTAGCACATAGGCGGTAAAATTGCTTTCTTCCTTCCTCTCCATAATGTCAGTATTTGATTGGGCTTTGATTAAGACATCTGGTGCTCCCTTATTGGTTGGATCAATGCACCTTTTTACTCTTTGCTTGTGAGTGGATTTTAATTAACATTAAATTAGTTTGGATTTTAAGCTTTATTGCACTAGTCCTTTCTACTTTTTGGTTACATGTTTTATCAATTGAAAACTATTTGCACCTTAATTGAGTTGGATGGATGGTTCGCATTAGCTGTGTTCAGGCAAACATGTTTCTGAAGGAGATTTGGAGGACTGCTCTGTTTTTTCAGCAGTATTGATCGAGTTGGCTTATTATATCCAGAAGTTCTGGTAAGAGTCTCTAAGCTGGTGGTGGGCACCTTTTCATATTGCTGCACCAAGGAAATGTATATCTGCTAATTCGATGAGAACTTTCTTCACAATCAAAATTCTATGCATTGCTCTTTGCATTTGTTTAGATGTTTACTATGATGGGGACTTTTTTGGAATATAAGTTCTGGTACATTGACCAAAACCCACGCGATCGGCCTGGGAATCTTTAAGTGCCCCCCCCCCCGGGCATACAAAATCTGTATTCCTCTCCCCCGCTGGTGCCCCAGGTCGCTTCATTCACTTACCTTGTTTCCCGGTCCAAGAGCGCATGCATGCCATTTTCCCTCTAGCAGGGCTCCTGCCCGTGCCAGGCATTAGTGAATGGTTAGAGGGAAGCGGGGGATGCGCTGGGGTATGTACTTATACATAGCACACACAGTGTTGCACACAGTGCACCCTGTCCAGCACCACCCCAGTAAAGATACACAAGGGAATAAGAGTGTGCCAATCCGGCATCCCAAATCAGCACAACAACAGACAAAAGATTTGCGGTCCCAGCAAGCCGCAGAGAAAGGGACTTGAACCAAAAAGGCACCACTCTTACCCTAGTAATAATTCAATAACACCATCTATACTTAATATCCATCAATTTAATTAATCAAATACAATCAATACAACATCACCACAGACATAAAAAAAATATACAAAAACCAACCCCAGCAGGAGTGACCTAATCAATCCCCATTATCCATACTATACCTATATCATTCCTCCTATTCATCATAAATACAACCTATAAAAGGCAACTAAAGTATTAATGTGCAAAGTGCCAAAAATACAATTTGACTAAAAACATAACAAACATCAACTAACTGAAATAAATTCACCTCAGTGCAGAATATGATCCCCTCCTGCTATTATTTTCCCCCTTGCGTTCCGTGACCTACTGTCACTTTCTCAAGGTGCCACATCGAGTGCTGCCAGTGCCCCTACCTTTATAGGTCTGAAGAAAGCGCGCCACCACGCGCCCGCACCCTCTCCCGAGCGTACGGTGGCCTGGCCGGCACCCACACTCACGCCGGAAGTGAAGCAGCACAGGCGCACGCACTATTCTCCGCCCCCCCGCCGATGATGACGACGTAATGACAGTGCCTCCACACGTCCCTCAGACCGCCCCCCGACACGCCCCACACAGCAACGCAGTACAACTGCACGCGTCCATGGAGACGGTCGCAAGAGCAAGGGGGGCGGGCGGAGGCAAAGCAGACACTGGGGTCATTCAGCGAGCGGTGACAAACCGCAAGCTGGGTGACACACTGGCAGCTCTGAGAACTCTGATATCACTATATACATAGCCCCATACATAAAGAAGGACATACACCATACAAATCCTATATACAGATATTTGATACAGATTAAATATTAATTTCTATAAGGTATCATTAACAATCAATGCAAATCAGATCAAACGACTCATGGCTCAACAATGATGGAATTATTCAGCAAGCAGAATGCATGCAAATAGATTATTCACAAGTTATAAAGAGATGGGAGTGCATAATTAACCAACAGTGATTATATCATTCCATGTGTATAGAGAACATAAACACCTAAATCTACATAAAAGCCCCGAAGGGAGTGAGTAATTAATACAATATTCCATCAGACACCCCGCCACACACACAACACCCCTACACCCCCCACCAAATCAAAACTAAATACAACATTAAAAAATGCCCACACCGTGTTAGCCCTTGCGAGCAAGGATAAATGTAACAATGGTGAGCATACCAAAAAAAATATAAACAAAAATTGGACCATCCAGTCCTGAATAAAGTGCTACGTGTAAAAACTGTGTTAAATTAAAATGGTGCTTCCATTCAAATCTTCAGACATCTGATGTCAGAAAACTCCAGGCGGACCTAAAGGGAATCCCAATTCTCCTTCCGAAGATAGTTGCTCGAATAGGAATCAGAAACACCATTAGCCATAGATGTCTACAAACAAGCCAAAAGAAAACACACACGTGAGAAATAAACAAAACCATGTCTAACAACCCCAGGATCCCCTTACCCCCCCCCCCAAAAAAAAAAACCTTGATTTATACATATTAATTAATGTTCTATCTTTATATTCCAATTTTATTATTGAAATGATTAATATCAAATCCAAAGACATACATGTAACCAACGAAGCAGTTCACTCATAGGTATTTACTTACCCAAAAAGGGCTCAAATGGAGCATCTTCATTGAGCCCCAAGGGTGCAATCTTATTGAGCCTATACATCCATTTTAATTCGCTCTGGAGTAATTTGCGTTTAATATTACCTGCATCTCTGCTGTCTCCAATCAGCACACCTGATCTGCTGCTGCCGAATTTCTTTCTGGTAAAATTGCTCTGGGAAATGTTTAGAATTCTTAAAAGAAGTCATCCTAAAACTGATAACTGTAACAGCAATAAACATTGTATTGTATTTATATTTGTATTTTTTTGTCTCTAGTTTACACTATATTTTCAATGTACACAATAATATATATTTTTTATTTTAATAAAAAGAATACAGGAGAAGATTTTTTTTGGAACAGCAAAATGAATGTGTTAGCTTTAGGGAATGTTTATTATTTAGCTGTCATCAACTTCAATGCATTAGATTGACAAGTCAAGCTTAAATAACTTTAAATCCATTAATGCTCTTGGCAGCAAAAAGACTTATTGTACAATTTTTATAGAAAAAAATGAGAACGTATTTCCCAAAACAGCAGTCAGCCTAAAATATGTAGCAATTCTCAATCTAATAACAATATCATATTATTTTAGTGACTTTGTAGAGTTTCGCAGCTGTACAGAAATCAGATTTAGGGACAGTTGGAATGGTACCAGAAATTTATAATAGTCTGTTTGCAGTGAATAAAAAGCAATGAAAATCATTACAACTATCAAATTCCAAGCATCATTTGCGGCAAATCAACTTCAGGATTCTCAACCCAAGCTCATCAGCATGACGCAGTCTCTTATTATACATTATATAGGGAGTTATCTAAATGATTTTGAGAGTATTTATTTTTAAACTTAATATTTGGTATTGACAACATTTTATAAATATTTATTATAGAATAATGCACACCTAAATCTCAATGAATATTATATTCAGGGAGCTGCCAAATAGGGGAACCTCTCCCCATCTTATAAATGCAGCGCACACCCACCAGTAGTTTAAATTCATTTATTGTACACCATCAATCCAAAGCCACAAAAACATATTTTTTATAAAAACACACTTTGTAATGCAGTACACTCCAGTCTAAAATTGCAGCCCCTCTGTGAATCTAACACAAGACTCTCATAGATATTAATAAAAGATACCTAGGCTGCATCTAAAACATAGAACATAACACTCCATAGTAACAAGTTATACGGTAAACATATCCACTTTATGCACATCTAAGCAAGCAGAATCTATTGCTATGTAACAGTTTAATTCCTAGAAGCAAGGATTAATGTAAACACTTTGTAACCAGTATAGCAAACTTAATTCCACATTCCATTTACCAAAGGTGCAAACAGTATTAATAAAGTGCAGCAATGACAAACATAAAAACACACATTACCCGCTCGACACCCTTGCAATGTTTCGGGGCCCTCCACCCCTTTCTCAAGCAGGTGTAACGCCTGACCAGCATCACCACATGCTAGCCTTTTATACAATGGCGGAGATCCCCCAGCCGGCCTGAGTGATGTCACAACTGCACACTTGTTGTGGGTGACACGTCACTTCCAGCCGCACGGCATCCCATCCAGTTCCCAGACTTCTGGCTGGCAGATACCTTCCGCCAATCATGTCCGAGGCTGTGCACTGGCACACCGGCTACCCACAACAGTGCCCTCTCTAAACAAAATCTAAAAGGACGATAGAGATGGACGTATTGGATCTCCACTCTCTTCAATAATAGGAATCTTCCATCCTAGAGGCCTCCATTCTACAAAAGATAAAAATATACATATATGTCATCTTTTGCCACTTTATATCACACATCAAGAAACTTTTCTTAGTATGTATCAACCACCTGACGGCCGTTTCGGGCCATTCTAGCTCTTTCTCAAAGGTATGTCTCCTATCTCACCCAGCACGCTCTTTATATACTCACTCAGCCTCGCTCCCTGGCGCCAGCCGCGCGGCCGCGTCACTGTGACTCACACCCCATCCAGCGTCGGTCCCGGCGAGAGCCAAGCACGCTTGCTGGCAGGCTGATCAAAGTCAACCACAGCATGTGTGTTAGATACATTTCTTATTGAAGCTATTATAAATTCTATGACTGTGATTGACTGCACAATGCACTTTAGCCGTATACTGCAATGAATTTTAATTGATCATAAGAAGTGTTTTCAAATTAATAATGATTTATCAATGTACTTCAAAGTATACCTGAAGCTGCACAATAATGATATATGGACCATTTTTATGTTGTAATCATGTGGTAGTTGTGATTTCTTCATCATTTTAAATGTGATTTATGCTAATAAATTAATAATTCTTTGAAACTGCAAACTCTCTGCATTTATTGTGATATGTATTGAGTGCGCACCTCAACCTGAACTATATAGTATTGGATTGAGGGTTTTAAGGGGTGGAAACCCTACTTGAGGTTGCAGCACCTGGCAAGAAAACATTTGAAGCTTTTAAAATTAAAGAGATGTGCTGAACTAACAATTAATGTTTATTTGTGATTTTTCCACACAGGTTTTCAGCACTCTATTAGGATAATGGCTTTTGCCGACTTAAGCACTCTCTCAACAAAGCATGCTGATACTTTCACTTACACTCAATCAGATCTGTATTCACTCTTAGAAAGCTATGGAGAAATATCGAACCCTCTCATTAAAGATCAGACATTAACCAAAAAACAGTTGGAGGTACTAAAACGACGTCAGGTGCAATTTGAATTACATGCAGCTACATTGGTTGAGTATTTGAGATCCCAGCGGATACCCAGGGGCCTAAGGATTAATTTAAAACCTACGTTTTGCAAAGATGGCAGTGAATTTCATGACAGGTGGTATCATATACTCAACAAATGTGGCCTAGATCTTATGATTCTAATTGTACAGAGTATTCAATCACAACTAAAGGAGCTGGATCAGGAGATACAATTGATTAAAGGTAAGTTAGAAACCTCATTGGATATAGGTGAGTTTAGATCGTTTATTGAGTCCTTAGAAGCTACAGTGAAACAATACCACTCTGAGACATTAACGATAAAGTTAAATAAATATAAACAAGATATTTTAGATTACGAAGCTAATAAGATCTATAATTGGAAGGAAGGTAGACCTTTTAGATATTCTAACCAATCGAGACGCCCAAATTCATCAGATTCAGACTCCAGTAATTCTTTGGGTGAAGGGTCTAGACGTTTTTTAGACAATCGAGGTTATCAGGCTCAGGGAAGAAACCGACAAGGAGGGGTCAACAAGGAGGTTGGTTCCCAAAGGATAACAAGGAGCAAGACAAAGATATCAAGGATAACTTAGTGGTGAATATATCAAAGAGAGCTATTTCACAACAGGAGGAGAAACTTCTTAATAGGGGGTTGGGCTTTGTGCCCACCCACTTTGGGAACCCTCTGGAATTGGATGTGGAATTACAGAATTATTTTCGCACTGTACGTACTAAGGCTTTTCCAACAGATTCACAGAAGATCGTGCTCCTACAAGACAAGAGAGGTCAGCTTTAAATGAATTGGAGGAAGATAAATCTATTATAATTAAGCCAGCTGACAAGGGGGGTGCCATTGTGATCATGGACAGATCCTATGAATGAGATCCAGACACAATTATCTGACCCTGAAGTGTATTGCAAGTTGAGGAGTGATCCGCTTAAGAATATCAAAGAGGAAATAAATACCATCATTTTAGAAGCTTTTGATTCATCTTTGATAGACAAGAAACGTAGGGATTTCCTAATTACACCTTTTCCAATGACACCATTGTTTTATACTTTATCTAAGATTCACAAGAATCTCAGAAAACCACCGGGACACCCCATTGTGGCGGGAACCCAATCTATATTTCAATCTTTATCAATTTTCCTAGATAGGATATTACAGACAAAGGTTCTATAAATTCCATCATTTCTTTTGGACACGGGGGACTTTTTAAATAAAATTTCCACCTTGTGTGAATTACCATCAGAATGTACAATGGATGTAAATAGTTTGTATACATCTATCCCCCATGTATTAGGTATAGAAGTAATTAAAAAAACACTGGAAGAAATGGGAGTAGATGAACAATTTAAGATATTTTTGGTAAAATTGTTACAGATGGTATTAACTCGGAACTATTTTTACTATAATGGCGAGTTTTATCAGCAGCTTCAGGGTACGGCAATGGGGTCCAACGTGGCCCCATCATATGCCAACCTTTTTATGGCGTCTTTTGAAAAAAGATTTGTATACACCCATCCTCTATACGTAGACCATGGGATACTATGGTATCGTTTCATAGACAATATTTTTTTGATATGGAGGGGACCCCCTGAAACATTAATAGAATTCAAAGAAATGTTGGATAAATGTCTGCCTTCGATTTCATTTACAATTGACTATAGCACAGAATGTGTGCATTTTTTAGATGTCAACGTTGGATTAAAGGATAATAGAATCTCGACTGATATATTTAGAAAGCCCACCGATAGGAATACCTACCTTCATTATAGTAGTTTTCATCCATCTGTACAGAAAAAGAGTATCCCATATAGTCAGTTTCTCAGATTGAGAAGAATTATCGATAATGATCAGACATTCCTTGAGCTGGCGGAACGAATGGCCAGCGACTTTAAAAATAGAGGCTACCCCAAAATGACTGTGGAGGAAGCCAAACTGAGAGCTTTGAAGGTACAAAGGGAGTCGCTGTTACGATACAATCCAAAGAAAAGATCTGATCGTATTTTTCGTAAATAATCGTTTTGACTTATAATGTACATAGTCATCAGATCAAGCATATTATAAACAAACATTGGTCGGTCTTATCTAGTGATTCAGCTTTTGCAGGTACTTTCTCAGCTCCTCCCCTATTTACATGTAGACGTCCAAGGAACCTTAGGAGCCATCTGATTAGGGCAGACATGGAAATCGAGAGACAAATGGAGAAAACTATGATTTTTGGCTTACCCAAACCACAGGGTATGCATGATTGTGGCCACTGTGCCCAGTGTAGTTTTGTTATTAGGGGCAGGGATTTTTTCCATCCGCGGACGGGCAAAAAATATACAGTGAAGGATTTTGTTAACTGTTCCTCTGTATTTGTGATATACATGCTGAAGTGTCCCTGTGGGATGGTATATATAGGCCAAACAACTAGGGAAGTGAGACAAAGGATCTCGGAACACAGTTCGATCAGACGAGGAGATCTAACTTCACCTGTGGCCCGCCACTTCCTATCGGCGGGTCATAATATCTCCCAACTGAGGTTTATGGTTATAGAGCAAGTCTAACCACTGAAGAGGGGTGGAGATAATAGGAGAAGGTTATCACAGAGGGAACTATTTTGGTTGTACGAACTTAATGCCCTTGAATCCCATGGTAATAAACTGTCCTTTTATGTATTTAGGTATGAACACTGATGCTCGCTCCCTTGAGCTTTGTGCTGAATTGCTGCTCCTTTAAATATCGTCTCCTTTGGAAATACATTATAATACTATTACTTTGTGTGTAGTGCGTCGAGTATGGGACGGTTCCCGACGACATTGGCCCCGTGCGCGTGCGCGCCTCCATGCTGTGGTTGGCTTTGATCAGCCTGCCAGCAAGCGTGGTTGGCGCTCTCATCGGGACCGACGCTGGACAGGGTGTGAGTCACAGTGACGCGGCCGCGTCACTCTGAGTCACGTGGCGCCAGGGAGTGAGGCTGAGTGAGTATATAAAGAGCGCGCTGGGTGATATAGGAGACATACCTTTGAGAAAGGGCTAGAATGGCCCGAAACGTCCGTCAGGTGGTTGATACATACTGTGGACAAAGTTAATATGTATGGGTAACTATATCTGTTTGTTTGTCTTTGTAACATGGTCTGATGTATCCTTTATTTGTGCTGCTGAACAAACTGCTTATAATGGAAAGTGCAATATGATACTATGTGGACTAAGTGCAATATACTGCTGCTGAGCTTGTGCAATATTAACCTTTATACGTGTTAGATACATTTCTTATTGAAGCTAATATAAATTCTATGACTGTGATTGACTGCACGATGCACTTTAGCCGTATACTGCAATGAATTTTAATTGATCATAAGAAGTGTTTTCAAATTAATAACGATTTATCAATGTACTCCAAAGTATAAGACAACAAAGAACTGAGGTAATGCACAACTGTCTACAATTACATACAAGGGTGCAGGCCTCAAAGGCACCCAGGTACAACAGACCCCCCTATTGATGCATAACACATGTGAGCCAACCAGCATAAGCTCAACAAGGGAACCCTATAAATGAGGCCGCACAAACCAACATGGATGTTAAAATAATTAAGTATATTTAATATCAAAAGTACCAATAAAACAAACACTATACATACATACACATAGACTATTAAAAAACATGAATGACAACGCCCTCTGGTGGCAATCCTTGATATTGGCTCTAAACACGAATTTATATAAACTGCCTGTCTAATAAAGAATCTATATATAAGCAGCTATATGATATGACCAATACATGGATAAAATACAATACTATGAGTGATCACACAAACAACATCTATGCAAATGTGTGTACCAGGTACACAAATGACCTAGTATTTACCAAGAAAAAAGTGCAATGTGCTATGAACTATCTATACCAAAAAATGTTTTAAATTAATTAACTAACAGTGATCAAAAAGGCCCAAACGGACGTACATTTTAGGATAGAAACGTATTTGCTTATAGAATCACTCGCAAGTTCATACGAACGCACGAGCGTTCGGGAAAAATAGGATGATCGGCACCAAAATCAATGCTTTAACATGTTTCTTTGAATCAACCCATATGTGTATGTATGTGTAGTGTTTGTTTTATTGGTACTTTTGATATTAAATATACTTAATTATTTTAACATCCATGTTGGTTTGTGCGGCCTCATTTATAGGGTCCCCTTGTTGAGCTTATGCTGGTTGGCTCACATGTGTTATACTCCAAAGTATACCTGAAGCTGCACAATAATGATATATGGACCATTTTTATGTTGTAATCATGTGGTAGTTGTGATTTCTTCATCATTTAAAATGTGATTTATGCTAATAAATTAATCATTCTTTGAAACTACAAACTCTCTGCATTTATTGTGATATGTATTGAGTGCGCACCTCAACCTGAACTATATAGTATTGGATTGAGGGTTTTAAGGGGTGGAAACCCTACTTGAGGTTGCAGCACCTGGCAAGAAAACATTTGAAGCTTTTAAAATTAAAGAGATGTGCTGAACTAACAATTAATGTTTATTTGCCAAATGATACATCCTGAATAATTGTCTTTTAGACAAGAGCGCCAACCTATCACCACCCCTACCAGGGATTTTTACTTAATCTATCACATTAAAGAGTAGTTCGGATATTTGATGGCCCTCTACCAAAAAATGCCTTGCAATGGGGTATTCTACATCTCCCCTCTGAATAACGCTCATGTGTGCTCATCTCCCTCTTGGTCTGTCCTACATAACTTTTCACACAAGGGCATTTTATTAGACAGGGAACAAATGTATTTGAGCAATTAAAAAGAACCTTTTATTGGAATCTTTTTCCCATTCAGTGGATGTGTAAAATACGAGCCCCTGCTCATATACCCTATCCACACTTTCACTATCCACACTTTCACTTAGCAACGAAGGCTCATAACCTTTCTTCCCAAAATCATTAACCATCTCATCCCCCCTCTTTTTGAAAGTCTCCTCATCACTAATAATTCTTCTTATTTGCATTAGCTGGCTATATGGGAGTTGATTCTTTAATGATGGATGGTGAAAGCTATCAGATCTTAGGTATGTTACCTTATCAGTGAGTTTTCTGTAGAGGTCCATATTCTAATTTCACTTGGACATCTAAGAAATGTTGTCTGACTATGCTCTAGGGTGAAGGATATGGAAGGCAGTACACAATCAAGGTCCTTTTTAAATTTCAACAGATCGCTATCTGACCCCTTCCAGATGAAGAAAAAGCATCATCGATGAATCTCAACCACAGTGGTGTATGCTCAACAAAACTGGGGTGGGGATACTCAAACTGCTCTTCAAAATTAGCCATAAAAAGGTTGGCGTACGATAGGGCCACATTTGAGGCCGTCCCTTGCAACTATAAAAAGTATTGATCATTATATCTAAAATAATTCCTCTTCAACACAATTGTTAATAAATCAATAAACCAATCATGGAACTCCCCAGTGACATAGCTCTCATCTAATATCTCCTTAATGACAGCAATACCCATGTTATGCGGAAGTATACAAGCTGCATACATCAATGCTACAAACATAACTTCCTTCTGGGATTCCCGTCAGCTCCCTAATTCTGTTCAAAAATGACTAGTATCCAAAATAAATGATCGTGTCACCAATACCTTTGGTTGCAGAACCCAATCAAGGAAGATGAAAACACTAAAAAAACCTTCATCTTATTCCCCCACCCCCCGGGTATAAACCACAATGTTGCCACCTTTGTAGATCTAGTAACAGCGGACATAGAGGGCCTAGTGTAACAACCCTTAAGGCAATTTGAACATGTATTTGAGAAATGCCGTAGAACAACTGCAAAAAATTAATGACCTGGTTATAAGGGTGGCAACATTGTGGTGATGACAAACAAGCAATACCACAATATGTGCATGATAATTCTAAACAATAACATAGTAACATAGTATGTAAGGCTGAATAAAGACTTTAGTCCATCCAGTTCAGCCTGTTTAACTCCTTCCAGTGGTCTAGTAGCCATAGCTGGAAATGTTATTACATGCCAGGAAGGCATCAAGGCCACTTTTGAACGTTTTTACTGTATCCATCATTACTACCTCCTCTGGCAGCGAGTTCCATAGTCTCACTGCTCTTACAGAGAAGAATCCCCTCCTATGTCGGTGGAGAAAGCACCTTTCCTCTAACCTTAGTGGATGCCCCCGGGTTATGGTTACACTTCGGGGTATAAATCGATTGTGGGACAGATCATGAGTGGTACGAAAGGCCCCCCATGTCTAGACTACGGAGTACCATAATCTTACAAAAGAATCTTACAATCATGGAGTCATAAATGTGCAATCCCTTGAATATCTCGAGACCCCTAACCCGACCATCCCAACAGTTTGCACACTACCCAAAGTGCACAAATCGATGACACTCCCCTCGGGAAGGCCCATTGTCTTGGGAATGGGATCCCTCACTGAACAGGCAAGCAAATACATCGACCAATTTTTACAACCTTTAGTCGTACAGCTTCCATCCTATGTTAATTATACAGGACATATTCTAAGAATATTGGATGGATTGGGTGTCTCCTTGGGGTCTCTTTTGGTGACTCTAGACGTGGAGGCCCCTTATTCATGCATTCCCCACAATCTAGGTATCAGGGCTGTAGAATACTTTCTTATTGAATTAGATATTAAGGAACATGAACACAATGTGTTCCTGCTGCATCTCCTCAATTTCGTTCTCACCCACAACCTCTTCTTGTTTGATAACCAGCTATACCACCAGGTGCCCCATCGTTCGCGAACCTGTACCTGGGTTGGTGAGAGAGGAGGTTATGGGCTGAGGACAACTATGTAAATTATCTGTGCCATATTACAGCTTGGCACAGATATATTGATGACATCATAATTTGGGAGGGGACGCAGCAGGAACTAGAGACTTTTGTAAAAATCTTAAGTGAAAATAAATACAATTTAAAGTTCACATGCACTTTTAGTAAGAAAGAAGTAACCTTTTTAGATCTGCTCATCAGTATAGATGAGAATGATAATTTAACTACTAAACTTTTTCGTAAATAAACATCAGCAAACACCATGCTCCAAGCGACGAGTGCACATCCTTCTCATTTACTCAAAAGCATACCATATGGCGAGTACATCAGAGCCAAACGGAACTGCCCTTCTGAACAAGATTTCGAAAGGGAAGCCCAATTAATAAAAGCCAGATTAACAGCAAGAGGGTATAGTGCCCTCACCTTAAAACCAGCCCACAAAAATGCAAAATGAAGTGACAGAGAGGAGCTACTGTATAGACCTAGAAAACAGAACAAGGATAGGGGCCCTACCCTCATTGCAACCTATTCGGGTTCCCAGGCACAACTAAGGACAATTCTCAAAACTCATTGGCATATTTTATTAAATGATGAATATTTACGCTCTCTCCTATCTAGAGAACCGCAGATAGTCTTCAGAAGGGCTAAAAACTTGAATGATAGGTTGGTGAAGAGTCATTATACAGAAAAGAAATCAATATGCTGTAGAACCAGGGGCACATTTAAATGTGGGAGGTGTTCAATGTGCAAGTATATAAAGTGTGGTGATACTGTAAATCTGCCTGATGGGAGACAAATACCATCAAAACACTTTGTTAATTGCCTAACAAAGAACGTGATATACATCCTCCTTTCCCATGTGACAAATTCTACATAGGCAAAACAAACCGGCCGTTAAAAAAAAAGAATATATTTGAACATCAATACAATTAATGCCAATATAAAATATCCCATCGGCAGGCACTTTTTACAGCACCACAATCGAAATCCATCAGGTCTAAGTATACAGGGATTAGACCGTATACACGACCATCCCAGAGGTGGAGATGTGACCAGGCTAACACTGAAGACAGAGACCAAATGGATATATAGATTGAAAGCATATAAACCCCCAGGCTTAAATGAAATGAGCAGTTTTCCCCATTTCTGGAATGACATCTTCCTACAAGTATAGGAGCAAAGGTAAAAGAAGTAGAGCAAATGGGCAAATACAACAGACCCATACCTTAAATAGGAATAATAATTAGAAGAAGGGAGGAGTGTTCTGGGTAATGACCCGTACAAGGGGAGGGATCAATAGATCTATATTGTTTAAACAACTGTATGTTTTTTTATTCCAACGAGACAATTCCAATGAGACGATTGAGGATAACTATCTTCTATCAGTTACTTGTAATATAAGAACAATAAGTTATAAAGTGACATTTTTGACGATTTTGATGTATATAACCTATATTGTCATGATGGTAATATTATTGAATATTGTATAACAAGAGGCTTTCTGGATATATTGGTAGATGGTCCCTTGAAAGAGAGATGGTGGATTATATGAAATCTCCAAAACTGGAATGATTCCATATTGACTATATAGAATCCTCAAATTGGCAATGGTATATGCTAAGATTATACATTAATACTCAATCAATCCGAAATAGGCCTATATAATTGGGCAGATAACAATCATTTTTGGCCTTTCCCCTGTTGCTTATATTTACAGGACCGTTCCAGGTTATCACAAGGAGATATGAGAGATCATGTCCCATAAATACAGGCCTACAAGTGTAAAAATATCCTACATAAAAATAGGTAGGTTACAGAAACACTTGGTGATTCATACAAGCAGGAGTGATGTGGAAAGGTCCCAAACAGCTATGTGAAATAAGAGAGGAAATAGCTGAATATTAATACAATACAGCGACATTAGGAGAAATGATAACAAAAAATACTTCACGATCCACAAGCAATATAAAGAGGGTAACCTCTTTAACATTATGCTGCAGCGGAAATAAGATGGCATATGCTAAGATAGGAGAGATTATATCCCATGAATACAGGCCTACAAGTGTAAAAATATCCTACATAAACATGGGTAGGCTACAGAAACACTTGGTGAGTCATACAAGCAGGGGTGATGTGGAAAGGTCCCAAACAGTTATGCAAAATAAGAGAGGAAATAGCTGAATGTTAATACAATACAGCGCCATTAGGAGAAATGATAATAAAAAATATTTCCCAATCCACAAGAAATATAAGGAGGGTAACCTCTTTAACATTATGCTGCAGCGCAAATAAGATGGCATATGCTAAGTATTACTAGTAAGCACCTCGGTAAGATGGCGCTGTCACGCTTTTTTGACAGTGTTTGTTGAAGGTAGTTGAGACCAAGGCAAAATGGTGCCGCCATGCGGGACTACAAGAAAATGGCTCTGCAGTAAGGGACAACATTAACACAGAGACATACCCGGCAGACGTCGCAGTGATGTCCTTCCGGGTGAAAGCTTGGTACATAAGGACAGCTGCGCTCGTTTAGGCACATACACAAGCCGCATCTGTTGGCGAAAGGAGGCACGTGGAGCTTCAAGTAGATGGCAGAACAGGTATTAAATATCTTTTTTATACAAAGAAGCCCAGCGATGGGCAGAACTGCTGCTTGGTACATAAGGACTGCTGTGCACTACTAACATATTACATCTATACCAATAGAATAGAGCACTACATGAATTACCAGGAGAGCCCCATACAAACTAGCCACAGCAGTCCTGAAAAAAGCATAGAAGGGGTAAGTGGAAACAACTTAACATAATTATTGTCTCATATCTGCTAATATTGGGGTGGATGATATTAGGTGGAACATAACGGATTTATGGATATTACAGATATATGGATGAATGGAGTTCAGGAACAAATAATCCCCTATCAATGTAGGGGTCAAACCACACTCTCTCTTAAAGGGACAGCAGCAATAAATTGGCAGAAGTGTGTTACAGGTACTGATGATGTTTGAATTGTCAAAAATGGAAACAATAATACTTGATAAAAGTGTATATGATGAAATTGTTTTTTATTACCTATATATATATATTTTTTTTTTCTTATATTCTCATAGACATACCCCTCGATTCAAAGAGCCAAAGTTAATTGATTTCGTATCGAGAATCGTAAGTTTGGGTGGGTGTTTGTCATTTTTTCTTGTTTTTTTGGCCATTTCGTATTCGCACGATCGTTCGCGCATAGACGTATATGAACATACGCATTTCGTACGAGAATCGTATAATTTGCGTTAGTTCGTGTGTTTTTCCCGTCCAAATCGTATTATTTGCGTCCGATCCTATTTTTTACGTCCTTCACATGGGCTTGCGACCAATTCAGAGAGGTGATTGCTAATTGTTTGGAAGCCCATTAAAGAGCTGCTTTACGAAATGTTTGCCGGCAGCTATTTGGCCTCGGGAGTAGGATGGAGCGGAGCGAGTTTGTGGCACATCAAGGGCTTATGCTTTTTGGCATTGAGTTGATCGAGATGTCTGAGAGCAGATTGCCCCTGCGTCGTCGCATGAACATCGATAGCATGAATGATGTTGAGCTGTTCGAGCTGACCAGGCTTAATCGCGCTTCCCTCCATAAATTATATAGTGAGCTGCGGCCATGGTTAGCCCGCACCACAAGGAAGGGGCATGCAATTTCAGGTATGACCAAGATGCTTGGCTGCCTGCAATTTTTGGCGAACGGCTCGTTCCAGAGGCTGGGTGCCCTCTCCGTGGGGATGTCACAGCCTACGCTGAGCCGCGCACTCTCTAAATTTTTGGAAGGCATGGCTGCCATAACTCCAAAATATATTTATTTTCCGGATGATATGGCAGCCAGAAACGCCATTAAGCTTGGGTTTTATAATGTGGCCGACATGCCCAACGTTATTGGTGCTATTGACTGCACACATGTGGCACTCGTACCTAGGGCAGCCGACGAGTATATATATAGGTATTGAGATTGGTTATTATGTTGCCCAACGTGTCATGTAACCTGTTTTCCTTTGCGGCAGCATATTTGTTTATCCCTCATTTGTGTAGCTGCTTTATCTAGGCTTTTCATTAGTATTTCCCAATAGAGTGCAGACATGTTTTGTTGTTAATTGTTTATTTTGGGTCAAATATCAATTACCCTTTTTGTATGTTTTTGCCTTAAGGAATCGTAAAATGGGACACTCACTTAATGTCCAGGCCGTGGTTGGTCCGGACATGCGGTTTATGAGTGTCCTTGCCGGCTACCCCGGATCGTCCCACGACTCCTATATCCTCAGGCGATCTGGGTTGTTTCGGAGATTTGAGGCAGGTGAATTTTCGGGGGCATGGCTGCTTGGTAAGTGTGTCCTATTTGTGTGTTATTAAATGTTGCATTAATCTTGTATTTGTTGATATGTTTGTATTTCAATTCTTTACATAAGCGTCAAAATGCCTTTTTCTAGGGTCATATATTATGAACTTCCCAAAAAAATGCTTGCCTCGCTTTGTCCTTCAGAATGTTTTCCCTTTAGTTAGGATGTCTGTAAGTTCCTTGTCCCTAAATATATTGGTTTGGAGTTTATACCAAAGGATCTTTGAGCTTTGGCTCCTTTTGTACTATTGGTCTTTAAATGTCAAAGTGGACTTAAACTGCATACATTGTAGTTTACAGATAAATGTGGATAGCCCCTCAGCAGCATCCTAATTGTAACATGTCTGAAAACTAAAAATAGTTTTAAATTCCAAATACCCTTGGGCGTGCAGATGTTTGTTAATTAATTGGTATATTGAAGTGCCATTTTTAAATAGGTAATACATTAGTGGAAATATTTATTTGACTAATGTGCCCTGTTTTTTTTTTGCCCAACTTTACCTTACATCATTATGATATATGTTAATTTTTTTGTGTTTGTTGTGTTGCCTTTTTAATTTTGATTACATTTAATTCTCTGTTTAAGGTGATTCCGGGTACCCACTTCTACCCTGGCTCATGACGCCTGTGCTGCGGCCCCAGGATGCCTCTCAGGAAGCGTACAACCGTGCGCATCGCAAGACCCGGGCTGTTGTGGAGAGGGCCTTTGGGCTGCTGAAGACACGTTTTCGTTGCCTTGACCATACTGGGGGCGCCCTGCAATATGATCCCAAGAAAGTGATCGACATTATCATGGCATGTGCTGTTTTGCACAATTTTGCCATCCTGGAACGTGTCCCACGTTATGTGGACAGCCTGCCCTCTTCAGCCGTCGAGGATGAAGTCGAGAATTTTGTGGGGCCCCCCAGTGAGTCTGGCCAATCTGTTAGAGCCAACCTGATCATGCAGCATTTTACTTAACTTTTTTCCCTGTCTCAACATTCTGTGTGTCTGTGTTATCCTTTTTGTTAAATATGTTGTTTGGCCGTAATGTGGCATTACCTCAAAGTAAAAAATTTAGACCTTAATTCTTGCCTAATGTATTTCATGTAGTTTCCTTAGCTTTAGATTTGCATTGTTACACCTCTTCAAACCAAAATTATCTGGTTTAGCCCAAGTTGTTTAAAATGTGTTCCCACTAAAAACGCCACAAGTATTGTAAGTGAGATTTTTTTTTTACTTAGAAAAGGAAAAATTATAGTGCTTAACAGAAAACATTCCTCATACATCTGTGGTTACAAATGGATAACATTACCAAAAAAACATCGAGCACATCTACACCTGGAAGTGAGTGGCACAACCAAACAAGGACACCCAGTCCAAAGGCCAGCCTAGTCCAGTCATTAATATTGCCTGTGCCCAGGGATATTTGGGCATGGCCATAATGTCACACAAACATGTCTGCAAACAGGAGGAGCACCAACCAAATACATATTTCAAGCCATAAGTGGCCAGATACCCTCCACATAGACCTATGGCATTGGCTAGTGGCCTTAAGCATTACTCTAAGGAGCTATATGGGAGCAAATCCAAAACACAACCTGCATGAGCAACACAAAATGGATTGTTTGAAACCTCTAAGGACAAGTAAATACAGTGGGGGTTAAGAGAAAAGATGTCCCACACACCCATGGCTTAATAGGGTGGCTGCCCATAATACCCAGGTGGAGGTCCAGGTGGAGGTCCATGTGAATGGGACCTAGCCTGGGCCATGGCAGCATTGTGAATTTGAAACTGCTCCACAATGTTTCTCTGCATATTGGTCATCTCAGCCATGGCTGACTGGATGCCATTACTTGCATTGACCACGTTGCTGTTGAGGGTACGCAACTCCGCGAGGATGCCCTGTAGACTGGTATGGATGTTGACCATGTCGGCATGCCTTTGTTCACGCTCTGTAACGAGCTGTGCGTCATAAGAGTCCCTTTGTTGGGTCCATAATTGAAGCAGGGCACTCTGCCTCCCCTGGGAAATTGTGGGGCGGCGTAATGGAGTCCGCCGCACAATTACCCTGGCTCTTGGGCGTGCCCTGCCGCGTGGTGTCGTACCCTCAACAGCAACAGGCCTGCTTTGCAAATCCTCAGCAGCAGAGTGAACACTGGGGACTGTAGTGTCAGTCTCCCCATGTGCATGCACAATGGATGGAGATTCACTCTGCTGCTGAGGATTGGCCAGAGAAACATTATGGAGCAGTTCCAAATTGGGACCCAGGGGGAGGTCATCCGACGTGCCCTGCATGGAGACATCATCATCTTCCTCCATGTCCTGGATCTCTTCCATGAGTGTGCGGGTCTGTAGGGACATATAAAAAAAAAAGTGTAAGTTGGCGTCCAAATTTGGGATTCCCACAGTTTAACACATTCTTAATCACTTGGTAGTATTTATGGTACTAAATTAACTTACCGGAAATCTCTGATCTGGGCTCCTATGCTGTACGGACCTGGTAGGCATAACCAAACTGGGGGGTGAGTTTACCCTTGCTGAGGGATCATGCTGGGCTGAAGAAGAGAAAAAAAAACCACGTAAACACACACATAACCATTTTTGGGATAGGTAATCAAATATAGCTCTATTTGTAATATTAATCAACTCTAGAGCAATGGGGACATTTGTTAAAAGACACGCAAGTTTAGATAGGTGCAATGGCTCGCGCAAACTGCTAACTGACCTCAGTTCTAAGTCAGGAAGTGTACCCAGTCAGCATACAACTTTCCACGCACATTTTTGGATTTAGACTACCATTCGCTAGGTCCGGGGTACTCAAACAATTGTTGGAAAGGCCAATTTAAAGGTATGTGGTGAGAGGTGAATGTCTGGCCATGGTGCTGACGCAGGGGGTGTCTAGTTAGAAATAAACACACTGGTGGAGGGGCTGGAGATTTCAAAGTGCAAACTAATAAAGGCTGCTTGGCCTTGCTGGGCTGGATGGGGCAGAGCTGAGGGGACAGGGATTGGATGGCTAAAGGGGGGAGTTAACGTATTGATGGTGATGGGATGGATGGAGCAAATCTGTTACAAATGTATGGGGCTTATGTGGGGGGGGGGGGCATGGGGGGACTGTGGCAGATGGGGCAGAGCTGGGGCTGCGGGACACGATTGTACCAAGAGAAAGATGTACCAAGTTACTGTGTACCTTGCAATGCCACTTCCTGTGCAGTACTTCATATTGCAATGCTATGTTTCAGGGAGCCATGACATTGGGCAGGAGAACAACCACTACATCGCCGATCAAGGGGGCAGCTCTGAGCACATCAACACAGAAGTAACTGAGCGCAGGGCTGTCTAGGCAGGGGTCCTTGAATCTGGTGCCAAGGTCCGCATTGGGACCCCGGGCCGGCAGTTGAGTCTCGCTGCTCTAGGTCAGATATGTTTGGGGGTGGCTAATGACATTGTTAACTCAAACACAACTCACACAACAAAAAGGCAACCCATACATAATGATGTGTGTTTTGTGATTGATTCAAAATATATCACTTTTCAGGAGAAACTTCATGACTTTAACAATCCAATTGGAAATTTGATGTTTGCCATAATGGCTGTGGGCCTAAATGTGTGATTCCCAGGGACCAAAAGAGGACACAAACAGGCACAGTAGTGCGAGGCCAAGCCAGGCAAACCATAGGGGCATCCCGTTATCTTGTTACTAGTGAACTGTAGATTATTTAGCAAACAGGCAAACATGCAGATTTAAGAGTACTCACCGTGGGTACGGGTCGGTGAGTCTGTGTCCCTTAGACCAGCATGTCCACCGACCGCGACCGGATGGAGAAGTCCAAGCACAATCTCCTCAGCAGGGGTAAACTCCAATTTAGATGGAAAGCCACCTCCAGTTTTCAGGCTGAAAAGAGAAAATCGATTGGTACTCAGAAAAGGTGCATACAGTACATCCTAAACATTATATTTAGAGAAAGCATTTATTTACCTGTAATTATGCCTTTTAATTTCTTTTTGCCGTACAGCATACTTCAGATCAGAGATTTTCTTCTGAATTTGGGACACATCTTTCCTCTCTTCCCCCGCTGCATTTACTTGTCGGAGGATGGTTTCAAACAATTCCATCTTGCGCTGCTTTGTGGTGTGTTTGGATTTGCTCCCATAGAGCTCGTCATAGTATAATGTAAGGCCACTAGCCAATGCCATATTTTGGTCATGGGAGAATCTCCCACTCAACTGGCCGCGGCGCAATGTGCGGCCAGATGGTTGGCTTGGCTGCTCCTCCATGTGTGCAGACACATGTGGTGACATTATGGCCTGGGGCTGGGTAGAGGAATGGCCGGATTGGTGGCTTCCCAATGACTGGACTGGACTGGCCAAGGGACTGGGTGTTCTGGCGTGGCTGGCCACCGAACTTCCAGGTGTAGATGTGGTCATGGTTGCAATTCTGGGCCCTCTTGGGGGGCTATGTTCCCGGCTGGTGCCAGGTCGGGGGCTCTGTTCCCGGCTGGTGCCAGGTCGGGGGCTTCTGGCCCTGGATGGGGTTCTTCGGGCCCTGTAGGGGCTTCTGGCCCTGGATGGGGTTCTTCGGGCCCTGTAGGGGCTTCTGGCCCTGGATGGGGTTCGGCGGCCTCTGGCTGGGCTTCTGGCCCTGGATGGGGTTCGGCGGCCTCTGGCTGGGCTTCTGGCCCTGGATGGGGTTCGGCGGGCCCTGTAGGGGCTTCTGGCCCTGGATGGGGTTCGGCGGCCTCTGGCCGGGCTTCGGGCCCTGGATGGCTTCCCAATGACTGGACTGGACTGGCCAAGGGACTGGGTGTTCTGGCGTGGCTGGCCACCGAACTTCCAGGTGTAGATGTGGTCATGGTTGCAATTCTGGGCCCTCTTGGGGGGCTATGTTCCCGGCTGGTGCCAGGTCGGGGGCTCTGTTCCCGGCTGGTGCCAGGTCGGGGGCTTCTGGCCCTGGATGGGGTTCTTCGGGCCCTGTAGGGGCTTCTGGCCCTGGATGGGGTTCTTCGGGCCCTGTAGGGGCTTCTGGCCCTGGATGGGGTTCGGCGGCCTCTGGCTGGGCTTCTGGCCCTGGATGGGGTTCGGCGGCCTCTGGCTGGGCTTCTGGCCCTGGATGGGGTTCGGCGGGCCCTGTAGGGGCTTCTGGCCCTGGATGGGGTTCGGCGGCCTCTGGCTGGGCTTCGGGCCCTGGATGGGGTTCGGCGGCCTCTGGCTGGGCTTCGGGCCCTGGATGGGGTTCGGCGGCCTCTGGCTGGGCTTCTGGCCCTGGATGGGGTTCGGCGGCCTCTGGCTGGGCTTCTGGCCCTGGATGGGGTTCGGCGGCCTCTGGCTGGGCTTCTGGCCCTGGATGGGGTTCGGCGGCCTCTGGCTGGGCTTCGGGCCCTGGATGGGGTTCGGCGCCCTCTGGCTGGGCTTCTGGCCCTGGATGGGGTTCGGCGGCCTCTGGCTGGGCTTCTGGCCCTGGATGGGGTTCGGCGGCCTCTGGCTGGGCTTCGGGCCCTGGATGGGGTTCGGCGGCCTCTGGCTAGGCTTCGGGCCCTGGCTGGGCTTCGGGCCCTGGATGGGCTTCTGGCCCTGGATGGGGTTCGGGCCCTGCTGCGGGGCCTGGGTTGCCGAACTGCCCTACTTGAAGGCATGGCCGGTGTGGGCTCCCTTGTGCTGCCTCTTCTGGGGGCAGAGGTGGTGGGTGCTGCAGTTGGCTGCTTTTTGGCTGCAGGGGCACGGGGCTTGGGGCCCCTTTTTTTGGTTCCTGAGGGTCCAGGGTCCCTTGGTGGGGCTGAGGTGGGAGTCTTGCCTCTCAGCTTTCTCCTACCTTGCTGGGACCTTGTTGTTGGGCCCTCCGCGGTCTTGCTTTGCTGGGGTCGCTTGCTCATAGGCTTTTTAGGTGCCATCTTACACAAATGCTCAAAGAGAATGAGCTTTGGGTGCAGGGACCTTTAAATAATGAGCCCAGCGTGTGACGCCTATGCGCACGACTACGCGCTCGTACGAACGTACGTTCGAGCGGAACCAGGAAACCGCTGGGGTTTCACTTATCTGCTGCCTTGAAGAAGCATAAAGATGGCGCCCACTATCTTCACCCGTCAACAGGAAGAGATCCTCATGCTGGTAAGTGGCTGCCTGTGCATTTTAATCTAATAGTCAATGATGGCCTAAATGTAAATGATGCGTTTGGAACTAGTTTGGGGTCTCTTAATGTTTAATCACTGGCTCCTCACACTTCATCCTCAAGGGCCGAGCCTGGCCACGTTTTCACCTGTCTATGCTGATGTCCTAATTCGGCCAATTGCTCCGGCTTAGCAACAGTTAATTAACCTGTGGAGTAGCGGGGCGAGCTGGCAAACCTGGCCTGTCTCGGACCTTGATGCGGATGTTTGAGGAACACTGTTTTCCTAAGCCATAAAAACACAACGGGAAGCCACACACGTGGTCCAAAAGCCTAAGCATTAGCCTACATCTTGGATGTTTAAACCATCCTAACATGCCATAGATGCAGGTGGGCTGATTCTTGATGTTGGCTATTATCTGTATGTACATGGTGTGTGATACATATAACCTAAGACCAGACTCTCATTCACAGTCAACGTCCGCTTTAAGGCACTCCCCAAAAATGGCTGCCACTAGAAATGTGTGTGTTAATGACATGAAATCCTCAACTTGTGATGCAACACATATGTGTGTGTGTGTAAAAAAGTAAAATCTCTGTGTCCATTATGTTTTTCAGATCATGCTTCAACGCCGGTATGACTTCGCGCCCAATGTGTGCGAGAAAAGGGACATCGCCCGGGAGATCATCGCGGAGATCCACCGTGTGACTAGCACCACCTTCACTCACACCCAGATAATGCAGCATTGGTCGGACCTGAAACGTCTGCACATGCCCCGGGTGCGGAGGTTTTTTGGAATCCATTTTCCAAGTAAGTACAAAGCAATTGCATGGTATATGTTCCAAATGTATAAGTTATGCCTTTATTTATCATGACTTTTCTTTGGTAGTGTTGGAAATGGATTTCAGAATTCGCCGCACCCGGAGGCGTACAGGCCGACCAGTGCTGCATGAGTCTGCATCTGTGAGTGAAGGTGGTGGATCTCCCGGGCGACGGACCTACCCCTCCTCTGTGGCCTCCTCAGACCAGCCCCTGGACCTTACCACAGAGGAGGGGCCAAACCGCGTGGGCGTGGAGTCATACCTGGCCAGGCATGGGGAAGGCTCTGGTATGTCACTCTTCATGTATAGGCACAAAGATATACATGGCAGGCCAAAAACTAAGTTATCCTTTATTATGTATTTGTAGAAGCTTCTGGTGCGGGTGAAATAGTGGAGGAGGAGGCAGCAGAGATGCTGGAAGTCGATCCTGGCGAAGGTGAGTGATGTCAGCCACACTGGGAGCCAGATATGTTGGGAATAGTGACTCTATACAAGTACTAACCAAATGTCACATGTTTCTCCAGGGACTTCTTCACAGCATAGCCAGGACCAAGGGCAGCCTGTTGGCCCCAACCAGCCATCTGTCGGCCACCAACTCCGTAAGTCTCCATGCCATTATTCATATTAATGTTTGGTTAGCTAATAACACACACATAACTAAACGCGTAGCCAATGTGTAGTTCACACTTTCATGTGGGCACTTCGTTAGCTTAAAGAGGACCCTAACTTGTATTAAGAACCTAAGAATTAGCCAACACACTGTACCTACAGATTAGAAACATGGAAAAACAACCTTCAGCCATCTAATGCATGTTATTAGACTGAACAAAACCAATATTGCGGAATATGGAATGCGCAATATTTACAGGCAGCATGGGATACAGATTGAAAAAAGGAAGGTGCTGCCATGCATTGTGGGAGTGATGACCTTTCCCTCAACCCAGCTATGCTCTGGATTCCCAACGCACCACTGTAACCTACTCCCCTGTACTTTATCCAACTCTCCACTCCTCATTAAGTGTTATGCTTCAGAGTCCAGATGGCGGCGCTGTAATAAAAAAAAATCCTAAATTTACTTTGATCTGGTGCAGAATCATTTGGGAATAGTTAGTGGTTTTCATTAAATAATGTTGAAGGTCCGGTTTAAGGAGTTTAAAGACTTACCTGTGGGAAATGCATTAACTGTATCCCTTGGAAGAATGACATATGTCATGCATTTACATGTATTTGATTAACCCCAAATCTATTTCCAGCATACAAACCGGTCTGGGACTCCTATTTATGTTTCTTTCTCTATTGGTTCCAGGGATGATCCCCAAAACTTTGGCGGAGAAAAAAAAAAGAATGAAGGAGTTGGTGGCCGAGCTGCTGGCCATACAGGCGACGTTGGGGCCAACAGATGAAGAAGACGAGGAGGATTAGTGCCCTTGGTCCTGGCTACTTTGGTTCAATGTTTTACCAACTTTGTTGGAGTTTTCACGTTTTTAAAGTTTTGCCTTTTTAAAAAAAAAACAAAAATTTTAATCTGTTTTTAAGGCAAGCCACACCAAATTTTGTTTTTAAAAAAAAAAATATGTTTGTATTTTAAAAAAAAATATGTTTGTATTTTAAAAAAAAATATGTTTGTATTTTAAAACAAAAAATGTTTGTATTTTATAAAAAAAAAAAAAAAAAAAAAAAGGGGTTTGCAAACAAACACCCCAATAAAAACTAAAAATTCCCCTAAAAATATATCCAAAATCACCCCAAAAATTTAAAATAAATTATCTTTTAATACTTCATAAATGTGTCTTTTCTAATATGCGCAAACACAAACAATTACACAAACCAGAAAAAAAACGGTTAGAAACATATAGACATATGTACATTATGTGGTTTTGGTAAGTTTTAGGGTCGTCAACATGAAGAAGGATGCAAGCGCCAAGGGGTTTAGGTAAGTTTGAGGGACCGAGAAATGAAGTTGGATGCAGCCGCTAAGGGGTTTAGGTAAGTTTTAGGGACCGAGAAATGAAGTTGGATGCAAGCGCTAAGGGGTTTGGGTAAGTTTTAGGGACCGAGAAATGAAGTTGGATGCAAGCGCTAAGGGGTTTGGGTAAGTTTTAGGGACCGAGAAATGAAGTTGGATGCAAGCGCTAAGGGGTTTAGGTAAGTTTTAGGGACCGCAACATTAAGTTGGATGCAGCCGCTAAGGGGTTTGGGTAAGTTTTAGGGACCGAGAAATGAAGTTGGATGCAAGCGCTAAGGGGTTTGGGTAAGTTTTAGGGACCGAGAAATGAAGTTGGATGCAAGCGCTAAGGGGTTTGGGTAAGTTTTAGGGACCGAGAAATGAAGTTGGATGCAAGCGCTAAGGGGTTTGGGTAAGTTTTAGGGACCGAGAAATGAAGTTGGATGCAAGCGCTAAGGGGTTTAGGTAAGTTTTAGGGACCGCAACATTAAGTTGGATGCAGCCGCTAAGGGGTTTGGGTAAGTTTTAGGGACCGAGAAATGAAGTTGGATGCAGCCGCTAAGGGGTTTGGGTAAGTTTTAGGGACCGAGAAATGAAGTTGGATGCAAGCGCTAAGGGGTTTGGGTAAGTTTTAGGGACCGAGAAATGAAGTTGGATGCAAGCGCTAAGGGGTTTAGGTAAGTTTTAGGGACCGCAACATTAAGTTGGATGCAAGCGCTAAGGGGTTTGGGTAAGTTTTAGGGACCGGGAAATGAAGTTGGATGCAGCCGCTAAGGGGTTTGGGTAAGTTTTAGGGACCGAGAAATGAAGTTGGATGCAAGCGCTAAGGGGTTTAGGTAAGTTTTAGGGACCGCAACATTAAGTTGGATGCAGCCGCTAAGGGGTTTGGGTAAGTTTTAGGGACCGAGAAATGAAGTTGGATGCAGCCGCTAAGGGGTTTGGGTAAGTTTTAGGGACCGAGAAATGAAGTTGGATGCAAGCGCTAAGGGGTTTAGGTAAGTTTTAGGGACCGAAAAATGAAGTTGGATGCAGCCGCTAAGGGGTTTAGGTAAGTTTGAGGGACCGAGAAATGAAGTTGGATGCAAGCGCTAAGAGGTTTAGGTAAGTTTCTGGTTGAGGGTGCGCATGCGCAAGATCTTATAAACATACGAACGCACGAATCTAAGAGGCCAAAAACCAATGAAAGCCAGAGGCAAACGCAAGTAATTGGAAGAGGTTGACGATGGAAGCAGCCGAAAAAACAGGCTGCCGCCGCAACAGGTGAGCACATGAACGTGATTTTTACGATTGGCAACTGACTGAGGCAAGTTCGGGAGATATCATACGAACGGACGTATATTTTAGGATAGAAACGTATTTGCTTATTGAATCACTCGCAAGTTCATACGAACGCACGAGCAGACGTGAAAAATAGGATGATCGTGAGCCAAATCCAAGCTGTTACATGTTTCTTTGAATCAACCCAATAGGGTATTGAAAATGCCATGCAGGAGAAACATGTTTACCAAGTCATGTACCACTCATCAAAGTGCGAAATACAGGACATTTAAGTACACATTATACTGTCTTGCTATGTGTAAAAGGAAATTTTTTTAATGGAGTGAAATAAATCTCAGATGTTTTAACTTCAATATGATTTGTTGGGATGTGGTCAAGTAAACGGGAATGAAGAGAGATCCTTTGCCTAGGATCCTCAAACAATAGAGTCTTTATCTAGACCCTCATGTATTAATCTATCTAGTTCATATAGAATAATCTTATTAGACACCTCTAGAGAGGATGGTGAAAAATAAGATACCAGACGATCCTCCACTTGAAATATTAGAAAAGAATTGCTATGGGGCTGGTCTGTGGAGGGTTGTAGGTCGGCTTTAGGTGACTATAGGTTTGTTCGAGATGGAGACTAAATGCATCCTTATTAAGTGATACTGAAATAGTTACTGAGCTGGTGGTCAATTTGGTGTTTTGGTTCAGGTGAGGTGAGTATGAAAGCGTCCTCAATGGGAGCTTATATACTATACTTCCGCTCTTGATTCAGGCGGAAGTGATGCAATGCCAGCTGGTGCTGTGGGGTGATTGGATGGGGTTGTTTCTGCTTCTGGCTGTATTATAAGTGAGGGGACTTTTCATTAAGGGACTTTATATTGAGGGACTTGTGTTTATTGCCTAAGTGTTATAGAGCTAAAATAAAAAGTTAACAGCCAAAGTTGCTGCAACTGTAAGCACTAAAATTATATATATATATATATATATATATATATATATATATATATATATATACACTTCAGGAGCAGCAGTTCCAAGGTAAATACCAATGTGAGTATATTTCAATCTTTGAAGCTCGGGTTAGAGATCTGGAGGTGCAAAATTAAACACTGAGGGAGATTGAGCATTCAGCTCACTGAGCAGACATCGAATGGGGTAAAAACAGAGAGTGGAGTAATGGGTCCGGAGGTGCAGATAAGTAGCTGTTTTAAATGTAGATAGAGGGAGTAGTGACAAAGAAGGAAAGATAAACCTGCACAGCGTGAATTCAATAACATATATCAAAGCTGGATGCTGGCTAAAGTGGACCCAAATACCCAAAAATAGGGCAAATCTATATGTTTAAAGGAAGGGCCTACCAGCTCAGACCCAGGGGTCCACACATTTAGCCGCTCAACAGAACCATCAAAACAAATATATTAAATTTTATCCCAAAGCTTTATTCTCTATAAATCTAAACATAAAAACAATTAAAAACAAAGTTGCTAGAAAAGGAGATATTTTGGACTAATTGAGTTGTAACCCTACTAATGTATAACATATTACAAATTTAAGCAAATTAATATTAATTGTTAATAAAGGGCCATATTATAGCCCAGAGAATAAAAAGTCAAATGTATTTATGCCCAGGAATTTCGTAAGAGTTGTGCAAGTGACACTATTATAGTGCATATAAAGTCAAAAAGGAAAGTGTCTGCTGTAGATATATCCATATAGAAAGACAGTTAGATGAGTATCAATACTCAATAGAGTCAGTATAAAAGAAAGTGCAAGTGCAAAAAAGGAATGAAGCTCCAGGGCATATACAATATGAGCCTGCCAAAATGGCAGCCAAACAGAATCACAATCACAATCCTTGTTAAATATTAATGAGAGTAAAGATCAATCTACATTACCGCATGATCAATATATGAGTCCTACTCCAATGTCTAGCATGTCACCACCACTGACGCGTTGCGTGGCAACTCCAATCTGCCACTTCCTCAGAGTGTGGTTTGTTTCCATCTGCCCCCCTTTAAATAGTCCCATATCTGGTGTCCTGCCCAGTATTCAGGGGATTTCCCGCCAGAATAAACTAAGGGCGGAAGTGTGTATGTGCAGACATAGATGGCTCCACATGGTGTGTGGGCAAAAGTGACGCTTATTCATCAAACATGTCAGCATCCTGTCAAATTACAGGAATCAAACATTAGAAGTTACCGGCTGCCCGTGTCATTCCGCCGGCTCAGGCGGCCTCCTGCACCCGTCCTCCCGCTTGAGGACAATGGAAGCATCACCACCAAACTCTTCCGCAAGGATACATCTACAAACAGCTTACTACTATTCTCAAGCTTTCACCAACAGAGATGTAGAGAGGGAATCCCGGTGGAACAATTTCTACAAGTAAGATGGAATTGTTCCAATGACCAAGACTACAAGAATGAGGTGATTGAAATGAAGGCACGTTTCAGGAAAAGAGGCTATCCCAAGAAGGTTATACAGAGAGCTGTGGATAGGGCTTCAGATACGCCCAGGGAGGAATTACTGGGCTACATAAAGAAAGTGAAACATAAACGGGAAGAGGTAAGACTTATTACCGATTTCAATACTGAATGGCAGGACATTAGACGCATTTTGAAAACACACTGGCGGGTCCTAGAGAGTGACCCGATTTTATATAAATGGGTCGGTAAGGGACCACAGATGACCGCACGTCGAGCGCCAAATTTACGGGACAAATTATGTAGGAGCCATTTTAGGAGACCTAATACTTGGTTACAGCAAGGCAGCAGTAAATGTGGCAGCAGACCTTGTGGACGCTGCAATGTGTGCCCCTTGGTGCAAACCACCAGTGTTATCAAGAGCATCAGTACAAACACAGTAGCAAGAATTAGAACGAACATCACTTGCCAGATGGAGGGGGTTATTTACGCCCTCCAATGTAGCTGCCCCAAACAATATATTGGGGAAACAAAAAACAAAGTGGTGGCACGTATCCAGGGGCACCTATCAAACATAAGACTAGCGAAAAGGGACCTTGAAGCAGGGAAAATATTGTCCCCAGTTGCTGCCCACTTCCTTCAATTTCATCAGGGCCACACCAGGGACCTCAAGGTTACCTATGTTGAAAAGATCAGTTTGAAAGGTAGGGGTGGTAATATCAAAAAGAAGCTTCACCAAAAGGAATTAGAGTGGATTTTTAAGTTGGGCACACGGGCACCAGCAGGTATCAACGAAGAATTCTCATTTGCATCTTTTTTAGGGCGCTGAAGGATTTTTATTATTATTTTCCTTCTTAGAATAATTGGTGGATGCTGGTTAATGTTTATGGGCACTGTTAATATTGATGAGCATAGGAGTTTTTTATTTCATTATATGTTCTTTGCTTCTTTTGTTGTTTTGCATACTTTAGTTCCTTTTTGTTGGATGTCACAGTTAAGTTTTTCACATTTGCACATGATCTCATTATAGAGTATATGGCTTCTTGATGGCATCTCCTTCCCCTCGGCCAAGCGAGACATTGGGAGCGATGAGAGATCCCTGGATGGAATGGATCATCAATGGTCCCTGAAAGATTTGCCCGGATAAAAGCCAGGCGGCGGTGACAATACATCTCCCGTGATCGGATTGGCAGCAGTATTGGAATGCGGCTCTTCCCCCCTCCACAGAAGAAAATAAAAGCCTTATATGGATGTTCTGCCTCCTACATCAGGGATTCAGTCCCTCATTTTGGACTTATCTCTGTATTTTGGGTTGAGTCCCGCTCTCAATATGGACACTTTGATTGGAAGGATGCAAAGACCTTCAGATCCATGCCCTGATAAGGATCATAGAGCGACTTGAGGAGCTGGAGGCGACAGTATGACAATATCAACCTCATGTACCCTCTTCCCTTCTTTCAGGAGCCCTTGTCCCCAATTGTGGCTCATTTCAGTCTTTATCTCCCCTTTGTGCCCTCCTTACACTATATTAGAGCATATAATGCACTTATCCAATTTAATCCAGTCTTGATTGATGGCCCAGCTTCAGTGTACATAATGTTAGCCCTTATGATCAATAGGTATTAGCGTATTGTTAGACTTAGTTATTATATGTATAGTAGAAGTCATATGTTGTAGCTTTTTGCAGTGTAATTAGTTTTTATTGGTATATGTTGCATATAATCATCTGCCCTGCTTTGAATGCCCCGGGGTGTCCCCTGAGTACAGGGATAGTCAGAGTGGATGACCAGAAATCTATTTGGAGACATAGATGTTTGCCTGCAATTGGTAGCAGGCTTATGACAGCCTTGATATTTGCATATTCCGGAGCCTGTGCCGTCTGCTGGAAGGTGGCGCGCGTGCGCGCTTTTCGTCATGCACGCGCGCGTCCCCAGCACCACCGCGCATGCGCACTGTGCGCACTTCGGGCTGCGCCGTACTGGATTGACGGTGGCACGGTGGAGTGGCACGGAGGCGCGTTTAGTGGGAGGACGGGTGCGGGAGGCCGCCTGAGCCGGCGGGATGACACGGGCAGCCGGAAACTTTTAATTTTTGATTCCTGTAATTTGACAGGATGCTGACATGTTTGACGAATGAGCGTCACTTTTGCCCACACACCATGTGGAGCCATCTATGTCTGCACATACAGATTTCCGCCCTTAGTTAGAAATCCCCTGAATACTGGGCAGGACACCAGATATGGGACTATTTAAAGGGGGGCAGATGGGCACAAACCACACTCTGAGGAAGTGGCAGATTGGAGTTGCCACGCAACGCGTCAGTGGTGGTGACATGCTAGACATTGGAGTAGGACTCATATATTGATCATGTGGTAATGTAGATTGATCTTTGCTCTCATTAAAATTTAACAAGGATTGTGATTGTGATTCTGTTTGGCTGCCATTTTGACAGGCTCATATTGTATATGCCCTGGAGCTTCATTCCTTTTTTACACTTGCACTTTTAGCACCTGCACTTTTATGCACTTAGCACTTTCTTTTATACTGACTCTATGGAGTATTGATACTCATCTAACTGTCTTTCTATATGGATATATCTACAGCAGACACTTTCCTTTTTGACTTTATATGCACTATAATAGTGTCACTTGCACAACTCTTATGAAATTCCTGGGCATAAATAAATTTGACTTTTTATTCTTTGGGCTATAATATGACCCTTTATTAACAATTAATATTTATTTGCTTAAATTTGTAATATGTTATACATTAGTAGGGTTACAACTCAATTAGTCCAAAATATCTCCTTTTCTAGCAACTTTGTTTTTAATTGTTTTTATGTTTAGATTTAAAGAGAATAAAGCTTTGGGATAAAATTTAATATATTTGTTTTGATGGTTCTGTTGAGCGCCTAAATGTGTGGACCCCTGGGTCTGAGCTGGTAGGCCCTTCCTTTAAACATATAGATAGAGGGAGTAGAAAGGGAAGGGAGCACAGAAAAAGAAGACCATACCTGCCTCTGTTCACCCTAGCAAAATTGTCATGTTGGGTAATGATTCAAGAGTGTCAGTCTCAGAAAATGGCAGCCCTAGCGGATACTGCTCTCCCTAACATCTGGGAGGATAGCCCAGTTAGTGACAATAAACGATGGTGCACCACTAATATGCTTATAGTAGTGGCGTGCTCACTAACTCCCTTAGCTAAATAAATCAATTGAAGCCTGGGGTACTTGATTCTCCCAGGGTCCAACACAAGGAGCACAACCAATAAATTTATCAAAAGTTTATTAGATCCACATAAAAACACACATTAAAAAACAACAATCACAACACATTACAAACACATTAAAAAAAACCCTCTTAACCCTGAAACAATTCCTCTATATAATTACCCATAAAATATAAGGCTGTTGTCCAAAATACCTCCTCTCCTTGTTCCTTCAGATACATTAATAAACCAATATTCCACCACCTAATCAAAGCAATACATATATCAAATAAAAAAATTAATAAATAATGAGTGTGAACCCCCCAAAAAATCCAAAACAATTTTTTTCCCTTTTAACCTTTTTGTGCCGGCACAAAAATCTACCCTCTATTGCAAAGCCCACATCACAATGTGCAAAAAAATGTGCAAATCAGTGCATATAGTAACCCAATGTATATTGTACAGGGTATTCATATAGAAAAGCCACCATCAATAAATACAAAACAAAAACAATTCACCAAAAGTTCTTGAGATGCTATTAATAATCACACATCTACTAAGTTATATTAAAGTGCAATGTGCCTCAAAATTATATGTACTGCACAGTACACTGGACAATAGAGAAACAAAATACTCAGGTATAAATGCACATGGAGAGGATACTTAGCTACAATAGCATAGACAGCACATCAGCCGGGGAGGAAATCCAGGGCAGTGGGGGTCAAACCACCTGCGCTTCGCGGTCCTTGACCGCTTCTTGCTAGGGTGAGACATATCCTATACCGATCGCCACCTTTATACTCACCATTAACCTCATGGCCTCAGCACAGCTGCGCCTGCAGGGGAACACCTGTGGGCGCACGCCCCGGCCGCCGCCGCCGGAAATGACACACCGAGAGACGGCGCATCCGTTGTCAGGGACGCCATTCCTCTAGCTGACAACACGGCCCCCGGACAGCCAGCACGCCCCCTCACAGTAGAGTGACGTCACGGCCCACAGAGCGGCAGGTGGGGCCGCTGCCCTTTTGAAAATGATAGCGGCCCGGCCAAATCTCATTTGGCCGGCCGCAATTAACCCCTGCAGGCCCAGCGCAGACTGAACCCACCAGGTCCAGCGCAGATCGTTCCATATGAACATCTGTATGGCCGGAGGGTGAGCACAAATGTACATCCTTAATCATACTTATAATGCTAATGACACTATATACAAAATCAAATATAATTATTATTATTTACAAGAGGACTAGTAATTCTTATATTGGGGACTTTTTTACTGAAATGGTCCCACCTATACCCCAGCGACATATCTGATTAATTCTAGTTCAGACCAAGTATATTGGGATTATTACAATTGTACAGTCAAAACTCAAATTCCAACTGAGCTCTGATGGCATAACCCAAGGGAAAGAATGAATCAAAAAATCAAAGAAGCTCCACATGGCGCTATCACCAAGCCTACCCAGGACAAAAGATGGCACCAATCTCATCTACCTATTCAAATTGTGGCAAAAAATCAGTTGTCAATCAAGATTGTGAGACTAAACAGTGCCAGAGCGGCCAGAGAGGTGATTATGAATAAATATTAGGAATGCCACAGGGCACTGGACTAGATGGTCAATCACCCCTTTAGGATACAGTTTTTGGCCAGGGCTAAAAGGTGCCAGTATGAACAGACACCCAGATTGTATAATCCTCGCCCTTCTTCTCCTATGGGGCCGTATGGTAAGGACTTGCATGATGTAGTCCCTCCTCCCGCATCTTCTCTTGTCAAAACCTCTAGTGTACCTGGAAACAAACCTATAAAAGAAACAGGCATAATCTTTAATACTCATTCCGTGTCACTATAGACATACATGCAAAACCACATACATATAAGGAAATGAAAAATAGAGCCATATATTGACCCCCCCAGGGATTTATATATCCCCTAGGTAGGCAAATTCATGGCTCAAACCCATATCCAATGGTGAAACAAACCAAACCCCTAACGAAACCCTGGCGGTCGGCAACCAAACTAAGTGCCCATCGCCATGAATCAAACTTATAATAAACTATGTAATAATAAACGGTAAAACTCTCACCACATCCGTGAAATATTTAGAGGTGCTACCCACACCATACAACAAACCACAAAACCAGAGAGGTAAGAGAAGTTGTCCAGATAATGGTCAAAGTACAAAAATTTTTTTTTCATGTACCGCCCTTTTAAAGGGGGAGGGAAATCATGTGTCCTACCCTAGCCTAAGAATGGAGAAAAGGACCAATCTTCATTCAATCCCTGTGGGGACCTACTGCTAAGTTGGAAAATCCAACGCAACTCTCTCCGAAGTAGTAGCCTTTTCAAGTCCCCGCCACGGGGACCCAGATTGACTTTCTCAATTCCCAATACTCGGAGAGATGAAAAATCCCCTCCATGGACTTCCAAAAAGTGAGCGGGTGGTTGGGACTGCAGGTGGGACTAGACAGTTAATGGTAATAGGGGATTCTATTATCAGGCAGACTGATAATTTGTCACCAACACGCCTCAACCGAATGGTTTGCGGTCTCCGTTGTGCCAGTGTTTGGCATGTTGTGGAAAGGGTGGATAAATTATTGGGAGGAGCTGGAGATGACCCATCTGTCGTGGTCCACGTGGGGACCAATGACAGAATTAATGGTAGATGGAGGATCTTTAAGAATACTAAGTTATAGAGAAGCACCTCCAAGGTTGTATTCTGTGCAATACTGCCTGTGCCATGCGCTACACATGAAAGACAGTGGGAGCTTAGAGAGTTCAATGTATGGCTCAAGTCCTGGTGCAGGGCAGAAGGATTTGGCTTACTAGAGCACTGGGATGACTTTTCATTGGGGTATAAACTGTATTCTAAAGATAATTTGCACCTGAATGGGAGGGGGGCTGCTGTGCTGGGCGAGAGGATACTAGAAAGGGGTGGAGGGTTATTTCAACTAGAGATGAGGGGGAAGGGCAAAAGAGAAAACAAGGGGGAAGACAGGTTACTTAGGGGACAGAATATGATGATGGGTGGAGAATTAGAAGGGGGATGGATAATGAGATCCATGTGTTACAAACTAGTAGTAAAAAATTAGGTGGATGCATTACTGCAGAAGCTAATACTAAAGTTCAATGTGTCAAACTAGATAGGAACTTAAATAGGGACATCAAGGAAGGTTAAAACTTCCCCCCAAATCACACTGGACTGCTTCCCCCCAATCCAGCTTCAGCTTTGGGCAGTTTTTGCTCACCTCACCAGGGCATCCATCTCCTGGGTCCCTTGGATTGTGGGCAACACTATACAATCATGCACTGCACATGGCCCTTGATCTCGTGCCTGTGCAGTGCCATGAATGGGATACAACGGGGGCTGCCCAAAAAGCCTCAAGACTTTGCCAAGCGGTGCTGAACTTTGAAGAGCACAGCTTAAAAATCTCATGGCTGACACCTATGGTTAAAAGGTCAATAAAGAATAGGAAAAGGGCATTTAAAAATTACAAGGCAAGGAAATGGTCACTGGGGATAAGGAGAAGGAGGAGCTGTTAAATGGATTCTTTAGCTCTGTGTACACAGAGGAGCAATGCACCAACACAGGAGTCGATATTGATCAAGCTAAACATGGAGTAAATAAGGAGTGAATAAGACTACAGGACCAGATGGACTTCACCCAAGAGTTCTTAAATAAGTCAGCTCAGTTAGCTCATCACCCCTGTTCTTGATCTTTAAATACTCACTAACAACTGGTCTAGTGCCAAGGGATTGGTGCAAGGCAAATGTGGTGCCCATTTTTAAAAAGGGCAATTACAGACCTGTAAGCTTAACATCCATCGTGGGAAATTGCTTGAGGGGCTATTAAGGAACTACATACATGAATATGTAACTATGCATAATAATATAAGTCACAACCAGCACATAGTTTTACTAAGGACAAAAGTTGCCAGACTAATCTGATTGGCTTCTATAAGAAGGTGAGTAGAGGCCTGGACAAAGGGGCAGCTGTAGATAAACCCCTCGATTCAAAGAGCAAAAGTTAATTGATTTCGTATCGAGAATCGTAAGTTTGGGTGGGTGTTAGTCATTTTTTCCTGTTTTTTTGGCCATTCCCGACTCGCACGAGCCTATGTACGAATGCGTATATGCTCTTACGATCAGCGGCAGTGCGTTCGTAAATTTTAGGATCAAAACGTAAAACTTAGGATCAAATCCTAAAACTTACGATCAAAACGTAAAACTTAGGATAATTGGATGTGTTTAGGTGTGATTCAGAGAAACCTCTAAACGCGTTTTAAAAGAAAGCCACAGCCGACACCTTTTAGCAGCCGGATTGCTGTTCGTGAACAGGTTTTTTGGCTATGTGGAGGAGTCTGCGCGTCTTGTGCTCCAATGAACTGCATGTATCAGCATGGCCGAGGCCATTAATTGTATGGCAATGCATGCCTGATTTAATACATTTCCATGTATGCCTTATAAAAGCATTTTAATGTGGACCTTAATTAGTCCTTTGCATGTAAACCTTTATTTTGCAATATATTTGCGTTAATTAAAGAAACTTATGTCCTTTGTTATTTATTGTTAAATTGATGTACTAGAATAATATTTTTAGATAGCATTTATTGTTTTAGTTGTTTACCTTTGCTTTGTTTAATTATTTAAGCACATCTTTGGTCAGATGCATCACACTTACTGAGGAGAGGAGAGCGGGATAAAGTGCAGGATGTGGGTTACTGCTGTATTTTGCCCCCAGAGCTGGGGGCACGGACAGTCACAAGGCCCTTTCTGTTTGCAGGCTGCCCGAGAATACCTGAGTCGCCATCTTGGCTGTTTCTAGACTCATAACATGCAGAAGTTGCTGGGTGTTTTTTAATATTTGAGAGCAATCTGTATGTAGAGGGTGTGGGTAACCACACACAAAAAATTTAAGTTGTACCATTTGAAGCCAAAATATTAAAATTAAATCAACAAGTAAAAAATGCAAGTTAACTAAAAATTAAACAAAGTAAGATTTTATTATGCAAATGCATTCATTAATGGTTGGTTTCTACAAAATGAATGAAATAAAGAAAAATAAGACCAAATATTTAGAATGCACTTTAATGAGGTAAGTTTGTAGTGCGCAGCCGCAAGATCAGAAGGATTTACGTCCAGACAAAAAAGGAAAAAGGGCAAAACCAATGTTGCAACCTGAGAAATGAAACGGAAAATTCAGGATGGAAACTGACATAGGTCTGATTCCCGAACTGCCATACGAACGGACGTACATTTTAGGATAGAAACGTATTTGCTTATAGAATCACTCGCAAGTTCATACGAACGCACGAGCGTTCGGGAAAAATAGGATGATCGGCACCCAAATCAAAGCTGTTACATGTTTCTTTGAATCAACCCAATAGTTTTGCTGGATTTTGCAAAAGCATTTGACACTGTCCCCATAGACGCTTATCGGTGAAATTGAGGTCTTCAGGATTAGAAAATACAGTTTGTAACTGGATTGAAAACTGGCTGAAGAATCATGTGCAGAGAGTTATGGTTAATGATTCCTACTCTGAATGGTTACCAGCTGTAAGCGGTGTACCTCAGGGCTTTTTTCTCATTAAATGAATTTTTTACTACCATGAGAATTTTTTTTCAACTCTTGTTGAATCAAGGCCTATGTGTGTTTATGGTGGCCTGATCCAGGGTTCAATAAGCAGCACTGCCACAATACCTTTCAGGCTTTCTGGTCTTTAATGCAATGACAGATTACATAAATTATTGTGAGGGGGGTAGACAGAGCCACCTATTTCCCCCAAAAAACCCTAACTCTAGGGCAAGTACACCAAATAAGAAAGGCACCTCCATTCACCTTGCAGCCCCTAAAATAACTTGTTGAACTTTTTCCTGAAATTTTAGCCACTTGCACCGGGACTAGGTACCATTTGGTCAAGATTTAAATGTTTCCCTTGTAATGCCCAGACAGAACCCTTAACTGGATCTCAAGCTTCGCTGACCACAGCGAGCAGTAATACGCAAGGCATATTAGGCATGGGCCCCTAAGCGCGTTGGCCTGTGTTTCCGCAATGTTTGGCTGCTGTGAAGAATGTGGACAGGTAAACTCTTGGACATACCTCAATCTTTTATTAAGCTGTTCACTGATGTACGCCCCACTTGAGCCATAAGTTTAGCCCACCTTTCCAGTGGGTATTCCTTCTCCATATGCTCTTCCCAGACCTTCATATATGGGAGTTTCGACTCTCTCTTAAACAGAGCAAGGTTTCACAAGAAGATTCCCTCTGCCCAACCCCCCCATTTTTGCATACAGTAGATTTTAAAAGCGGTATGCTCTAGTTCTGTTCTCCCATGCTTAATTTTGGACCTCAGGAAATGCAAGATTTGTCTTGCTCTTTTGTTTTCAACCAGAGGTCATTAATACTACATTAATACTACTGCTGCAGAAAGTGTCCCACTCTGTATAAACCATTGCCAACCACCATTCCACTCCATACAATCTCGATTTAAAGTCAGGGTTTTCCAAGAATAGGGGTCAGTGGGGTAAAAACCAAAGATAGTGCGTCCTTCTGACCTTATACCAGATCTTTATTATCTACATCAAAATGGGGCATGGCATGCTTGGTTTCTGTTTTTAGAGATCCATAGCATATGTTCCACAGAGATCGGGACTGCACCTCTCTGCCTCCATTGTGACCCTCTATGGTTTCTCATCCTGTTTATATATCATTGCCAACTGTGGGTGGCCAACCATTAATCAGCACTGGTGACTATGCAGGCAACTTCTGTGGGTGCTGCAGAATTCAGGCTCTCCTGAATAAAGGAGATGCTGTCCTTAGTGTCAGGTGTCCATTCCTCCTTCTCCTCCTCCTGCTCCTCCCCCCAGCCATGCACCAGTGATGCCCCTGAGCTAGGCTGGATGGCATCCTGCTGTAAGAGACGTCCTCCTCCTTCTCTGAATCCTCCAAAACTGTCGGCTGGAGAGCGGAGCTTCTTGCCTCTGTTGGCCCTGCAAGCCACATGTGCGCTGATCTGACTCCTGGGAAAATGTGCGTTCCTCTTCCTCCTCTGCTTCCTCCTGTGCCCCCTTCATATCCTCAATCATGGCCTGAAGGTTTTTTTCTAGCAGGCAAAGTATGCCATCATCAGCACTGAGCATATTGTTTGCATACTGGAAGCACAATAGCACTGCACAAATGTCCCTCATTGAGGGCCACTCATTGGTGGTGAAGTGCTGTTGGTCTGCACATTGACTCACCCAGGCATTTTGTAGCTGAAACTCCACTATTGCCTGCTGCTGCTCACACATCCCTTCCAGCATATACAAAATGGAATTCCACCTGGTTGGAAAGTCACATATGAGGTGATGGGTGGGATGTTCCTCTGGAGTGCAGATAGGTGAGCAGCAGCAGCACACTGCACGCACTTTGTGCATCAGCTCTGGCATGTCAGGATAATGGGCCAGGAAGCTTTGCACCACCAAGTTGAGCACATGCTCCAGGAAAGGCATTTGCATCAACTCAGCTAGGCCCAAGGCTGCTACAAGGTACGCCATTGTCACACACCACCTTGCTGGACTTCAGGTGCAGCGGCAGCAACCACTCTTTACACTTTCACCCAGATAGATGAGTTTCAGCACGGCCTACTGTTGTTAGCCCATGGCTGTGCTCAAATTGGTGGTGCACTGACTGCATGAGGAGGAAGCAAAGCAAGAAGCCGAGTCGAAGGAAGAGGCAACAGGAGGCACCAACTGATGTCTGGCAATCCTGGATGGTGGAAGTATATGCGCCAAAGTGCTTTCCGCCTCTACATTGACCCAGCGGGCAGTTAGAGCGATGTAACATTCCTGCCCTTAACAGACCCCCCTATCATTGGCCCCCATCAGCACCCCCCCCCCAGGGCAGACGGCGCATGGCGGGCCATGGGATACGCATGCATGGTGGGCTGCAGGAGACATGAAACATGCGCAATCCAGCACAGACCAATGGAGGCGCCAAGGTAAACAGGTAAACATTACACTGGTGCTGTGCTTACATTCATAACAGGTGCTGCAGGTAGCTTGCACCAGTCCCCTTTGTTCCACGGGCCTGCACTGCCTTTAAGGTATGTACACCCCTGAAGCCACTACAGCTTATGTTTTGTTTTCAGGTGCACGAGGTGCTGAGATCATTAGCACTTTCCCTTGCTTCAGGGATTGGTGGCAACATGTGCAAATGACCTGTATCTTGTTGTTTGGGCACTGCTTAAAAAATTTCATGATGGTGAGATCTTTAAACCAGCGTCGGCGTTCTTACAGTGTGGTGAGCAGTAGTAGCAATAGGCCTTCAGTCCACGTTGGGTCTAGGACATCGTCATCACCCCTCGCATTGTCTTTCACCCACTCGCTGCTAGCCTCCCTCTCAGCCTCCACATTGCAGAAAGCTGAAGCACCCGGTACTAGGGTTTCATCATCATCATTGTAAGTGTCCTACGATGGTCCACTGGCCATGTCATCCTCAAACATAAGTTGTTGGGCATCTGGGAACTCTATGTCTGCAACTGGGGAAGGGGAAGGTTGATGGCCTACGGTATCCCAGCTAGGATGTCATAATAGAGCATTACTGACTCCTTGAATTGAATTTTGGCAGAAGTGGAGTGGGTGGAAGACAATTCCATGGAACGGCGTGCAATATAATCTATGACTGCCTTGTTCTGGCCTCACCACTCTGGCAGCAGTGGGCCTACAAAAATTCGCACCATGACCCTGTCCCTTATTTGCTGCTTTCTGCATTGCTACACACCTGCAGTTACAGTGACCTAACCTGGACAATCAAAAAAAATGTTTTTACAGCAAAATGCCTGTCAAGTGGTCTGAATTAGTAGACACTTCACAAATTTTTGTAATTACACACAAATGACCCTCATGTGGCCTGAGCAAGTGGACACTCGACACACATTTTGTATTACACACAAATGACCCTTATGTGGCCTGAACTAGTGGACACTCCACAAATATTTGTTGTTCCACACAAATGACCCTCACATGCCCTGAACAAGTGTACACTCCACATATATTTTTTATTTCACACAAATGACACAAGTGGCCTTGACTATAATAACCCTCATTGTCTCTCACTCCAGCCGCTGTCCCTAAATAACTGCCCTGAAATGGACAGTTGTTAATGATGACCTTCACTGTCCCTCACTTCAGCCGCTGTCTCTTACTAACTGCCCTGAAAAGGACAATCTTTTTAAAACTCCCTTTATCTCCCTCATTCCAGTGGCTGCCCCTAACAAACTGCCCTGAAAAGGGCAACTTTTTTCAAACTCCAAAACTCCATGGCCTCGATGCAATAAGAGATGAAAAAAATTCTCACGGTAGTAAAAAATTCAATTCATGAGAAAAAAGCCTGAGAAAGTCACTGTTACTGAATCACCAGATAAAAAGCCAATGAAAGTCAATGGCAGCTTTTACTACAATGTAGAAAGGAGAAAATATTTCTCTACTTTTCTTAGGAATAAAAAAGTACCATTGACTTTCATTGTCTTTTTATCTGGTGATTCAGCAACAGTGACATTCTCAGGCTTTTTTCTCATGAATTGAATTCTTTACTACCATGAGTGTTTTTTTCAACTCTTATTTAATCGAGTCCCAAATCTGTCCCTCACTCCAGCTGCTGTCCCTAACTAACTTTGGGCTCAGCCAACCCTAGTAATAGGACAATTGTCTTGCAGTCACAGATTTATGGGTTGATTTAGAGCCTGGTGAAAAAACTCACTTATTTTTAGGAGAAAAACTGACATTCACTTTTATTGTCTACCCGGTCTAAATTTTCACCTGGCTCTGAATCAGCCCCAAAGTAGACAATGAAAATGAATGGTCATTTTTCTATCCTGAAAAAGAAGTGAGTTTTTTCACCAGGCTCTGAATCGACCCCATAGTGACACAACCTCTATGTACAGTTAATTTAATTATATATTTTTGCCAAGATATGGAGAAAGGGTAACAGTAAGTAGCTAGCCTGTAGAAACAGCAACATTAAATTCTGGAACGAAATACACCACCCGAAAATAATTTATTTAAATGCATTGTTATTTTTATTGATTAAAATGTTCTGAATGTCATAATTTATTTCTTCACATTAGAAAGTACAATGTTGTTATTGTTTTGCACAATAATCAGAGCATACTACTAAGTTTCTGTTGGCATTTGTGATATAAATTTGATCTCCTGGAGCTTTCCCGTCTGCTTGGAGTCTCAATCAGCAGAAAATTCACCAAGGAGACTTGCTCTGAATTCTTGTTTGGCTCAGTCATACTCCACCGAACATGGAAGGCTCTGATCACTAAAGGCCACTGATGGTTTTTGACGGATTTATGGAAGCTCTCCAGAAAAGCTCTGTGCATGCATTTAATGTTTTCTTTCTACTTAGGAGCCTCATTATTCTGTCTGCTTTGCAGCATTTCACAATTTATACACTGAGGAGAATAGACTAAAACCTCATGAAACCTTAGTAATTTATACATTTAGTGTTCTCCTTACATACTTGACCCCTTCAGTTATATTTTTAAAGCATTAGTCAATCATTATTTTAACAATGTTTAACCCTTTAAGTGCCAGCCTACCTGGAGTTTTTGTCACCCTTTGTTGCCAGGCCATTTTGCACTATTTTGCGCTCCCCATGTTCAAATGTGATTTTTGAAGAGATTTCCAGGGATTTCCCAGGAAAATGATATATTTGTTTTTCAGCATAGTCTGGGCTTTAACATGAAATGTCTTGTTTGTCATTTTTTAGGTATATTCTCAATATTTCTGGTTGAAATATGTGCAAAAAAAAAATCTATTTTTTACAATTTGTAGTGTTTTTTTGTAATATAAAATGTAAGTTTGTCAATAAAATATTATTGCGTGTGAAATCCCAATTTCTCCCGGTTACAGCGATACCACATATGTATAGGTAGACACCCTTTCCTGCCCAGGAGACTCCCCCAAACTGAAACAGCGCTTTAGGGGATTTTCAGAAAAAATACAACTGTGATATGCGCTATGTGCACCTTGCAGTTTTTCCAGAAAAACAACCCTTTACATTTGAAATACCCCCAACAAACTATATCTTCTCTGGAAGTACACACCTCAGGCTTTCTATTTGTACCAGGCTTGTTGATGTGGCCACAGTTTTCTGGAAGTAATCCCTCAATGTATTCTTTGGTGCAAAGAGTTTCCCTAAAAAAAGGATAAAAAAGCAGAATCAAAGCCACATTTTCCTGAAAGAACTATTTACAAACAAGAAAAAACAAGTTTAATCTGAAAAAGCAACACCCCCCGAACAGAACGATACCCAACATGCATAGCTACTGTCAAGGGAAGAGTTGCCAAACACCCCAAAGTAAAGCATGTGCGTAACGGTAATTTTACTTGAAAATTTCAGCTCTGAAGACAAAGTGCGCACCTTGCGATTTTTCAACCAAAACAACCCTTTACATTTGGAATATCCCCCATAAACCATATATTCCCTGAAAGTACACATGTTAAGCTTGCCAGCCCCCAGTCTTGTGAACTGGTATAAGGGGTCTCATGGACCCCTTACCAGTTCACAAGGGGTTAACAGTAAAAAAAAAAACACACTGACACATAAGAAAAAATAACTTTTATTAAAAAATAAAAACTTTTTTTTTACTTTACTTACCGCCGATCGTCAGCTCCTTTGTCCCTCGATGTGATGACAGATGCGATCATGCTGGCTGCAGTAGCAGAGGGGCAGGTGATGACCTGATCACCACCCCCCTCTACTCCTGTGGCCAGCATGATCGCATCTGAAAGAACAGCAGCAGGGAGCCAGGACGACACCCGGTGAGTGACGTCATAAGCCCCATCCCCAGGCAAGATGGCGGCGCCCGTTGGGAGAGGAGGGGGAGAGCCCTTTCAGGCTCCCCCCTGAAGCTGAAGAGCCGGGGGGGGCGATCGGAGGCCCCCCCAGTGAAGAGGAGACCCGGAGGGGCAGCGCGACTGCAGGTAAGTAAATGTCATTTTTTCTTACAGTTAGCAGCTGCTGCTGCCGAAGCAGGGGGGGGGGGGGCGCTATTCCGGGGCTCTCCTGGAGCCATCCGACCCCCCCACGGGGGATCGGATGGCACCAAATTAAAGAGGAGACCCGGCTGGATCCAATGAGGGGTCAGGTTAGTATTTTTTACGTGGCTGGCACTTAAGTGGAGGAGAAGCAACCACGTAAATTTTACGTGGCTGGCATTTAAAGGGTTAAAGTGGACCAACACCCTGACGTTTTATTTTTTCATTTTAAAAATATGCTAATTATTATGCATTATCTATAGTAAAGGAAAAATAACTTACCTCAAATGCTCCAGCGCTGCATATCTTCCTTTTGAATATCTCGCCGCCATCTTGGATTTGCTTGTAATAGGAAGAGATCGTTTGACCTCTTCCTAAAGCAAATCTCGCACATGCGCAGAAGGTAGGTGAAGAGCCGCTTGCATAGGTAGCGAGCGGCGCTTCACCTGCCATAAAACAGCGCTACTGCGCATGTGCTGTTTTCCCTACCTCAGCACGGGCGCGCATGAGCGCGCTCTGGTAGGCCGGTGGAAGGGAGGAGCTGAAAGGCTTGGATATGCCATGTCATTGGCATATCCCCACCTTTCAGCTCCTCCCTTCCATCTTCTCTTTCTCCACTATGCGTTCATTGAGATATTCCCTCACTCGTATGCTGGCAAGTGGTTTCGTTGGATGCGCAGGACAGGTGAGTTATTGTTTTTTTATATATTGATTAATTGTATACATTTCTTATTTAACAAACATAGGTCACGCCCCCTGATTACGTCGAGAAGAGAAACTGAAATCCCACGAGTGAGGAGGAAATCTTATCCACGGACAAGGAAGAGGGACAGCATGCAAATGAATGGACAAGAGCTGGAGGGCGAGACTTCCGTGCGAGATTTTTTTTTTACAGTTTTCACACAAAAAAGTGTATTTTTCCCACAAAAAAATCACCTGTGCCAGCTATGGGCCAATTTTTAAAAGCAAGGTCCATCATTTTTCCAATGATTTTTTTTTAAAGTTTGGAAATAACAGCACCCTATGGAGTATGAAGAAACATTTGCCATTTTTTTTAGCATACCCCATAGGGTACTGTTGTTTTTAAACTTTAAAAAAATTATCCTCTTGTCCCATCGCAGATACAGGTGGTTTTTGGGGAAAAATATGAGCAAACTTTTTAATTGCTTTTTTGTATGTTAAATTCAAAAAGTTCAGCAAGATGCAGGCTTCCGTTCACACCCAAATGTGCACCCAGAGTTACACTTTCTTCACCAAATATTTAGTATGGTTACATATAGGTTAAAATGGCCAGTGGTCAGTAGTAGCCAAATGCACAATGTATTGTTCTAAAACTAATGTCTGTGAAGATTCTCATTTATCCAGGTCATGGTATATCTGTAGAAATAAAGCTGCATTTGGTGTTAATACACATTGCCAGACTTACAATGCAAACCAAAGGCAAATATTAACATTTAATTACTCCAATCATGCTAATGCAATCAACACCTCACCTATCTTCTGTTTATAGTAGACAAAGGATGGGGATTGGAGTTATCATTTATTGTTGCCAGATTCTTGTACAAGTCATTACGAATTGAGAAAGCCAACTTTAATTTTATGACTAGCAAAACATCTTCATGAAAAGTAAAACAGCAAGCCTTTATTTTTACAGACATGTTCTAATATTAATTTTAAGTGTGGGGGGGGGGTAGTAGTATGCAGCATATTGGGGGGGGGGCTCCAAAAAAGTAAAAAAAAAGTCAAAAGGAATGATAAGGGGGTAACAACAAAATAATACACAATAACTGTGTACTCTGAAAAACACACTATCCCCTCGATTCAAAGAGCAAAAGTTAATTGATTTTGGATCGAAAATCATAAGTTTGGGTGGGTGTTTGTCATTTTTTCCTTTTTTTTGGGCCATTTCGTATTCGCACGATCGTTCGCGCATAGACGTATATGAACATACGCATTTCGGACGTCAATCGGATATTTTGCGTTAGTTCGTGTCTTTTTCCCGTCCAAATCGTATTTTTTGCGTCCGATCCTATTTTTTACGTGCTTCACATGGGCTTGCGACCAATTCAGAGAGGTGATTGCTAATTGTTTTGAAGGCCATTAAATAGCTGCTTTCCGAAATGTTTGCCGGCAGCTACTTGGCCTCGGGAGTAGGATGGAGAGGAGCGAGTTTGTGGCACATCAAGGGCTTATGCTTTTTGGCATCGATTTGATCCGGATGTCTGAGAGCAGATTGCCCCTGCGTCGTCGCATGAACATCGATAGCATGAATGATGTTGAGCTGTTTGAGCTGACCAGGCTTAATCGCGCTTCCCTCCATAAATTATATAGTGAGCTGCGGCCATGGTTAGCCCGCACCACAAGGAAGGGGCATGCAATTTCAGGTATGACCAAGATGCTTGGCTGCCTGCAATTTTTGGCGAACGGCTCGTTCCAGAGGCTGGGTGCCCTCTCCGTGGGGATGTCACAGCCTACGCTGAGCCGCGCACTATCAAAATTTTTGGAAGGCATGGCTGCCATAACTCCCAAATATATTTATTTTCCGGATGATATGGCAGCCAGAAACGCCATTAAGCTTGGTTTTTATAATGTCGCTGACATGCCCAACGTAATTGGTGCTGTTGACTGCACACATGTGGCACTCGTACCTAGGGCATCCGACGAGTATATATATAGGTATATTTTTTTTGGTTTGGTTATTATGGGGCCCAACGTGTAATGTAACCTGTTTTCCTTTGCGGCAGCATATTTTTGTTTGGGCTTTTGTGTACATGCCTTATTTAGGCTTTTCATTTGTTGTTTTAAATTGTGTGCAGACATGTTTTTTGTTTCAAATGTGTTTTGCCCTTATCACTTACCCTTTTTTTTTTGTTTTGGACACTCCCTTAATGTCCAGGCCGTGGTGGGGCCGGACATGCGTTTCCTGAGTGTCCTTGCCGGCTACCCAGGATCGTCGTACGACTCATATATCCTGAGACGATCTGGTTTGTTTAGGCGATTTGAGTCAGGTGAATTTTCGGGTGCATGGCTGCTTGGTAAGTGTGTCCTATTTTTTGTTATCGATATTTCAGAGGAATCTGTTCTTTTTTGCTATTTTAGCTTTATAATTATTGACATAAACATGAACCTGCATTTTTTTTTTTTTTTGTTTTGTGGATTGTATTTAAAAAAAAAAAAAAACGCTTGGCTCACTTTGTCCTTCAGAATGTTTTAACTTTGGTTAGGATGTCTGTAACTTCCATGTCAAAAAATATATTGGGTAACAGATTGTCCAGAAGTATCTGCTAGTTTTTGGTCCTTTTGTAGTATTGGTCTTTCAATGCCAAAGTGGACTTAAACTGCATACAGTGCATTCTTTATCGAAATGTTGTGGGCCCCTCAGCAGCATCCTAATTGTAACATTTCATAAACCAGAAAAAAAAGCATATTTCTAAAAACCCTTGTCCGTGCAGATGTTTTATCATTCTTTGGTTTATTTAAACTGCATTTTTAGTTATGTACTACATTTGTGCCAATAGTGTTTTTTCTAATGTGCCCTGGGTGTATTTTTTGGGCCTTTTGCTTACCTCATTTTGATATATGTCAAATTGTTTGTGTTTGTTGTCTTGCGATTTGTTTATTTTTTGAATTTAATTGTCTTGTTAAGGTGATTCCGGTTACCCACTTCTCCCCTGGCTCATGACGCCTGTGCTGCGGCCCCAGGATGCCTCTCAGGAAGCCTACAACCGTGCGCACCGCAAGACCAGGGCTGTTGTTGAGAGGGCATTTGGACTGTTGAAGACCCGTTTTCGGTGTTTGGACCATACCGGGGGCGCCCTGCAATATGATCCTAACAAAGTGATAGACATCATAATGGCATGTGCTGTTCTGCATAATTTTGCCATTCAAGAACGTGTCCCCCGTTATGTGGATGTTCTGCCCTCTACAGCCCTAGAAGATGATGGTGACAATTATGTTGGCCCACCCAGTGAAGTCTGGTCAATCAGTGCGAGCAAATTTGATCTTGCAGCATTTTAGTTAAAGCCTTGTTTTTTTTTTCCATTCTGTGTGTGTGTATTAGCCTTTTTGTTCAATTATTTGTTTGCCCGTAATGTGGCATTACCTTACGTTAAAAAATTTTTGCCTTAATTGTTGCCTAATGTTTTTCCTGGTGTTTACTTAGATTGATCTTTGCATTTTTACACCTCTTAACCAAAAATGTATCTGCTTTAGCCCAAGGTGATGTAAAATGTGTTTCAACTAAAAACGCCACAAGTATTGTAAGTGTGTAAATTTTTTACTTTTGGCACTTTGAATGGTGGTGCATAACAAAAAACATTCCACATACAACTGTGGCTCAAAATGCATGAAGTTATTAAAATGAAATCTAGCACATCTACACCTGGAAGTGAGTGGCACAACCAAACAAGGACACCCAGTCCAAAGGCCAGCCTAGTCCAGTGCTTAATATTGGCTGTGTTAAGGGATATTTTGGCATGGCCATAATGTCACACAAACATGTCTGCAAACAGGAGGAGCACAAACCAAACAAATGTAAAAAGCCATAAGTGGCACATGTTACTTGCCACCTACACTGCACATAGACCTATGGCATTGGCTAGTGGCCTTAATCATTACTCTAAGGAGCTCTATGGGAGCAAATCCAAAACACAACCTGCATGTGAAACACAAAATGGATTGAGCTAAACATCAAACTACAAGTAAATACAGTGGGGGGGGAAGAGAAAAGATGTCCCACACATTCATGGATTAATTAATAGGGTGGCTGCCCATAAAACCCAGGTAGAGGTCCGTGTGGATGGGACCTAACCTGGGCCATGGTTGCATTGTTAATTTCCAACTGCTCCATAATGTTTCTCTGCATATTGGTCATATCAGCCATGGCTGACTGGATGCCATTACTTGCATTGACCATGTTGCTGTTGAGGGTCCGAAACTCAGCGAGGATGCCCTGTAAGGTGTTATTGAGGTTGACCATATCGGCATGCCTTTCCTCCCGCTCATTTTGGTGCTGTGCCTCAAAAGAGTCCCTCTCCTGGTTCCATAAATCAAGCAGGGCACTGTGCCTCCCCTGGGAAATTGTGCGGCGTAATGGAGTCCGCCGCACAATTACCCTGGCTCTTGGGCGTGCCCTGCCGCGTTGTCTCGTCCCCTCAACAGCAACAGGCATGCTTGGCAAATCCTCAGCAGCAGAGTGAACACTGGGGACTGTTGTCTCAGTCTCCCCATGTGCAGGCACAATGGATGCAGATTCACTCTGCTGCTGAGGATTGGCCAGAGAAACATTATGGAGAAGTTGCAGATTGGGACCCAGGGGGAGGTCTTCGGACGTGGCCAGCATGGATCCATCTTCTTCCATTTCCTGGATCTCTTCCATGAGTGTGTGGGTCTGTAGGGACATAGAAAAAAAAAGGTTAAGTTTGCGTTCAAAATTAGGATTCCATCAGTTTAACACATGCTTAAGCACTTGGTAGTATTTTTGGTACTAAATAAACTTACCGGAAAACTCGGATCTGGGCTCCTATGCTGTACGGACCTGGTAGGCATATTCAAACTGGGTCGGTGAGTCTGTGTCCCTTAGACCCGCATGGCCACCGACCGCGACAGGATGGAGAAGGCCCAGCACAATCTCCTCAGCAGGTGTAAACTCGAGTTTGGTGGGAAAGCCACCTCCAGTTTTCATGCTGAAATGAAAATATAGTTTGGTACACAGAAAAGGTGCATACAGTACATCCTAATAATTACATTTGGATACATCATTTATTTACCTGTAATTATGCCTTTTAATTTCTTTTTGCCGTACAGCATATTTCAGATCAGAAATTTTCTTCTGGATTTGTCCAACATCTTTCCTCTCTTCCCCCGCTGCATTTACTTGTCGTTGGATTTTTTCTAACAATTCCATTTTGCGCTGCTTAGTGATGTGTTTTGATTTGCTCCCATAGAGCTCGTCATAGAATAATGTAAGGCCACTAGCCAATGCCATATTTTGGTCATGTGAGAATCGCCCACTCAAATGTCCGCGCCGCAATGTGCGGACAGATGGTTGGCTTTGGGGCTCCTCCATGTGTGCAGACACATGTGGTGACATTATGGCCTGGGGCTGTGTAGGGGAATGGAAGGATTGCTGGCTTCCCAATGACTGGACTGGACTGGCCAAGGGACTGGGTGTTCTTGCGTGGCTGGCCACAGAACTTCCAGGTGTAGATGTGGTAAGGATGATGTCCATTCTTGTGCCTCTTGGGGGGCTATGTGCCCTGCTGGTGCCTGGTCTGGGGCTAGGTGCCCTGCTGGTGCCAGGTCTTGGGCTAGGTGCCCTGCTGGTGCCAGGTCTTGGGCTAGGTGCCCTGCTGGTGCCTGGTCTGGTCCTAGGTGCCCTGCTGCGGGGCCTGGATGGGCTTCTGGCCCTGCTGTGGGGCCTGTATGGGCTTCTGGCCCTGCTTCTGGGCCTGTATGGGCTTCTGGCCCTGCTTCTGGGCCTGGATGGGCTTCTGGCCCTGCTTCTGGGCCTGGATGGGCTTCTGGCCCTGCTTCTGGGCCTGTATGGGCTTCTGGCCCTGCTTCTGGGCCTGGATGGGCTTCTGGTCCTGCTTCTGGGCCTGGATGGGCTTCTGGCCCTGCTGCGGGACCTGTATGGGCTTCTGGCCCTGCTTCTGGGCCTGGATGGGCTTCTGGCCCTGCTTCTGGGCCTGTATGGGCTTCTGGTCCTGCTTCTGGGCCTGGATGGGCTTCTGGCCCTGCTTCTGGGCCTGTATGGGCTTCTGGCCCTGCTTCTGGGCCTGTATGGGCTTCTGGCCCTGCTTCTGGGCCTGTATGGGCTTCTGGCCCTGCTGCGGGGCCTGTATGGGCTTCTGGCCCTGCTTCTGTGCCTGGATGGGCTTCTGGCCCTGCTGCGGGGCCTGGGTTGGCTAAGTGCCCGGCTTGAGAGCATGGGTGGTGTGGGCTCCCTTGGGCGGCCTCTTCTGGGGGCAGATGTGGTGGTGCCTGCTGTGGGGCTTCCTACCCGTTTTGCCTGTTTTTTGGCCGCAGGGGCACGTGCCTTTGTGGGCCTTTTTTGCGAAAGGGAGGGTCCACTGTCCCTTGGTGGGGCCGAGGTGCTACTTGCCTTTTTGGAGCGTAGCTTCTTTTGGCCTTGCTGGGACCTGGTTGTTGGGCCCTCAGAGGTCTGGCTTGGCTGGGCGCGTTTCTGTGCTGGCTTTTTGGGTGCCATTTTCTCCAAAATGTCAAAGAGAATGAGCTTTGGGTGCAGGGACCTTTAAATAAGGCGCCCAGCGTCTGACGCCTATGCGCACGCCTACGCGATCGTACGGACGTACGTTCGTGCGGAACCAGGAAACCGCTGGGGTTTCACTTATCTGCTGCCTTGAAGAAGCATAAAGATGGCACCCACTATCTTCACCCGTCAACAAGAAGAGATCCTCATGCTGGTAAGTGCCTTGCTCTGCCTTTTAAGCTCATACTGACTGATGTACTACATGTAAATGATGCGGTTGGAACAAGTTTTGTGGATCTTAATGTTTTAGAACAGGCTCCTCACACTTCATCCTCAAGGGCCGAGACAGGCCACGTTTTCACCTCTCTATGCTGATGTCCTAATTAGGGCAATTGCTCTGGCTTAGCACCAGTTAATTAACCTGTGGAGTAGCGTGGATAGCTGTCAAACCTGGCCTGTCTCGGACCTTGATGCGGATGTTTGAGGACCACTGTTTGGCTAAGACATAAAAACACAACGGCAAGCCACACACGTGCTCAAAAAGTCCGAAACCGGCCCTTCAGCGTGATTTACTAAAAAGCAATAAAACCTAAAAAACGAGTACACAGCCTATTACATTTCCAAATGGGCCATTTTAAGCCAATAACATATTAGTCTTGCCTCCACTGGCCTGAAACTCTGTTCAAGAATTTCGGATAGGCGCGCAGCATCACACTTACTGAGGAGAGGTGAGTGGGATAAGGTACAGGGGGGTGGGTTATAGCTGTGCTTTGCTCAGACACAGCAGAGCTGTGGTCATGGGAAGGTCATCAGTCCAAGAATGCAGAGCAGCACACACACTTCCAGTTTGCATGCACTTCCTGTTTGCAGGCTGCCTGCAAAGATGGCATTTTACATAAGCCGCCATCTTGGATGTTAAAACCATCATAACATGCCATAGATGCAGGTGGGCTGATTTTTAATGTTGGCAATCTGTATGTACAGGGTGTCTGAAACATATAACATAAGACCAGACTCTGATTCAGAGTGAACGTCCGCTTTAAGGCACTCCCCAAAAATGGCTTGCACTCTAAATGTGTGTGTTAATGACATTACATTCGCAACTTCTGATGCAACACATATGGCTCTGTGTGTAAAAGTAAAAGCTCTGTGTCCATTATGTTTTTCAGATCATGCTTCAGCGCCGGTATGACTTCGCGCCCAATGTTTGCGAAAAAAGGGACATCGCCCGGGAGATCATCGCGGAAATACACCGTGTCACCAGCACCACCTTCACTCACACCCAGATAATGCAGCATTGGTCGGACCTGAAACGTCTGCACATGCCCCGGGTGCGGAGGTTTTTTGGGATCCATTTTCCAAGTAAGTACAAAGCGATTGCATGGTATATGTTCCAAATTTATAAGTTATGCCTTTATTTATAATGACTTTTCTTGGTTAGTGTTGGAAATGGATTTCAGAATTCGCCGCACCCGGAGGCGCACAGGCCGACCAGTGCTGCATGCTTCTGCATCTGTGAGTGAAGGTGGTGGATCTCCCGGGCGACGGACCTACCCCTCCTCTGTGGCCTCCTCAGACCAGCCCCTGGACCTTACCACAGAGGAGGGGCCCAACCGCGTGGGCGTGGAGTCATACCCGGCCAGGCATGGGGAAGGCTCTGGTATGTCACTCTTCATGTATATGCACAAAGATATACATGCAAGCAAAAAAACTAAGTGCTCCTTTATTATGTATTTCTAGATGCTTCGGGAGTGGGTGAGGTAGTGGAGGAGGAGGCAGCAGAGATGCTTGAAGTTGATCCTGGCGAAGGTGAGTGATGTCAGCCAGACTGGGAGCCAGATATGTTGGGAATAGTGACTCTATACAACAACTAACCAAATGTCACATGTTTCTCCAGGGACTTCTTCACAGCATAGCCAGGACCAAGGGCATCCTGTTGGCCCCAACCAGCCATCTGTCGGCCACCAACAAAGTAAGTAGCCATGCCATTATTCAGAATTATGTGTTTTTGGCTAATAACACACACATAACTAAAGGCGTAGCCAATGTATAGTTAACACTTTCATGTGGGCACTTCGTTAGCTTAAAGCGGACCATAACTCGTATTAAGAGCCTAGCTAATAAGTATCCCACACACTGTACATACAGATTGCGAACATTCCAAAACAGGCTACCTGCATCTACTGCATGTTAGGAGCCTTTAAACATACAAGATGGCGGCATAGGGAATGCGCCATATTTACAGGCAGCATGGCATCCAGATTTGCCAAAGTAATGTGCTGCCATGCATTGTGGGACTGCTGACCTTTCCCTGAACCCAGCTATGCTCTGTATTACCAAAGCACAACTGTAACCTGCTCCCCTGTACTTTATCCCACTCTCCTCTCCTCATGAAGTGTTATGCTTCTGAGTCCAGTAATAAAAAATGCACCAAAATGTACTTTTATCTGGTGCAGAATCATTTGGAAAGAGTTTTTGCTTTTCATTACATCATGTTGAAGGTCCGGTTTAAGGAGTTTCACTACTTACCTGTGGGAAATGCATTTACTTTATCCCTTGGAAGAATGACATATGTCATGCATTTACATGTATTTGATTAACCAAAAATCTATTCCCAGCATACAAACCGGTCTGGTACTACTATTTATGTTTATTTCTCTATTGGTTACAGAGATGATCCCACAAACAGTGGCTGAAAAAAAAAACGAATCCAGGAGTTGGTGGCCGAGCTGATGGCCATACAGGCGACGCTGGGGCCAACTGATGAAGAAGAGGAGGAGTATTAGTGCCCTTGGTCCTGGCTAATTTTGTAATATAGTTTTAAATTTTTTACAAAAAAAAAGGTTTTAAAAGTTTTTATCAAAAACAAAAAATTAATAACAAACTATTTTTTTAAAATAAATAAGATTTTAAGGCTTTAGAAATGTGTCATTTCTAATATGCGCAAAAAAATACATTTACACAAACACGAAAATACATGCTTATAAACATATAGACATATGTACATTAAGTGGTTTGGGTAAGTTTTATGCTCGAGAAAATGAAGAATAATGCAAGCGCTAAGGGGTTTGGGTAAGTTTTATGCTCGTCAAAATGAAGAAGAATGCAAGCGCTAAGGGGTTTGGGTAAGTTTTAGGGTCCGAGAAATGAAGAAGGATGCAAGCGCTAAGGGGTTTGGGTAAGTTTTAGGGTCCGAGAAATGAAGAAGGATGCAAGCGCTAAGGGGTTTGGGTAAGTTTTATGCTCGTCAAAATGAAGAAGAATGCAAGCGCTAAGGGGTTTGGGTAAGTTTTAGGGTCCGAGAAATGAAGAAGGATGCAAGCGCTAAGGGGTTTGGGTACGTTTTAGGATCCGAGAAATGAAGAAGGATGCAAGCGCTAAGGGGTTTGGGTAAGTTTTATGCTCGTCAAAATGAAGAAGATTGCAAGCGCTAAGGGGTTTGGGTAAGTTTTAGGGTCATCAAAAACAAGAAAAAACCAACCGCCAAGGGGTTTGGGTCAGTTTTAGGGTCCGGGAAATGAAGAAAAAACCAACCGCCAAGGGGTTTGGGTCAGTTTTAGGGTCCGGGAAATGAAGAAAAATCCAACCGCCAAGGGGTTTGGGTCAGTTTTAGGGTCATCAAAAACAAGAAAAAACCAACCGCCAAGGGGTTTGGGTCAGTTTTAGGGTCCGGGAAATGAAGAAAAAACCAACCGCCAAGGGGTTTGGGTCAGTTTTAGGGTCCGGGAAATGAAGAAAAAAACAACTGCCAAGGGGTTTGGGTCAGTTTTAGGGTCCGGGAAATGAAGAAAAAAACAACCGCCAAGGGGTTTGGGTCAGTTTTAGGGTCCGGGAAATGAAGAAAAATCCAACCGCCAAGGGGTTTGGGTCAGTTTTAGGGTCCGGGAAATGAAGAAAAATCCAACCGCCAAGGGGTTTGGGTCAGTTTTAGGGTCCGGGAAATGAAGAAAAAACCAACCGCCAAGGGGTTTGGGTCAGTTTTAGGGTCCGGGAAATGAAGAAAAATCCAACCGCCAAGGGGTTTGGGTCAGTTTTAGGGTCCGGGAAATGAAGAAAAAAACAACCGCCAAGGGGTTTGGGTCAGTTTTAGGGTCCGGGAAATGAAGAAAAAAACAACTGCCAAGGGGTTTGGGTCAGTTTTAGGGTCCGGGAAATGAAGAAAAATCCAACCGCCAAGGGGTTTGGGTCAGTTTTAGGGTAATCAAAAACAAGAAAAAACCAACCGCCAAGGGGTTTGGGTCAGTTTTAGGGCCTGGGAAATGAAGAAAAAACCAACCGCCAAGGGGCTTGGGTCAGGTTTAGGGTCCGGGAAATGAAGAAAAAAACAACTGCCAAGGGGTTTGGGTCAGTTTTAGGGTCCGGGAAATGAAGAAAAATCCAACCGCCAAGGGGTTTGGGTCAGTTTTAGGCTCGTCAAAATGAAGAAGAATGCAAGCGCTAAGGGGTTTGGGTAAGTTTTAGGGTCCGAGAAATGAAGAAGAATGCAAGCGCTAAGGGGTTTGGGTAAGTTTTAGGGTCCGAGAAATGAAGATGAATGCAAGCGCTAAGGGGTTTGGGTAAGTTTTAGGGTTCATAAAGGTAAGTGTTAGACTGGCGCGAAGTAGTAGTGGTGAGATTGGTAGTGTCAGATAGGGCCCACATTGGTTTGGGGAGTGTAGCTTGGATCGCGCATGCGCAAGACCTTATATATATACGAACGAACGAATATAAGAGGCCAAAAACCATTGAAAACCAGAGGCAAACGCAAGTAATTGGAAGAGGTGGACGATGGAAGCGGCCGAAAAAACAGGCAGCCGCCGCAACAAGTGATCACATCAACCTGTTTTTTACGATTGACAAATGACTGAGCCAAGTTCGGAAGATAACATACGAACGGACGGGCTTTTTACGATAGGAAACGTATTTGCTTATAGAATCACTCGCAAGTTCATACGAACGCACGAGCGGACGGGAAAAATAGGATGATCGGCACCAAAATCAAAGCTGTTACATGTTTCTTTGAATCGACCCCTATAGGTTCAATTCTGGTTGAGATAGCAATCTTGCACAGTTTTAGATGAGAAAATTGGGTTCTTGCTCATTTTCCCTTATCTCCCGATTCAGACATTTTTTGGTGTGAGATTTTTCATTTTGTGTGCGATATTGCACAAGAATATTTTTTAATGAAAATGGCAGACAGGATTGTTTTTTTTATTACAAATTTAAAGAAAAAGAAAAATATGTGTCCCCCTTGCCAACTTGCCCCGGCACCAGACATACTTGCTAATAACCCAGGACTCAGAGGCTGCCCAGTCCAGCTCCTGGCCCTGCCAGTATGCCATCCCTTCGGTATGGGTTTGGGAAGAAAAGCTTTTATACAGAGGGGTGGAGCTTCTCTGGAATCTCACCCAAGTGAATCACCCATGTGATGTATGAAGTCCCATGAGGTGAATCCTCATAGGCTCCCCTTTTTTATTAAATTTGTGGTTAAAAAAACATGGCAGGTAAAATGCCTATTTGTATAATTAAAGGGAATTTATTTGCCTAAAAAGGTGTCATGTTTCTTTAGCACACTGCTACTAATGTTTTATAGCTACATTTACCTTGGGTGGCTTTTGATATTTACCAGACCTCATGATGAAGGACTGAATTTGCAGGGCTTTTTTTTTTTGCAATACTTACGATGGCAATTTTAATCACTTATTTAAATCACTTATCAAAAGTGATGTTAGAAAATGGTAGCACAGCTGTTTTGTGATTGGGCAACTACATTTTATTATAACATTTAAAGTTTCTTTCCAGACTGTAAAAAATGGTACCTGCAGGCCAGCAGGCTCAACCTTTTTTACAGCCTGTACTGCCCCTTTAATTGTAATTAAATAAATTAATTAATCACTTGCAATGCCTTCTACATCAGTTTTTGAGAGTACCAGCCAACCCCAAATGTTCTTACTAATAATTGTCAAAATCTATACACATACCTACATTCTCTCCATTCTGTCTCTGCCACTTACTTGTCACAGCTTTGACTTTAGAAGTCATACTCTTCACATGTGGTTATTGCTGCAATGATTTTTAATTTAAACTTAGCAAGGAAATCTAAATTTACAACTTTGATATTTAGAGCTGAATTACAAGCCGCTATGTTAGAGAAAGCAGTAGGTCAAGAGCTTACATACTTTACATTAATCAAACTTCACTGTACTGCAGACTTTGGGCAATTATGGTTTTCCAATTTTTTTCAAGTTTAATCTGCAGCTGGCATCTTAAAACAATATTCTTTTAGTTAGGGCTGCTGGGATTTAAGGTTGTGATTTAGACACAGGGAAGAATATGTCTGCATATTGTGGTTAGGTGCAAGGTGCCGTCATTGATGGTAGGTATGTGGCACTAAGGTACCTGGCCTTGGTGCAGTAAAGCTGTATAGTTTTTTCCAGCATCAGCTGCTAATGGCAGTCTGCTGCTAAAACGTTAGTATAGCCGAAAGGCTAACCCGGGAAGGCTTTACTGGGATGGAGTAAAGCAGGGTGGGACTCCATCCCCTACCCAGGTCCGGGTTTTGCGGGCCGCATAAATAGCCTGGGGAGTCAGCTGTGCACTGGCTGTGTCTAGAGCTCACTTGTGGAGTGAGACTCTGTGTGCCTGGCAGGAAGCTCTTATACAGGCTATTTCATGTGGACCCGAGGTGGATTCGGCTGCAAGTGTGCAAGCTTGGACTAAAACTAAGAAAGGCCGTTGCCTGTCTGATGCAATTCTGTGGCATTTTTCCTGAAAAGGTGATGTAACCTAAAAAGGATATTTTATGTTATGGACTTTATGTGTGAATAAACACGGACTTTACTTTGAACTTTTCGCCTTTGAGCTTCTATACTGCTGACATCCTGCTGTCTACCAGAGCTGATCCTCACATTTGGTGTCATATGCGGGCAAAGCAGTGAGGCCGTTGCTAGGAGCAACCGACGGAAAAGTTTTTTGTGCATGTCCTACATTAAGCCTGCCAGGCTGCTACCTGAGACCGCAGACAAAATGGAGGCTGTCGTGAAAGCACTCATGGAGGCGAATCTGCAGCAGCGCGAGGCCAACAAGCAGCAGCAGGAGACCAACTAGCTGCTATTGCAACATGTGATGGCGCTGCAAGCTGCAGGAGCGCCCAAAAGTGCCCCTGATGCCCGGAAAGCTGGGCCGGTGGCGCTTACAAAGATGACCCCCTCGGATGACGTCGAGACTTACCTGGTGGTGTTTGAAAAGGTGGCTGCAAGGGAGAAGTTGCCTCGTGACCAGTGGGCTGACGTCATCGCTCCATTTCTGGCATCTGGACCCCAGCAGGTGTTGTTTGATCTTTCAGACGACCAAGCCGCTGACTACCCGACTCTGAAGGGTGAGATACTGGCCAGACTGGGGGTGAATGTGTGGGTTCGGGCTCAGCGAGTGCATCAGTGGAGCTATCAGTAGGCAGAGCCCGCCAGACCCCAGTACTATAAACTGCTGCACCTACTGCAAAAATGGCTGCAGCCAGATTTATTTAGCCCCTCTGCCATGTTGGACCGCTTGCTGGCAGACATGTTCTGGAGGGCTTTACCGCACCCTCTCCAGCACTGGGTTGGCCAGGTATCCCCCGGCAACGCTCTAGAGATGGTGGACCTAGTGGAGCGATATGAGGCCACCAGGAACTTGCAAAGGGGCTCTATGGGGAAGGATTCGGGGAAACCCCGGAGGTCCCCTGCCCCAGCCCAGGCGAGTGGTGTCCCCTAAACCCCCTCAGGACCTACCCCCCAAAGTCCCTGCCCCGGTGTTGTGTTGGGGATGTAAGGAGCCGGGACATATCAGAGCCAACTGTCCCCACCAGGGGGAGCCCATGGACGTGAACTTTGTTTACCGCCCTTCCGTGTATGCCAGGAGGCTGTGTGCTGCCGGTGTCCCTGAGCTTGTGGGGCAAAGTCACCTCTGCCAGGTGAAAGTGGGGGATACCCTGGCTGTGGCCCTTTTGGACTCGGGAAGTATGGTTACCCTGGTGAGACCCACCATGGTACTGCCCGATGAGTACACGGGCGGAAAACCGGGGTCTTGTACATACATGGGGACTTAAGAGACTATGCCACAGCACAAGTGACTCTAACCACCGTGTCCGGCAGCTGGAACCACGAAAGTCGCCGACGCCGCTAAACTTCCGTATGAACTTATTGTTGGGAGAGACTTTCTGGGGTTCATGTCACTGTGAACCAAGCTGGGAGTTCCGGAAACCCGCGAGGCGGGTGTGTCCCCAAGAGACTGGCCCTACTCAGGGGTGACCCCAGAACCTTGGGAGCCGGAGTCAGAAGGCACCACGGTATGGGTGACCGCCACTACGGTGGAAGAGGGGGAGTCAACCCCACTGAGTATTATGGTTGGAGATGTGGAAGATCTGCCAACAGGTCCAGAGTTGGCCGATCTCCATGTCTCCACGGGTAGTTTTGGTACAGCCCAACACCAGGACCCGACCCTGTCTCGGGGAGAATGTACTTGAGGTGGAAGGTGAGCCACAACAGCCAGGAGCGGAGTTACAGTTTCCTCGCTTTGTGGTTCACCAGGAGATGCTGTACCGAGTAAACAAAGTACGTGAAGAGGTTGTGGAACAATTGGTGGTATTGGAGCTGGTGTTGGAGTTGGCCCATCAACATGTTCTGGGGGGACACCTAGGCCAGCAGAAAACTCTGGACCGAATTTTACAATGGTTCTACTGGCCCAGTGTGTACAAAGAGGTGGAGAGATATTGTGAGTCATGCCCAACGTGTCAGATGACCTGCCCCCAACCTCATTACCGTGGTCCCCTAGTTCCTCTCCCAGTTATTGAGGTGCCCTTTGAGCGGATTGCCATGGATCTGGTGGGTCCAGTGGCAAAATCCGCTAGAGGGCATCAACCTATTCTGGTAATCTTGGACTATGCCACGCGGTACCCCGAGGCCATACCCCTGCGACACACCTCAGCCAAGCTCATTGCTAAGGAGCTTATGGAAATGTTTTCCCGGGTAGGCCTGCCTAAAGAGGTCCTGACCGATCAAGGTACCTAAGGTGATGAAAGAGCTCTGTAAGTTGTTGCAGGTGAAACAATTGCGGACATCCGTTTACCACCCGCAAACAGACGGCCTGGTAGAAAGGTTTAACCAAACTTTAAAAACCATGTTAAAACGGGTAGTCGCCAAGGATGGGAAGAATTGGAACTTGCTTCTGCCCTATCTGATGTTTGCAGTGCGAGAGGTGCCCCAGGCCTCTACGGGGTTCTCGCCCTTCGAGCTCTTATACGGTCGGTATCCACGGGGCCTGTTAGATATAGCCAAGGAGGCTTGGGAACAGCAACCCACCCCCCACAAAAGTGTGGTAGAGTATGTTACTCAATTACAGGAACGGATAGAGACCGTGTTGTCGCTGGTGAGGGAACATATGGAGGCAGCACAGCGGGCACAAAGTAGGGTTTATAGCCGGCAAGCCAGGGTACGGAACTTTAACCCAGGTGACAGGGTTGTGGTTCTGGTACCCACAGTGGATAGTAAATTTCTGGCTAGGTGGCAAGGTCCCTACGAGGTGATTGGGAAAGTTGGGGAAGTGACTTACAAGGTACATCAGCCCGGGCGGAGAAAGCCAGAGCAGGTGTATCATGTAAACCTGCTGAAGTTATGGAAAGACAGGGAGACCCCTGTGGGTGAGAGTCCCCGACCAGGTATGTTAGGGGTAGAGCTTCTCGTCCCTCAGTCTGTTGTTAGAGAAGCGGTAGTTGAGGTGAAAACTGGCGACAACCTCTCCTCTAAACAGTCCCAGGAAGCCAGGGAGTTTATTAGCAGAAACACGGATGTGTTTTCAGAACTCCTTGGATGCACTTCTGTCATCCAACATGGCGTTGTCATGGAACCTCAGGCTAAGATCCGGTTGAAGCCCTACCGGGTACCTGAGTACCGATGACAAGCTATCGCGGAAGAAGTGCAACAAATGCTCAGATTAGATGTAATTGAAGAGTCAAAGAGTGAGTGGGCCAGCCCAATAGTCTTGATTCCCAAGCCCGATGGTACATTGCAGTTTTGTAATGATTTCCGCAAACTTAACGAAGTATCTAAGTTTGATGCCTACCCTATGCCCCGAGTAGACGAGCTTATTGAAAAGCTAGGCCAAGCCTGGTATTTTTCTGTTTTGGACCTCACAAAAGGGTACTGGCAGGTACCCTTGACTGAGGCTGCCAAAGAGAAAACAGCCTTTATTACACCTGAGGGACTGTTCCAGTATAAGGTATTACCCTTTGGTTTACATGGCGCTCCCGCTACGTTCCAGTGGTTAATGGACATTTGGCTTGATGCAGAGCCTCCCCGTTCAGCTATCCCATGCGTTTTCCCGTTGGTTTTGGGCTTTGATCGGGTCAGGAAAGGGTGCTACGTTGATTTTAGTGTGCGTTTATGCACTCAGGTGTGCGCTCAGCCGCCTTTCCGATTGTCGGCTCGCACGAGGCTGTTTCCCGGCAAAACGGACGCCTCGTTCATTGTTCCGTTTTTTTCAGTGATGCAGAGCCTTGTTTTCCGATTGAAATCAGCCTAATGAAACGGGGCCGCCGAGCCTTCACTTACGGCCAGTCAGAGCAGCCGTATTTGCACTCGGGCAATAATATGCAGTCCTCTGTTGGAGCACATCAGCGGCGCCAGCTCCGCGGTCTTGTCCTGCTGAGTATGGCAGAAACCAGACTGCACCTATTTGAGCTCACCCGCCTTACTGGGTATGTGTATGAAACTTGTATTGTTTACCCACCCTGTCTGACTTTGTTTTTTCCCTTAACACACTATTTGGTAATTTTTTTGTTAGTATATTTTTAGCCTAATTTTTTAACTTTAAATTAAATGGGTTAAGTGATAGAACCCTATTGCGTCATGTTCTTGCCCTCTTATGTAAGTAGTATTCCCCAGACTTTTTTAATGAGTGTACAGGTTGGATGTGCATGTATGCTCATTACAAATGTCCTTTCCTCCAACCCTACCCCGCTCACCTATTTGTCCCTCTTTTCTATTGTGGCAATGCACACCTTTTTTAATTTTTATTTTGTTTGTTTTTTGTTTTTTTTTGGGGCAGGAGACTCTGGCTATCCTTTGCTCCCCTGGCTGCTGACCCCAATCCTTCACCCATCTTCACAGGCAGAGGAGCCCTACAATACTGCCCCCAGGAGGACTCGCTCTGTGGTGGAGCGAGCCTTTGGTCTCTTGAAGATGAGGTTCCGTTGTCTTGATCAGACTGGTGGGGCACTACAATATACGCCTGCAAAGGTCATTAAACTAATCATGGCTTGTTCCGCTTTAAGAGAGGGAGTCTGCCATTTCTGAGTAAAGTCTCATTAAAAAGGGTTTCACACAGTGGGGCATCCCGATCTGGGATTTCCAGGGGGAAGACCAGTGGGCGCTCTGGGTTTTGTTCTGCTTTATGTGAGGGAACCTGTGTTACTTTAATAATAAGGTAAAGGAGGTGGGTTATTCCATCCTAACCTGATTTGGTCATGATGTTTTAAAGCAGGCCAAAACCCATGTAACCCAGCCCTTTGGAGTGTGAAAGAATCCTGGGCTGGGTTACAGGCATCATGTCTCTGGGGCATTCCAATTTGGGATGTCCTGCACGTCACTGCGGGGGGAACGTGAGAGCTATACCAGGAGCTATGCCATCTTTACACAGGAGCAGGACGACATCATCATGGATGTGAGTATGCGAGCGTGCGTTTATGTGCGCGCACACATTCCTTATAATAAAAAAAAAACAAAGCGCAAGAATAGTCTGAAACAACTTAGTTTGTCACGTTAAATACAAGCCCACCTTAGTTTAACCCATGTACGCAGCTACAAACTAGGCTACATGCAGATAGAAGAACTAGGGCAATGTGAGGCAGCAAAAGGTTAATAAAGTGACTTTAGTTAGGCCAGGAAACTTGTTAATGTATTTTGTGGATTAATGGTGGGTCCTTGTATCTTTTTTTTACAGATGATGCTGCGGAATCGCTTTTTTAGAGTTTGGGCTTTTCATTAAATCACGCTGAAGGTCCGGTTTAAAAAGGGCCCCAATAAAACAACGCCCAACCAAACCATAAAAACAATGCTAAACTAAGGTTGTTTTTCATTCACAGATCAAAGAAAAACACAGCCACAAGACCCCGAGGCCTAATTTTTAACATGTTTAATTCAAATTAAAATGTTTCTTACTTTTGTTTTATCCAAAAAAAAAATCACAAAACCACAAAACCAAAAAAAAAAGTTGGATTAAAAAAAACATAAACAGATTTGGTGAGTTGTCTTTCCTGCAAATGTACAATCACACAACATCATCACACATTTACATGACACAAAAGGTTTAGATATGGGACAAAAAATCATAAAAACTCACAACCAATTACGGTAAACATTAAAGGCAAGGAAGAAGGAACACCAAAGAGATTAAGGTATGCATTAATGGCAAGAAAGAAGGAACACCCAAAAATAAATTTGACAATATATATATGTGTCAAATTGGCAGTTGGTGCCATATGCATATTCAAATGGAGGTTTAGGGATGTGCGCTTGCGTGTAGCCAGATTGGCAACTGAAGAGCCATGGAGATGTAAGTATACTTGGAAAAATCACCAAAATGGAAGGTCAAATACGACGGAAACCAAGCAGGTACGTTCAAAAACCAAGGAAAAAGCAGGGAAAAACGGGCCGCCCGTGTGAACGGGAACTGAAGCCCCGATCAAATTGAAGGCACCCGAGAGAGCAAAAAAAACTTCCCGAGAAAAGACAAATTGACGGATCATTTAGGGAGCCATTCCGACGGAGGCTCTGCATCACATTTGAGCCACGATTCAAACGGGAGCCCCGGACAATCGGAAGGTTTTAAGCTCAGACCGGGGGAGGCTCTGCATCAGGCCCATTGTCCTCAGGCCACATCGTTGGTATGCTTCGGCCTATCTGGACGATATCATCATCCATAGTACGGATTGGGAAAGTCACCTGCCCAAAGTCCAAGCCGTAGTGGATTCCCTCAGGAAGGCTGGTTTGACGGCAAACCCAAAAAAGTGTGCCTTGGGCTTAGAAGAAACTAGATACCTGGGCTATGTGATTGGGCGAGGAATGGTCAAACCCCAGGTTAACAAAATAGAAGCCATCCGTAGCTGGCCACGTCCTACCTCTACCCGCCAAGTGAAGTCATTTCTGGGGTTGGTGGGGTATTACATGAGGTTCATTCCTAATTTTGCCACCGTAGCGGCACCATTTTTTTTTTTTTCCCACTCAGCTTTTGTATCTCCTTCTTCATGTGTGGTAGCCCAAATATCGACCGTCATTATCATGGTGGGCATGCCTAGTCGGAGGTACTTGCTCGTCATTGTGGAAATGTTTGGATCATCGTGGAATTTTTTTTTTTTTTTATGTATATTATCCCCTGTGTTCCTCCCTGCCTCCCAACCCCCCTATTTTCCCATATCCGAAGGAAAATTATTCCATGGTCATGATATACTGCCAAGTCCTATAAGGAATTGGTTTATCAGATCTCTGTATATAGGCCAATTTGTTAAAGCCAACTCGCTTTTGAGTTCCAGTATTATAGTTCTGTACCACAGCCCCTTATCTGGTGGGTCAGTGCTGGCCCAGCGCAGCGTAATAATTTTTTTTGTTGCCCAAATCACCACTGACCCCAATCTTCTTTTTTCTATAGGCCAACTCTTGGGGAACAGATTCAGTAGCCCCCATCTGGGGGTGAGGGTTATTTTATCCCCTATCATAGTTTCCAGTTTCTCTGTAGCAATCTGCCATAGGAGTTTTGAATGCTTACAGTCCCACCAGAGGTGCATTAAAGTTGCCGGTGCCTGACTGCACCACCAGCAATTATATGATGGGTATCTGTCATTGTAGTCCGCTGTAAAATAGAAGCGAGATATAAATTTAGTGCAGAAAATTCTTAAACCAGGAGACTGGACTAATTTGATCGTAAGATAAATGTTAGTCCAATCGTCTTCTTCTATCCGTGTCCCAAGGTCACTTTCCCATTTCCTAGTATAATCTGTTAGTATATTTGTTGTTAATTTCTTTATATGGTTATAGTAAAATGAGATCCTTTTTGGTCTTTGTCTGACAGAGAGAAAAATCTCCTGTATTGCTGTTGGTTTAAAGATCTCTGATGGAAGGGTCAATGTTCTGATATAACTGGCAACTTGGTGTTGAACTAAGGTGAATACATGAGGGTTGTCTCTTAATAGCAGCCCACTCGCTGGTGACCAAATATGTGCTATTCTTGTATGAGACATTTGTTTATATTTTGTTATATAAACATTACGGTTTTCCTGAGGAAAGTCCGGGTTAGTAGTTAATGAGCGCATCATATCTGGGACTGGGAATAGTGCTTTGTCTTTCAGGGATGTTATTAGTGTCGAGCATATATTATTCACAATGGGATTCATATGCTCATTGTTTCGTGTTATTTCCTTTAAACTATTGTAGTCACATGATGTGATTGCTTCTAGGGATGCTGGGTATAACTCTATAGCTGGCCATTTTGTGTTTTGGTAAGTTATTAGCCATTCGTCCACTCTTTTGAATTGGGCGGCCTTATAGTATGCACTAAGGTCAGGGGCCCCCATCCCTCCAAGCTCAGGTTGTCTGGTTAGGTTTTTGTATGCAATGCGATGTTGACTATTATTCCAATAAAAAGCTGCGAGTTGTTTATTTAGCTGTTTTATAAAGCGATACGGTATGCGTATTGGAATGTTTTGCAATAGGTATAGAAAATGTGGTAAAAAAAACATCTTGACCGCTGCAATTCTTCCGAGAATATTTAACTGAGAATTTTTCCATTTTGACGTCTGGTCTTTTAGCAATTTTTCTAGGGGTATATAGTTTAGATTAAAAAGTTGGTCCAGATATTTGGGTATGTTTATTCCTAAGTATTTCAGGTGCGAGGTTTCCCATTGAAGGTTATCTGCCTGTTTTAAAGTGTCGATTTCCATCTTGGGGAGAGCAAAGGGCATTATGGTCGTTTTCTGGTAGTTTAGTTTGAAATTTGCGAACCTGCCAAACTCCTTAATTATGTTAAGAGCTTTAGGAAGTGATGATAATGGATCCTGTAGTGTTAAAAGGATATCATCAGCGTAGGCTAAATATTTTATGTTGTTGCCACCTATTGGAATTCCCTAAATTGCAGGGTCGTTAGATATGATATTAAGCAGTATCTCAAGATGCAAATTAAAGAGGATGGGTGATAAGGGGCATCCTTGTCTGGTTCCATTAGACATATTTATCGGTTGGGATAATATGTCATTTATATTTAATCTGGCAGCCTGATTTTTGTATAATGACATGGTTTTACCTATTAAGTTTGGGCCAATTCCTAAATGGGTTAGTGATTTCTGGAGGAAAATCCAGGAAACGCGGTAAAAAGCTTTTTCTGCGTCTAGAGCCACTATAACCGCTTTTATACTGTGCGTTTGTATGTGGTTGATTACGGCTACTGCTGTGGCAATATTCTGGTATACCCCTCGGTTTCGCATAAACCCCGTTTGGTATTGTGAGATTATGTCTTGGGCAAATGATTGGAATCTATTTGCGATAATTGTGGACAAGATTTTTACGTCAATATTTATCAGGAAAATTGGGCGGTAGTTTGAGCAATGGCTTAGGTCTTTGCCTGCTTTTGGAATTAGCCGGATTATAGCAGTATTCATTGTTGATGATAGAGGATTTTGCATATCGATATCATTTGCTAATCTAAGAATGTAGGGCGTTAATTGTTAATTGTGATTGGAATGCTTTAAAATATTCTGCCGGGAAGCCGTCGGATCCGTTGGATTTGCCAGGCTTTTGTTGTGATACAGCAGTCTCCACTTCTTCTAGAGTAAATGGCTTATCCATTTCATCCGATATTTCTTGCTTAAGTTTAGGGGTGTTAATGGTTTTAAAGAAGGTGTCATAATCAAGGAGTTCCTCCCGGGCTTCAATATTATAGATTCCCCGGTAAAAATCCATAAATTCGCGGGCGATTTCTCCTGGGAGGTATTTGATATCACCATCCTTATTGCATATCTTATCTATAAAATTATTTGCCCTGTGATCTGTAAGATGATCGGCCAGGGTTTTCCCGCCTTTACCTAGATTTAATTTTTTCTTTAATTGGTTCCTTACTAATTCTGTTTTTTCCAGTGATATTATATAATTTAATTTTTGTCTTTCTATGCAGAGATTCTTGTATACGTCGTCTGATAGGGAAATCTTGTGCTCGTTTTCCAGTTTTATAATATTTCCTAAGGTGTCGTTGATTATCTGCTATTGTTGTTTTTTCTGGCGTGCAGCGATCGAAATGGCTATTCCTCTTATATAACACTTATGGCATTCCCATAAGGATTGTATTGTGGTGTCCCGATTATCATTGAAGTTGAAGTATTCTGTAATCGCGGTTGCAAGTTGTTCTTTAAGCTCTGGTTTATCTAAAATATTGCGGTTTAATGACCATATTCGCTGTTCTCGGGGTGTGTTATTCCAGGCAAGAGAACATATTACTGGGGCATGATCAGACAACGTTATGGAGCCATGTAGACAGGAAAGTACATCTGTGAGGAGGGATTGGGAGATAAAGATATAGTCTATGCGTGAGTACACATTATGTGCCCGGTTGTAACAGGTATAGTCACGGGTGTTGGCGTGAAGTGTACGCCACGCATCAACCAATTTCAATCTTTTAAAGTTCTGCCACAGTGTTTGGTTATATAACGTTTCTGACGTTTTCCGTGGGCCTCCCGACGTATCCAGCTTGTTGTCGCTTATAAGGTTGTGGTCCCCCCCCCCCCCCCCCAGATTATGGGTCCCTTTTTCACCGCGTCCAGTTTTTTTATTACCTTGTTTAAGAAACGCTTTTGACCCTGATTGGGTGAGTAGGTGCAAACTAAGGTGCATATCTGACCTTTCAGTTTGCAGACACTTATAAGTAAGCGTCCTTCATCATCCCTATAGATTGTTAATTGTTCAAGAGGACAACGGTTTTTGATCAGGATCGCTACTCCTCTTTTCTTTTTATCACTTGAACTAGATATAATACTTCCAAAGTCCTGAAAAGCAAATCTTGGTGATTTACTAATCTTAAAGTGTGTTTCTTGTATAAAGCACACATCGATTTTTTTCTCTCAGTAGTTCTTTTGTGATTTTGCCCCTTTTATAAGGGGAGTTAGCTCCTCTGACATTATATGTGCATATTTTCAAATCACCGAGCAGGCCTTGCCTAGTCTGATTATTGGCCATTTAGTGGGTTCTGCGTCTTTTTGGCGGCAGTTGGTATTATCTGCTATATATACCTTCCTATTGTGTTTGTTTTTGTTTTTTTCTTTTGTGCGTTGTTAGGCCTTTTATAGTGACCGTGCATTTTCACAGTGGTGTTATTCCGTGTCATCCTATTTCCCCCCTCCCCCCTTTCCCCTCTTCCCTTGCCCGCCCTGATTTAGGCTTACCTGAGGCTTTGTTTGCCTCCATTCCTCTAACCCCTACTGTTGTAGGAGTTTGCCTAAATCCTCCCCGCCGAGTTGCTCCTGTGAGGATTTAATATATTTATTCAGCTTATTTTTTATCTTTTTTCCTGTTTTCCTTCCAGAAAAAAATTTATTTCTAAATATATATGAATTTCTTCACGATTTCTACCCCGTCACCAATACTATCCCCATTTTTTTTTTTTTTTTCCTTCGTCGTCTTTCCGTTCTTCCTTGCCTTTCTCCAACTACATTACTCCGCTGTTCAAGTTCTGCTTATAGTAGGTGTATTATCATCAGTTTGATTAATTTATAATCAGTGATTAGACCAATCTTCAGTTAGGAGGTTCTGTGGAGATAGCTCCCTAGGTCCTGGACTTAAATCCCATTCGGCAATTGTTAGTTTTGGTAGGCCAAGGGCGGTGGTAATCTTATCTAGGGGTTCGCCAACCTTAAGGAGAAGGGTTTTACCATCCCTACGGATCTGTAGGATCAGTGGTCCAATCCATCGGTATCTTATGTTAGCTTTATTCAGACTGTCTGTAAGCGGTTTTAGGATGAAGCGCCTCTGCATGGTACGTGCAGAAAAGTCTTGATACAGGTGAATTTTCATATCATCTATCTGGAGTTCTTGGTGGTTTCTTACTCTATCTAAAATTTTTTCCTTCGTTGTATAGTCCGTTAATCGACATAGGACGTCTTGTGTATTAGTTCCAGACATTGCCCGTATTCTACCAGCTCTATGGCATCGATCCATTTTTACCTCGTCTTCTTGTTGAAGGACCATCTTGAAAATGCGTTGTGTTAGTGGTGCTAGCTCTCTCTGGTAATCCTGGTAGTAATACCTTATATTTTGATATTATTTCGTCTTGATCTATTCTCCAGGTCATCTACTTTAGAAACTAAGTAGTCGATCGTTTTGTTGTGGGTTGTTATTAGCTCTTGATTCCTTTTCCGTTCACGGGCAAGGGTGATAACATCTGCCTCTAAGGTGTCTATTCTCTGCATTATGCTATTTAGGCCTTCTTTAATTTGGCACAATTCTTCAGATATCGTTTCCTTGACTGTCGTTTGGACTGTGTGAACTAACGATTTTTCAATCTCCGTTAGTTGTAATTCCATAGCGCTTTGCGACAATTTGACATCAGCTACTTGCCTTTCCATTGAATTTTTAAATTCTCTGACTTCCCACATAAGATTTTGGACTGTTTTACATAGCTCCCGCGTACCGGCCTCACTTGTATCGTTTTCTGTTATTTTTTGATTAGATTCCTTACTAGGAGTTATTTCCTGTATACGAGGTGCACCTTTTTTTATTTTCTCTTTTTGTTTAGTCTGTGTGCGGGTATTGAAGGCGGCAGCATTCCGATCTGTTGCTTGTTCCATTAATGATATTTTTTCGTGTGCCATATGGATTTGTTGGAGATGGTTGTGGATATCGCCCGGTGTGTGTGGTATAGATGCCTCATAGCCTTGCGGCATTCGAGGCGGTGTATCTAGATTTGATGCTGCTGAGTCCATATTATTGTTAGTAGTTTGGTACGCTCTATTCGGGGTGCGCTGGTTAAAGGTAAGGATAGAAGTTTGCTTAAGTTCACTGTGTTTTGATTTGGAATTCATCCCTTTTTTCGGTTTCGGCACCATTGACAGACCTGTTAAAGGGAGGCAAGTCTGTCATGATGAAATGGAGTGAACAGGCCGAAAAAGCGTTCTCCGCTTTGAAGTCTGCCCTGTGTGGGTCTTCGGTGTTGGTGACGCCCGACTTCAAAAGGGAGTTCATAGTGCAGACTGATGCGTCCGAAGTAGGTCTTGGTGCTGTACTATCTCAGGAAGTCAATGGGGAGGAGCAAGGTGACACCCGCGGAGACCCGGTATAGTGTAGTGGAGAGAGAGTGTTTGGCCATTAAGTGGGCCCTTGAGTCTCTTTGCTACTACTTGCTGGGGAGAAGCTTCCATTTGATTACGGACCATTCTCCCCTCAAGTGGATGTGCCAAGCTAAGGACAGGAATGCCAGGGTCACCCGGTGGTTCCTGTCCTTACAAAATTTCAAGTTCATAGTAGAGCACAGAGCGGGACAGATGTTTGGTAATGCGGATGCCCTGTCCCGGGAACATTGTTTGGCATGTGTCCACCGCCTCAGGGTTGAGGGGGGGTGTCACAATCAGCTTACCTGTGCCGCGTTCCAGCGGTGTCCCCGTCGCCTCATCATGCAAGCGCCGGCCGCTCCGGGCGGCTGCTCGCGCAGCTGCGGGCGCGCCCCCTTCTTCCTCTTCTGCCGGCGTCTCCGCCATCAATACACGTGCTCGCGCGGGGCGCGAGCACGTTCCTTCTATGCCCTCCGGCGGCGCTGCACTCAGCGCGGCTGCCGGAGGAGGTGAATAAATTAAAGATCAGAAAGGCACGCCCCCATTCTGTTAAAGGGCCGATGAGCCCAGCTGGGCAGCACGCCCTCTATAGTGTATTGGGCCAATGAGCCCAATAGGAGTTGCTGGGCTGTACGCCCTATGTCCAATCAGGTGCTGGTTTTTAGTAGCACCAATCCCACACCCAGCCCTAATCATATCCGTTCCTATAAAGGTTTACCCCACCAGTTGCTCAGTGCCTGTGATAGTGCCTTGAACCTAGCCTTTCGTTTCTGTGTATCGTGATTGATCTAGTTGCCGACCTTTGCCTGAACCGACCATTCTTGATCCAAAACCCTGTTGCCGACCTTTGCCTGAACCGACCATTCTTGATCCAAAAACCCTGTTGCCGACCTCTGCCTGAACCGACCAACCTCGATCTGAACTTCTGTTGCCGACCTCTGCTTAGAACCTTGACCACGATTTGCCTCCTCCATTTGTACTGCAGCCATCTCTGAACACCCGGTGCCGATCCTTAGCCTGTCTGGACTTCCGCTATATGCTCTAGCCTTTGGGCTCTCTCTATACCGCTCCCAGCCACTGGTTCTTCAGACCTCCGAACAGTAAGCCTCCATCCTTTGAGCCATTGAAGTCCTGGGGGCAACCGATCCCGGGCAGGCGTATTCTGCATCCCGGCAAGCGGGGGCCCCTACAGGTGAAGCTGGCTGCGGAGATTGGGGGTTGAGGGCTTACCCGGAGGACTGGAGTTAACTGAGCAGATCATTAGGGGACCCAGAGCGTGATATTATCACAGGCCACCATGGATGACCTGGTACAGCAAGTACAGGCTATGGCCACAGCTATAAATCAACTTGCCCAGAGAGTGGCCAATCAAGAAACCAGGCAGATTCCTGCATCCGCTGTACCACCTCACGTGTCGGAGCCAAAGGTCCCGTTACCGGAGAAATTTTTTGGAGACCGAGCCAAATTCTCCAATTTTAAAAATTCCTGCGAGCTTTACTTCAGATTGAGGCCCGTATCCTCGGGCACCGAGACCCAACGGGTGGGGTTAATTATCTCCCTTTTGCAAGGAGATCCCCAATCATGGGCTTTTAGCCTGCCTCCCGATGATGCTGCCCTGCACTCCGTTACATCCTTTTTTCAGGCTATGGGTGTGTTATATGCAGACCCAGACCAGCAGTCCACAGCCAAAAACAGGCTTCGGGCCTTGAAGCAAGGTCGGAATACTGCCGAAGATTACAGTTCTGAATTCCGGCGGTGGGCAGTAGACTCCAGATGGAATGACCCAGCCCTGTGTAGCCAGTTCCGTATGGGTCTATCAGAGGGTATCAAGGACGCATTGGTTAATTTCCCTACACCAGCAGATCTAGACCAGCTAATGCAGGTCTCCATCAAAATAGATCGGCGTCTTAGGGAAAGAGCCAGGGAAAGGGTTAGGACTTCCTCGTACTTTAAGCCATCTCAGACCCCCAACCCACCCACTTCCCCTGGGGTAAACACACCTTCTTCCTCACTGGAAGAACCCATGCAGGTCAGTAGAGCTCGTCTTACCCAGGACGAGAAGCAGCGTAGACGCTCCATGGGTCTATGCTTATATTGTGGGAATCCGGGACATTTTGCTAGGTCCTGTCCTAACAAGGGATACCCGGCGGGAAACTTCCTCGCCTAGATCAGGAGGAGAGTACTGATCTAGGTGAGTCCGTTAATTACTCTCACTTGAACAAAATGTTAATCCCCATAGAGCTTTCTTGGGGCCCTTCCAAACAGGCAGTATCCACCTTTATCGATAGTGGAGCTGCGGGTAATTTCCTGGATCGGAGCATGATCTCCGTCCTGGGGATTCTTCTGGTACCCCTTGGGAGATCTCTACAGGTTCTGGCCATAAATGGGAAGGCCATCCAGGGAGGTCCGGGTAGTACCAAGACCCCTCCTCTCAATTTAATTGTTGGCTCTTCCCACTCTGAATACATCGAGTTCTTGGTTTTTGATTGTCCGGAAACCCCGATAGTACTGGGATATCCCTGGTTAAAACTCCACAACCCCATTTTAGACTGGCAGACTGGGGATTTAGTGAGGTGGAGTAATTACTGCAAGACACATTGTTTTTCCACTGCCCTCAAAAGTTTTCAGATGCTGCCACAGGGATTGCCTCAGCCTTACGCAGATTGGGCTGATGTTTTTTTCTGAATGTTCTGCAGATTCCCTTCCCCCACATAGGCCCTATGACTGCCCCATTGACCTGCTCCCTGGGACCATCCCTCCTAGAGGGAAGATTTATAATCTTACCCGGCCGGAAGAGCAGGCAATGAAGGAGTACATCTCCAAGAATTTAAGCAAGGGGTTCATCCGTCCTTCAACATCACCTGCGGGGGCTGGCTTCTTTTTTGTGGAGAAAAAAGATGGTGGTTTAAGGCCTTGCATAGATTACAGAGCCCTGAATAAGATTACGGTAAAAAAACGGTATCCCCTTCCCTTGATTGGGGATTTATTTAATCAAGTAGTAGGTGCTCGGGTTTTCTCCAAGTTAGACCTAAAGGGGGCCTACAACCTGATTCGTATTCGGCAAGGGGATGAGTGGAAAACGGCATTCAATGTTAAAGATGGTCATTACGAATATCTAGTCATGCCCTTTGGCCTTTGTAATGCTCCTGCGGTCTTCCAAGACTTTGTTAACGATGTCTTCCGAGACTATTTGGGCAGATTCATGGTAATTTATTTGGATGATATCCTCATTTTCTCTAAGTCTTTGTCCGAACATAGACAACATGTGAAAATGGTTCTTCAAAAACTGAGAGAGAATAACTTGTATGCACAAATTTCTAAATGTATGTTTGAGGTCACCACCGTTCCCTTTTTGGGTTATATAATCTCTAGCCAGGGGTTAGAGATGGATGCGGGGAAAGTTTCGGCGGTGCGGGATTGGGTACAACCCAAATCTTTAAAAGAATTACAGCGTTTTTTAGGTTTCGCTAATTTCTATCGACGCTTTATTAAGGGTTTTTCCAATATTGTTGCTCCTCTCACCAACCTTACTCGCAAGGGCGCCTTCACTGTAAACTGGTCAGCTTCGGTCAATGAAGCCTTCCTGACTCTAAAACAGGCTTTTACTTCGGCACCAGTTTTAGTTCACCCTGACGTTAATAAACCTTTTACCATTGAAGTAGATGCATCCGAATTGGGTGTGGGGGCGGTCTTGTCGCAATACTCTGGTCATCCTGAACGTTTGCATCCTTGCGCCTACTTCTCACGGAAATTTAGTGCCGCGGAACAGAACTATGATGTTGGAAACATGGAGTTATTGGCGATTAAACTGGCTTTTGATGAATGGCGTCACTGGTTGGAGGGTTCATTGTATCCGATCACGGTCTATACTGATCACAAAAACCTCGAGTACATTAGCTCAGCTAAGAGACTGAACTCTCGTCAGGCTCGTTGGGCATTATTTTTCTCGCGCTTTAATTTTATAATTACATTTAAGCCAGGAGTAAAAAATTCTAAAGCGGATGCTCTGTCCCGCTTGTTTGGGGATTGCAAGGATCGGGGTGATATGGGTGAACCTATTTTGCCTGTGGGTTGTGTGATTGGGGCCTTGCTTCCTGATCTTTCGAATGCTTTGGCGCCATTTCAAAATGAATCCCCTGTAGATGTACCTTTAGGGTGTCAGTTTGTACCGCCGCATCTGCGTTCTGATGTAATTCGCGAGTTTCATGATGCCAAAACTGCTGGTCATCTAGGAAATCGTAAGACTTTCATTTTAGCCCGACGCCTTGTATGGTGGCCTACTATGCGACGCGATATTACTGCCTTTATCGACGCATGTTCTGTTTGTGCGCGAAGTAAGGGGGTTCACAAGGCCCCTAGTGGGTGTTTAGTCCCACTTGAGATTCCTAAAGAACCATGGACTCATATCTCTATGGATTTTATTGTAGATTTGCCTCCCTCACATGGGAATACTGTGATTTGGGTGGTCGTCGACCGTTTCAGTAAGATGGCACATTTTATTCCTTTATCTAAGCTACCGTCAGCTTCTGAGCTTTCGCGATTATTTATCTCGCATATTTTCCGTATCCATGGCATACCATCTAATATAGTTTCCGATCGGGGTGTGCAATTTACTTCGCGTTTTTGGAAGAACTTCTGTTCTCGCTTGGGGATTCAGATATCTTTGTCTTCTGCGTACCACCCTCAAACCAATGGACAGACGGAGAGAACCAATCAAAGTCTTGAACAGTATTTGCGGTGTTACATTTCTGACGCTCAAGAACAGTGGTCGGAATACATTGACTTCGCGGAATTTGCATACAATAATGCGCCGAGTGAGAGTACCAAAATTTCTCAGTTTTTCTGCAATTTTGGGAAGAATCCCAGGGCTTCCTCTCTCTCTGGGTCCCCTTCCAATTTACCGGCATTGGAAGAGTGGCTCCAAGAGCGGAAGAACATCTGGACCCGCGTCCAGGAGACTTTGAAAGAAACTATTCTTAGATATAAAAGGTTCGCCGATCGCCACAGGTCTCAAGAACCCGCGCTTCAGATTGGGGACTTTGTTTGGGTTTCTACAAAAAATATTTCTCTCCAGCAACCGTCCAGTAAGTTAGGGCCCAAGTTTATCGCCCTTTCCCCATTATTCAGAAATTAAGCAACGTGTCCTTTAAGGTTCAACTCCCGCAAACCATGAGAATCCCAAATTCTTTTCACGTGTCACTGCTAAAACCAGCCAAGAATGTGCCGCATCCATCATCGTCGCCTATTCTAGTAGATAACGAACCAGAATATGAAGTGAACAAGATTCTTGACTCGCGCAAGCTCCGCAATTCTTTACAATATTTAATTGACTGGGTTGGTTACGGTCCTGAGGAGAGATGTTGGGTTGCGGCAAAAGATATGCATGCTAAAGTTCTTATTAAGAAATTCCATCATGACAATCCGGGGAAACCGGGTAAGGGTCTGGAGGCCCCTCGTGAAGGGGGGGTAGTGTCACAATCAGCTTACCTGTGCCGCGTTCCAGCGGTGTCCCCGTCGCCTCATCATGCAAGCGCCGGCCGCGCCGGGCGGCTGCTCGCGCAGCCTCTGCCGGCGTCTCCGGCATCAATACATATTCCTTCTATGCCCTCCGGCGGCGCTGCACTCAGCGCGGCCGCCGGAGGAGGTGAATAAATTAAAGATCAGAGAGGCACGCCCCCATTCAGTTAAAGGGCCGATTAGCCCAGCTGGGCAGCACGCCCTCTATAGTGTATTGGGCCAATGAGCCCAATAGGAGTTGCTGGGCTGTACGCCCTATGTCCAATCAGGTGCTGGTTTTTAGTAGCACCAATCCCACACCCAGCCCTAATCATATCCGTTCCTATAAAGGTTTACCCCACCAGTTGCTCAGTGCCTGTGATAGTGCCTTGAACCTAGCCTTTCGTTTCTGTGTATCGTGATTGATCTAGTTGCCGACCTTTGCCTGAACCGACCATTCTTGATCCAAAACCCTGTTGCCGACCTTTGCCTGAACCGACCATTCTTGATCCAAAAACCCCGTTGCCGACCTCTGCCTGAACCGACCAACCTCGATCTGAACTTCCGTTGCCGACCTCTGCTTAGAACCTTGAACACGATTTGCCTCCTCCATTTGTACTGCAGCCATCTCTGAACACCCGGTGCCGATCCTTAGCCTGTCTGGACTTCCGCTATACGCTCTAGCCTTTGGGCTCTCTCTATACCGCTCCCAGCCACTGGTTCTTCAGACCTCCGAACAGTAAGCCTCCATCCTTTGAGCCATTGAAGTCCTGGGGGCAACCGATCCCAGGCAGGCGTATTCTGCGTCCCGGCAAGCGGGGGCCCCTACAGGTGAAGCTGGCTGCGGAGATTGGGGGTTGAGGGCTTACCCGGAGGACTGGAGTTACCTGAGCGGATCATTAGAGGACCCAGAGCATGATAGGGGGTATGTTGTAAGGTGCAAGTTGCTGTCATTGACCTGGCCTTGGTGCAGTAAAGGTGTATAGTTTTTTTCCAGCATCAGCTGCTAATGGCAGTGTGCTGCTAAAACGTTAGTATAGCCGAAAGGCTAACCCGGGACGGCTTTACTGGGATGGAGTAGAGCAGGGTGGGACTCCATCCCCCTACCCAGGTCCGGGTTTTGCGGGCCGCATAAATAGCCTGGGGAGTCAGCTGTGCACTGGCTGTGTCTAGAGCTCACTTGTGGAGTGTGCCTGGCTGGAAGCTCTTATACAGGCTATTTCATGTGGACCCGAGGTGGATTCGGCTGCAAGTGTGCAAGCTTGAACTAAAACTAAGAAAGGCCATTGCCTGTCTCATGCAATTCTGTGGCATTTTTCCTGAAAAGGGGATGTAACCTAAAAAGGATATTTTATGTTATGGACTTTATGTGTGAATAAACACGGACTTTACTTTGAACCTTTCGCCTCTGAGCCTCTATACTGCTGACATCCTGCTGTCTACCAGAGCTGATCCTCACAATACACATAACTATCCACTTCTCCCTACTCTGCCTTTTTCTGACCATCTTGGTTATTTTACCTATGCTCATCTATAGTGAAGTAATAAGGGTGGTTAGTCATAATAGGATGTAGAGTAGTAACATAGTTATAACTAGAAGGGTAGTGAATGATTAAAGGGCTTAGAGAGCAACCTATCAGATGTTGGACATGAGGCCGAACATGTGATAGAATGTTCTCGAAGGTAGTGAGAAGGGATATCCAGTCCCAAAGCCACGTTGTTGTTGTTGTTCTTAGCCATCTTGAATTGTAAGAGGAGCAGGAATCCTGACTCTAACAGAGAGAGGAGGGAGAGATCCAGCAAGGATATAATTCTCCTTGGGAAGCAATACTTTCTAATTGTACCTGACTATAGACAGAACCAGAACTGCAACTGGATGGATATATTATACCTTTTCTGTGTTTGCTGTTTGCCTGTGGATTCAATAAAGAGGAACTCTGCTTTCATCTGCTGGACTGCTGTTCATCTTTACAAGCGTCAACAGTGAATACTAACCTTTCCTGCAACTGCACCCTAACCCTTACCTACCCACAACACACACGTAGAGCACCCTGGGCCCAGAAGAACCTGTTTCCTGCCGTCACTCGCTGCACACCCCGGTGCGTGAGGGCTACAATTCCATAATCATTTTTTCTGTCTTTGATAAGAATATGTATATAAAATTACAGTTTTGGTTTTTATAAATACATAATAGTGTCTATAAAATTCAAAGTTGATCAAGACTTTAAACTGTACCTATACCCAAAGTTTATGCCATCACCTTCTATCCCCAACCCAGTGCCCAAAAACAGACGGCATTTCTTTTTTACTAAAGCCTTTGCCCAATATTCATAAAAATGCTAAAGGAAGCAGCGTGATTCTGAAGGGCATTCTATATGCTAATTCTATATGCTAATCATTCAAACTGCAACATAATGGCAGTTAGGTTGTAGTGTTTTCTGATTTCTTACAGTTATTATAATTGATCACTACAAAGCACCAGGGAGCAATATGGCCAACTATTCGAACAGTAGGCTGCATCTAGTTTGTGTTTATGTGTTAGGAATATTGGTCAAAGGCTTAATTAAATACAGAAACACATGCTGTTTTTGGGCAACAGCTGGGGATAGAAGTTGATGAAATAGATTTCCTTTCTGAGTATAGGATCACTTTAAGATTCTCAGAAGAGACTAGTGAAAACAATAATGATTTGCCAAGAAATCATACCTCTGTGATATATATATATATATATATATATATATATATATATATATTGATTTACTCAGTAAACAAGTGAAATGCAATTTTCCCAACTTAGCTGCATCCTGGATCAACTTCTCCTTTTTCATCACTTATTGTAATATAATTATATGTGGATTTCCTTTTGCAGAAAATTAATTTTCCCTAAGGATAAATTTGGTTTTCTCCTTGAATGGCTTTTCTGCTCTGGTGCATAATTAGTCACTGACCACTTCTTCGCCCAGGCTCATTTTCAGAAAGAGATTTATTTTAGCATTGTCAGAACAGTTTCTGAAAAGAAAGACTTTTACCCCAACCTGTAAAATATGTTTAGCTCATTATACACTGTACCCAAGACTGTATTTAGAGTTAACGCCACCCTAAGCACATTTTAATGCAGGCCAAGGCCCACACGGCAGGGCCCTGGAATTTAAAAGATTCCAGGCCCGGCCGCTGTACTGCCCCCAGGGCATCCTACACTGGATTCCCCACTGTGTGAAATTCCCCAGAAAGGTGGTAATCTTACCTGACCCCGGCAGGTCCCGTGATGCGATCTTCGCTGGCGGCTGCAAATTCCTGCACCAAGTTTTTCTGAGTGGCTGCGCATAGGCATGCAAAAAATAGTTTTCTTCTATTTGAAAAACAAAATCCCTCACACATGTTATGGGGCAGTTCTAGAGGCAAGATGCAAATAATTTTCTTTTTGGGTGGGGGGGGGGCAATATTTTATTTTAAAAGTTTTAAAATAACAGCAAACTATGGGGATCGATTTTAATGAGACTGTGAAGAGACCTCACAGAGTACCTCTGCTGACAGTTCAGAATGGCCTGATTATGCAGCTGCTGTATTTAGTATATTTTGGCTACCTTTCTCCCTATACTGGAAGAAAACTGCTATACCACTTATTCTTCTTTATCCCAGCCCTGTCTGTAGTCTGAAGCTATATCAATTCTTACCATGGTGGGTCATGTAATCTACCACCTGGACCACAAGCACCCATCTTTCAATGGTTTAGAAAAACACAGAAACGACTATTATTATTATTATTAATAATAATAATAATAATAATATAACATTGTGCGTGTCCCTAGCAGACTGGACAGATACAGGAAGAAATGGGCAATTTCTTCCTTTTATACATACATTTGGTAAACCTCTGAATTGCTAGAACAGTCTAGCTATGCAATTAATTATTGTTTTAACTACGGGTCCCATTGTGAATATTCATAACATAGCTCTAAATCATATAAAACGATATTGGGAAATGTGAGAGCAAAATCGCTTGCATTTTTAAGTGGGATAATAAATCATTTTCTATACGAATCTATCCCTCTGAGTATTTACCATGTCAATATCACTTGCTTAAAGGTTCAGTTGTTGCTGGAGCTAATAACTGTAATGACAATAGCTATGAAGTCGCATATAGCCTGGCTGTATTACCCATATATTTATTATGGACCAAAAATATGCAATGGTGTTAATATCAAACTAAGTTTAGGCAAATATATTCTTTATTATTAAAGCTATCATCACATACTAATACAGAAATATGACACTGAAGTACCAAAAATATCACACCAAAAGCAATGTACAGAAATCGCACATTTTATGACCTCAAGTGAACAAGTTTGAGGTTGTCCTTTTATTCATCCATTTATCTTGTTTGCTAACCAGCAAGTGCATGGTGTTTGTCAGTTATGATAAATTAGCAGTAACATGCACTATAAAAATCATGCAAGAATGCAGTATCAGCACGTTACTAAAGTATACACATGGCTTTTGATGGCTAAAAGCTTTTCCAAAAGCCCTGTATATAAGCTAACCAGATATCCCACTTTCAATGGGACAGTCCCCCTTTGAAAAGTCTGGGGACGGTTAAATGTCTCACTTCATGTTGAAGACTGTCCCTGGGACATTTTGTCAGTTGAGCTCACTGGCTTAACAGCAGTAGTGTAATATACAGATAAGCTGAGCATTAGGTCCGTCACCAATATGTTGTGCCCTGACCATGTGAATTAACTGAGGCTGCTCCAGCTTACACACAGTAGTGCAGAATAATGTGTTTATTTGTTCCTCAAAGCCTAAAGATAAGCCACAGCACTAAAACTCACCTCAATTATGCCCATCACCCTGTAATATGGTCTATGTCCCACTTTGCTGCCCCCCAAAATGGTAAGCCTTATTGTTGTACTCCTGAGAGCCTTACACTTGAGCATTGGATGGGGGGTGATCTTCTATCATGCAGACACACTGAAGTTGAGCTGGCACCGTCTTTTTGATTGGCACATCCAGTCTGAGATTTTATCCGTTACTACATAGAAATGTATAAAGTGATAAAATCTTTAGCTGGCCAGAATGATGAAAAAATGGGCAGCATTGTGTCTGTGTGATTTTGTCTCTCTTCACAAGGTAGGCTGTCAGCGTGGAGGCAGCGACAAAGCCTGAAATTTCTATAAGCATCTGAGAGCTTTATCTTCCTCAGAAACACAAGGCAGCATCTCTGTAATACTGCACACATACACACACTGATTCAACAGTTGATAGAGGAGAGGAATGCTGGGCATGTAACTATGTAACTCTATGGGGCAACAACCGCAGAGCATTTGAATAGCTGCTACAAATGCTCTGTAGTTGTTGCCCCATAGAGTTACAAAGCTATAAAGCTACATAGCTACAAGCTTTTTGAGCATAGCATCATCACAACTGCGTGAGTGAAAGGGGAAGAGGCAGGGATTGGTGCAGCCTGTCCCAATTCGTGATGGCGAACTTAATCTGAAGTGCTTTCCTGCCCGCTTGGACTACTCTACATGCTGCCTTCTTATCTCACCTCCTTCCATAGATCTTTGTGACCTGCCTGTTCTGCTGCAGCAGTTTTTGATTTCAGGTGCAGGGTAAGCAAAAACCCTTTTTACCCGCTCTGCAAAATCACCAGCCCTGCAATGCCGGCCATAGGTGCTGCTATTCAAAGGCTCTCCAAGACGCTGGTCATCCGCCCTGCAATGCTAGCTGCAGGTGCCGCTATTTACTGGTTCTTCAAGCTGCTTGTCAGCTGCCCTGCAAAGCCAGCCACAGGTATTGCCACTCACCCGCTCTACAAGCCACTCGTCATCTGCCCTACAAAGATGGCTGCAGGTGCCACTAATCACCGGCTCTCCACCAGCTCTCCAATCTGCCCATTATCCATCCTGCAAAGCCAGCCACCAGAGCCTCTACTCACCCTCTGCTAAGCCATCTATTACCCGTCCTTCAAAGCCAGCAGACCTGGCTGTAGGTCCCTCTGCATAGCTGCCCAGCAAACTGGCTTGTCACTAGCAATGCATAGCTGGCTGTAGTGGTCTCTTCATGGCTGTTCTGCAAACCCTCCTGAATGCCTATGTGAAGCCTTCCTCAGGTATCCCTGCTGAACCAGTCCGCTTAACCGCATGTCTCTGCTCTGCAAAGCCAGCTGCGAGTACCTATATTCACACCCTCTGCAAAGCCTGTTGTCACCCATCCTGCAAAACCGACTGTTCGCGTTTCTCCCTTCCCTGCTTTGAAACACCAGACATTGAGGCCTCTCCTTGTCTGCACTGATAAGCTGGCTACGTATTTTCTTACATGCTTTGTAAAGCTGGTTTTCGGCATCTCTCTTAACGTGTACTGTATATAAAGCTATTAGCACTATTATTCATCAGCTGTGTAAAATCAGCTATCAGTGCCCTATAGTGTACTGTCAGTGCCTCTTACAAGTACTGTAAATCTAGCTGCCTACGCCTCTCATCCCTCAGCGATTTTCCATGCATATAGTCCATGGAAAAACTGAAGGGATAAAAATCAACGTTAAGGTATGCTTTATTCATTACCTGTTTATTAACTTCATTCTGTACCTTACTTGATTATTTGGTGCTGATTTTGAGACTGAAAACAATTACTGGTAACTGGTAGATAGCAGCTATTGTCAGCCCTGTCGAGGGGAGGAAAAGAAAAAAAATTAAGAGGAAAATAAAAAAAAATAATGAAATAAATACATAAACAAAGGGTGAGAAAAAGAAGGAAAGATGTGTAAATGAGGATGAAAGGATGGAGGAAAAAGAAAAGGAGGAGTAGGAAGGGGAAAGGTAAAAAAGAGGAGTAAGAGAAAAGTGAATTAAAGGAAAATGAATAGATAGACAGGAATAAAGAGCAGAAAACACTGTGGAAGGAATTGATTTGGTGGTTACAAAAAATCCCAGGAGGTAGACTACAAGGCAATTTTTTGAGACACCCAGCTCTTAAAAGGTGACAAGGCTAACCAAATGTGATGCTCATAAGTGTAGAAACGGAAGGAAGTTGTAAGGAGAAAAACGAATCTTCTGAATGAAAACAGGAAAATATTATGGGCCAATAATTTCTCATACCCAGATAGACGCCAAGGTCTAAAAATGATGTGATGATAACAAGGTCTTTGCAGATCAATCACCTATGAACTATGCCTCAAGATGGGAAATGAAATTCGAATAACTAAGGATTAAAATTTAAAGAAATCAACCTTGCAGTCTTCTTTTTTCCCCTTTCTTCCCTTCAGTATTTTCTCGTGTTTTATTTTTTCCCCTTTCTTTGCCCATCTAGGAAAAATCTCTTTTTAACATTTGCAACATTTCAGGAAAATGCCAAAAACCCAGATATGGAGCTCCTTCTCAGGGCCTGGTGACTAGGTCGAAAAATGGATCTCTTCCAGATACATCTATTCATCTAAATGAACAAATTATTGGGACTCCCCCAAGACCACAGGAATTTTCCAAAGCGGATACTGGCATGATGACTCTGAAAGATATTTCCACTCATATTTGGAGAATCACTAAGGCATATGAGGCCTGTTCATATGGAAAAGCTGAACATAAGGCAGTTCCTCATAGGTCAAACTCTATACCAGAGATAGGAAGTAATGAGGTCTTAGGATCAACAGAAATAACAGAGACTGAACAGCATATCATGCTCAAGGAGAGTCAGAAAGCATCGAGCTTAAGAAAATAGTTTGACAAATTTGCCCTGGAAATGAATGCCTCTTTATCTGAATAAGTAGTTTAGTTTAATAAAAGCAGTAAAAGAGACCATTAAAAAGAGTTCTATGATTTATGTGAAGCAATTGGAGAATTTACAAATCACAATGAATCTCTGGAAGAAGATATGAAAACCTTGGCAGCTAAAGGAAGAACCACCTTTGCTGGAGGGGTTAAAAACAACAGGCATTCCAGGAGCTGGAGGAAGGTGGGCGATTTAGAACATCGTAATAGACGTAATAACATAAAGATTAAAGTTAAAAGTAAATTTCCATTTCAGTTGCACTGGAGTTGGAGTCCTTTCTAAAACGTTTGTTTTGTTTAATACAGAGAATAAAAAAAGCACAAGATACTCTTTGCTATTTACCCGACTATATGCTCAAACCATTAACCAGAATGCTCCAGGAAAAACAAATTCGATACAAATGGACATTTCTGTTTGGCATTCAGGTCAATCGCAATAGCAGAACCCATGTTCTGAGAGAGGGAGAGTCTATCCAATTGTTTAGGAAATCCATAGGAACCAAATCATGCAAAATCTAAGGATTGGAAGAGGGCCCTTTTAACCGCCCACAAACTCCAAAGAGGCTGACCATGGAAGATTGGTCCAATGCATAGTCGGATTCCCCAAGTCTTATTAATTTAAAGAGGAAAAGGTAGAGGAAGGATGGGAAGAGAGGAGGATGGAAGGGAGGGAGGGAAGGAAACAAGGAGGGGGAGAAGGGAAAAAAAGGAAAAAGAGTGGGGAACATTCCCCCAAAAAAATCTTTGTATGTCACTGCCTTCCAAGATCTTTTTTTTTTCCTTTCGGACGAGGGGCAGGGACCAATAGGCAGGGACCAATAGGCCAAAACCTGTGAGGGATTACTACCCAACTACAGGTTTCCGCGACTATACTGGGTGCAATAATTTTGCATACCCGGGTGGCCTATACCCAGGCACTGAAGGAGACACCTACAGGGTTAGAGAGTAGGGTTCTGGCACTTATTTAATCACTTCTCTATTTTCACCTTAAAAAATCTTAAACATGTTTTGCACAGTATACGTGTATCTGGGTGTTTTACTCTTAAATTGGTAATGGCTGATGTAAAATTCTGTACATATAACGTAAGAGGACTTAATTCACCATATAATATGAGCATTACTTGTTAATGAACTTAAACACCATAACATTGATATAGTTTTTTACAAGAAACACATTTCAAACAGGGGAAAATCCCAAATGTCTTATTCTATACCATTCAAACAGTAGATCAAGAGGGGTATCTATCTTGTTAAATAGGAAAAAGTTAATTTTCGGTTTTAGAACAGATTAAAAATAATTTGGGTCTCTTCATCATACTAGTAAGAAAAATCCAGACCCGTACATTCACATTAGTGAAAATTTATGCTAACTAAGCATTAATCTAACTCAGGCCAGCCGAAGCTTATCTCTAAAATCTCTAAAACTTAACATTTCTAAAACAAAGAAAATAGTAGGAGATTTTAACACCATCCCAGACAGAGAGATTGACAGCACCCCCCCCCCCCGCCATTTAACTGATACATTGAATAATGGTAGCTTAAGAAAAAATATTAGAATGCTTAAGTTAATAGATGTCTGGAAAATGAATAATTTAATAGGTCAAGACTACACTTGCTAATAATAGATCTAAGAGCTCCTATTCTCGTATGGACCTATTGTTCATGCCTCAGAATGAGGCATCCCATTCTGTGACTACAGCAGCCTCTATTTAAGACCATATAACCATTTGCACTTATTCTAATTGAAATTAGGTCTGATAAAGACACTTTTGCTGTGCATAGCACTACTGCCTGCCAGGTCCACTCCTGTTGTGGCATCCCATTCTGTGTCTACACCAGCCTCTATTTAAGACCATATAACCATTTGCACTTATTCTAATTGAAATTAGGCCTGATAAAGACACTTTTGCTGTGCATAGCACTACTGGTCCCTGCCAGGTGCACTCCTGTTTGGGGCATCCCATTCTGTGACTACAGCAGCCTCTATTTAAGACCATAACCATTTGCACCTATTATAATTGAAATTAGGCCTGATAAAGACACTTTTGCTGTGCATAGCACTACTGCCTGCCAGGTGCACTCCTGTTGTGGCATCCCATTCTGTGACTACACCAGCCTCTATTTAAGACCATATAACCATTTGCACTTATTCTAATTGAAATTAGGCCTGATAAAGACACTTTTGCTGTGCATAGCACTACTGGTCCCAGGTGCACTCCTGTTTGGGGCATCCCATTCTGTGACTACAGCAGCCTCTATTTAAGACCATAACCATTTGCACCTATTATAATTGAAATTAGGCCTGATAAAGACACTTTTGCTGTGCATAGCACTACTGCCTGCCAGGTGCACTCCTGTTTGGGGCATCCCATTCTGTGACTACAGCAGCCTCTATTTAAGACCATAACCATTTGCACCTATTATAATTGAAATTAGGCCTGATAAAGACACTTTTGCTGTGCATAACACTACTGGTCCCTGCCAGGTGCACTCCTGTTTGGGGCATCCCATTCTGTGACTACAGCAGCCTCTATTTAAGACCATAACCATTTGCACCTATTATAATTGAAATTAGGCCTGATAAAGACACTTTTGCTGTGCATAGCACTACTGGTCCCTGCCAGGTGCACTCCTGTTTGGGGCATCCCATTCTGTGACTACAGCAGCCTCTATTTAAGACCATAACCATTTGCACCTATTATAATTGAAATTAGGCCTGATAAAGACACTTTTGCTGTGCATAGCACTACTGCCTGCCAGGTGCACTCCTGTTTGGGGCATCCCATTCTGTGACTACAGCAGCCTCTATTTAAGACCATAACCATTTGCACCTATTATAATTGAAATTAGGCCTGATAAAGACACTTTTGCTGTGCATAGCACTACTGGTCCCTGCCAGGTGCACTCCTCTTTGGGGCATCCCATTCTGTGACTACAGCAGCCTCTATTTAAGACCATAACCATTTGCACCTATTATAATTGAAATTAGGCCTGATAAAGACACTTTTGCTGTGCATAGCACTACTGCCTGCCAGGTGCACTCCTGTTTGGGGCATCCCATTCTGTGACTACAGCAGCCTCTATTTAAAACCATAACCATTTGCACCTATTATAATTGAAATTAGGCCTGATGAAGACACTTTTGCTGTGCATAGCACTACTGCCTGCCAGGTGCACTCCTGTTGTGGCATCCCATTCTGTGACTACACCAGCCTCTATTTAAGACCATAACCATTTGCACCTATTATAATTGAAATTAGGCCTGATAAAGACACTTTTGCTGTGCATAGCACTACTGGTCCCTGCCAGGTGCACTCCTGTTTGGGGCATCCCATTCTGTGACTACAGCAGCCTCTATTTAAGACCATAACCATTTGCACCTATTATAATTGAAATTAGGCCTGATAAAGACACTTTTGCTGGGCATAGCACTACTGGTCCCTGCCAGGTGCACTCCTGTTTGGGGCATCCCATTCTGTGACTACAGCAGCCTCTATTTAAGACCATAACCATTTGCACCTATTATAATTGAAATTAGGCCTGATAAAGACACTTTTGCTGTGCATAGCACTACTGGTCCCTGCCAGGTGCACTCCTGTTTGGGGCATCCCATTCTGTGACTACAGCAGCCTCTATTTAAGACCATAACCATTTGCACCTATTATAATTGAAATTAGGCCTGATAAAGACACTTTTGCTGTGCATAGCACTACTGCCTGCCAGGTGCACTCCTGTTTGGGGCATCCCATTCTGTGACTACAGCAGCCTCTATTTAAGACCATAACCATTTGCACCTATTATAATTGAAATTAGGCATGATAAAGACACTTTTGCTGTGCATAGCACTACTGCCTGCCAGGTGCACTCCGGTTTGGGGCATCCAATTCTGTGACTACAGCAGCCTCTATTTAAGACCATAACCATTTGCACCTATTATAATTGAAATTAGGCCTGATAAAGACACTTTTGCTGTGCATAGCACTACTGGTCCCTGCCAGGTGCACTCCTGTTTGGGGCATCCCATTCTGTGACTACAGCAGCCTCTATTTAAGACCATAACCATTTGCACCTATTATAATTGAAATTAGGCCTGATAAAGACACTTTTGCTGGGCATAGCACTACTGGTCCCTGCCAGGTGCACTCCTGTTTGGGGCATCCCATTCTGTGACTACAGCAGCCTCTATTTAAGACCATAACCATTTGCACCTATTATAATTGAAATTAGGCCTGATAAAGACACTTTTGCTGTGCATAGCACTACTGGTCCCTGCCAGGTGCACTCCTGTTTGGGGCATCCCATTCTGTGACTACAGCAGCCTCTATTTAAGACCATAACCATTTGCACCTATTATAATTGAAATTAGGCCTGATAAAGACACTTTTGCTGTGCATAGCACTACTGCCTGCCAGGTGCACTCCTGTTTGGGGCATCCCATTCTGTGACTACAGCAGCCTCTATTTAAGACCATAACCATTTGCACCTATTATAATTGAAATTAGGCCTGATAAAGACACTTTTGCTGTGCATAGCACTACTGCCTGCCAGGTGCACTCCTGTTGTGGCATCCCATTCTGTGACTACACCAGCCTCTATTTAAGACCATATAACCATTTGCACTTATTCTAATTGAAATTAGGCCTGATAAAGACACTTTTGCTGTGCATAGCACTACTGGTCCCAGGTGCACTCCTGTTTGGGGCATCCCATTCTGTGACTACAGCAGCCTCTATTTAAGACCATAACCATTTGCACCTATTATAATTGAAATTAGGCCTGATAAAGACACTTTTGCTCTGCATAGCACTACTGGTCCCTGCCAGGTGCACTCCTCTTTGGGGCATCCCATTCTGTGACTACAGCAGCCTCTATTTAAGACCATAACCATTTGCACCTATTATAATTGAAATTAGGCCTGATAAAGACACTTTTGCTGTGCATAGCACTACTGCCTGCCAGGTGCACTCCTGTTGTGGCATCCCATTCTGTGACTACACCAGCCTCTATTTAAGACCATATAACCATTTGCACTTATTCTAATTGAAATTAGGCCTGATAAAGACACTTTTGCTGTGCATAGCACTACTGGTCCCAGGTGCACTCCTGTTTGGGGCATCCCATTCTGTGACTACAGCAGCCTCTATTTAAGACCATAACCATTTGCACCTATTATAATTGAAATTAGGCCTGATAAAGACACTTTTGCTGTGCATAGCACTACTGTCCCTGCCAGGTGCACTCCTGTTTGGGGCATCCCATTCTGTGACTACAGCAGCCTCTATTTAAGACCATAACCATTTGCACCTATTATAATTGAAATTAGGCCTGATAAAGACACTTTTGCTGTGCATAGCACTACTGCCTGCCAGGTGCACTCCTGTTGTGGCATCCCATTCTGTGACTACACCAGCCTCTATTTAAGACCATATAACCATTTGCACTTATTCTAATTGAAATTAGGCCTGATAAAGACACTTTTGCTGTGCATAGCACTACTGGTCCCAGGTGCACTCCTGTTTGGGGCATCCTATTCTGTGACTACAGCAGCCTCTATTTAAGACCATAACCATTTGCACCTATTATAATTGAAATTAGGCCTGATAAAGACACTTTTGCTGTGCATAGCACTACTGGTCCCTGCCAGGTGCACTCCTGTTTGGGCCATCCCATTCTGTGGCTACAGCAGCCTCTATTTAAGACCATAACCATTTGCACCTATTATAATTGAAATTAGGCCTGATAAAGACACTTTTGCTGTGCATAGCACTACTGGTCCCAGGTGCACTCCTGTTGTGGCATCCCATTATGTGACTACACCAGCCTCTATTTAAGACCATATAACCATTTGCACTTATTCTAATTGAAATTAGGCCTGATAAAGACACTTTTGCTGTGCATAGCACTACTGGTCCCAGGTGCACTCCTGTTTGGGGCATCCCATTCTGTGACTACAGCAGCCTCTATTTAAGACCATAACCATTTGCACTTATTTTAATAGAAATTAGGCCTGATAAAGACACTTTTGCTGTGCATAGTCTCACTGCTGCCAGGTGCTCTCTGGTTTTTGGGGCATCCCATTCTGTGACTACACCAGCCTCTATTTAATACCATAACCATTTGCACTTATTCTAATAGAAATTAGGCCTGATAAAGACACTTTTGCTGTGCATAGCACTACTGCCTGCCAGGTGCACTCCTGTTTGGGGCATCCCATTCTGTGACTACAGCAGCCTCTATTTAATACCATAACCATTTGCACCTATTCTAATAGAAATTAGGCCTGATAAAGACACTTTTGCTGTGCATAGTCTTACTGCTGCCAGGTGCACTGCTGGCTGTTGGGGCATCCCATTCTGTAACATAGCATACCCCTCTTTATTTACACTAAGCAGCTCTCTTATTTACACTAGGCAGGCCTGTTGGAGGCTGAGTGTTACTGCTCACTTTTGGTGTGCATTATATTCTGTTTCATATAGACCCACTGCTGCCTGGTGGTTCCTAAAATATCACCTACTACCACGCCAGTTAGACTATGTCGGGCAGACAAGTGCCTGGAAGTGAAAAGAGGAGTGGCAGAGGCCAAGATTCCGCAGGCAGAGCTCGCAGCAGACTGGGGGCCAGTAGCAGCAGGAGTCACGCTGAGAGACCTAATCTGCCAGTATCTGCTAGCGGTCGGGTCTCCACCAGTAACGCATCTGCCGTGGTAGATTGGTTGACGCGCTCATCAACAACATCATCACAACTTACGTCTGAGACCCCCAGTCTAGGGTCGGTAGGTTCCTCTGACACAACCCTGAGTTGGCATGCCCCTAGAGCAGTCCCTGTCCTCCCATTGCCTCTGTCCTACGCCGTTCCCTCCCCCAGCGACGTATCCTATGCTTTGGGTTCAGCTCCACTCTTTAGTGAGGAGGACGATCCGATAGAGGACAGTCAGCAGCTACTGCCCAGCCAAGAAATGGAGGTGGCTTCTTTAGCTAGGCAGACAAATAGTGATGTGGACAGTGTCGTGGGTGCTGCGAGCGTTCCAGCTCCTGCGCCAGACACTGTTGACGAATCCACGAACATCAGTGACGTACAGCCACAACTCGGTGGTAATGATGATGACGATGAAGCCGATCGCACTTGGGAGCCGGGTGATGAAGGGGCTTCATCGTCATCATCAGGAGAAGAGGGGCGCAGGTTGCCCCGGAGTCAGCAGCTGAGGCAGCAAGGTGGTAGCAGTCAGCATGGGGGCACAATTCCAAAGGCTGGAGCCGGCTGGGGCCGGGGCCGGGGTAGAGCACCTGCTGTGCGGCAGTCTACCTTATCGGGAGGTAGTGGAGCAGGGGTTCCTGGAGTTGGCAACAGCAGCAGTGAATCAGTGAGGCCAGGGGGTGGGAAAAGTAGCTACTCGGCAGTGTGGCAGTTTTTCCTGAAGCATCCGCAGGAGGGTAACATGGCCACATGCAAGATATGTAGGCAAAAGGTGAAGCGTGGCCAGGGTCCAAATGTTGGCACCACGGCCCTGCGTCAACATATGATGCGTCACCATAAAGCGACCTGGGAGAACCGAGGCTCCCAAGGGGTGGTCCAGTCTGCTTCCTCAACAAGTGGCACGCCGCTCCCAATTTCTGCCAGCCAAGGCTCCAGCACCTCAGCCGAAGGCAGCTGTGCGTCATGCCCATCCTCTGTCGCTCCTGCTCCTCCTCCTCCTCCTCCAAGTCATGCATCCCGGCAGCAATCCATCAGCGAAGCCATGTCCAAGAGACAGCAGTATGCGCCCACTCATCCTACGGCGCAGAAGCTGAATGTGCTCCTGTCCAAGTTGCTGGTGCTGCAGTCGCTCCCTTTTCAGGTGGTGGAATCTGCACCTTTCAGAGAACTGATGGCTTGTGCCGAGCCAAGGTGGAGAGTCCCAAGCCGTAATTTCTTTGCCAAGAAGGCAGTACCAGCGCTGCACACTTTTGTTGAACAGAAGGTGGGCCAGTCCTTGAGCCTGTCGGTGTGTAGCAAAGTGCATGGCAGCGCCGACATCTGGAGCTGTAACTACGGTCAGGGACAGTACATGTCGTTTACGGCCCACTGGGTGAATGTGGTCCCTTTGCAGCAGCAGCAGCAACTTGGACAGGTCACGCCGCTTCGGCCTCCGCGCTCCCTGCCCGTTGGGCCTGTGACACCGTGCGACTCAGCCTCCTCATCCTCCGGCATCTCCTCACCCTCCACTGTAGGCTCAAGTCTCAGTGCCCCTCCAGTCTACCATGTGTGCAGGGCACGGAGGTGTCACGCAGTGCTTCACATGGTTTGTCTTGGCGAACGGAGTCACACAGGGGAGGAACTGCTTAAATGTATTCATCAGGAAATCCAAACATGGCTTACTCCAAGAAAACTTAAAATGGGAATCATGGTTACCGACAATGGGAAGAACATTTTGTCTGCGCTGCGCCAAGGAAGCCTGACCCATGCCCCCTGCATGGCTCACGTCTTCAATCTGGTTGTCAAGCGGTTTCTGAAGTGTTCCCCCCATCTGCAAGACATCCTAACAACTTCAAGGAAACTTTGCATGCACTTCAGCCACTCATACACCGCCAAACACACCCTTCTTGAGCTACAGCGTCAGAATGGTATCCCCCAACATAGTCTGATTTGCGATGTTTCCACCCGTTGGAATTCCACCCTTCACATGTTGGACCGATTATATGAACAGAGAAAAGCCATCACGGATTTCCTGATGATCCAAGCAGATAGGGGGACTCCCCTGTGTAACTTCAATGTCAACCAGTGGCAGCTCATACGTGACACCTGCCGTTTGCTCAGGCCCTTTGAGGAAGCCACTTTATTTGTCAGTCGGCAGGATTACGGGATGAACGACGTGATTCCACTGCTTCATGTACTACAGCACATGTTGGAAACCATGGCTGGTCAGGGCACTGGAGACATGGCGTTTACATCTTACGGCCACATGAACCCCGTTGGAGCTGAACTGGAGGAGGAGGAGGAAGAGGAGGAGGAGGAGTTGCCCAGCGAAACACAGTTTAGGCTTGGCGAAATGGCTGGTTTATCTAGTCAGCGGACAGGAGAGGAGGAGCAGGAGCAGCCAGAGGAGCTAGAGGTTTTTGAGGAAGGCGAGACAGAGGACCCGGGCACACCGTGGCAGTATGCAGTGGAGATGGAGACAGGTAGTCCATCCGAGTCACTTGCGCAAATGGCAGGAAGCATGCTCACGTGCTTGCGTAGTGACCCCAGAATTGTTTCCATCTGTCGGCGGGATGACTTCTGGCTGTCCACCTTATTGGACCCTCGCTTCCAGCACAAAATGGGGGCATTTTTTAAACCCACCGAGAGGGAGGACAAACTGAACTACTACAAAGACATTCTACGTAGGCAGTTGGCCGATGCCTATCTGCGCCATGTTCCATACTCTCGCAGGTCTGACTCAAGGGGACCTCTGCGCTCACCTTCCACTGCCATGGCCGCTGGGGGGGTTGGCAGGAGCAGCAGCAGCAGCTCCATCAGCAGCAGCAGCCTCAGTCTTCAGTCGCTAATGAGTAGCTTTCTACACCCGCATAGTGAGGCTACTCATGAGCAGCAGGAAGACCTGGAGCAGGACCTGAACCAGCAGGTCATGTCATACTTTGACATGACCATGCCAACACACCTTGAGGATCCGCTGGACTTCTGGGCAGCCAAACTTGATTTGTGGCCACAACTAGCAGAGTTTTCCCTGGAAAAGCTGTCCTGCCCGGCAAGTAGCGTGCCATCTGAGCGGGTGTTTAGTGCGGTGGGGGCCATAGTTACGGCGAGGAGAACTCATCTGTCAACTAAAAATGTGGAGAGACTCACCTTTGTCAAAATGAATCAGGGATGGATCAGCCAGGATTTCCACCCACCAATGCCTGATGCATGCGACTAGATTCAGCATGGTGCCACGTTTTACACTTTCCAAATGGTGCAAAACATATTTATGTCTTTAGGCCAATTTTTGGGCTCCTGCTGCTTGCAACTCCAGGGTGTGATTCGTCCAATTTTTGGGCTCCTGAAGCCAACCCCAGGGTCTCTTTAAAGTAATATTTGGGCTCCTGCTGCTGCTGCTGCCAACTCCTGCCAACTCCAGGGTGTGATTCATCCAATTTTTTGGCTCCTGAAGCCAACTCCAGTGTATATTTGGGCTCCTGCTGCTGCTGCTGCCAACTCCAGGGTGTGATTCATCCAATTTTTGGGCTCCTGAAGCCAACTCCAGTGTATATTTGGGCTCCTGCTGCTGCTGCTCCTGCTGCTGCCAACTCCAGGGTGTGATTCATCCAATTTTTGGGCTCCTGAAGCCAACCCCAGGGTCTCTTTAAAGTAATATTTGGGCTCCTGCTGCTGCTGCTGCTGCCAACTCCTGCCAACTCTAGGGTGTGATTCATCCAATTTTTGGGCTCCTGAAGCCAACTCCAGTGTATATTTCGGCTCTTGCTGCTGCTGCTTGCATCTCCAGGGTGTGATTCATCCAATTTTTGGGCTCCTGAAGCCAACCCCAGGGTCTCTTTAAAGTAATATTTGGGCTCCTGCTGCTGCTGCTGCCAACTCCTGCCAACTCCAGGGTGTGATTCATCCAATTTTTGGGCTCCTGAAGCCAACTCCAGTGTATATTTGGGCTCCTGCTGCTGCTGCTGCCAACTCCAGGGTGTGATTCATCCAGTATTTGGGCTCCTGAAGCCAACCCCAGTGTCTCTTTAAAGTAATGTTTGGGCTCCTGCTGCTGCTGCTGCCAACTCCAGGGTGTGATTCATCCAAATTTTGGGCTCCTGAAGCCAACTCCAGTGTCTCTTTAAAGTAATATTTGGGCTCCTGCTGCTGCTGCTGCCAACTCCAGGGTGTGATTCATCCAATTTTTGGGCTCCTGAAGCCAACTCCAGTGTATATTTGGGCTTCTGCTGCTGCTGCTGCCAACTCCTGCCAACTCCAGGGTGTGATTCATCCAATTTTTGGGCTCCTGAAGCCAACTCCAGTGTATATTTGGGCTCCTGCTGCTGCTGCTGCCAACTCCAGGGTGTGATTCATCCAATTTTTTGGCTCCTGAAGCCAACTCCAGTGTCTCTTTAAAGTAATATTTGGACTCCTGCTGCTGTTGCTGCCAACTCCAGGGTGTGATTCATCCAATTTTTGGGCTCCTGAAGCCAACTCCAGTGTATATTTGGGCTCCTGCTGCTGCTGCCAACTCCAGGGTGTGATTCATCCAATTTTTGGGCTCCTGAAGCCAACCCCAGTTTCTCTTTAAAGTAATGTTTGGGCTCCTGCTGCTGCTGCTGCTGCTGCCAACTCCAGCCAACTCCAGGGTGTGATTCATCCAATTTTTGGGCTCCTGAAGCCAACTCCAGTGTATATTTGGGCTCCTGCTGCTGCTGCTGCCAACTCCAGGGTGTGATTCATCCAATTTTTGGGCTCCTGAAGCCAACTCCAGTGTCTCTTTAAAGTAATATTTGGGCTCCTGCTGCTTGCAACTCCAGGGTGTGATTCGTCCAATTTTTGGGCTCCTGAAGCCAACCCCAGGGTCTCTTTAAAGTAATATTTGGGCTCCTGCTGCTGCTGCTGCCAACTCCTGCCAACTCCAGGGTGTGATTCATCCAATTTTTGGGCTCCTGAAGCCAACTCCAGTGTATATTTGGGCTCCTGCTGCTGCTGCCAACTCCAGGGTGTGATTCATCCAATTTTTGGGCTCCTGAAGCCAACTCCAGTGTATATTTGGGCTCCTGCTGCTGCTGCTGCCAACTCCAGGGTGTGATTCATCCAATTTTTGGGCTCCTGAAGCCAACTCCAGTGTCTCTTTAAAGTAATATTTGGGCTCCTGTTGCTGCCAACTCCAGGGTGTGATTCATCCAATTTTTGGGCTCCTGAAGCCAACTCCAGTGTATATTTGGGCTCCTGCTGCTGTTGCCAACTCCAGGGTGTGATTCATCCAATTTTTGGGCTCCTGAAGCCAACTCCAGTGTCTCTTTAAAGTTATATTTGGGCTCCTGCTGCTTGCAACTCCAGGGTGTGATTCATCCAATTTTTGGGCTCCTGAAGCCAACCCCAGGGTCTCTTTAAAGTAATATTTGGGCTCCTGCTGCTGCTGCTGCCAACTCCTGCCAACTCCAGGGTGTGATTCATCCAATTTTTGGGCTCCTGAAGCCAACTCCAGTGTATATTTGGGCTCCTGCTGCTGCTGCTGCCAACTCCAGGGTGTGATTCATCCAATTTTTGGGCTCCTGAAGCCAACTCCAGTGTATATTTGGGCTCCTGCTGCTGCTGCTGCCAACTCCAGGGTGTGATTCATCCAATTTTTGGGCTCCTGAAGCCAACTCCAGTGTCTCTTTAAAGTAATATTTGGGAGTAATATTTGGGCTCCTGCTGCTGCTGCTGCCAACTCCAGGGTGTGATTCATCCAATTTTTGGGCTCCTGAAGCCAACTCCAGTGTATATTTGGGCTCCTGCTGCTGCTGCTGCCAACTCCAGGGAGTAATTCATCCAATTTTTGGGCTCCTGAAGCCAACCCAGTGTCTCTTTAAAGTAATGTTTGGGCTCCTGCTGCTGCTGCTGCTGCCAACTCCAGGGTGTGATTCATCCAATTTTTGGGCTCCTAAAGCCAACCCCAGGGTCTCTTTAAAGTAACATTTGGGCTCCTGCTGCTGCTCCTGCTGCCAACTCCTGCCAACTCCAGGGTGTGATTCATCCAATTTGTGGGCTCCTGAAGCCAACTCCAGTGTATATTTGGGCTCCTGCTGCTGCTGCTGCCAACTCCAGGGTGTGATTCATCCAATTTTTGGGCTCCTGAAGCCAACTCCAGTGTCTCTTTAAAGTAATATTTGGGCTCCTGCTGCTTGCAACTCCAGGGTGTGATTCATCCAATTTTTGGGCTCCTGAAGCCAACCCCAGGGTCTCTTTAAAGTAATATTTGGGCTCCTGCTGCTGCTGCTGCCAACTCCTGCCAACTCCAGGGTGTGATTCATCCAATTTTTGGGCTCCTGAAGCCAACTCCAGTGTATATTTGGGCTCCTGCTGCTGCTACTGCCAACTCCAGGGTGTGATTCATCCAATTTTTGGGCTCCTGAAGCCAACTCCAGTGTCTCTTTAAAGTAATATTTGGGCTCCTGCTGCTGCTGCTGCCAACTCCTGCCAACTCCAGGGTGTGATTCATCCAATTTTTGGGCTCCTGAAGCCAACTCCAGTGTATATTTGGGCTCCTGCTGCTGCTGCTGCCAACTCCAGGGTGTGATTCATCCAATTTTTGGGCTCCTGAAGCCAACTCCAGTGTCTCTTTAAAGTAATATTTGGGCTCCTGCTGCTGCTGCTGCCAACTCCAGGGTGTGATTCATCCAGTTTTTGGGCTCCTGAAGCCAACTGCAGTGTATATTTGGGCTCCTGCTGCTGCTGCTGCCAACTCCAGGGTGTGATTCATCCAATTTTTGGGCTCCTGAAGCCAACTCCAGTGTCTCTTTAAAGTAATATGTGGGCTCCTGCTGCTGCCAACTCCAGGGTGTGATTCATCCAATTTTTGGGCTCCTGAAGCCAACTCCAGTGTATATTTGGGCTCCTGCTGCTGCTACTGCCAACTCCAGGGTGTGATTCATCCAATTTTTGGGCTCCTGAAGCCAACTCCAGTGTCTCTTTAAAGTAATATTTGGGCTCCTGCTGCTGCTGCTGCCAACTCCTGCCAACTCCAGGGTGTGATTCATCCAATTTTTGGGCTCCTGAAGCCAACTCCAGTGTATATTTGGGCTCCTGCTGCTGCTGCTGCCAACTCCAGGGTGTGATTCATCCAATTTTTGGGCTCCTGAAGCCAACTCCAGTGTCTCTTTAAAGTAATATTTGGGCTCCTGCTGCTGCTGCTGCCAACTCCAGGGTGTGATTCATCCAGTTTTTGGGCTCCTGAAGCCAACTGCAGTGTATATTTGGGCTCCTGCTGCTGCTGCTGCCAACTCCAGGGTGTGATTCATCCAATTTTTGGGCTCCTGAAGCCAACTCCAGTGTCTCTTTAAAGTAATATGTGGGCTCCTGCTGCTGCCAACTCCAGGGTGTGATTCATCCAATTTTTGGGCTCCTGAAGCCAACTCCAGTGTATATTTGGGCTCCTGCTGCTGCTGCTGCCAACTCCAGGGTGTGATTCATCCAATTTTTTGGCTCCTGAAGCCAACTACAGTGTGTCTTTCAAGCTATGTTTGGGCTCCTGCTGCTTGCAACTCCAGGGTGTGATTCATCCAATTTTTGGGCTCCTGAAGCCAACTCCAGTGTCTCTTTCAGCCAATGTTTGGGCTCCTGCTGCTGCTGCCAACTCCAGGGTGTGATTCATCCAATTTGTGGGCTCCTGCTGCTGCCAACTCCAGTGTCTCTTTAAAGCAATGTTTGGGCTCCTGCCCCTCATAGTGATGCCACTTCAACTCTCTTGAATTCAATTGTGCCGCTCTGCGATTCTATTAGCGATGCCTCTGATCTGCATGTGATATTTATTCAAAGTATTATTTAACTAACCCAGCACGCATCCTGTGCGTGTTACAGCAAGGCAGAATGGTTTACAACCCTATTGAGGCTCTAGGAGGCTCAGAAATAGCCGTTTTTAATAGCGATTCGTCGCGAATAAATTCGGGTCGAAACGATTTTTGTCGGAAAATTTGGCGAATCAGTCGAATCGAATTTTTCAAAAGTTCGCTCATCTCTAATTCTAACCCTGCTAAAGTTGCCTCAACATCTCCTTTTATTAAACTCAATGTCTGCATGTACAGTCACCAGTTGTTTAGCTTGCTGGCTTCCTTAATAATTCCCAATGATTTTGAGCATAACCCAACACCCTTTCAATCGATATAGCCCAATGGCATCCTTTTTTTAGATCTATTAATTTACCCAGATCAGCACAACTACAAATATTTAACTACAAATATGCGGTTATAATCTATATTATATTTAGATGATAATGAAAACTCCACAAAAACTGCGTGCTGGTGGTGTAAGAATGAGTTGGCGACTTTCCTCCACCTTTCGTGAGATTGACAACTAATTCAAATATCCCGAAAAGATGTCAATGCGTATTCCAAAAGGATACTCAAAGTATAAATCCCCAAAGACCCAATCACCCTTTTGTTTGAATCTAAGAAGCAATCCTGACAGAGAATGTAATTAAGTTGTGCTTAACTTAAAGGAGCACTATCGCGAAAAAATGGACCAATGATAAAAATCCATATAAATGCAGGATGCGGGAGGGCAGGTCACTTATACACCCAACATCAAGAAATATCAAGCCAGGCTGTTTCTATTATTTTAATGGAAGGAAAAGGACAGCCTGGGTGACAGGCTCTGTCACCCCTCATAGACTAAACCTGTCACTCCTGGATTTTGTTCCTACCAAGTGATAATAAACCACAAGCTTGGTGGGAGTTTTATTCAGTTTGGGTGTATAAGTGACTCGTCCTCTCATTAACCAATGTGTTTATATGGATTTTTAACATTACACAATTTCGCTATAGTGCTCCTTTAATTACATTTTCTGCAAGGGAAATGATACCTAAGATGACATCTTCCCCACACTTACTAGGATGGAAGAAAGAATTAAGTAAAGTAGCCACTGCTGCACCTCTCTTGGCAGGAAAATATTATTGATAAAACTTGCTTGCGCCGAACTACTCTTGGCAGGGAACGGAAGGCAATCAAATCTGAACATTATTCATAAAACTTAACCAATAATCTTAAATATAATTAACTACACCAAAGCTGCAGGAATCAGGATGGGAGGGTAAAGCTTAATCTGTAATGGATCTAAAGTGGATTGAGTGAAAAAGGAACAGGGAGGAGAAAGGGATGAGGTTGGGATGGGGGCAGGAAGAGATGGTCACAGGAAAGAGGAGGAGGTGGTTGTGGAAAAAGGGGAGCAGGGAGGGACAAAAAACAAGAATGATGCAACGTAGACTTAAGCTTATTGAACTTTGTAATGAAGTAAATAATGATCACAACTGATGGTTTCACAATTTTTTTTACATCTTTTGATGTGCACTGCTTTTTTGCATGTAAATGTCAACTTATGGTTCCTTGTATAACATCCTGTCTGACAAAAAGAAGTAGGTATTGCGAAAGCCCACTTTAAAATATACTGCGTTATCAGTGGCTAACACGGTACAACACATTACTACTTGCACTTCTGTCTAGTGATAACGGATGACTGCACAGAGATTTAAGGCGGTTTTGACTGTGGGCTGACAGGTGTTCCAAATGTGAAGTAATATGGCAGATCTCATGCAGTTTAGGATTGCAACATCTGAAAGCTCTGCCACAACATCTGTATGGAGTTAAGCCCCCTCAAATAGCTTGTCACTGTTTGCCAGAGGGTGGGTTTAGGGGAGCAATTTTCTAAACTATGATTTTTTGACTGGAGGTCCACATCTTTAAAGTCCCTATCCAGACATAGAACAAAAAAGCCTATTCACATCTTTTGTTTTTTCGCAGTATCTTTGTGTAGTTCCAGGGTTCTCGAGCAGCTTCCCAGTCCTGCACTGGCATGTATATACTTACCGAGGACGAAGATCCAGTTATTCCATCTCTCACAGCTTCAACCTCTCTCTGTGGCATCCGAGGGCCTTGTTTCTGCCCCCACATGCCTACTACATTTATTGCAATGTAGTAGGCAGTAGTGCCAAGGTGAGTTCGTATGACCCACCTTGGGAATGCCCCCTCCATTGCAATGAATGGAGCCGGCGTGAAACCAGCCTGATGGATGCAGCAGCCCTGGCGGATGGAATCGCTGGTTCTCCCATTTCAGTAAGTAAAAAGATGGTAGCCCTGCATGAGGAAGCTGCAGCAGAATAAAACGTAAGCATAGAATTTTCTTTTTTTGCTTGTTACACACATGTTGTAGGATGTATTACAAGATTTATTGCTTAGCTAATTCAGCCAACTTGGTACTAAGATGCATTTCAATCTGAATAGTTTGAGGCTGAATCCAAAGTGCCCCAATTAAAAGGTTGATAATGAATGGTCCATAAATGTTGCAATTTTAGGGAAGAGGCCCACTGGAGTTTATACACAGGTGGTGGTATATAAAAATTTGCTTTTGGAAAGTGGCAACAAGTTTGGTGTCTGGAAAGATAAGAAGTAATAGATTATAACCGTTAACTAACATGAGGCTCGATTCAGAGAGACAAAAAAAAACTTCAATTTTAGTGCCGATTTGTTTTTTTTGTGAAATGTTTCACTTAAAAACTTAATTAAAAAAAAATTAAAATATTGGTATAACCTTGTTGGGGTCATACTGCAGTGCCCCCCCCCCCTGTATGGTCCAAACACCTAAATCTGGACTTCAAAAGCCAGAGGGCCCTCGCCACCACGGGCCGGGTTTTGCATAGTGCCCGATTAGAGAACCCCTGGCCCGCATTCTGCAGGCAAAGAACAGGCATCAGGAGCAAGGGCAGGAGTGGATATCCAGAATCCCCTGAAAGAATTTAAAAATAATAACATAAAATACACATTCTAAGCTACAATATTGTTTAACATGTCATCAAGGGCTAAAAACAGCAATAGGTTAAGTCATAAGTCATCAACTATATTCTTTGCCATACAGTGAAAATGGATTGATGGAATGTGAGCAAACTTACCCTGGAGCCATCCACCAGATAATTCTCCTGACTCAAACTGACGAAATAAGCCGGAGCTCTGCAATATATAAGCATCATGGGACGACCCTGGATGCCCTGCAAGAACACTGAGGAATCACATAGCTGGACCAATCACTGCTTATATGTTGTGTGAGTGGCACATCTTGCGGTTCCTGCAACCAAATATAAAATAATTACACAAAGCAAAGGTAACCGACTAAAACAATAACTCCTACAACAAATTAAGATTCAAGTTCAACAATCCAAATATAATTCACAAAGGACATAAGTCTAAAAAAATATAGCAATTATATGGATGTGTGGGAAAATAAATGTTTACATGCTAAGGACTAATTTAGGTCAGCATTAAAATGCTTCTATAAGGCATACATGAAAAGTATTGATTCAGGTATGCATTGCTATACAATTTATGGCCTCGGCCATGCTGATACATGCAATGCCTTGGTGCTAAAGGCGCGCAGACTCCTCCACATAGCTGCAAAACATGTTCAACAATAGCAATCCGAGCCCTCAAAGGTCCCGTAAGTGGATCGGAAATGAAACGGATTTATAGGGTAGTGATCCGTCGGAAATCAGCTCTCTGAATCAGACAGAACAGAAACCCATCCCAACAACGGAAGTTATCTAAACGAACGGAAAATTTCCGATTTTGTTTGGAAAATGTTCCGATTTGCTTCCGTTCATCGAAAGCGCATTCCCGAACATTCACACGAATGAAAAATGAACGAAAAAAAGCAAAAAAAATGACAAACACCCACCCAAACTTTCACAGACAGCTACGGAAATCCGGACGAATGTGTCTCTGAATCGAGGCTATAGTCTGATATGACTATCCAATGTTCAAACTGTACCATAAATGCATTTAGTGAATTAAGAACCAAATTGAATTTACTCCTAAATTAACTAAATTGGAACTGAGGGGGGGGGGGGGGGGGTAATACATGTTAACGATGATTTTCATGCTAACAGTATCATATTGCTGACGTTTTCTGACCCAGTGTCTGAGCTTCTCCCTGCCATTGTGATAATAAACTGAGCATGTGCATTGTGTACAGAGGTGTTGTTGTTCAGCTGCATGTGTGTACAAGATGGTAAAGAATGGTGTGTTTTTCAGGTGCAGGCGTGTACAAGGTACAATAGAGTGTTTTTATTGATAGAAGCACTATATGGATTATAGAAAACGTTTATCTGCCAATTTGTAAAACAAAATATCTTCCTCATTGTAATTCTCTTGAAGAACTGTTCAATTGCAAGTGCAGGAGAATAAAAAAAACATTTTACTTTTATTTGTTGCAAAGTTGCAAAGCTCATCAAAACTCAACTGCTCCATTATGCATTATAGTTATTGCTTCTTTGAATATCACTGTAGATTTGTGTATTATTTCCAAAATCCTGGTCCATAGTCATATACCACATGTTACTGTAGGTTCTCAATTAGGTTAAAAAAAAGAAAATCAGTATTATTTTTTAAAAATTTTCTGACCTGATGTGAGACTCTAGGTAGTTTATCATCTCATTTTAGACAGAGCTAAAGATCATACACAGGTAGCGGTCACCTAATTAATTACCCAGGGTAAAACAACTTATGGTCAAAAAGTGAGGTCAGAGCAAGTGGCATGCATCATAAGTAGAGATGAGCGAGTAGTATTCGACCGAGCCGGTATTCGATCGAATACTACGCTGTTCGTCATACTCGATTTCAATCGAGTACAGCGGCGATGGCGCACTCACAATTCGTTTCCCCTCCCACCTTCCCTGGCGCGTTTTTTACACCAATCACCATGCAGGGGGGGTGGGACAGGTCCTGGGAGGACGCTGGCATCGCCAAAACGGCGTCTACACGCATTGGCTGGAAAAACCATGTGACCTCGAATATACAAAACTCAGCACTTCCTCTTCGTCAGCATTAGCAGCTTGAACTTAGTGAGGGACAGACGCTCACAGCAGGGAAAGACAGGCTGTCGCTGGCAGGGCCCCAGAAGCTCGGAATATCGCATTTACCACCATCTATACCAGCTACCAGAAGACAAGAGAGTCATTAAGAGCCCTTATTAGGGCTACTACGCTGAACGGTATATGGCTCATATGTAGGCAGGCAGGGCCCCAGAAGCTCAGAATATCGCTTTTACCACCATATATACCAGCTACCAGAAGACAAGAGAGTCATTAAGAGCCCTTATTAGGGCTACTACGCTGAACAGTATATAGCTCATATCCTATGTAGGCAGGCAGGGCCCCAGAAGCTCAGAATATCGCTTTTACCACCATATATACCAGCTACCAGAAGACAAGAGAGTCATTAAGAGCCCTTATTAGGGCTACTACGCTGAACAGTATATAGCTCATATTCTATGTAGTCAGGCAGGGCCCCAGAAGCTCAGAATATCGCTTTTACCACCATATATACCAGCTACCAGAAGACAAGAGAGTCATTAAGAGCCCTTATTAGGGCTACTACGCTGAACAGTATATAGCTCATATCCTATGTAGGCAGGCAGGGCCCCAGAAGCTCAGAATATCGCTTTTACCACCATATATACCAGCTACCAGAAGACAAGAGAGTCATTAAGAGCCCTTATTAGGGCTACTACGCTGAACAGTATATAGCTCATATTCTATGTAGTCAGGCAGGGCCCCAGAAGCTCAGAATATCGCTTTTACCACCATATATACCAGCTACCAGAAGACAAGAGAGTCATTAAGAGCCCTTATTAGGGCTACTACGCTGAACAGTATATAGCTCATATCCTATGTAGGCAGGCAGGGCCCCAGAAGCTCAGAATATCGCTTTTACCACCATATATACCAGCTACCAGAAGACAAGAGAGTCATTAAGAGCCCTTATTAGGGCTACTACGCTGAACAGTATATAGCTCATATTCTATGTAGTCAGGCAGGGCCCCAGAAGCTCAGAATATCGCTTTTACCACCATATATACCAGCTACCAGAAGACAAGAGAGTCATTAAGAGCCCTTATTAGGGCTACTACGCTGAACAGTATATAGCTCATATCCTATGTAGTCAGGCAGGGCCCCAGAAGCTCAGAATATCGCTTTTACCACCATATATACCAGCTACCAGAAGACAAGAGGGTCATTAAGAGCCCTTATTAGGGCTACTACGCTGAACAGTATATAGCTCATATCCTATGTAGTCAGGCAGGGCCCCAGAAGCTCAGAATATCGCTTTTACCACCATATATACCAGCTACCAGAAGACAAGAGAGTCCTTAATCCCTTATTAGTGCTGCTATGTTGAACAGTATATAGCTCATATCCTATGTAGGCAGGCAGGGCCCCAGAAGCTCAGAATATCGCTTTTACCACCATATATACCAGCTACCAGAAGACAAGAGAGTCATTAAGAGCCCTTATTAGTGCTGCTATGTTGAACAGTATATAGCTCATATCCTATGTAGGCAGGCAGGGCCCCAGAAGCTCAGAATATCGCTTTTACCACCAAATATACCAGCTACCAGAAGACAAGAGAGTCATTAAGAGCCCTTATTAGGGCTACTACGCTGAACAGTATATAGCTCATATCCTATGTAGTCAGGCAGGGCCCCAGAAGCTCAGAATATCGCTTTTACCACCATATATACCAGCTACCAGAAGACAAGAGAGTCATTAAGAGCCCTTATTAGGGCTACTACGCTGAACAGTATATAGCTCATATTCTATGTAGTCAGGCAGGGCCCCAGAAGCTCAGAATATCGCTTTTACCACCATATATACCAGCTACCAGAAGACAAGAGAGTCATTAAGAGCCCTTATTAGGGCTACTACGCTGAACAGTATATAGCTCATATCCTATGTAGTCAGGCAGGGCCCCAGAAGCTCAGAATATCGCTTTTACCACCATATATACCAGCTACCAGAAGACAAGAGAGTCCTTAATCCCTTATTAGTGCTGCTATGTTGAACAGTATATAGCTCATATCCTATGTAGGCAGGCAGGGCCCCAGAAGCTCAGAATATCGCATTTACCACCATATATACCAGCTACCAGAAGACAAGAGAGTCATTAAGAGCCCTTATTAGTGCTGCTATGTTGAACAGTATATAGCTCATATCCTATGTAGGCAGGCAGGGCCCCAGAAGCTCAGAATATCGCTTTTACCACCATATATACCAGCTACCAGAAGACAAGAGAGTCATTAAGAGCCCTTATTAGGGCTACTACGCTGAACAGTATATAGCTCATATCCTATGTAGGCAGGCAGGGCCCCAGAAGCTCAGAATATCACTTTTACCACCATATATACCAGCTACCAGAAGACAAGAGAGTCATTAAGAGCCCTTATTAGGGCTACTACGCTGAACAGTATATAGCTCATATTCTATGTAGTCAGGCAGGGCCCCAGAAGCTCAGAATATCGCTTTTACCACCATATATACCAGCTACCAGAAGACAAGAGAGTCATTAAGAGCCCTTATTAGGGCTACTACGCTGAACAGTATATAGCTCATATCCTATGTAGGCAGGCAGGGCCCCAGAAGCTCAGAATATCGCTTTTACCACCATATATACCAGCTACCAGAAGACAAGAGAGTCATTAAGAGCCCTTATTAGGGCTACTACGCTGAACAGTATATAGCTCATATCCTATGTAGTCAGGCAGGGCCCCAGAAGCTCAGAATATCGCTTTTACCACCATATATACCAGCTACCAGAAGACAAGAGAGTCCTTAATCCCTTATTAGTGCTGCTATGTTGAACAGTATATAGCTCATATCCTATGTAGGCAGGCAGGGCCCCAGAAGCTCAGAATATCGCTTTTACCACCATATATACCAGCTACCAGAAGACAAGAGAGTCATTAAGAGCCCTTATTAGTGCTGCTATGTTGAACAGTATATAGCTCATATCCTATGTAGGCAGGCAGGGCCCCAGAAGCTCAGAATATCGCTTTTACCACCATATATACCAGCTACCAGAAGACAAGAGAGTCATTAAGAGCCCTTATTAGGGCTACTACGCTGAACAGTATATAGCTCATATGCTATGTAGTCAGGCAGGGCCCCAGAAGCTCAGAATATCGCTTTTACCACCATATATACCAGCTACCAGAAGACAAGAGAGTCATTAAGAGCCCTTATTAGGGCTACTACGCTGAACAGTATATAGCTCATATTCTATGTAGTCAGGCAGGGCCCCAGAAGCTCAGAATATCGCTTTTACCACCATATATACCAGCTACCAGAAGACAAGAGAGTCATTAAGAGCCCTTATTAGGGCTACTACGCTGAACAGTATATAGCTCATATCCTATGTAGTCAGGCAGGGCCCCAGAAGCTCAGAATATCGCTTTTACCACCATATATACCAGCTACCAGAAGACAAGAGAGTCCTTAATCCCTTATTAGTGCTGCTATGTTGAACAGTATATAGCTCATATCCTATGTAGGCAGGCAGGGCCCCAGAAGCTCAGAATATCGCTTTTACCACCATATATACCAGCTACCAGAAGACAAGAGAGTCATTAAGAGCCCTTATTAGTGCTGCTATGTTGAACAGTATATAGCTCATATCCTATGTAGGCAGGCAGGGCCCCAGAAGCTCAGAATATCGCTTTTACCACCATATATACCAGCTACCAGAAGACAAGAGAGTCATTAAGAGCCCTTATTAGGGCTACTACGCTGAAGAGTATATAGCTCATATCCTATGTAGGCAGGCAGGGCCCCAGAAGCTCAGAATATCGCTTTTACCACCATATATACCAGCTACCAGAAGACAAGAGAGTCATTAAGAGCCCTTATTAGGGCTACTATGCTGAACAGTATATAGCTCATATCCTATGTAGGCAGGCAGGGCCCCAGAAGCTCAGAATATCGCTTTTACCACCATATATACCAGCTACCAGAAGACAAGAGAGTCATTAAGAGCCCTTATTAGGGCTACTATGCTGAACAGTATATAGCTCATATTCTATGTAGTCAGGCAGGGCCCCAGAAGCTCAGAATATCGCTTTTACCACCATATATACCAGCTACCAGAAGACAAGAGAGTCATTAAGAGCCCTTATTAGGGCTACTACGCTGAACAGTATATAGCTCATATCCTATGTAGGCAGGCAGGGCCCCAGAAGCTCAGAATATCACTTTTACCACCATATATACCAGCTACCAGAAGACAAGAGAGTCATTAAGAGCCCTTATTAGGGCTACTACGCTGAACAGTATATAGCTCATATTCTATGTAGTCAGGCAGGGCCCCAGAAGCTCAGAATATCGCTTTTACCACCATATATACCAGCTACCAGAAGACAAGAGAGTCATTAAGAGCCCTTATTAGGGCTACTATGCTGAACAGTATATAGCTCATTCTAGCTATATACACACTGCACACAACGGCTGCTTTAGTGAGGGGTAGCTGCTGCTGCTGGAATAGGGACAGAAAGACTTCAGTGGTGTATTACCACCTATATACAAAACTATATACACTCTGCTCAAAACGGCTGCTTTAGTGAGGGGTAGCTGCTGATGCTGGAATAGGGACAGAAAGACTTCAGTGGTGTATTAGCACCTATATACAAAACTATATTTTGCACTACTGTTTTGTGTCCTCTGTGCCATATAGGCACGCCCCGGTGCGTATAGGCACCATTTCACCTTCTGGCAGTATACGGCTGTATAGCCAGGTGTTTTTCTTAAAAATATTTTTATATTTGGCACTACTGTTTTGTGTCCTCTTTACCAACAAAACCTTGTTATATACCCGGTGCGTATAGGCACCATTTCACCTTCTGGCAGTATATGGCTGTATAGCCAGGTGTTTTTCTTAAAAATATTTTTATATTTGGCACTACTGTTTTGTGTCCTCTTTACCAACAAAACCTTGTTATATACCCGGTGCGTATAGGCACCATTTCACCTTCTGGCAGTATACGGCTGTATAGCCAGGTGTTTTTCTTAAAAATATTTTTATATTTGGCACTACTGTTTTGTGTCCTCTTTACCAACAAAACCTTGTTATATACCCGGTGCGTATAGGCACCATTTCACCTTCTGGCAGTATACGGCTGTATAGCCAGGTGTTTTTCTTAAAAATATTTTTATATTTGGCACTACTGTTTTGTGTCCTCTTTACCAACAAAACCTTGTTATATACCCGGTGCGTATAGGCACCATTTCACCTTCTGGCAGTATACGGCTGTATAGCCAGGTGTTTTTCTTAAAAATATTTTTATATTTGGCACTACTGTTTTGTGTCCTCTTTACCAACAAAACCTTGTTATATACCCGGTGCGTATATGCACCATTTCACCTTCTGGCAGTATACGGCTGTATAGCCAGGTGTTTTTCTTAAAAATATTTTTATATTTGGCACTACTGTTTTGTGTCCTCTTTACCAACAAAACCTTGTTATATACCCGGTGCGTATAGGCACCATTTCACCTTCTGGCAGTATACGGCTGTATAGCCAGGTGTTCTTCTTAAAAATATATTTATATTTGGCACTACTGTTTTGTGTCCTCTGTGCCAACAAAACACTGTTTTATACACGGTGCGTATAGGCACCATTTCACCTTCTGGCAGTATACGGCTGTATAGCCAGGTGTTCTTCTTAAAAATATTTTTATATTTGGCATAACGCGTGGCCAAAAAAGTAAAACGTCTGAAATGCGGAGGGCTAGCGCAAAGGGACGTGGACGGGGGCGCGGAAATGCTGGTGGGGGCACAAACCGCGTTGAAGCCAGTGGGGATACAATGCGTGCTGGTGAGGGGCAGCCAGCATTACGCTCATCCAGCTTCCCTGCCTTTATGGGACAGTTATGCGGGGGGCGGGGTACACCTCTGTTGAGGCCTGAGCAGCGTGAACAGGTGGTGCAATGGATGGCCGATAACGCTTCCAGTCACTTGTCCACCACCCAGTCATCCACACAGTCTCACTCTGACCCTCCTTCCTCCCAACCTGGCCAACAGAGTCAGCCCACCCTTGACCCCTCCCAGGACCTCTTTTCGGGTCCTTTTCCAGATGTGCTGCAAGAATCCCAGGAGCTAGCAGAGGAATTTGTTTGTAGTGATGCCCAAACACTTGAGTATCCGCCATCTGCTAGTGATGTGGACCCGGAACCAGCATCTGCTATCATGAGCGATGATGATGATGAGACGCAGTTGCCATCAAGGGAGGCTGTTGGAATGTCCAGTGGGCAGGAGGAGGAGCAGAGAGAGGAAGTGGAAGAGGAGGTGGTGGACGACGAAATGACCGACCCCACTTGGACAGGGGTGATGTCCAGCGGGGAAAGCAGTGGAGATGCGGTCTGCGCATCACCGAATAAGGCAGCAAGAGGCAGAGGACAGTCCAGAGGCAGAGGACAGTCCAGACAGAGAAGGCAGGCCACAGCCAGCAGGGCCGAAGCTCTTCCCAGCAGCAGGCAGTCGCACGAAGCTCCCCCATCGAGGCCTCGTACTTCTGTGGTGTGGAGATTTTTTAATGTTTGCGCGGATGACAAACTGAGCGCGGTTTGCGCAATCTGCCACTCAAAACTGAGTAGGGGCTCTGAGAAGAGCAATCTGACCACCTCAGGCATGCGCCGTCACTTGGAATTCAAGCACTGGGCTGAGTGGGAGAGAGCAAACGCAATACAACCTGCGCCCCGTCTTGCTGCCACTGCCTCTTCCCCTTTGTTGTGTGCTGCCACTGCGGTCCAGACCTCCAGCCAGGACACCTCCACATCTGCCTCTGCCTCGGCTACTTTGGGGCCTTCTCCTTCAGCCCCCCCTTCCCCCGCATCTTCGTCTGCACCTTCCATCTCCTCGTCCCATCAACTGTCCATCTCGCAGGCGTTCAACCGCAGGCGGAAGTACGCCTCCAGTCACCCCCAAGCCCAAGCCTTAACCTGCCTCATCTCCAAACTGCTGGCCCTGGAGATGTTGCCGTTTAGGCTTGTGGAGACGCAGGCCTTCCGCGACCTGATGGCGGCTGCCGCACCTCGCTATTCCGTCCCTAGCCGCCACTATTTTTCCCGGTGTGGCGTCCCCGCCCTGCACCAGCACGTGTCGCGTAACATCAGGCGGGCCCTGAGGTACGCAGTCAGCGCAAAGGTCCACTTGACCACCGACTCATGGACAAGCGCTTGCGGCCAAGGACGCTACATCTCTTTGACGGCACACTGGGTGAATGTTGTGGAAGCGGGGACGGGGTCGCAAACAGGGACGGCCTACATACCACCCCCGCCCAAGATTGCCAGCACGGGTTCTGATAGACCCCCCTCCTCTTCCTCCTCCTCCTCCTCCTCCTCCTCTGCCTTAACATCGCCAACAGCCCCTAGCTGGAAGCGTTGCAGCACTGGCGCGGGGAGACGTCAGCAGGCGGTGCTTAAGCTCATCAGCTTGGGCGACAGGAAGCACAGCGCCGCAGAGGTGAGGCACGCCATATTGCAGCAGACAGAGATGTGGCTGTCGCCGCTGCAGCTAGGACCAGGCATGGTCGTGTGCGATAATGGCCGTAACCTGGTGGCGGCTCTGGAGCTTGCAGAACTCAATCACGTACCATGCCTGGCCCACGTTTTTAATTTGGTAGTACAAAAGTTTCTAAAGACTTACCCCAACCTGGCAGAGCTACTGGTCAAAGTGCGGCGCTTGTGCGCTCACTTTCGGAAGTCAACTGTAGCTGCTGCTAGCTTAAAAAAAATCCAGCAATGCCTCCATTTGCCTCAACATCGGCTGTTGTGCGACCTGCCCACTCGCTGGAATTCCACCTATTGCATGTTGGCCAGGGTGTGTGAGCAGCAGAAAGCATTGATGGAGTACCAGATGATGCATCCACGCGTGCCTCCAACTCAGCTCCCTCAGTTTGCCAACCACGAGTGGCCATGGATGGCAGACATATGCGATGTATTGCGTATCTTTGAGGAGTCCACTAAGAAGGTCAGCAGCGAGGACGCTATAGTGAGCGTAACCATCCCGCTCCTATGCGTCCTTAAAGAATCGCTCATCGCAATAAGGGAGAACGCATTGCACACAGAGGAGACGGGGGTAGGAGGAGACGCAACGCAGGTAGACAGTCAGACCACACTTTTGTCTGCTGCTCGGTGGCAGTTGCAGGAGGAGGAGGATGAGGAGGAGGAGGACAACGTGGAGGTGGCTGTGGAAGAGGATGCTGGCGGCGAGGGTAGCAGTCAGGCTGTGTGCGTCCCATTGGTTCAGCGCGGATGGGGCGGAGAGGAGGAGGAAGAGGAGGAAATTGAAAATGATCCTTCTGGTGGGGGCAGTGACGTCATGCCTACTCAGAGTCTGGCACACATGGCTGACTTCATGCTGGGCTGCTTTTCCCGGGACATACGTGTTGTCCGGATATTGGAGAACAAACTATACTGGGTCTTCGCACTCCTGGACCCCCGGTATAAAGATAACTTCTCCTCTTTTATTCCGGTAGAGGAGAGGACGAATCGATTACTGGAATACCAGAGGGAACTCTTGCAGAACATGATGCAGATTTTCCCACCCAGCATCGCTGGCGGCAGAGAGGAGAGTGTCTCCCAGAGTCTGACAACATCGATCAGGCCCACAGCCACCAGGGGAACACTCTCCAAGGTGTGGGACACGTTCATGTCACCCCCTCGTGCAACTTCCATCACTGCGGGGCCCGCTATCAGCAGGAGGGACAAGTATCAGCGGATGTTGCGGGACTACCTGGCAGACCACACCCCTGTCCTCCCCGATCCCTCGGCGACCTACACTTACTGGGTCTCCAAGTTGGACACGTGGCTGGAACTGTCCCTGTACGCCTTGGAGGTGCTTGCCTGCCCTGCCGCCAGCGTGCTATCAGAAAGGGTGTTCAGCGCAGCCGGGGGCATTATAACCGATAAGCGCAGCCGCCTGTCAACCGACAGTGCCGACAGGCTGACGCTAATCAAAATGAACAGCAAGTGGATTGACCCGGACTTTGCTTGTACAACAGTGTAAAGCAGCCAAGAGTGAAGTGCCATCTGTATGAAGTGCCATTTCCTCCTCCTCCTCCTCCTCCTCCTCCTCCTTAACCGCCGTAGAATTGCTGTATTAATAAAAAAAAATTATGGCTCACCTCTTGGGCTTAATACAATCAATTTTAAGAGGTCTCAGCTCTTGGGCCTCCACACAATTTTTAAAAGGTCTCAGCTCTTGGGCCTCCACACAATTTTTAAAAGGTCTCAGCTCTTGGGCCTCCACACAGTTTTTAAAAGGTCTCAGCTCTTGGGCCTCCACACAATTTTTAAAAGGTCTCAGCTCTTGGGCCTCCACACAATTTTTAAAAGGTCTCAGCTCTTGGGCCTCCACACAATTTTTAAGAGGTCTCAGCTCGTGGGACTCCACACAATTTTTAAGAGGTCTCAGCTCGCGGGACTCCACGCAATTTTTAAAAGGTCTCAGCTCTTGGGCCTCCACACAATTTTTAAGAGGTCTCAGCTCTTGGGCCTCCACACAATTTTTAAGAGGTCTCAGCTCTTGGGCCTCCACACAATTTTTAAGAGGTCTCAGCTCTTGGGCCTCCACACAATTTTTAAGAGGTCTCAGCTCTTGGGCCTCCACACAATTTTTAAGAGGTCTCAGCTCTTGGGCCTCCACACAATTTTTAAAAGGTCTCAGCTCTTGGGCCTCCACACAATTTTTAAGAGGTCTCAGCTCTAAGCTTCCCTTACTGCTGGGGTGACACACTGTAACAAACCTCCTCCTGTAAGCTTCCCTGACTGCTGGGGTGACACACTGTAACAAACCTCCTCCTGTAAGCTTCCCTGACTGCTGGGGTGACACACTGTAACAAACCTCCTCCTGTAAGCTTCCCTTACTGCTGGGGTGACACACTGTAACAAACCTCCTCCTGTAAGCTTCCCTGACTGCAGGGGTGACACACTGTAACAAACCTCCTCCTGTAAGCTTCCCTTACTGCTGGGGTAACACACTGTAACAAACCTCCTCCTGTAAGCTTCCCTGACTGCTGGGGTGACACACTGTAACAAACCTCCTCCTGTAAGCTTCCCTTACTGCTGGGGTGACACACTGTAACAAACCTCCTCCTGTAAGCTTCCCTGACTGCTGGGGTGACACACTGTAACAAACCTCCTCCTGTAAGCTTCCCTTACTGCTGGGGTAACACACTGTAACAAACCTCCTCCTTTAAGCTTCCCTTACTGCTGGGGTGACACAATGACACAAGAGGACATGTCTGACCACATCTCACACACACACACACAATGACAATTAGGGGTGGGGTCTATTTATTTTCCCCCTTGCCTATGCCATCTGTGGTTGTCATTAGGCAACGTGATTTTAAGGGGTGCAGAATTTTGTTCTTCTTTTTTGTACAGTTTGGCTTGGGGTCCATGGCAATGTAGAGGAAAGAAGGTTTCCTTGTCTTGTCTCACTTTACGTAGAAGTAATATTGTGTTTGGAGTGTATTGTTGAGAGGCTGTGATAGTGGCGTAATAGTGCGACTTGGGCGCGTTATATGCACCCAGACATGCTTCCCCTGCTGTCCCAGTTGCATTCCAGCAGTGTTGGCATCAATTTCTGATGTTTCAGGGTGGACTTGGTGACCTCCAAGTGGTCGAATTGAGATTTCCAAGTGTCGAGCATTTTTTTCCCATAGACTATAATGGGATTCGATATTTGGTCGAGTAGTCGAGTAACGCGGTCTATTCGAATCGAAATTCGAAATTTCGAATATTTCACTACTCGCTCATCTCTAATCATAAGGTCAGACATTAGCAAGTTCAGTGACAGATCACACAACTAAAGTATCAAAATAACTGTTGCAATATAGTGTTGACTAGGAAAAATCCTTAGATAGAGACAAAATGGTAAGGTATAAATTGCGATGTAAACCTGTTGTTGTAATATTGGATTGACTGAGTTCGCTAGCATATCTAAGGCAAAATATACAGGTGCAGATCATGGCTCAGATTAGTCTCATGTCGCTCCTTCTGCTTTTGTTCATCCACTAGAGGTTTAAAGCGGACCAACACCCAGGATTTTGACTATCCTGGGTCTTGGTCCACTTCGGTGGGGCACCCCCGATCGGGGTGCTCCGCTGTGTGAAACCCCCCCGAACCCCCCGAACTCACCTCTCTCCGGGCTGGCGGACAAGCCGCGGACAAGCGGCTCCGCCGCCGCCGCCTCCCGCGCGTCCCTCTTGACGCGCACGTGCCCGCGCCGGCCATTCACGGACGGCCGGCGCGGGCACGCGCACGTCTAGAGGGGCGCGAGGGAGGCGGCGGCGGCCGATGAGGTAAGGAGTAAGGAGTTTGAGGTAAGGAGTTTGGGGGTAAGGAGTTTCACCCCGCGGGACATCTCGATCTCGGATGTCCCGCGGGGAGGGAGGTGATCGGCCCGGGAATCTTATAGATTCCCGGGCCGATCACCGGTGGGTGTTGGTCCACTTTAAGGGAAATGCTATCAGCCTGGGCAATTATTTGTGCTAGAGATATTGCCTAGTACAGTATGTATGCTACTTTATGGATTTCTTGCCTGACCATCAGTTTCTAACTAGTAATGGGTTTCAGATCAGGGCTAAAGCTTGGGATGCCTCCCCCCCAAAAAAATGTTAAAATAAGCGTGCCTTCTCCCCTAAAGCTTACCAACCCAATGCACCAATCAAAAGGGCTGGTAAACCAGGGCTTGAGGTCTGAAATGCCAGCTCCTGACCCTATTACTTCCCACCCCTATGCCCTTGGCACAGGTCCAGTGCCCCTCAGTAAAACACCAGGTCTATGTCATGGTGCACACAGCTCCTCTGCAACTCCCTGGCCTGTTGGGTTGCAGGTAATGTGGCAGGGGATAAAGGCAATCCCCCCATCTGCATGTTAGACAGGTGGCTTGCTGCCCCCCTGCCCTTTGACCTGGTATGAGGTACCTCAGTAGGAGTTCTAAGACACTACACACAATGTTTTTATTAAATTACATTTCACTATTCTTAGCTCATCCCCATTCTTATTCTTACCTCATCTCCTCCTTTTGTCCCAGTGGGGAATCTTTTGTGATGCAAGGGAAGACGTTTATAGACACCCACCATCTCTTGTTCAGGGGGGTACAGGTTCCCCCATCTTCTACCCATGCATTCCTTCAAGAGTAATGGCTGGTCACCCTGGAGGAAACCATTTATACCACAGAGATGGAGCCTCTGTGGAATCCACCCATAGAACGATCTACATCACTGGAAGGGCATAGAGGGGAATACCCCAGGAAATCCTGTCTATGCCTCTCGACTCCATTGACATAGATTGGCAGATGGGGGATTCCACAGCGGCTCCACCTCTATGGTATAAAAGGTTCCTTCCTTTGTGCCTCTATATATGTAGGTCTAATACTTTTTGAATCTGGGAGCTAACAGAAAAACAACATCACAGAAAAAAAAAGCATAAAAACAGATCTGGTATTAAAATTTGTGCTGCTGTCTCTCTTCTCATGCCGTACAATGTAACAAGCTTATGCCTAATTTTTTTGGAGCAGTATATATATATATATATATATATATATATATATATATATATATTTTTTTTTTTTTTTTTTTTAAAGAAATATTTTTTATCTGTTTAAAAATGTGCAAAAGATCAGATTAAGATGGGATATGTATTAGATTCATATAATGTGTAAAGTAAATAGTGCATCCATTTTATTTTAATTAAATAGAAGTTAAAATTGTAATATTTTATACATTAAATAAATAAGATTTATTAGTCAACTAAAAAGGAAATCTCCAATATGATCTAAATTTGATATTGGATATATATTTTATTTGTTCACAATTCACGATATTATCCTCCAACTACATCAGAGATGGACACGGAATACCTTGTGGCATATATTACACAGTGGGAAATGTATTTGTAATTTTGTAAAGATGGACTTTCAATGAGTAACATTGTAAAGCAGTAATGTTTCTGCTATTACAGTGTAATCAGCTCACACCTGATTCCCAGCTTTCTGCAATGTGTGAGTGATTTCTCCATTGCGCTATTGCGAGATCACCTTGAAGAATGTCACATTGGTAGGTATCTCAAACCTTCAGGAAAACAGGAGCTTGTCTGTAGGTGGACATGAGATGAAGAGCTGGGTGCACTGCCTGTATCAGTTCATCTACTTTAAACAGATTTTAGATTTTGATGTTGAGGATGGTCGCCATAAGGAAACAATCTTAAATGGTATATACTAAATATGATGAATTGTGCATCTTGGATTAGATGAAATGTGTATAATAACCAGTTACTACAATTTTATATAAATGCCCATGGTTTAATTGAAGCCACTGAAAATGGGTAAATGCAAAACATTTGAAATAATGTTTTTTTAGATTTGTTATTCAATATTTTAAACTTCACTCATATTAATAGACCTGCCAGTCATATTTCTTCAGAAACTAAAACACAAAGAAATAATATATTAAAACTTGAACAAAATCACAGAATTCACATGGTAAAACTTTATTGTTATTTAAACATGCTTCATTTCCACAGTCATGGGTTTTATTGCATTATTAAGGGAAGTCACTGGATTGCCACTATATTGTTACACCAGCATAATTACATAAGCCAGTGGGTGGCAGCCATTAAAAGTCAACACATGTATAATTTAAACCACAAAAATGATATGTGTATATAAGCAGAAACGTAAAGTGTAATGGTGTAACTGTGTTTAATTAAGAGAGGTTTTCATCTGGGTCTTGAACATGCACATCAATAAAGGGAAATGTATTTCCATTCTATCGCTGAGCAACAAGAACAATCACACACATTGCTTAACCTTGTGATGGAGCCACACAATATATATATATATATATATATATATATATATATATATATATACACACACACACACACACACACACACACACACACACACACACACACACATATATATATTTACAGTACTTCTAATCAGATCTAATTAGTACAACAGTGCAAGCGAGAGGTCACCAACCATAATAACAAGGAGAGAAGAAGAAAAATAAAAGAGTTAGATCTTTACCCCCATGTAAGATGCTATGCAGGGGTTTTTAAGGTAGTGGAACATGCGGGAAAGCTGGATATACAATGGCTTTTTATAGGGTAAGCCTCTCCCTATCAACAAAGATGGTTTTGTCATGTCACTTGCAACCAGGCAGATGTGGTCTCATGTTGCGGGCCCTCACTGTGGCATGGCTGGATTGCATTATTGCATTGCATTATTACATATGATACATTTTGTTTTGTTTATGTGATCGTTTTGTTTAGATGTGACGTTATGGTATTGCATTAAGGACGTTTATGTGAACTATATGACATCAGATGAGTCCTTTACCAATTCACAAGCAGTGATGTTTACAAAAGCACTACACAAAACTTGATTATTCACCCCTCCGCATCTTTCCTTCCCTGTCCCCTCACTGAGTGGTGTTCTCTCTAGGTCCAGTGAGAAGCTCTTTTGATGCTGCCTCATCAGCATCACCTGTTCTATCTTGGGGTAGTGGCAGGGATGCCAGGAAGGAGTTTTGTTTTATACAGAGGCTGGGTCTCTAAAGAATCTCCCCTATGGGAATCACTGCATCATCGATCACGAAGGGGGGGTCATGAGAGGGAAACACCAGGAAATAGTCTCCATGCCCCGCCTCTACACAGTAACCCAGTGGGTCACAAGGGTGCCCCCTCACTATGCATGAATGTAATACTCCCAGATCCCCCATGTATTGCTCTGGGCAAGATTCAGAGATAAAAGGATGGGGAGATCACAGGTTTTGCTAAAGCCACCTCCGACATCACATGACCTGCCCAATGGACCTAGAGGGAACCCCTGGCCTGTCAGAAGGGGAGAGGATGCCACCTTGCTAGGAATATAAGAAAGAAGTAGAGGTGGGGGGGAACAGCCATCTCTATGCCTGGTTCACCCGGCTAGTAGCCCATACTTTAAAAAAACTAAACAGCGCAGAAAAGGAATAGCGTAATGCACCTCATTAAACATAAACTTTCTGTAAATAGGGTGCCTCGTGTAATTCCTGGACATCCAATGCTGGAAAGGAGGTAAGCCCACCATCATCCATCCGCAGGACCACCTCCTTTGCTGACCTTGCACCAAAACAACACTATAACAAACATCAATTAATGTAAAAGGAAGGCAGACAGGTGGTTGTAACAGAAGGCCACCTCACATTGAATCGCTCAATGTTGATGATGTTTTTATGATTATTCCCACTGGATGCTTTGCTGGCAAATATAAAAGGTTTAGCTGGCAAATCTTCATTTATAATCTGCGCATCAGGGGAAGTGGCTATACAGCCATGCCTAGGAAGAAACCTATTTAAGATTGAGCTGATCTTTCTATTTTCATAGGTTTGCCATATTCCTGCAATTGATCAATAAAGCTACAAACTTCAACCTAGTCTCAATTTAATGATCTATAGCAGCCGTACTCACCTGGCGGACCTGGGTCCGAATGCGGACCTCGGTGTCAGATTTCCGGACCCCTGCCCTGAAAGCCCTGCACTCAGTTGCTTCTGTGTTGTCCCCTTTACTTAAATTTGGGCCCCAGTTCACCCCTGTACACGGCTTTCACAGAATGCATGTGTGCCGCGGGCCAGAGCTGTAGGTTCTGTGGGGCCCCCCCAAAAAAAGCTGTTTTCCCCAGTGCCCAGTAGGATTTTTGGGGTGGGGCAAGCAGCCTTTTTAGTTTTGCCTGTGGAATCTATATCCTTCCCATGCTGATTTCTAACTATCCACCCCTGCGACAGCCCCCTGCCCAGACCTTCACCTCTCACCAGATGCCTGTAATGGACCTTTACAAGAAGTGGTTGAGTACCCCTGATCTATAGGAAAGATCTAATTTGCCCATCATGCTCCTCATTGACCTCTTGAGGGCAGGACAAGGAATGTTGGATTGGTATTGAAAATTTCATTTTATTTGTTTTACCTGCAGTCACCTACATGCAGTCACCTTCTCTTACCTAAGCATAACGGCTTTAACTGCAGGATCAGGGAAGGATTGCAGTAATCAGGTACATTTTTCTTTATTATTTTATTTTTTACATTTTATTTCATACTTTAGTACCTTAGTCAGGAGATGACAGTCCTTGTCCAGACACACACTAACCCCCACCCTAAAGTAAAATAAGCTGTTTCAATGCATCTTCAAATCTCTGATAATATCTAAATACCTTATACATTCCAAAAACACTCACTTCACTTCAATTTCTGGGTTGTGGCTGAGCTAGGTAGGGTGTATCATAGTGCAACCTTATGAGTCATGAACATGCTCTGATGTGGTCAGAGACAGCTGTGGGACCGCTGTGGCTTGCTGTGCTGAGAGCTTTTTTGCATGGTCCTGAGGAGGGCAAACTTTGAAGACTCATTTGTATTTTCTTTAAATCAGAGTGAAAGTCCTAATGGTCAGAACTTATGAGTGACTGATGTCACCCAGTCAGCACCTGCTGCTCTTGCGCTGCTGCATCCATTCATCAAACAATCATGACCTAGGGGCAGCAACCAGGATGATTATTGGAGCCAACAGCCTAGTAAGCTGAGTAGGAGGTCTGTATGCTTATCAATGTTCTTTTCTATTTTTCATTGAAAAAACGTTATAAATAAAGTTAAAAAACAAACTTTAAGATTTATTTATTCCTTTTTATTACATTTTAATTTTCATTAAAAACGTATGCTTGTCCGAGATACATTTTAAAAATATTGCCCAAACACTGCATTCATTACTTCATTAGAAATCGTTTTTGGTTTGCCGCTCTTACTATGGAATATTAATTAAAAGCATTATTTTACAGTAGTCAGTTTAATATTTCACAGACTGGTAAGCAAGGGTTTCTGCTTATTTAAATTAGTTATTCCTAATAATAGTTTTTAAAAATATTTAATATAAGCCAAAAAAGCTATTGCTTCCCTAGAAAGAGGTTTATTTATAGAAGCCCATAATGGTTGTTAAATATAATGAAGCTGTGAACTGAAAGAAAACACATAAGTGGTGGCCAAGCAGAGAAATTAATTATTTGTTCTCAGTTATATTTTTCTTCAGGGTAAAGCTGCAGTTAATGATATATGGTTCCTTTTATAAATGATGTTAAAAATATACTTTCTACAGTGCAAGCTGCAGTGTTATAGAATAGGAGTTTATTAGTTATTAGTATAGGCAATAATGACGTTTAACAAAAATGTAAAGACAATCGTTTTTTTTTTTTTTTTTTTACACACACATTTAAATGTTTGAAGCATGTCTGATATCCTATTTTAGGTAATAAATGAAGAACCAGTTTAGTGAATTCTTTATAAAATAGACTGAGGCACTGACAGCATCCCATCATTTTCATGACAGGGGCATTTTACATCATGGTTATAATAAAGGATTAGACAAATCTAAGCGGCAGGGAAAGCTAGGGCATGGGGGTCTAAAGGGAAATAAAGGACGTATTTCCGTCATGTTCTCACGAACTGGCATTCTGGAAGTACACAGGCATGCTGATTCATTACTAACGCCAGGTAGCAACAGATGAGCGCCTGTAGCGACTATTTCAGAGCGACCGCTAGTAGTCGCTGTGCTTGGACATGGTTAGTTGCTTCAGAGCACCTCAGTCACTGGCCGGTATTGATGAATATGTTGTGTGAGTCGCAATACTACGCTGTATGGGAGTGAACGGTAGCGCCAGCTCAGTGCGACTGACTGGCTTCGAAAAATTGCCTCAAACAGCGTCAGCCCTCAAAATCGGGTCGTTGTAGCCCACAGCACCAGAAGCTGTGTGATTTAAGTCTGTTTTTGAACATGTATCCACTAGTAACAAAGCGAAAACATATGGAATTACATTGTTATTACATTATAACATGTACAATTTAATACCAGACATGTAAGTACAATTCTGCATAAAAATATTATTAATCCAAAAAGTTATCAAAAATGTTATTTTCTAGGCCAGGAGACATGTCAGAAAGATTTGAGTTTTTATTAAAAAAAAATAAATAATGGAATCAGGAAAGGCATTTAACCCTTTAAATGCCAGCCAAATAAATTATATTAAATAATATAGTAAATAAAAATATTTACGTGGTTGCCTCTCCGTCACTTAAGTGCCAGCCACGTAAATTTTACCTGCCTGACTTTCCCCAATAACAGTAAAAAAAGTTAAAAAAAGTGTCACTTACCTGACCCCTTGTTCGATCCGACCGGGTCTCCTCTTTAGCCAGAGGGGCTCCGATCGCCGGAATAGGGTGCCCCCCCCCCGTTTCAGCAGCCGCCGGGATTGCCTGCAAAAAAAAAAAAAATGACAGTTACTCACCTCCGCTCCCGCCTCCCGCCGCCTCTCCTCTTCATGGGGGGGGCTCCGATCACCCCCCCCCTGGCTCTTCTGTCTTCTGGAGGGGGGCATAACAGCCCTCCCTCCACAGCAGCTTCCGATGGCGGCCGCCATCTTGGATTTTAGCCCCGCTCCTTCGGGGGCGGGGCTAATGACATCACCGCCGGGGGTCATCGGGGCACCCAGCAGTTCTGCTGTCAGATGCCGGTGACGGCTGGGCAGAGAAGGAGGGAGGTAGGCGATCCTATTACCGTTATGCGCATGCTTTACTTTTGGGGTGTTTGGCAACTCTCTCCTTGACAGAACCTATGCATGCTGGGTATTGTTCGGGGGATGTTGCTTTTTCAGATTTTCAGTTTTTTTCTGGTTTGCATACAGTTTTTTTTAGGAAAATGTGTAAATGTTTTTAGGGAAACCCTGTGTAACCAAAGAATACATTGAGGGATTACTTCCAGAAAACTGCACCTATGTCAACAAGCCTGGTACGCCTAGAAAGCCTGAGGTGTGTACTTCCAGAGAATATATAGTTTGTTGGGGGTATTTCAAATGTAAAGGGTTGTTTTTCTGAAAAAACTGCAAGGTGCGCATATTGCATAGCATAGTTGTATTTTATCTGAAAATCTCCTAAAGCGTTGTTTCAGTTTGGGGGAGTCTCCTGGGCAGGAAAGGGTGTCTACCAATACATATGTGGTACCGTTGTGACCGGGAGAAATTGGGGTTTCACACAAAATAAGATTTTATTGACAAACTTACATTTTTTATTACAAAAAAACACTACAAATTGTAAAAAATAGTTTTTTTTTAATTTTTTTGCACAATTTTTACCCCAAAATATTGGGAATACACTTAGAAAATGACAAACAAGACATTTCATGTTAAAGCCCAGGCTCTGCTGAAAAAAAAAAAAATATATCATTTTCCTGGGAAATCCCTTCAAAAATCACAGTTGAACATGGGGAGCGCAAAATAGTGCAAAATGGTCTGGCAACAATGGGTGACAAAATCTCCAGGAAGGCTGGCACTTAAAGGGTTAAGGATCGTCCATAGAAATGTATGGGAGAGTGCCAGATAGCAGGGGTAAGATGTGGCGCTCTGCAAGGCTGAACGTCGGCGATGTATGCTGAGCCTGGGATAATGATGAATCGTACGCTACATGGCGTTGTTCCAGTTGCTCACCAGATTCGGCTTCATAAATGTGGAATTGCGTACCATGGCCGGCGTTCAGCTGGCGCTACCTGCCACTTACAAGGCTCTACCTGTTGCTATCCCTTTATGAATAAGGCCCTATATCTTTTGCCCTACTGCATGGAGCCGGTTGTTTGCATGTGGGCATCGCAGAAGCAGCAGCAGTGATGGTGGGGACAGGGGGCAGGCATCCTGGTGGCTGTGGCTGCCCTTCCAGCAATGCAGGAGCAATAGTTATGTGAGTTTACTTTTTTGTATATTTTTTTTCACATTTGCTCCATAAGACGCATGCACATTTGCCCCCCCCCCCCCCCCCCCTTTGGTAAAAAATACAATATTTTCCTGCTCAGTAGTATTAAACACATAGGCAGGAAAAAAGCCACCATTTATTCCTTCACAGATACAGACAGGCAGTCCTAGCATGCTTTTCACATGGACAGGAAGAAATCTGTAGCCTGGCTGTAAAAGAGGAGACAATTCTCTTTGAGAGAACAGCCTGGCAGAAATCCTATCCTCACACACATCCAGGAATTTTAGAGTTTGCCTAATCCGTTTCTTCATAGCATTAGTAGACCGGGTTGGTCGAGACCACAACCCCCCACAATGCTGAGATAATTTTCTTCTCCTCACTCTGCTTCAGCCAATGGGGTACCTGGAAATGGCTTCACATTGCAACACACCATAGTGTACTTCTTATTGGGGAGCTAAAGCACTACATGCCTCCTTGCAGTTAAGCAGCCATTCTCAGATCCTCCACAGGAGCAATACAAATATGTCAACCTACCTGGCACAAATAATCCCCAGTAGCTTTTTTTTATTTTTTCCTAAACTGTTTGTTCAATTTCCTGCTTTTAGTTTTTAGCAGACTTCATTAAGTCATTCGGAGTATTTATGAAAAATTGCAGTTTCCGGTTATTTTCATCTTCCTCCCACGTTTAGAATAGCATATAAGAACAACCTGTAGGCACATCTAAAGTTTTTTTTCTGTGCGTGTGTATAAGTTGCTTTTTCAGTTTGTGTGGGTCGTAATTTTTTTTTTGCCAAGGGGTCTTAGGCTATAAATGCATCTCTGTAGAGCAGTGGTTCCCAGCCCGTGTCAGAGGTACCACTGGTTGTATGTGAGATCCTATCATGAGGCTGCATACTGACCAGTCCCCCAACCTGATCTGCTGTCATCTAAACCTTATCTCAGCCTGACTTGCTCAGTAAATAAAAACTTTTAAAATGTGATTTTAAAAACTATTTATGTGCATTATTATGCAATGCAAATGTCTAAATGGTTGTCTTTTATTTTTTTTGATACAGTACTTGAGACAATTAGAAGATGAAAAGCGATACTCATTTAGTACCATTTTAAAATCTGCTAATATTATAACTTGGTTTATTGATATAAAATATAGATACCGGTTTCATTACATTATCTTTATAAAGAATATTACATTATGAAGGTCTGCTTTATTTAGCAAACTCGGGCTGTTCCCATTTTGAAATGAACATTGTGATTTATTAACACATCAATAAATATAAAATGATTATGTTGATTAGTTTGACTTGTCACACTATCTAGATTTTAGGCAAAGCATTACATTTACATATTATAGCAGTCAGAGATTATTTCAATCGAGCCAACACCGTTTTGATCCACTTTAGAGGTGCGCATACTTTATTTCTCCCAATACAGCACTATGCAGAGAGATAAATATATAGCATCATAACTTTCAGTGCAGGAATATATAAATATAAAACCGCACCTTCACCCTGAATAAGAGCCTATCTTGTATGTTTCCCCCACACATACATACATATTGCCCTCATTAAAAATCATCCTACCTGCACCTATTGCATTTTTTGACCCTTTTAACATCCTAGATAGTGGTCCATTGAGTTTCAGGCTGCCTGCAGACAGGAGGTGCCTTCTGATTATGCCACTTTGCATTCTGGGATTGCTGTCTTTTTCCTGACCCCAGCTCTGCTCTCTCTGTGCAGAGCACAGCTATAAACGCCCCCATGCCATTTACCCCTCTTCTCGCCTCAATATGTGATGCTTTTCAGGCAAGATGGCGGTGCGAGTTGAAGACCAGTGGGGGAAAGATTAAGTAAGCGACTAAAAATGTCAAATGTATTAATTTTAAATGCTGGGGAATAGTTTTTTAAGGGTTTGGGCTTTTCAATAAATGATGCTGAAATTTCTATTTACCCCTGTTAGTGCCAGCTATGTGAGTCTCATGTGGCTGGCTCTCCTACCGTTAAGTGCCAGCAACATGAGGCTCACATAGCTGACTTTAAACACCTATAAAAATATATATATATAAGTTACCTGACCCCTCAATCGATCCAGCCAGGTCTTCTCTTTACCCAGGGGGCATCCTGCTGGATCCATGGGAGGGCACGGAATACCTCCACTGCTGCCGCTAACTGTAAAAAAATTAAAAAAGACATTTGCTCACCTGCGTCCACGATCCCTCATGCTCTTCACTGCCCCCCAGTGCCCCCTCGCTGCGATCGCTCCCCGGGTTTTTCAGTGGTGAGGAGACAGCCAAATTAGGCCCTTTACACCAGTAGTGCCAGGTAATTGGCGGGGAGAGGGTTGGAGGGGCTGTGATCCCTTACCCCCCTCCATTGATCAGCAGGCAAGTTGAGCCCACTACAAGTTAGGTATGCCTAGAAAGCTTAACATGTGTAATTTCAGGGAATCTATGGTTGGTGGGGGGTATTCCAAATGTAAAGGGTTGTTTTGGTTGAAAAACTGCAAGGGGCACACTTTTTCTGCAGTCTGCAGACCTGAAATTTTCAAGTAAAATTACCCTTACGTGCATGCTTTGGAGTGTTTGGCAGCTCTTGACAGTACCTATGTATGTTGGGTATTGTTCTGTTTGGAGGACCTTGATTTTTCACATTTACCTTTTTTTTCTTGTTTGCATATTATAGGAAAATGTGGCTTTGATTCTGTTTTTTTATTTATTTTTTTTAGGAAAACCCTGTGCAACCAAAATATTTATTGGGGGATTACTTCCAGAAAACTGCACCCACATCAACAAGCCTGGTACGCCTAGAAAGCTTGAGGTGTGTACTTCCCACAATATATATATATATATATCTTGAAAAACTGAAAAGTGTGCATAGCAATTTTTATTTCAAAATCTCCTGAAATCACTGTTTCAGTTTGAAATCACTGTTTCAGTTTGGGAGAGTCTCCTGGGCAGGAAAGGGTGTCTACCAATAGATATGGGGTACCGATGTAACCAGAAGAAATGGGAATTTCCCATACAATAAAATTTTATTGACAAACAAACACTACAGACACTACAAATTGTAAAAAATCATTTTCTTTCATTATTTCACCCCAAAATATTGAGAATACACTTAAAAAATTCATTAAAAATTACAAACAAGACATTACATGTTAAAGCCCAGACTCTTCTAAAAACAATATATGATTTCCCTGGAAAATCCCTGGAAATCCCTTAAAAACTCACAGTTGAGCATGAGTAGCGCAAAAAAATGTAGAAAACCTCTTTGCCTCACATGCCATAACCAACACCCTAATGCTTCTTTCTTCTCTTTATTACTTTCTGAAGAGAGCGGTGTGATATGTCAGGGCATTTCCATTTTGCTGCAGGTAGGGAAGGCAAGCAGATAAGTGTTGACCATAGAAAAGCAGGATGTCCCACTCAACACAGACATCCCCTTTCTTGAAATGCCAGGGACAAGGCCACATTATAGGTTAAAGTCTGTGTGCAGATCAAAAAAGGAATCTGCATTAAACTTGTAAACAGTAAATTGTTTCCTAAACTATGTTTTAGGGGAAAAAATACCCGTAAGAAACATGAAGCTTAAATACCACGATTTGCCTTGTAAATGAAGTCATAAGGGTCGATTCAAAGAAACATGTCAAAGCTTTGATTTTGTTGCCGATCATGGTATTATTTCCGAACGATCGAGCATTCGTATGAACTTGCGAGTGATTCTATAACCTAATGAGTTTCCTATTGTAAAATTCCCGTCCGTTCGTATGTTATCTCCCGACCTTGGGCCAGTCATTTCCAAACGTAAATTTTCGGTTGAGTGATCTGTTGTTGAGACGGCAGCATGTTATTTTTCCCTTCTTCCATCGTCCACCTCTTCGTATTTCTTGCGTTTCCCGATGGTTTTTCCTGCTTTTTAACCTCTAACACTCGTGCGCTCGTAAATGTGGAAGATCTTGCGCATGCGCAATACAAGCTACACTCAACTAATGTGGCCCATATCGTACACTACCTAGCTCAACCAAACTACTTTGCGACATTCTTACACGTACCTTTATTAACCCTAAAACTGACCCAAACCCCTTAGCGCTTGCATCCTTCTTCATTTTGACGCCCATAAAACTTACCCAAACCCCTTAGCGCTTGCATCCTTCTTCATTTCTCGTTCCCTAAAACTTACCCAAACCCCTTAGCGCTTGCATCCTTCTTCATGTTGACGACCATAAAACTTACCCCAACCACATAATGTACATATGTCTATATGTTTATAAGCATGTATTTTCGTGTTTGTGTAAATGTCTTTTTTGGCGCATATTAGAAATGACACATTTCTAAAGCCTTAAAATATAATTTATTTGTATAACTTTTTTTTTTTTTGGCTTTGTGTTTGTTAAAACCTCTTAACATTTATTTGTTTTTTCTTGTTATTTTTTAAAAACTATAAAACTTTTTCTGATAAAAAACATTAAAAACTATTTTACAAAATTAGCCAGGACCAAGGGCACTAATCCTCCTCCTCTTCTTCTTCTGTTGGCCCCAACGTCGCCTGTATGGCCAGCAGCTCGGCCACCAACTCCTGTATCCTTTTTTTTTTCCCGCCAAGGTTTTTGGGATCATCCCTGTAACCAATAGAGAAATAAACATAAATAGTAGTACCAGACCAGTTTGTATGCTGGGAATAGATTTTGGGTTAATCAAATACATGTAAATGCATGACATATGTCATTCTTCCAAGGGATAAAGTAAATGCATTTCCCACAGGTAAGTATTGAAACTCCTTAAACCGGACCTTCAACATGATTTAATGAAAATCCAAAACTCTTTCCAAATGATTCTGCACCAGATAAAAGTACATTTTGGTGCCTTTTTTATTACTGTGCCGCCATCTGGACTCCGAAGCATAACACTTAATGAGGAGAGGAGAGTGGGATAAAGTACAGGGGAGCAGGTTACAGTTGTGCTTTGGTAATACAGAGCATAGCTGGGTTCAGGGAAAGGTCACCAGTCCCACAATGCATGGCAGCACCTTACTTTGTTAAATCTGGATGCCATGCTGCCTGTAAATATGGCGCATTCCATATGCCGCCATCTTGTATGTTTAAAGGCTCCTAACATGCAGTAGATGCAGGTAGCCTGTTTTGGAATGTTCGCAATCTGTATGTACAGTGTGTGTGATACTTATTAGCTAGGCTCTTAATACGAGTTAGGGTCCGCTTTAAGCTAACGAAGTGCCCACATGAAAGTGTTAACTATACATTGGCTACGCCTTTAGTTATGTGTGTGTTATTAGCCAAAAACACATAAATCTGAATAATGGCATGGCTACTTACTTTGTTGGCCCTCAGACATCCGGATCAAATCGATGCCAAAAAGCATTAGAGCTTTATGTTCCTCGAACTCACTCCTATCCATGCTACTCCCGAGGCCAAAAAGCTGCCGGATAAGAGTTCGGGAATCAACCCTTAAATGTGCCTAGAAACACTTGGCAATCAGCTCTCTGAATTGATCGCAAGCCCATGTCATGAACGGGAAAATTAGGACTGATCGCAAAAAATACGATTTGGACGGGAAATATACAATAACTAACGGAAATAATACAATTGACGGCCGAAGATCGAAAGAGCATATACGTCTAGGCCCGAACGTTCGTGCGAATACGAAATGGCCAAAAACAAGGGAAAAAATGACTAACACCAACCCAAACTTCCGATTCCCGATCCGAAATTAACTTTTGCATTTAGAATCGACCCTATAGTCTTCCATGAGTTCACTACTCAACAACGTCTTGTAAATTTGTAGAGTTGACATTTTCCATCTCCGTGAACTCTATTCAGCACTTTATTCTATTATTATTGTAAGAACTGTGAAATTCTATTCCATGATAGAAGCTTTATATTTGCCAGTGCACGTCCCCTTTAAGATGTTATGCCAGATAACATGTCATGCAGCGCACAATGCTTAAAGAGACACAGACTTGGGACAAGCAGGTTGCCAGTAAAACAACTGCAAAATTACATTACTGCAATTGAGCTTAAAAAAGTTAACCTTTTATAGGTCAAGGGATAGAATGATATCCATTATGATGGAGAAAGAAAAAAAACATGAGGGAGACGCTATCAAACTATCAATATATTGTATAAATATTTGATATTGAGTTCTTCTACAGATTGGCAAGACTGGTAAGATGTGCTCTTTGTCTAAAATAGTCACCTAGAAAAAGAAGCCCAACTAGAAGCATATTTCTCAACGTAAAATTCCTTCCCTTGGTGTAATAAAGTGGGCTCATTATCTCGAATGGTAAATCCTAAAGAAAACAAAAATATCTTCTATAATAGAGCCACCTACCAAGACGACACATACTAGAAAGAAAAGTACTCAAAATTAGAGATGGGCGAACTGGTAGAAACGGGTTTCAAGCTTTCACCGTAAGTTCTGTTCGCCACGAACACGAACTCTGAGCGGTTCAGCTCTGATGAGCCTTGGCGTCAAGATACTGGCGCCGCCTACAACTCACCCAAGGAGAGGAGAGGGACAAGGTCACATGGTCACTCACACCATATGACATCAGGCATAGCCCAAGCCAATCAGGAGGCTCTTTATGACTAGCTGGGAGGTGTCAGCAGCAGAAGATCATATGCTGGGCCTACTAGCCACCATTTTTTAACTGGCTTTTGTGCAGAGAAGTATTGTTAGGTGCTGGAGCAGTTAGGAGGACAGAGTCACAGAGCTGTTAGAAACAGGATGGACAGGGGCAGTTTACTATTTTTGAGGGAAAGAATAGCAAAGTAGAAGAGTCAGGAGGACAGCGGAACATTTTGTCAGTGTGTTTTCTATTCTGAGGGACACAGATAATAGCATACAGTGTAATATGTCTGGGAGCTGGGATCTTTTGTCTGCATTTTTGCTGGGCTGGGCTGAATGTCTGGTCCCTAGAGAACTCGTTAGCTAATATGAAGTCGGGGATATGGCTGCAGGCCTCAAAAGTGCAGTGGGAGGCCAAGGAAAGGTTGGTATTTTGAGTTATCCTGAGGGTTTCACACAGCGGGCCAACTTAAATCAGGATTACCTGATGGAAAGCAAGCTGCCGACCTAGATTCTTTAAGACTCTTTGGCCCCTGCCATGAGGATTTTGGCCTACTTTAGGTTTAGACTCTGAGATGGCCTTTGACAAGTTAGAATAGAGCTGGCTCTTGAGTATTCTAAGACATCAAGAAGTTCAATAGTGTCAATGCAAAACACATTCTTAATAAAAAATAGACAGAAAGTGTAACTATTTGTATAGGGAACTTGCCAGAGGTGCCCACTTTCCCCAACCCTTTGTAATATAACAGATACTATATTAAGGGCCCTGGAATAATTATAGCAGTTCAAAACCCAGAGTCTGCCCTTCCTGCAATTTTCAAACTTCTGGAAATCTATGAAGCTACAATATATAATCAATCTTTTAAATCTGCTGCACTACACTTGGGAATAAGGAGGGTGCAACCTTGGACTAAGAACTTTGCAAGTTAATGGCTTAGGAAAATATTACTTTACCTAGGTGTTCACATCATAACAATATTAACAAGTTCTATGGAGCTAATATTATTTGGGCCTGGAAGCATATGACTCTATCCTACTTAGTAAAGTACCTACTTAGTAAAAAAAAAAAAAGGGATTTTTCCACAAATAATATATTACCTGCAAAGTTTACATTACTCCCTAAATAGGGATTTCAAGCTGTTTTTATCAATATATCAGCATTATCAATATAACTGAAAGATTGGATCCACAGTACATTAAGATATTACAATGTACAGATTGATCCCAACTTGATTCCCCCATGGGAATTTACTCTGCTTTCTACATGTGCATACAGAACTACTACCTGCCTCAGTGGAAACACTCCTCTCCTAATGGTGATGCGGGAGGTGTGGCATAAAGTTAGGAGAAAATCACTGATCAACTCCTCTCTCTATATGCCCATTCAGGGTAACAGGGATATAGAATGGGGTACGTGGTTCTAAGTGAATCTTTTAGAAGACAACAAAAAACCAAGAACTATAGGAACATTAATAGATAGGAAATCATACAATGACTCATTGGGAAAAAAATTAGAGACACATTGCTACAGACTATGGATTTAGTATCTAATATGAGAATACAAAATTCTATAAATACTTTTTTTATTTTAGTTTTTGCAACAAAACCACATAAATTCCAACAACTGGTTAATTGCTGGGCTGGCCAATAAACATACTGACTAAATAAGCCTAGAAAAAACACTTTAATAATAGAAAATTGGCGCAGAAAATGCAAATGGCTTAACAAGACAAAGTAGCACACACTTATTAAAAACGCAATTGCGCAAAACACATATACAGATAAATGGGGGCCCCTGCCAGGTCAACCTGGACTCCACACTCTCACCAGCAGACACTCAGCTCACACCAAAAAATTGCTGGCCAGCATATATTACAGGGACAAAAAAACTATCCACAATGGGAGCAAGCGGCTTGGCATATCACGGATATAGGCTCCAAGAAACCAGGCCTATAATGCTATTCACACAGTGCGTATGGCAACTCTTTAGAATAGAGCACGATGCTAATTAGGTAACCTTGGAGCACTAAAGAGACACTCTTATGATACTGAGGTCTCCGATGAGAGCCCCCCGAGGCATTCACGCAAGTCACGTAGAACTGTGTCTTTTTTGGAACCACACCAAAAAAGAGGAGAAGACGCCGAAAGCGTAGCCACCAGGGTCAAGTCTTTAAGGGGGATTCGCAAGAAAAAGATGGGGGGTCCCCCTCCTTAGATAACAATGGTGGGGCGGATGTGACAGCAAGCGGCTTGAATATTATTAATTTATCTCAATTTGAACTAAGCGTTCATCACAAAGCGGTACTGGCTAAGGGGCTATCCTTCTCACCCTCTGCGAGGGGTGATGAGTTTGAACTATATAAGGATACTGCCCTTTACCTACGGAAGGTTTTATTTAAGTCTTTTTATAGTAATAAGACGCAAGAACAGGCAAATTTAGCTAGACCCCTATGTGAAGAAACGCAGTTAACCGAACAATCAGGTGATCAAGCTTGTGATGGTTTCATTGATGAAATTCCTGATTTATTACCTGATCTAAGCCGCTTGAAGTGTCCATCCAAAAACTTTCCCCCCCTCAGTCAGAATAAATACCTAGCACTATTTTTACAGCTGGTGGAGCGGGACTTAGGTCTAGTACAGTGGGACTCCTTGGGAGGCCACGACAACCTTACTAGAGTTGAGAGAATGGCGCTTGAGGATCTTAAACGGGCGAGCAATGTCATTATAAGGCCTAGTGACAAGGGAGGGAATGTAGTTCTCCTTGATGAACAATACTATGTAAAAGAGGTGGAGGGCCAACTATTAAACAGTGACACCTATTGTATAGTTCATGGGAACCCCTTCCCAGATGTTGTACATAGACTAAATGAAAAATTATACTGGGCACGTGAAGAAAATTTATTGACACATAAAGTGTTTGAGTATTTGAAGGTAGATGAGTATAGTATCCCGGTACTTTATACCATCCCGAAAATACATAAAAATCCGGTGGCCCCGCCAGGCAGGCCTATTGTATCGGGCAATGGAGGTCCGCTAGAAGGGGTGGCTCGTTTTATTGATGAAAATCTCAAACCTTTAGTACGGCTACTGCCATCGTTTGTACTTGATAGCAGTGACTTGCTTCGCAAACTTCAGGATATTCGCATTGACGCTGACTGTCTTTTGGTGAGCGTAGATGTTGAAAGCTTATACACCTCCATTCCTCATACAATAGGTCTGCAGGCAGTGGAGGATATATTACAGGAACTGGGACCAGGTGATGCAGCGTACAATGAATTCCTTGTCGAAATGTTGGAATTTGTACTATCAAACAATTTTTTCCGCTTTAATGGAGTGTTCTACCATCAGATCCGTGGGACCGCCATGGGGGCGGCGTGTGCTCCATCCTACGCCTGCCTACACCTCGGGCGGTGGGAGAGCGCCGAGGTGTTTGGGCGGGCGGAGTTTCGGGCACACGCTGCCCTCTGGCTAAGATACATTGACGATGTCCTCTTGTTGTGGAAGGGCACTAAGGCCCAATTAGATGAGTTTATTGACTCTCTTAACCACAATGACCGCAACATAAAACTCACTTATAAAGTGAGTCCCGATAAGATCGAGTTTTTGGATTTGAACATCTCCAAGAAGGCGGATTCTCTCACTACCTCTACATACCGAAAACCTACAGCAGGCAATACACTCCTTCATTTTTCCAGCCATCACCCGGGCCCCCTGCGACGTGGCATTCCGCTTGGGCAGTTCCTTCGTATCAGGAGGAATTGCAGTACGGTGGAGGCCTACGTTAGGGAGGCTCGGGAGCTGGCTGCAAGATTTAGGGAGAGGGGTTACCCCCATCGTTTATTGAGAACGTGTTTCCATAAAGCTCTTGACATCCCTAGGGGCGACTTGTTGATGGGCGGTAAGAAGAGGCGAATGGTGGGTGAACCACCGGTTCGCCTAATTACTAAATACAGCACACATTGGGATAGATTTCGTGGGATATTACAATCCCATTGGCATGTGTTGCTATTGGACCCAAAGATAGCTAAAGTTGTGGGGTCCGGCCCACTGCTGACGGCCAAACGAGCGAACAATATAAAAGATCTATTAGTCCGAAGTGAATATAGAATCCACCAAGCAACCAGAAATGCTACAAATATGGTGGGCTCGTTTAGCTGCGGCCACTGTAAGGCGTGCCCCTTTATACTTAAAGCAACTAGCTTCAGCGGACCGAAGTGCACAGATCCCCGTCCCATCAGCGCTTTCATAAATTGCGCCTCCAGGTATGTGGTATACCTCATTACATGCCCTTGTGGATTAAAGTACGTGGGCAAAACTAAAAGGGAACTACGCACCCGGGTAGGGGAACACGTAGGTGATATTAAGCGAAACAGCGAAAAAAGCCCACTAGCTGTACATTTTCGCCAATATCACAATGGGGACCCTATGGGATTGAAAGCATGTGGGATCTTCAAGCTGAAGGGCTCCAATAGAGGGGGGTCCTGGGATGCCCGTCTGTTACAGCAGGAATCAAGGCTCATTTATGAGCTGGGCACCATGTCTCCGTTGGGTCTGAACACGGATATGGGCCTAAAAGCATTTTTATAACCCAGCATTTATATAACCCTGCGTGTAGAGAGGAGTGGGAGTTAGTTGATGCAAGCCTTATTGGTGTTGGTTTTTTTGGCCAGCTAAATAGGGCCACAGCTGGTATATGTACATATAGATGTTTTGAATGACGTTTTTGCTTTCTTTTGGTTTTTCCTTCTCCTTTTGATTAGTTAAGCTTTTAACCACTATATATTGAATTTGTGTGCAATCTGGGTGCTCCTTCTGGTGATTGGAAGGAAAAAGTGGGCACCTTATCTATTACTTACCTTTCTATGCATTCCTAGCTTAAGCTGTTTATGTTGGCTGCTGCGTGTGTGATGCTGTGCAAATGAGAACACTAATAACCCAATAGAATTGTATATACTTCTAATAAATGAGGGAGGATACTAAGCTGGCATATGAGCTGTAAGCGGTGTTGTACCGTGGACACTATCAAGTGAACTTGTGGATACCTCTGCCTGCTGGCTAACACTGAAAGAGTTAAACATAGTGTGTAAGCTGCGGGCGGTGAGGCGAAATCTACTGCGCATGCGCAAGCTGCGGCCGGTGTATACAATCTGACCACGCAGGCGCAGTCAAAAGGAATCAATGCAGAGCTATGTGTGGCAATCTGGAACGTGAGCTGCGAGAAGCAAATGTCTTTGTTTGAACACTGCGCAGCTGCGCGCGCAGAGAAGTGATTGGTCCTTCTTGCATGGTAAGCCGCCTATAAAGACGACTCAACAGAGCTAGCCCCTCCCACCCTGACGAAGCTCCCGAGCAGGAGCGAAACAGCTGTCGGTTGGGGCCCCTGACCACGCCCACCATGCGTGCTCGCTTACAGCATGGCCGCGCTTACAAGTAGCATTCAGCTTGGACGTATCTTTGGCAGGAAGGAGTATGATTGGTGAGCGGCAACGCCGTATGACACATTGACGGTCTGAGATGCCTATGATGGAGGTACGACGGGGATGTGCTTGGAACATCTGAATTGGTCCGTGGAGCGTCCGGCCCTTACAGAGAGCGCAAGTATACCTGTGTTTAAGTGGCTTGAGACAAGTACCCGGCATTGATGTTTGGCAGCTAATACCTGGCCCCCATGCAGGCATGAATTTTATGTGATAAGACTATGGCGTTTTCAAGCAATGTGGCAAACATGAACCTGGGAGAATAAGATTGTCTTTAAAGTGCCCCATGCTCTGAGCCTCCACCAAACCAGTATATCACTCTGCCATAAAGACATATATACCACGTGTACATGATGGACAGTATCATAAGAGTGTCTCTTTAGTGCTCCAAGGTTACCTAATTAGCATCGTGCTCTATTCTAAAGAGTTGCCATACGCACTGTGTGAATAGCATTATAGGCCTGGTTTCTTGGAGCCTATATCCGTGATATGCCAAGCCGCTTGCTCCCATTGTGGATAGTTTTTTTGTCCCTGTAATATATGCTGGCCAGCAATTTTTTGGTGTGAGCTGAGTGTCTGCTGGTGAGAGTGTGGAGTCCAGGTTGACCTGGCAGGGGCCCCCATTTATCTGTATATGTGTTTTGCGCAATTGCGTTTTTAATAAGTGTGTGCTACTTTGTCTTGTTAAGCCATTTGCATTTTCTGCGCCAATTTTCTATTATTAAAGTGTTTTTTCTAGGCTTATTTAGTCAGTATGTTTATTGGCCAGCCCAGCAATTAACCAGTTGTTGGAATTTATGTGGTTTTGTTGCATGTGTAGAGGTTAGCTGGGCGCCCTGGCTATTTTTGAGTTAAAAGGGCAGTGCCTACATACATTTATATTTATATAATCTAGGGTAGTCTCCCACTGTCTTTTTTAATCTTTATTTTATTTTAGTTTTTGTTATATTTTCTGACCCAAAATAATTAAATTACTTGTCCTCCTGTAATTTTTAACCTTGTACAGTGCCACAGAGTATGATGCTGCCCCATAAATTAACAATAATAACAATATTAATAATATCATGGAACATATGCGTCCTCTCATTGAGACTTTTTAAATCAGAACAAAAAACAAGATTTTCACTATTCTAGGTTTTGTTCTTCCTGCTGGGGGAATCCCAATTTGGGATTTTTGGCTGTGTGTATCCTCTCAGATTGCCCAAAACCTCACCTTTTTCTTGTTTCACACTGAACGCATGGGCCGCTCAGTCAATCCAAGTCTGGCATTCCATGAAGATTTTACCTTCTAATTTGATAATAGAGCCACATCCCCATTCACCTCTAGCTGTGTACATGCCTGCGCCAGCCATTCAGAAATGCCTGGTTCTGATACATGCGTCTTAAAGGGGCCACAGCACTCAAACCAGTTAGCTTGCTGACCAGCCTACAATCTGTCTCTAAACTAGGTTAAAAACAGGGGGCTCGGTCACACACATCTGCAGAAGTATGCTTAAGCTGCACCACCAGCGCCAAGGTGCCCCTGTGAGGTGCAGTCCTAACTCTAGTACTAATTCTAGTCTCTAAGAGCCCCATTTGGGACATACAATGCAATGGATAAATTGGGAGCAGGCTTACCTGAGGTTGCCCTAAACCTCAAGTGCAAGCCATGGGGTGGAAGGGTCAAAGACCTTGCAATACAGCCTAGACCCCACACACCATGTGCTTGCACAAATTCAAAAGAAACAAAAGGGGGGTGGCAGCCGCTCAGACCATTTTATAACTAACCAGGGAGGTGCACATTAGGAGGGCAATTAGAATACAAAAGTCTTAAAGGGGCCACAGCACTCAAACCAGTTAGCTTGCTGACCAGCCTACAATCTGTCTCTAAACTAGGTTAAAAACAGGGGGCTCGGTCACACACATCTGCAGAAGTATGCTTAAGCTGCACCACCAGCGCCAAGGTGCCCCTGTGAGGTGCAGTCCTAACTCTAGTACTAATTCTAGTCTCTAAGAGCCCCATTTGGGACATACAATGCAATGGATAAATTGGGAGCAGGCTTACCTGAGGTTGCCCTAAACCTCAAGTGCAAGCCATGGGGTGGAAGGGTCAAAGACCTTGCAATACAGCCTAGACCCCACACACCATGTGCATGCACAAATTCAAAAGAAACAAAAGGGGGGTGGCAGCCGCTCAGACCATTTTATAACTAACCAGGGAGGTGCACATTAGGAGGGCAATTAGAATACAAAAGTCTTAAAGGGGCCACAGCACTCAAACCAGTTAGCTTGCTGACCAGCCTACAATCTGTCTCTAAACTAGGTTAAAAACAGGGTGCTCGGTCACACACATCTGCAGAAGTATGCTTAAGCTGCACCACCAGCGCCAAGGTGCCCCTGTGAGGTGCAGTCCTAACTCTAGTACTAATTCTAGTCTCTAAGAGCCCCATTTGGGACATACAATGCAATAGATAAATTGGGAGCAGGCTTACCTGAGGTTGCCCTAAACCTCAAGTGCAAGCCATGGGGTGGAAGGGTCAAAGACCTTGCAATACAGCCTAGACCCCACACACCATGTGCTTGCACAAATTCAAAAGAAACAAAAGGGGGGTGGCAGCCGCTCAGACCATTTTATAACTAACCAGGGAGGTGCACATTAGCAGGGCAATTAGAATACAAAAGTCTTAAAGGGGCCACAGCACTCAAACCAGTTAGCTTGCTGACCAGCCTACAATCTGTCTCTAAACTAGGTTAAAAACAGGGGGCTCGGTCACACACATCTGCAGAAGTATGCTTAAGCTGCACCACCAGCGCCAAGGTGCCCCTGTGAGGTGCAGTTCTTCTTTTGAATTTGTGCAAGCACATGGTGTGTGGGGTCTAGGCTGTATTGCAAGGTCTTTGACCCTTCCACCCCATGGCTTGCACTTGAGGTTTAGGGCAACCTCAGGTAAGCCTGCTCCCAATTTATCTATTGCACTGTATGTCCCAGATGGGCTCTCAGAGATTAGAGTTAGGACTGCACCCACAGAGGCACCTTGGCGCTGGTGGTGCAGCTTAAGCATACTTCTGCAGATGTGTGTGACCGAGCCCCCTGTTTTTAACCTAGTTTAGAGACAGATTGTAGGCTGGTCAGCAAGCTAACTGGTTTGAGTGCTGTGGCCCCTTTAAGACTTTTGTATTCTAATTGCCCTGCTAATGGGCACCTCCCTGGTTAGTTATAAAATTGTCTGAGCGGCTGCCACCCCCCTTTTGGTTCTAATACATGCCCCAGCCCGGAAATGTGGCAAAAGCTTGTCAGTGAGGAGAGTGTTTTGGGTCATCCTCAGTGTTCTCACAGGGCAGCATCCCAATTTGGGATGTCCTATAAAGAGGGAGATCGCCGGCCTTAGGGTCTTATAGATGCAAGTTTGAGTCAGCAGGTGTAGTTTTTACCACCAGCTTTGGGACTGCCAAGTGACAAAACACTTCTGGCAGCAGATTTTCAAATACGCTTTAAAATGTCCTGTTATAACTATATACCATACATGCCAGAATGGGTGATTTTGGTAATCTGGCCTCAAGAACTGTGACGTGTGACTAAGGGCAGTAAGAGGTTGGATAGTAGCCAAAAGAACATATTACACCATTGAATCTCCCCTTATCAACCCCCCTTAACCCTCTTTATGAACAAATTAAGAAACCTCTTCAAGATGGAGTGGGTTGAAGCAGAGCTAACAAGGAGAGTGGAGAGGTTCTTTGATACCTGGGAGAGTATGGTTGACACTTTCCCACAATATATTAGAGCTAGTCTAGCCAGATGTCAAACCACATGGTTCCTAACTAGGATGGCCTCTGGGGATCCCCCAGTGCCAAATGACCGTTTGGGTTAATGATAATTAGCCCCAGAATGACATACCTGGTGGAGGTGAAAGATAGGGGGCAAGTGTGTGATGGATACAGAACAGAGCTGGGGGGGGGGGTATTTCCTCCACCAATTTGATGGTAAATGGTGAACAATTTCCAGGCATGAGCAACCACAGGGCAAGATCTTGAATTCTCTGTGCTTTAATTTTCCAGGACAGATTCTATATAAGCCATGCTGACATCATGACATGATCTTTATGCATCAAGTAATGTGCTTAGATGTGTATTACGGTATGTCTGTAAATTGTTTTCCCAAATCTCCTTGCTTATTACTATTTCATAAGTTTGGTAAAGTTAAGAGCAACAGTGAGCAACAGATTAAAAGTTGTTTTGTCAAAGATTTTCAAATTCTAAACTTGGGACATGCTTCCATCTTTTGCAAAACAAACATTGGATTGATAAAAAAGGCAGAAAACTCATTTTCCTATACTGCACCCATTTTCCACCAATACCCATGGATAATGTGAGTATACCTGCTTCCGCCTTCAGGTATGGAGAGGCTACAATTCAGGTTTTGAGTTGGGTTGAGGGATTTAGGTCTAATACTGTTCTAGGTCAGATTTCCGATAAGGAACTGACAGGACAATGAATTTGTCTTAATTACCGTACATGAACCAGTGTATGGAGCATAGACTTCCTGAGCTCTTTTGCTAATCATCTTCGTCAGCGATGTTGATCCACGTTCCTAAGCTCACATGTTTATCCCGCCCTGCTATAATTCAGCCTCTTCAGATGAGGGGATCACAGTTAGGTGTTCCAGTAGCTAAAGCGTTACTGACACCATTCTTACCTGGGGAGAGATGTCTGTTGTTACAGGAAAGAGAGCTAATCATTTTCAATGGAAGGATGCTATTTCATATGAAACTATGTGTCAAACAGCAGGTTTGGTTGCAATCATTGGTTCAAACTATCCGAAATCCAAAAAAAAAGCTTTTCAGTAGCTATAGTATACAGGATTTTTGTTATGGATCATGTGCCCATGGCATGGTTCTCAAGACACAGTGGGTTAGCTGAATAATATTTCCATTAAGGAAGATTTTATATTTTTTCCAAATGTATAAAAACCCGCTAGGAGGAATCGTATTTTGGAGAGTAATTTTCTCATTTTGAGTAACCCGTAGGTGCTAAAAATGTGTCTGCCTCATTAGAATAAAATATATACTTCACAAATAGAATGCCTCCAATCCAAACTATACTCAAATTTTCTCTTTATCATGTGCATCTATCAAGTGTGAGCATGTTATAATTAGATTTGTGGTGTTTCAGCCTGGGGTGTGGTCACCAGGGGGTTAACAGAAGGGGGCATGTATAATTCCTTCCAATCACTGCTAAAGCAGTCTTAAATTCTGTTTACTGTTTGAAAAAAACACACTTAAGTGAAAGTCCAGTCTATCCCCTCGATTCAAAGAGCAAAAGTTAATTGATTTCGGATCGAGAATCGTAAGTTTGGGTGGGTGTTTGTCATTTTTTCTTGTTTTTTTGCCCATTTCGTATTCGCACGATCGTTCGCGCATAGACGTATATGAACATACGCATTTCGTACGGGAATCGTATATTTTGCGTTAGTTCGTGTCTTTTTCCCGTCCAAATCGTATTATTTGCGTCAGATCCTATTTTTTACGTCCTTCACATGGGCTTGCGACCAATTCAGAGAGGTGATTGCTAATTGTTTTGAAGCCCATTAAAGAGCTGCTTTACGAAATGTTTGCCGGCAGCTATTTGGCCTCGGGAGTAGGATGGAGAGGAGCGAGTTTGTGGCACATCAAGGGCTTATGCTTTTTGGCATTGAGTTGATCCAGATGTCTGAGAGCAGATTGCCCCTGCGTCGTCGCATGAACATCGATAGCATGAATGATGTTGAGCTGTTCGAGCTGACAAGGCTTAATCGCGCTTCCCTGCATAAATTATATAGTGAGCTGCGGCCATGGTTAGCCCGCACCACAAGGAAGGGGCAAGCAATTTCAGGTATGACCAAGATGCTTGGCTGCCTGCAATTTTTGGCGAACGGCTCGTTCCAGAGGCTGGGTGCCCTCTCCGTGGGGATGTCCCAGCCTACGCTGAGCCGCGCACTATCTAAATTTTTGGAAGGCATGGCTGCCATAACTCCAAAATATATTTTTTTTCCTGATGATATGGCAGCCAGAAACGCCATTAAGCTTGGTTTTTATAATGTGGCCGACATGCCCAACGTTATTGGTGCTGTTGACTGCACACATGTGGCACTTGTACCTAGGGCAGCCGACGAGTATATATATAGGTATTGATATTTTGTTTTAGCTTATTATGTTGCCCAACGTGTAATGTAACCTTTTTTCCTTTGCGGCAGCATATTTTTTTGGGCCTCATTTGTGTACATGCCTTATTTAGGCTTTTCATTAGTAGTTTCCAATAGAGTGCAGACATGTTTTAAATTTTTGATCCTTTTTTCAATTATCAATTACCCTTTTTGTATGCTTTTCCCTTAAGGAATCGAAAAATGGGACACTCCCTTAATGTCCAGGCCGTGGTTGGGCCGGACATGCGTTTTCTGAGTGTCCTTGCCGGCTACCCCGGATCGTCTCACGACTCCTATATACTCAGACGATCTGGGTTGTTTCGGAGATTTGAGTCAGGTGAATTTTCGGGTGCATGGCTGCTTGGTAAGTGTGTCCTATTTATTTGGTATTACATTTCAGACTAATCTGTTATTTGTGGATATTTCTGTTTTGGTATTCTTTACATAAGCCTGAAACTGCATTTTAGTTGGGTCTTCTTTTCTGAACTCCCAACCAAAATGCTTGCCTCACTTTGTCCTTCAGAATGTTTTCCCTTTAGTTAGGATGTCTGTAAGTTCCATGTCCCAAAATATATTGGTTGTGAGTTGATCCCCAAGTATCTGTTAGTTTAGGTTCCTTTTGTAGTATTGGTCTTTAAATGTCAAAGTGGACTTAAACTGCATACATTGTATTCTTTAGATAAATGTTGAGTGGCCCTAGTTCCATGTCCCAAAATATATTGGTTGTGAGTTGATCCCCAAGTATCTGTTAGTTTAGGTTCCTTTTGTAGTATTGGTCTTTAAATGTCAAAGTGGACTTAAACTGCATACATTGTATTCTTTAGATAAATGTTGAGTGGCCCTCAGCAGCATCCTAATTGTAACATGTCCGAAAAACCAAAATATCGGTAAATTCTACCTGCCCTTGCCCGTGCAGATCTTTTATAATTATTTTGTATATTTAAGCGGCATTTTTAGTTATGTACTCCATTAGTGGCAATAGTTATTTTGCAAATGTGCCCTGGGTGTATTTTTACGCCCTTTACCTTACATCATTTGGATATATGTCAAATTCTTTGTGTTTGTTCTCTTGCCTTTTTAATGTTTATGAAATTTCATTGTCTTGTTAAGGTGATTCCGGGTACCCACTTCTCCCCTGGCTCATGACGCCTGTGCTGCGGCCCCAGGATGCCTCTCAGGAAGCGTACAACCGTGCGCACCGCAAGACCAGGGCTGTTGTGGAGAGGGCCTTTGGGCTGTTGAAGACCCGTTTTCGTTGTTTGGACCATACTGGGGGCGCCCTGCAATATGATCCCAAAAAAGTGATCGACATCATCATGGCATGTGCTGTTTTGCACAATTTTGCTATACTCGAACGTGTACCACGTTATGTGGATAGTCTGCCCTCTACAGCCCTAGAGGATGATGTGGAAAATTATGTTGGCCCACCCAGTGAGTCTGGACAATCAGTTCGAGCAAACTTGATATTGCAGCATTTTAGTTAATTTAGTTTCGTTTTGCAACATTCTGTGTGTCTGTCTTAGCCTTTTGGTTCAATATGTTGGTTTGCCGTAATGTGGCATTACCTTAAATTAAAAAAATTTTCCCTTAATTGTTGCCTAATGTATTTCATGTTGTTTATTTAGCTTGATATTTGCATTGTTACACCTCTTAAACCAAAAAGGATCTGGTTTAGCCCAAGCTGATTTAAACTGTGTTTCCAGTAAAAACGCCACAAGTATAGTAAATTGAAATTTTGTTTTACTTTGTATAATTATAGTTATTTGGCTTAACATAAAACAGTCCACATACAACTGTGGTTAAAAAGGCATGAGATAACCAAACAAAAAAAAACACATCTACACCTGGAAGTGAGTGGCACAACCAAACAAGGACACCCAGTCCAAAGGCCAGCCTAGTCCAGTCATTAATATTGCCTGTGCCCAGGGATATTTGGGCATGGCCATAATGTCACACAAACATGTCTGCAAACAGGAGGAGCACAAACCAAATACATATTTAAAGCCATAAGTGGCCAGATACACTCCACATAGACCTATGGCATTGGCTAGTGGCCTTAATCATTACTCTAAGGAGCTATATGGGAGCAAATACAAAACACAACCTGCATGAGCAACACAAAATGGATTGTTTGAAACCTCAAAGGACAAGTAAATACAGTGGGGGGTAAGAGAAAAGATGTCCCACACAATCATGGCTTAATATGGTGGCTGCCCATAATACCCAGGTGGAGGTCCAGGTGGAGGTCCATGTGGATGGGACCTAGCCTGGGCCATGGCAGCATTGTGAATTTGAAACTGCTCCACAATGTTTCTCTGCATATTGGTCATCTCAGCCATGGCTGACTGGATGCCATTACTTGCAGTTACCATGTTGCTGTTGAGGGTACGCAACTCTGCGAGGATGCCCTGTAAGCTGGTATTGATGGTGACCATGTCGGCATGCCTTTCCTCACGCTCTGTAACGAGCTGTGCCTCATAAGAGTCCCTTTCTTGGGTCCATAATTGAAGCAGGGCACTCTGCCTCCCCTGGGAAATTGTGGGGCGGCGTAATGGAGTCCGCCGCACAATTACCCTGGCTCTTGGGCGTGCCCTGCCGCGTGGTGTCGTCCCCTCAACAGCAACAGGCCTGCTTTGCAAATCCTCAGCAGCAGAGTGAACACTGGGGACTGTTGTGTCAGTCTCCCCATGTGCCTGCACAATGGATGGAGATTCACTCTGCTGCTGAGGATTGGCCAGAGAAACATTAGGGAGCAGTTCCAGATTGGGACCCAGGGGGAGGTCATCGGACGTGCCCTGCAGGGAGACATCAGCTTCCTCCATTTCCATGATATCTTCCATGATTGTGCGGGTCTGTAGGGACATATAAAAAAAAAGGGTAAGCGTCCAAATTTGGGATTCCATCAGTTTAACACATGCATAAGCACTTGGTAGTATTTATGGTACTAAATTAACTTACCGGAAATCTCGGATCTGGGCTCCTATGCTGTACGGACCTGGTAGGCATAAGCAAACTGGGGGGTGAGTTTACCCTTGCTGAGGGATCATGCTGGGCTGAAGAAGAGAAAACCAAACAAGGTAAACACACACATAAGCATTGTTTTGGAAGTTAATCCAAAAAACCACTATTTGTAATATTAAGCAACTCTACAGCAATGGGGACATTTGTTAAAAGACACGCAATTTTAGATAGGTGCAATGGCTCGAGAAAACTGCTAACTGACCTCAGTTCTAAGTCAGGAAGTGTACCCAGTCAGCATACAACTTGCACCGCCAATATTTGGATTTTGACTACCATTCGCTAGGTCAGGGGTACTCAAACACTTCTTGTAAAGGTCCATTTAAAGGTATGTGTTGAGAGGTGAATGTCTGCCCATGGGGCTGTCGCAGGGGGTGTCTAGTTAGAAATAAACACACTGGGGGAGGGGCTGGAGATTGCCAAGTGCAAACTAATAAAGGCTGCTTGCCCTTGCTGGGCTGGATGGGGCAGAGCTGAGGGGACATGGATTGGATGGCTAAAGGGGGGAGTTCACGAATTGATGGTGATGGGATGGATGGAGCAAATCTGTTACAAATGTATGGGGCTTATGTGGGGGGGGGGCACATGGGGGGACTGTGGCAGATGGGGCAGAGCTGGGGCAGCGGGACACGATTGGACCAAGAGAAAGATGCACCAAGTTACTGTGTACCTTGCAATGCCAATTCCTGTGCAGTACTTCATATTGCAATGCTATGTTTCAGGGAGCCATGACATTGGGCAGGAGAACAACCACTACATCGCCGATCAATGGGGCAGCTCTGAGCACGTCAACACAGAAGTAACTGAGTGCAGGGCTGTCTGGCCAGGGGTCCTGGAATCTGGTGCCAAGGTCCGCATTGGTACCCCGGGCCGCCAGTTGAGTCTCGCTGCTCTAGGTCCGATATGTTTGGGGGTGGGTAAGTAAATTGTTACCTCAACCACAACTCACACAACAAATAGCCAACCCATCCCTAATGATGTGTGTTTTGTGATTGAGTCAAAATATATCACTTTTCAGGATAAACTTCGTTACTTGACCAATAAATTTGGGAAATTGATCTTTTACATAATGGATGTGGTCCTAAATGTGTGGTTCACAGGGACCAAAACAGGACACAAACAGGCACAGTAGTGCGAGGCCAAGCAAGGCAAACCATAGGGCCATCCCGTCATCTTGGTACTAGTGAACTTTAGATTATTTACCAAACAGGCAAACATGCAGATTTAAGAGTACTCACCGTGGGTACGGGTCGGTGAGTCCGTGTCCCTTAGACCAGCATGTCCACCGACCGCGACCGGATGGAGAAGGCCCAGCACAATCTCCTCAGCAGGGGTAAACTCCAGTTTGGTAGGAAAGCCACCTCCAGTTTGCATGCTGAAAAGAGAAAATCGTTTGGTACTCAGAAAAGGTGCATACAGTACATCCTAATCCTTATATTTGGAGACATCATTTATTTACCTGTAATTATGCCTTTTAATTTCTTTTTGACGTACAGCATATTTCAGATCCGAGATTTTCTTCTGAATTTGGGACACATCTTTCCTCTCTTCCCCCGCTGCATTTACTTGTCGTAGGATGGTTTCAAACAATTCCATCTTGCGCTGCTTTGTGGTGTGTTTTGATTTGCTCCCATAGAGCTCGTCATAGTATAATGTAAGGCCACTAGCCAATGCCATATTTTGGTCATGGGAGAATCTCCCACTCAACTGGCCGCGGCGCAATGTGCGACCAGATGGTTGGCTTGGCTGCTCCTCCATGTGTGCAGACACATGTGGTGACATTATGGCCTGGGGCTGGGTAGGGGAATGGACGGATTGTTGGCTTCCCAATGACTGGACTGGACTGGCCAAGGGACTGGGTGTTCTTGCGTGGCTGGCCACCGAACTTCCAGGTGTAGATGTGGTCAGGGTGGACATTCTTGTCCCTCTTGGGGGGCTATGTTCCCGGCTGGTGCCAGGTCGGGGGCTCTGTTCCCGGCTGGTGCCAGGTCGGGGGCTCTGTTCCCGGCTGGTGGCAGGTCGTGGGCTTCTGGCCCTGCTGCGGGGCCTGTATTGGCTTCTGGCCCTGCTTCTTTCCCTTTCTGGGGTTCGGCCACTGCTGCGGGGCCTGTAGGGGCTTCTGGCCCTGCTTCGGGGCCTTGCTGGGGTTCTGGGCCTCCGGTCTTGCCTTTCTGGGCTTCTGGCCCTGCTAGTGTGCCTTTAGGGGCTTCTGGCCCTGCTGCGGGGCCTGTAGGGGCTTCTGGCCCTGCTGCGGGGCCTGTAAGGGCTTCTGGCCCTGCTTCGGGGCCTTTCTGGGGTTCGGGCCCTGCTGCGGGGCCTGTAAGGGCTTCTGGCCCTGCTTCGGGGCCTTGCTGGGGTTGTTGCCCTGCTTCGCGGCCTTGCTGGGGTTCTGGGCCTCCGGTCTCGCCTTTCTGGGCTTCTGGCCCTGGATGGGCTTCTGGCCCTGGATGGGGTTCGGGCCCTGGATGGGGTTCGGGCCCTGGATGGGGTTCGGGCCCTGCTGCGGGGCCTGGGTTGCCGAACTGCCCTACTTGAACCCATGGGCGGTGTGGGCTCCCTTGGGCGGCCTCTTCTGGGGGCAGAGGTGGTGGGTGCTGCTGTGGCCTGTTTTTTTGCGGCAGGGGCACGTGCCTTGGGGCCCCTTTTTTGGCTTACGGAGGGTCCAGTGTCCCTTGGTGGGGCAGAGGTAGTAGTTGCCGTCTGGGATCGGAGTTTTTTCCTACCTTGCTGGGACCTGGTGGTTGGGCCCTCCGAGGTCTGGCTTTGCTGGGCTCGTTTGGACGCTGGCTTTTTAGGTGCCATTTTCCACAAATGCTCAAAGAGAATGAGCTTTGGGTGCAGGGACCTTTAAATAATGAGCCCAGCGTGTGACGCCTATGCGCACGACTACGCGCTCGTACGGACGTACGTTCGAGCGGAACCAGGAAACCGCTGGGGTTTCACTTATCTGCTGCCTTGAAGAAGCATAAAGATGGCGCCCACTATCTTCACCCGTCAACAGGAAGAGATCCTCATGCTGGTAAGTGCCTGCCTCTGCATTTTAATCTAATAGTCAATGATGGCCTAAATGTAAATGATGCGTTTGGAACTAGTTTGGGGTCTCTTAATGTTTAAGAACTGGCTCCTCACACTTCATCCTCAAGGGCCGAGCCTGGCCACGTTTTCACCTGTCTATGCTGATGTCCTAATTAGGGCAATTGCTCAGGCTTAGCACCAGTTAATTAACCTGTGGAGTAGCGGGGCTAGCTGTCAAACCTGGCCTGTCTCGGACCTTGATGCGGATGTTTGAGGAACACTGTTTTCCTAAGCCCGCAAAACACAACGGGAAGCCACACACGTGGTCCAAAAGCCTAAGCATAAGCCTACATCTTGGATGTTTAAACCATCCTAACATGCCATAGATGCAGGTGGGCTGATTTTTAATGTTGGCTATTATCTGTATGTACATGGTGTGTGAAACATATAACATAAGACCAGACTCTCATTCACAGTCAACGTCCGCTTTAAGGCACTCCCCAAAAATGGCTGGCACTCTAAATGTGTGTGTTAATGACATGAAATTATCAACTTGTGATGCAACACATATGGGTCTGTGTGTAAAAGTAAAAGCTCTGTGTCCATTATGTTTTTCAGATCATGCTTCAGCGCCGGTATGACTTCGCGCCCAATGTGTGCGAAAAAAGGGACATCGCCCGGGAGATCATCGCGGAAATACACCGTGTCACCAGCACCACCTTCACTCACACCCAGATAATGCAGCATTGGTCGGACCTGAAACGTCTGCACATGGGCCGGGTGCGGAGGTTTTTTGGGATCCATTTCCCAAGTAAGTACCAAGCGATAGCATGTGATATGTAGGAAATGTATAAGCTATACCTTTATTTATAATGACTTTTCTTTGCTAGTGTTGGAAATGGATTTCAGAATTCGCCGCACCCGGAGGCGCACAGGCCGACCAGTGCTGCATGAGTCTGCATCTGTGAGTGAAGGTGGTGGATCTCCCGGGCGAGGGACCTACCCCTCCTCTGTGGCCTCCTCAGACCAGCCCCTGGACCTTACCACAGAGGAGGGGCGCAACCGCGTGGGCGTGGAGTCATGCCCGGCCAGGCATGGGGAAGGCTCTGGTATGTCACTCGTCATGTATAGGCACCAAGATATACATGTCAGGCCAAAAACTAAGTTCTCCTTTATTATGTCTTTGTAGAATCTTCTGGAGCGGGTGAGATAGTGGAGGAGGAGGCAGCAGAGATGCTGGAAGGAGATCCTGACGAAGGTGAGTGATGTCAGCCAGCCTGGGAGCCAGATCTGTTTGGAATAGTGACTCTATACAACTACTAACCAAATGTCACATGTTTCTCCAGGGACTTCTTCACAGCATAGCCAGGACCAAGGGCAGCCTGTTGGCCCCAACCAACCATCTGTCGGCCACCAACTCCGTAAGTCTCCATGCCATTATTCATATTAATGTGTTGTTAGCTAATAACACAAACATAACTAAAGGCGTAGCCAATGTGTAGCTAACACTTTCATGTGGGCACTTCGTTAGCTTAAAGCGGACCCTAACTTGTATTAAGAACATAGCTAATAATTAGGCAACACACTGTACCTACATTTTTGAAAAATTGAAAAACAGCCTTCAGCCATCTAATGCATGTTAGGAGCCTGAAAACATCCAATATTGCGGAATATGGAATGCGCAATATTTACAGGCAGCATGGGATACAGATTGAAAAAAGTAAGGTGCTGCCATGCATTGTGGGAGTGATGACCTTTCCCTCAACCCAGCTATGCTCTGGATTCCAAACGCACCACTGTAAGCTACTCCCCTGTACTTTAGCCAACTCTCCACTCCTCATTAAGTGTTATGCTTCAGAGTCCAGATGGCGGCGCTGTAATCCAAAAACCTCCAAAATGTACTTTGATCTGGTGCATAATCATTTGGGAATAGTTATTGCTTTTCATTAAATAATGTGGAAGGTCCGGTTTAAGGAGTTTAAATACTTACCTGTGGGAAATGCATTAACTTTATCCCTTGGAAGAATGACATATGTCATGCATTTACATGTATTTGATTAACCACAAATCTATTTCCAGCATAAAAACCGGTCTGGTACTCCTATTTATGTTTATTTCTCTATTGCTTACAGGGATTATCCCAAAAAGCGTGGCCGAAAAAAAAAAAAGAATCCAGGAGTTGGTGGCCGAGCTGCTGGCCATACAGGCGACGTTGGGGCCAACAGATGAAGAAGAGGAGGATGAATAGTGCCCTTGGTCCTGGCTACTTTGGTTAAATAGTTTTAAAATTTTTAAATTTGTTAAAAATGTTTAATCTTTTTCAAAAACAAAAACAAATGTTAATCTGTTTTCCCAAAAAAAAAAAAATTTTAATATGTTTTTACAAAAAAACAAAACTCAAAATTTAATATGTTTTAAAAATTTGTAAAAAAAAACCAAACAAAATAATTGAAATAAATTATATTTTAAGCCTTCATAAATGTGTCTTTTCGAATATGCGCACCAAAAAACAATTACACAAACAAGAAAAAACACGCTTAGAAACATATAGACATATGTACATTATGTGGTTTAGGTAAGTTTTAGGGACCGAGAAATGAAGTTGGATGCAAGCGCTAAGGGGTTTAGGTAAGTTTTAGGGACCGAGAAATGAAGAAGGATGCAAGCGCTAAGGGGTTTGGGTACGTTTTAGGGACCGAGAAATGAAGTTGGATGCAAGCGCTAAGAGGTTTAGGTAAGTTTTAGGGACCGAGAAATGAAGAAGGATGCAAGCGCTAAGAGGTTTAGGTAAGTTTTAGGGACCGAGAAATGAAGAAGGATGCAAGCGCTAAGGGGTTTAGGTAAGTTTTAGGGACCGAGAAATGAAGAAGGATGCAAGCGCTAAGGGGTTTGGGTAAGTTTTAGGGACCGAGAAATGAAGAAGGATGCAAGCGCTAAGGGGTTTAGGTAAGTTTTAGGGACCGAGAAATGAAGAAGGATGCAAGCGCTAAGGGGTTTGGGTAAGTTTTAGGGACCGAGAAATGAAGAAGGATGCAAGCGCTAAGGGGTTTAGGTAAGTTTTAGGGACCGAGAAATGAAGAAGGATGCAAGCGCTAAGGGGTTTGGGTAAGTTTTAGGGACCGAGAAATGAAGAAGGATGCAAGCGCTAAGGGGTTTGGGTAAGTTTTAGGGACCGAGAAATGAAGTTGGATGCAAGCGCTAAGAGGTTTAGGTAAGTTTTAGGGACCGAGAAATGAAGAAGGATGCAAGCGCTAAGGGGTTTGGGTAAGTTTTAGGGACCGAGAAATGAAGTTGGATGCAAGCGCTAAGGGGTTTAGGTAAGTTTTAGGGACCGAGAAATGAAGAAGGATGCAAGCGCTAAGGGGTTTAGGTAAGTTTTAGGGACCGAGAAATGAAGAAGGATGCAAGCGCTAAGGGGTTTGGGTAAGTTTTAGGGACCGAGAAATGAAGTTGGATGCAGGCGCTAAGAGGTTTAGGTAAGTTTTAGGGACCGAGAAATGAAGAAGGATGCAAGCGCTAAGGGGTTTAGGTAAGTTTTAGGGACCGAGAAATGAAGAAGGATGCAAGCGCTAAGGGGTTTAGGTAAGTTTTAGGGACCGAGAAATGAAGAAGGATGCAAGCGCTAAGGGGTTTGGGTAAGTTTTAGGGACCGAGAAATGAAGAAGGATGCAAGCGCTAAGAGGTTTAGGTAAGTTTTAGGGACCGAGAAATGAAGAAGGATGCAAGCGCTAAGAGGTTTAGGTAAGTTTTTGGTTGAGGGTGCGCATGCGCAAGATCTTATATACATACGAACGCACGAATCTAAGAGGCCAAAAACCAATGAAAACCAGAGGCAAACGCAAGTAATTGGAAGAGGTGGACGATGGAAGCAGCAGAAAAAACAGGCTGCCGCGGCAACAAGTGAGCACATGAACGTGAATTTTACGATTGTCAACTGACTGAGGCAAGTTCGGGAGATAACATACGAACGGACGTATATTTTAGGATAGAAACGTATTTGCTTATAGAATCACTCGCAAGTTCATACGTACGCACGAGCGTTCGGAAATAATAGGATGATCGGCAACAAAATCAATGCTTTAACATGTTTCTTTGAATCAACCCATTATATGTAACCTCCCCCGGCTTGTGCTTAGGCAGAATGGGGGGTTAAAAAATTAACCTACCTCTACTATTGAGTGTGGCAATGTTACTGTACAGCTCATCCACTCAAGTCCAACTGTTTAATTCTAATTCTGTCATTCAGAGTCCCGCCCCTGGCCGGAATCTGGGGGCAATTGCAGTGATCAGCTGATGGTTATGTGCAGACGTTAAGTCACTTAATTGTTTTTTTTCAGCAGAGTTTGGGCTTTAACCTGAAACATCTTCTTTGGAATTTTTTTAAGTATACTCTCAATATTTTTGGATTAAATATGCGCAAAAATTATGCGCACCTTGCAGTGTTTCAAGAAAAACATGCCTTTTCATTTACAATACCCCCACAAACTATTTATTCTTTCAAATAACAAACTTCAAGCTTTTTATGTTTACCATAGAGACTTTGTAGAAGCGTGAGACATTGGTCTCTCCACATGCTGGCTTGTGACTCTGTTTTGATACCCACCCCCAATATAACCAAATACTTCTCTCCTGTGCTGATGAGAGCCTCAACCGTGAAACACATGTCCACAGATGGAATGTGTTTGGCTGTATACATTTTAAGCTAGTCCTTGGCACACTCGGGCCCTTATTTAAGAAGGGATCGCGTCAGGTAGTGGCTGGTAAATGACAGGTAGCGACTGGTGAACGCCGGACACGACACGCAATTACACATTTATCAAGCAGAATCTGTTTAGCGATCTGGGATGAGCATGCCTTATACAGACAAAGGTATAACTTTTGAATTATGTTTTACATTGAATGTTTGGACTGTTGTACAAGATATGCCAAGAGTAAGTGGCTTTTCAGCCAGAGATACCATAGAGCATAAGGACAGAAGTATTTAAATGTTTTATAAAGTAAACATTTTGAAATGGAAATAGGTTGTGTAACGTGACTATGGAAAGACAAACCAAAAACACTAAAGTCATTAGCCAAATAAACCTGATAAATAGAAAAAAAACCTTTCCTATAACCCAAGGGCAATCACATCTCAGGACAAAATGATTTCCCAAATATATTTAACAAATAATAGTTTAGATAAAATGAGCTGTTTTTTTTTTAAATAATGTTAATGAATGTGCCACCTCAGAGGGAAGGGCATTCCGTAACTTGACGGCTGTATAAATTTTAAGCTAGTCCTTAGCACACTCGGGCCCTTATTTAAGAAGGGATAGCGTCAGGTAGTGGCTGGTAAATGAGAGGTAGCGACAGGTAGCGAATTGTGAACGCCGGACACGAAACGCAATTACACATTTATCAAGCAGAAGCTGTTTAGCGATCTGGGATAGCGCCATGTAGTGTCTGATTCATCATTTTCACAGCCTCAGCGAACAGCGCCGGCGTTCAGCCTTGCACAGCGCCAGGTATGACCTCTCGCTACCTGTCGCTCTCCCATACATTACAATGGACGAACCTTTTCTTCTCTTTAAACGGTATTTGTTTGTTTTTTTTTTCAAAAAATCACAATCAAAATTCTGTGACCTCTTCTGGCATTGAAAAAGCATTTTTTTCACAATTTTTTCATTTTTTATATATTTCTTCAGAAATTACATTACAGGTCTGGCATTAAAGTGTTCATGTTACAATGTTGCTACAATGTAATTCCATATGTTTTCGCTTTGTTACTAGTTGATAGATGCTGAAAAACAGACTTTAAACACACCGCCTCCTGCGCTCTGGGCTTCAGAAAAGCATTTTTGAGTTTTTTGAGGTTTTTTTTTCTTGAATATGGTGTGAGTCGGTCGCTATGAGCAGTCGCTACCATGCGCTCCCATACAGCGCTGTACTGGTCAAATAGCGACTCGTCACAATGTATTCAACTTTACTGAACAGCGACTGAGTCGATATAAACTAGCGACTCACGGCCGAGCACTGCGACTACTAGCGGGCTCTCTGAAAATGCCTGCTACAGACGCTCTTCTGTCGCTACCTGGCGTTAGTGATGAATCAGCCTGCCCGTGTCTATCTGAGTGCATTGGATGGCCCCAAGACATAACAAGATGATTTGCATGACCTCACCCACTGCAAGGAATGATGGGTAATTTTATTATTCCTTGTGTTGGGCACTGTGTAAATACTTTATGTTTTAGGAAAGCACCTCTTTTCCTTTTTCAAAACTTCTACACAATATTATTCAGTTTGTATTTATGGTCATCAGGTAAGCAAAAGAATCAGGCATATTTTTCAATTTCTAATTAAAAGTTGTTGTCAGGATAAGAAACATCAGCTGATAACAGCCTTTCTATAAATGACTTTTTAAAAATCTTTCTGTTTAATCTCACTTTTTAAATGAAATAAAAACAAATGCATTGCACAGACTGTTTATCTTTTCATCCATTGTTTGATCCACGGGGGTATTTCTGTTTTTGTCATTAGATATATTATACAGTTCTTGTTTAATACATTTACCTGCTTTAGCTCCAGGGAATGTTCTGTATTTTCTGCTGTTATGATGAATATTTGTTTGATGATAATTTGTAGGATGCTATAGTACATTGTGATCATTTACAAAGAAAGCATAAACATTCCAACATACTTTTTGAGCATAAGTATAACAGGTCTCTAATATTTGGGGCAAACATTATTCGACATCAAGGCTGGCCTCACATTGCAAAGGGTCCTATGTAAAACTTCAGTATGGCCTCCCCCAAATCAAAACAGGCCGCATCCCTTTCAATGTACCCTCCCACTCTTAAGAAACAATAAGGGAAATAAGGGCCTGATTTATGAAGTGTTGGCGCCTTTTGTGACAGTTATCTCTGATAGTTTTGACCACTGCAGCCGATGAGCATGCCTTATACAGACAAAGGTATAACTTTTGAATTATATGTTTTACATTGAATGTTTGGACTGTTGTACAAGCTATGCCAAGAGTAAGTGGCGTTTCAGCCTGAGATACCATAGAGCATAAGGACAGAAGTATTTAAATGTTTTATAAAGTAAATTTTGAAATGGAAATAGGTTGTGTAACATGACTATGGAAAGACAAACCAAAAACACAAAAGTCATTAGCCAAATAAACCTGATAAATAGAAAAAAAATCTTTCCTATAACCCAAGGGCAATCACATCTCAGGACAAAATGATTACCCAAATATATTTAACAAATAATAGTTTAGAAAAAATGAGCTGTTTTTTTTTTTTTTTTAATAATGTTAATGAATGTGCCACCTCAGAGGGAAGGGCATTCCGTAACTTGACTACATGTACAATAAGGAACCATTCCTACCCAAATAAATGTATGTAAACAAAAAACAGCTGTGTGGTAGATGCCCCTGGGCAGAAAGCTTAGTGCTGACCCCTGTACATTACTGTAGTTCAGTCACCACCCTAATGGATTAATTATTTCAAAGGGTATTACTAAAACATTTAATATTTACCTTTTATATTAATAATACTTAATATACCAAAACCTCTCTCAGGAAAAGCCATAACCCCTCATTTTTTGGAGATACTGTGCAATAGCTTACAGCTCATCGCTGTATGTGATCTGCATCTACTGTATATTGCTAAGTTAATGCAGTTTACAGGCACAACCTGAAGCTAGTTGGGGGGTGGGGGGGAGATCAGGAGCAATGTTAGAAAATATTATTTTACAGAAAGAATAGTAGATGCTTGGAACAAACTTCCAGCAGAAGTAGTTGAAAAATCAACAGTCACTGAATTTAAACATGCCTGGGATAAGCACACATCTATCCTAAGATAAAGAGTACATACAGTATAGACATAAGGGCAGACTAGATGGACCGTATGGCCTCCTTCTGCCGTCAACCTTCTATGTTTCTATGTTTCTCTGTTTATATTTATGACAGTAGATGGCTCTGTTACATATATCTGTGTGTAGTCTCTGTTGTACATACATTGCTGCATGTTCTGTTTCCTATACATTGATGTAATCTCTATTTTTTCTTTTTCCTGTCTGTTATCCACCATGTAAGGTGACTTTCTTTTACTGTATTCAAGTTCCAGTAAAGCCAGTTCACCTTAAACCACAAATGTCTATCTGCATTTGGCTCTGCTGCACACTCTACGACACTCACACTCTACGACAATGCTGCCATTGAGAAGTTGACACACACAGCTTTTAAGCGATAGAACAGGAAAAGCCTTTTTAGCTAATTGTGTTGGGCTACATTTGGCAATGCCCTCGACTGTTTTTCTTTTTTACATTGAAGCAGAGTTGGCCGAGATATCAAGGTTTACAATTTTACCTTGTTATTTTTTTAAAGCATATGGATGTGGTCCTTAGAGCTGGGTTTGGTTCAAGGTGGGCAGCTGTTGGTGAGTGAGAGGCCTTGCTAGGAGGAGGCTGGGCTTGAATGGTAGCTCTGAGAGTGTTATTCAAGCTATCAATAGAGAGGGAGGTGTGGTTTGGAATAGCTCCTTGAGCCAGTATTGGTGGCCTACATTGGCGGGGTGGCCTTGGAGGGGCATATGGGGAAGTGTATTTCTTCATTCATGGTGCCGAGCTGAGAGGAGGGACAGTGATGAAGGTATGTTTGGCAAGATAAGCTGCTGTTTATTTTATGTAACCTTTTGCATCAAAAATCGCTTTCATTTAGGACAGTGTCAAGCTAATTAACAGTCTCATGACCCATGTATTTAATCTTTTAATGCTTTCAGTTATACTGGTGTACATTGATATTCATTAATACATTTTGCATACAGGTTGTATACTCTATTTCACTAATGTGATGGTGTGGTCATTTTGCAGTATTTATTAGTAATAATGATGATTTATTAACTAGGTGTTTGGGAGCTATGAGTATGGATGAAATGGTCTATACTTTTCTGTTCATGCTTTTATGAGACTTGTCTCTGCTTAATGTTTTTTAGGTGATTTTAAATGTATTTGTCTTTTGTGATTAATAAAGCATATCTCTTTAGATTTGAGTAGTTATTGTTGGGTGAGGTATTTCATCGTTTTGCAGTGGTTTTGTGGAAATGTAAGGCCCCACCAGTTTAGGCATTTTTGTCTCACAAAGGAAATGAGTTTTTGATGTTGCCTTGTCCTTCTGACTTATAAATGCTGCCAGATTATCTTCCAATAGTATTGCCTTTGAATATATTGTATTTATACATGGTCAAATCAAATCCAATTTACTTTATTTCTCCAAGTATAGAGATCACACTAGAAAATTGTCTTGTCTGGTTGCAATGGAAGTGTGCGGGGGGCGGTAGATAAGTAGGGGGGTGATTTATGCTAAGAAAAATATGGGAGGAGGGTGTAGCAACATGTTATGGAAGCACCCAGCTACCGCACATTCTATTTGCACATGGGTGTTAGTACAGCACTAGAACACACTTTTAATCTAAAAAACAAACAATTAAAATAATCTGGTCAGACCCCCTGGATCGTATATGGACAATAGTTCATATATGCTTAGTTAATAAAAGATGTCCCTAGGGATATCATAGCTGTGAATAACCCTATATACTCCTATATACAATCCTGTATATGGTGACTGTGAGTTTCATACTATACCTAAAAAAACATTTCATACATGTGCAATTTGTCCATAACAAAAAATGTAAACTATCTTAAAGTGCCATGTGCCAAACTAAACTTATAAATTGCAAAAAGCTTATTTATGTACAGTGCCAGTGACTACCCAATTATACTAACCTACCGTTAAAGTGACTATCGTGTCGCTATGACTGGCCAAATGGGACTAATAAACAGATATATAATGGTACTTCACCCGATATGTGTGGCTGTCCTCCTGGGGGTCCGGACCAAGCGAAAGGCGACGCGTAGCGTGACCCGGCTGGATCACTTCCTCAGGCCGTCTCCTGAGACGGCCTGAGGAAGTGATCCAGCCGGGTCACGCTACGCGTCGCCTTTCGCTTGGTCCGGACCCCCAGGAGGACAGCCACACATATCGGGTGAAGTACCATTATATATCTGTTTATTAGTCCCATTTGGCCAGTCATAGCGACACGATAGTCACTTTAACGGTAGGTTAGTATAATTGGGTAGTCACTGGCACTGTACATAAATAAGCTTTTTGCAATTTATAAGTTTAGTTTGGCACATGGCACTTTAAGATAGTTTACATTTTTTGTTATGGACAAATTGCACATGTATGAAATGTTTTTTTAGGTATAGTATGAAACTCACAGTCACCATATACAGGATTGTATATAGGAGTATATAGGGTTATTCACAGCTATGATATCCCTAGGGACATCTTTTATTAACTAAGCATATATGAACTATTGTCCATATACGATCCAGGGGGTCTGACCAGATTATTTTAATTGTTTGTTTTTTAGATTAAAAGTGTGTTCTAGTGCTGTACTAACACCCATGTGCAAATAAAGGGTTTTTATCAATTTATTCATACTGTGGTTGTTGCGGTCTAAACATACAGGTATAATTCAGGGGCACTTTGGGTCATGCCCCACGGGTGGAACTAGTTGCATCCCACACCATTTCTGGTTGGGACCTGTATATGACCAGCACACCCTTAGATTAATAGTGGTGCGGAGCAGTATTGTGTCTTTGTCTACACCGCACATTCTATGACGGGTTTATAGTGATTAGATTGCCCCTCTTGGGCCCATTACACAATGTGCACTGTGGTGCAATTCATTTATGTCATTACACAATGTGCACTGTGGTGCAGTACACTTATGTCTACTGTTCTGTGTTTGGTGGAAGCACTGCAGTTGCACCCTCATAGCATGCCGTGCAACTTCTATGACTTACAGGGTTCAGCAACATAAAGAATTGTGAACCCCCAAGAAGATCAGCAGTGACATCAGGACCCCGAAAAAGGAGGCATCATTACCTGGTAGATAGAGGGGACAGCATCAAAACCCAGAGGAAGGAAGCGGTGGCAGCAGGACCTGGCAAAAAGAGGCATTATAAGGACCCAGCAGTGTCAGTGGGCCCACCTTTCCCTGGCGCTGAGGCAGGCAGGGGGGTGACAAGGTAAAAAGCCCTGACCTTGCCCAGAATCTAGCACCATTCCCCCTGCACTTCACTTCTGGGTGCCACCATCGTGAAGTCACTTTCCCACTCGCAGGAGTATCAAATCTGTGCAGTGTTTGTGCTGCCCATGCACGTTGGAATGACATGGGATCCAGGCGAAGAAAGAGGTTTGTATTTCACCCCCTCCCCCACCTCAGCCCCAGGGGAGGGAGGAAGGTGGAGGTGGTGACCTGAGACTGGGCTTCCACTTTAAAGTGGGACTGGTACTGGCACTACTGCATAGGGACTGTATTCTTATAAAGTTTATTTTTAATCCTTTGACTTCTACGTAATTTGTATCCAGCATCAGCTACTGTAGTATAATTAATTGTTTCAGTGTGCAGATTTATGTGCGTGGTTTATTGTAAACTACTCATATTAACATCAAGAAAACAAAGAGCAAATAATCGTACCTCTGTGTACTACACAATTGTTACACAGGCTCATTACTCTGCTGGATTCTGCGTCACAGTATGCTGTTTAGAAGTAAACTAAATATTATTTCCTGAGCTGGTAGGATATTCATTATGCCAATTAGAAATGTGTTACGACACACTGCTATTCTTTAACAGGCAATTCAACTTTTCAAACCACCGTCCTGAAAAAATAAACAAACTGCAATTATAGGCAGCAAAATATGAAGCCATTTAGACCTTTTAAGCTTTTGTGTTGAAGTTTAAATATTCTAAGGTGCAGACTGATGGGGAGCTGGGAGACAGGAAATTATATATATATTGTAAGCGGGCGAACAATCAGCAGTGACGACAACGGATTTGAACGGCAAAATGGCTTTTATTCAGCAAAGTTCAGTAGATAGTCCAAAGGTTGCAGCATAAATGCAGAAAGCAAAAAGGGTTACTTCACCAACCAAATAGTCCTGGGCAGGGTACTCCAGCAAGCTGATCAGTTCCAGTCCACTTTACAGAGCGTATCAGCCCTCTGCTCAATGTCCAGTGCTATCCTTCATAGACAAAGGAAAGGCCGTGTGCTCTCTTCTTATACAGGCTTCTCCTGTAATCAGCGTGCACACTTGTGGAGGCCTTAGAACATGTAACAACCCGTTATGGAATTGGGGAAGTGACCCGGGTCCTGAAAACCCGGGCCGGATTGTGCTTTATACAACCAAGCAGGGAAGAAACAGACATTTTGATACAATTTACCACAATATATATATATATATATATATATATATATATATAGACATCAGAAATAATATCATGGTAATAATGGCAGAAACAATTTAAATAATAGTTAGAATTGGGATGCCAATGATTTTGAATACTTTTATTTCCTCCTACCTATCATAAACATCCAGAATTATGATATTTTAATAGAAACTAAGATGTGTTTTGTATAATATATGATCATATATAATTTGTATTATTATTATTCTCTGCTTGTATGGCAAATTTCGTACCAGGGTCCTGTGATTCCTCAAATCGCTGCCTGTGTTGGCCTAGGATGGCTTTCACATTGGCGATTGCACTTGCTGGGCGCTTTTTGGGCATTTTGAAATAGTCTTGCATGCATGCTTTTGTGCAGCAATCGTAATCCCATAGAAGACAACAGAAGTGTTTTGCAATCGATTTATTATTGCTCCTTGGAATTCCTTGGAGCGTGACAACCTAGGGACACTGTATACATATAAAGCTGATCTCAAAATTTGCACATTGCATGCTGACCACTTTTGCTGCAATCTCTTGTGAGTTCTGTTGTTGTTCCATACCTGCTCTGCTGTACTCAGCCATGAGACATGACACAGCTTCATCATCTTGGATTTCATCTGAGGAGCTAATAGTTTATTCAGGTCCATCCTGAGCTCAGGATGAATACAAGATGAGGGCCAACAAGGGCCAGGCTTGGCTGGATGTGGCCACTTCTGTATCTCCCTCATGGGCAGACTTCTCTGATGCGGACAAGGAGAAGTGGACTCTTCTATGTCATGCTCTTTTGTCTACATTGGTTTTCACTACTGACTACTCATATTCCAGTAAAACAGCTCCAGTTACCAGGTGGGTAAGGATACCCAAACTGGACCTAGGGACTATAAGACACTAAGTCCAATTAAATATCAACCTGTGGGCCATCCTGACTTGGGATGACTCGCTTTGTGAAACCCCCCATTGGCCACCCATTATGTATATTGCTTCAATTAACCCATGTAACAAGCAAGGCCAGCAGCACCATATGCTGCATCAGTCTAGTCCGTGACTGAATGGCTGGCACTGCTGCACATAGCCATAGAGGGATGCAGCGGCTATGCTCCTATTCAGTTTTACTACTGCGGCGCTTAGAGCGACCACTAATAGACGCTGTAAGCGGGTATCAGGAGCTGTAACAGAGTGTCTCAGTCACTCTAGTAACTTGGCCAGCATTGATGAATGTGATGTGTGTTGGGCACTGTAACAACAGTATAGCGCTGCAGCGAGCGAGAGGTAGCGCCAGCTCAGTGCGTCCGGCACTTGCCACTCCACACCATATTTAACAAAACACTAGACATACAGAGCTGGGCACTGTAGCACAGAGTGCCAGACGCTGTGTGATTAAAGTCAGTTTTTGAACACATATACACCAGCAACAAAGCAAAACACATGAAATTACATTGTTTTAACACTGGGACAATAACACTTCAGTGCCAGACCTGTAAATGCAATTCTGCCTAAAAAGTCAAAAACGTTTCTTCAAAAAGTGTTTGTTTGCAGCCAGGAGAGGTCACACAATGATTTGAGCAAACCCCCCCCCCCCAAAAAAATAAAATTGGCAAGCATGCTATTTATACACGACTAACAAAGCCCCATTGAAATGTATGGGAGAGCTGGTACTACAGGCTCTGGAACCTAGAGCGCCGGCGCTATAAGCTGAGCCGCCTGGATTAATACATGTGATGTTACATAGCGCTGTTAGAGGCGCTCACCAGATTCGCTTTCTTAAATGTGGTTTCTCATACTACGCCCAGCATTCACCAGATGCTGCCTGCCGCTACGAGGCACTACCTGGTGCTATCCCTTCTTAAATAACGTTCATAGTCTGGTAGACAGTGCTTGATAAATTGGGCCCTGAATACTGTAAACCTTCTGTGTCCTCTTCTTATAGCTATTTTTTTCTTCTAGCATCCACTTACTAATTTACAAACAGCCTCTTGATCCCAATAGTTTTATTTAGACAATTAAGCTGTCCACAACTAAAGCAAATTATGGTAGAAACAGATGATATACCTAATCTAGTAGACATGATTTCCCTATTATCTGAAAAAATACATTCAACAATGACTATAGTAACTTTGATAAAAATTCCACCATAACTCTACTTTGTTTTTAATATAGTTGATAAAATTATGATGATATGACTTAGTTTAAAGTTTTCTGAAAATAGCAGTCAGCTGCATCAACGTTCTCTTAAAGCTCCAAAATCACTTTCCCTGAAGCGCGGAAACCACGTTTTTTCTTATACGTCTCCTATGTGCTTTACTTTGGATCACTACTACTCAGAGATAAGTTAGGGTTCTTGGGGAATGAACATTCAAAGCCTCATTTACTATCGAGCAGTGTTCTGAGATTTAGCAACATGACTGTACATAGGGAAACATTTTATGATTTGAACACTGGTGTCTTTTGGAGTTTTATATGGTGATTATGAGACTGTGAAAGGTTATGTTAATTTGCTTTTATGAGTTATATCTGAATACCTAGAGATGCATTAAAAAGCTATTTTTCGAACAGGAATGCCTAGCTGTGTTATGGCTCAAAAGATATAATACCATTTGTACCATTTTAAAGATCTGCAGCAAAATGATCATAGGTTTTATTACACACGTACATGTTGTAAGAAACATGTTAAATAAAAGATAGGTCTAGCAAATACGCTGATCTTGGCACCAGATGTTAATATATTAAAAAACAGTTATTCCCAAAAGTAGGATATGGAAGAAATGTTGAGCCATGCTGACTTCGACAATTCTTACATAGCTGAATGAGCAGTATTAATTATTGATGCAGTTTGTGATTGAATGGTTCAATAACCTGAGAGCACACAATATTTATCAACGCTCCTCTAATGGTTAATTTAAAGCAGATGTTTCCTAAAATACTCAAAAGTAACCTTATGCATTGTCTAGTGAGCAGAACATGTCCCTAATCTGGTTCAGATGCTGTTTAGCTACAGGGTTTATTTACGAAACGCTAACGGCAGATAGCGTCACATAGCGGCAGGTGTATTTAAGACGCTCATGCAGAAAGCCACACTTATGACAGACAAAATGTCTAGTCTCTAATAGCATCAGGTAGCTTTCCATTCATCAATAGTGCCTGGTGGCATCACAGCTCCAGCGCTGTCTGTCCTGCAGCACCACATCCTATCAGACCCTCAGTGGCGCTTTCCCATACACTTCTATTGATTGTTAGAGTGATGTTATCTGTACAACTTGGTACTGGTCTACCAGCTCTATGATGCCTAAGTGAAGAATGTTGGACAACATTGGTTGGTGTAGAAACACAAACAAGGACTTAATGCCTTTTCTTTTTTTGTGTCTTCACAGATAAGCAGCCTCCCCTTCACAAGCATGGTAAGGAGGTTCTCCTCCACCCCCCTAACCCTGATCCAAATACATCTGTAGGGGAGGGTCCTGGTATCCCTTGGTGTCACCTGCGGCTGGGTAACTTGCCATTAATCCACAGCCCCACTATTACCTACCTCCTCAAAACCCGAGGGGGCAGAAGAGACTGAGGTAATTTGGCTTTGTGAGTTTGTTGCCTGCAGTTCTGGGGGCCACAGAGACTGGCCTTTGTTGGAAATTCCTGCCAAAATCACAGTTAAACATAGCGCAAAATGGTGAAATATTACCTGTCAACAGAGGGTGACAACATTTCAAGTAGGCTGAAAATTAAAAGGTTTAAAAGTAGCTATATATGTTTTGTATTGTTCTGTTCGGGGGACCTTGCGCTTTTTAGACTTAGCTTGATTTTTCTTATTTGCATATTGATATTTTAGGAAAATTTGTTTTATATTCAGCCTTTTTATAATATTTTTAGGGAAACCCTGTGCAACCTAAGAACTCTTTGAGGGATTACTTCCATAAAGATGATCCCACTACAACAAGCTGGGTACACCTAGAAAGCTTAATGTATGTACTTTCAGACAAAATACGGTTTGTGTGGGGTATTCCAAATGAAAGGGCTATTTTGGCAGAAAAAGCACAAGGTGTGCACTTTGTTCGCAGAGCTGACATTTTGAAGTAAGATTACCCTTACTCACATGCTTTACTTTGGGGTGTTTGCCAATCCTACCCTTTAAAGTACCTATGCATTTTGGGTATTGCTCTATTAGGGGGACCTTGTTCTTTCAGACTGAATTTGTTTTTTTAGTTTGCATATTGTGTATTCAGGAAAATGGCTTTGATTCTGCTTTTTTCTTTTTTTTTTTTAGGGAAAACAACTTGCAACCAAAGAATTCCTATTAGCTCTAGGACACTGTGCCCACATCAACAAGCTGCTACCCCAAGTAAACTTGAGGTGTGTACTGTATAGAATATACTGTTTGTGGGGGTTATTTCAAATGTAAAGGGTTACTTTTCTTGGAAAACTGCAAGCTACACATAGCAGTTGTATTTATCTGAAATTCTCCTAAAGCACTGTTTCAGTTTGGGAGAGTCTCCTGGGCAGAAAAGGGTATTTACCAATACATATGTGGTACCGTTGTGACCGGCAGAAATTGGGGTTTTACACGGAATATGATTTTATTGAAAAACGTATATATATACTGTATTTTTTTGCCCTGTAAGATGCACCAGCACATAAGACACACCCAGGATTTGAAGGAGGAAAATAAGAAAAAAAATTTTAAACAAAATGTTATGCTACAACACCCCATTACAGGCAGTGTAGCATTCCCCCATTCCATTCCCCATGGGCAGTGTGGCATTCCCTCCATCCCATTTCCTGTGGGCAGTGTGGCATCTCCCCTCCAATACTCCATATAAGGAGTGTAGCATCCCCCCATCCCATTCCCCATGGGCAGTGTGGCATCACCCCCAACCCATTCCCCATGGGCAGTGCAGCATCCCCCCATCCCATTCCTCATTTGCAGTGCGGCATCCCCCCAACCCATTTCCCAGTGTGGCATCCCCCCATCCCATTCCCCATAGACAGTGTGGCATCCCCCCCCCATCCCATTCCCCATGGGCAGTGTGGCATAATCCCTTCCAATCCCATTCCCCGTGGGCAGTGTGGCATTCCCCCCCAACCCATTCCTCATGGGCAGTGTGGCATCCCCCCTCCCAATCCTCATATAGGCAGTATGGAATCCCCCATCTCCTTAATCAGTGTGGCACTCCCCTCAACCCCCCAGGAGAAAAAGAAAAAGTATACTTACATGAGCCTCGTCCATGCTCTGGCTTCCTGCGCCACCACTTTCTGGGCTGGTGTGCGCTGACAGCTGAGTGTCAGCGTGCATTGAATGAGAGGCAATGGTGGTGCAGGAAGCAGCAAACAGTGTCCCCGCTCTGGCTCCAGGCTCCGCCATTGCACCTCGTTCAGTGCGCGCTGACACAAACACTCGGCTGTCAGCACCAGCCACGGAGCGGGGACAGTGGGAGCGAGCCTCAGGTAAGTATATTTTTTTTTTCACTTTTTTAATTTTCCTGGAAAATCCCTTCAAAAATCACAGTTGTACATGTATAGTGCAAAATATTGAGGCTGGCGGTTATAGCAAAGAGCAAGCGTTTTGTAAATATGCCATAGAATCAAAACAAATGCTGCACTTTGATGCATTGTGGGGATTTACAGATTTCCCAATACATGTATTTTCTATGCTTGTTTGGCAACTAAATTTACCATTGCTAAGTCAAATTTTTATTGATAAATTTAATTGAATAATGGTCAATGGGAAGCTGAGTAGTATTTTATTAATAAAGAGTCGCAATTTAGGGAGATTTGGAGTCCTTGGTCTGAATTCTGGAATCCTGGAATCTGAGTTCTTTAATTCCCCATATTCTTCTTAGTACTATTTATGTATTGTTTTTTTTTTTGTTATAGGTTATGGTATCTATTTTGATTTAAATGGCTGATATCTGGATTTTGTTTGTTTTGTTTTACGAAAATATTATTAATTAAATATAATTAATATCGTATTTAGGTGATTATTAGTCAGAAAAGCTTATATTTCTATTTTTCCTGTTACCTTTTCTGCAATTCAAACAATTCTCTAATGTTATTTTCAGAATTCTGTTTTGCTTTTTTGAAAACGTAATAAAATTATTAAAATATAAAAAGATGCTTAAACTTCAGCTGACAGACTATGAAATGGATTTCTAAAACAGAGTGATAAAAACAAACCTGGAGACAGAGGGTACCCCTTTCTAGTACCCCCCCTTGTACAGTCCCCTGACAATTGTCTGAAAGTCAACCCCAAAACATATTTATCTGGAACCCTTTACACTTGTATAGGGTTTACATAAATATGTTTTGGTGTTGACTTTCAGAAAACATTCAAGGGAACTAGAATTCAAATCATAATGATGGCACATAACAATATATTCTTTAAGTTCCCATTTTAATCAAGAGAATTCAGTCAAACATTTTCTACACAAAGTTTCATTTTACATAGATTCTACAGTATATGGACAGTTTTAGCCTATTACTTTTTCAACATTTTTTTTGATTTTTATTGTCAGGCAAACATTTAAAAAAGCTGTTTATTTACCTTTTGTCCCCCACAGATGATCACTCCTAGATCGACGCTGGGTGTCTTACTTTATCTGCACACATCCACGACCCACATCCACGACCCACGCCGCCTGGCTCGATAAGTCATAGTTTTCTTGTTGTCACACAGATCCGACCCCACCATTGGTCACAGTAATACTAAAACACCTCCTCCATCACAGTCAATAGAGAGGAGTGTGTCAGTGTTACTGTTAGTGATGGCAGGTGGTTGCGCTGCAGCAAGAACAAAGAAGCGGTGGACATTCGGGCTGGGTGGTGTGGAACATGGATCTGCTGATCAGGTCAGGCCTCTAGACTAGGAGCGATCATCTGCGGGAGACAAAATGTGAGTATTCAGCTTTATTTATGTTTGCCTGAAAAATGTTGTTAATAAGTTGTTTAGACGAAGCAGGTAAAAGACATAAGATTTCCAACATGTGGCTGGTAACTAGTGATGAGCGGACCTGTTGAAGTTCAGTTTCACTGAGTTTGGCTGAACTTGCTGTCAAAGTTTTGGTCCCCGAACAACATTGAAGTTAATGAGGACCCATACTTGAGGGACCAAAAATGGCTTATTACGAAAAAAACACTATAAATTGTTAAAAATATTTTAATATTTTTTTGCACATATTTCACCCAATAATATTGAGAATACACAAAAAAATGACAAACAAGACATTTCATGTTAAAGCTCAGACTGAAAAATATATGATTAGATGGCCATGAATCATACATTTAAAGGAGCCTGCATGGGGAAGGTAAGTATAAGTTAATTAAATATAATAAAGTTTTTTTTTTTTAAGACGCATGTGTGGGATTTTTTTCCTTTACTTCACTTTCACTTTGAACTGGTTAGGGGTGCCATACACCGGTGCTTTAGGGCATAAGGGCTAGTAATGGTCAGGGTCAGGAAATAAATCAAACACTACTCTGTTGTCTAATAAGTTGGACGAGTTGTGGTGCACCCCAGTGCTTAGAGGAAGTTGTGAAATAGGGGGTACACCCCAGTGCTTATAGCTAGTTGTAGTACAAGACGGTTACACAAACCCCAGTGCATAGAAGTTGTGATATAAGGGGTCCACCCCAGTGCTTACAGCTAGTGGGGTGTAAGGGGTACACCCCAGTTCTTAGAGCTAGTTGTGGTATAAGGAGGGAAAACCCCAGTGTTTAGAGCTTATTATGGTATAAGGGGGTACAAAAACCCCATTGGTTTTAAATGGCAGTGCTGACACCCCACCTATCTAGCCCTCACTTCAGCCACTATCACTAACTATGTATTGCTCTGAAAAGGACAGTTTTTAACAAAACAGGCCTATCTTTCCCCTAACAGCAGCAGCAGCAATTGTCCCTATCTACTCCAACGGCAGCTTGGGAAAGAAGAAGGCCTCCTTCCAGGTCTGTGCCAAACACAAAACCCATACAAGTATTTCAATTCAAAATGCATAGTTGGGTTTAGGGGCTCGATTACGCAAAGTTCAGTACAGATTGGAATTTTGTGGGTTGGATCCGTTCCTCACTACTGATGCAAGCCATTTGCTCACATAAGACAAAGTCGTATGCATATCAAGAACACAATGGTAAAATATAGAAGGTGGAGGATTGGCACTTTTGCTAGAAATAAATCAAACTCAGGCAGCACGCTGTGGTCTTATGAGTTGGGCCGTGGGCCAGTATATAGGCATAGGTTATAGCCTGCCCAACTGCTCAGATGTTGCCTATGCAGTCCCTCAAGGGGTTGCTTGTGAAAAGGGAGGAATGATGGAGTACCAGGGCCCCAGGTACTAAGGTAGCTCGTAGTCCATAAACCTTACTTATTAGTTCAAAGAACATAAGGCAACCATTCCTGTATACCTGTCCTAGGGTCTTAACAGGACACAGGTTTTACCTAAGGCCTGGAGTGAGTCACCAGCCTTCAGTGTGTTGATCAGGCTGAAAACTTTTGCTCCTTGACGTTCTCCTTACTCCTGGCAGTGCACGAGGTAAGCCCAAAATTATACTCTCTGTACAGGATCTGGTTGAGGCTCCACTTTTCATGCTAATAGGTGAGGAGATAAGGTTATGAGAATTTTCCCTTAAAAATAACTGGATATCATGGGAATGATAGCATAAGAGCCCAGACTGAGCATGCCTGCTCAGTAAGCTAATATGACCAAGCCCTCTTTAATTTTGGATTCAACCCAAATCCTGTAACAACACCAATTACTGACTGACTGTGTGATTGACAGTGTCAAAATGGGCCATAACCTGGTATTTTGACTATCCTGGGTTTTGGTCCTTGCCCCTTGGCCACCCTGATTCGAGATGCCCTGCTGTGCAACCCTTCCAGTTCGCCCATGGCGAATGCACTGTCTCTCATCCAATCAGCATGCTTGACTGCGCTCGTCTGTATCGACTAAGGGCCGAGTCTAGCAGAAAGGAGCAAAGCAGAGCCAAGCGCTGGTGGGCGGACCCCTACTACCCTCTAACAGGGTGTGCGCCAACGTCTGCCATACACAAATGCCTGTTTCGAACATGTGCAAAGAGAAGGTAAGATTTACAGGAGACTCGGGGGGTTTCACAGAGCAGGGCATCCCAAACTTGGAAGCCCCAGGGGTAGGGAATCAGTCAGCCCTGGAGTCTTATAGACTCCAGAGCCACTTTTGGAAGCCCAAGCATTTTGTCACACTCCATCCAGCTGTCCTAAGCCAAATTTCTCTAATAACATAAAAAGAATATAACTCACTGGGGTTCTGCAATCTGCAACAAAGATAAAACTAAGACCTTAAGTGACAGGCCATTAACCTGTCAGTGCACATTATGGAATAAAATAAATATTTTCACTAAAGGAAAAGTGCCAATGAAATTTTTATTTGTGTATAGTGAGATAGCACCATCTGTCAACTACTACCTTCAGAAATCCACAATTAAGGCAGGAGTTAAAATTATTTGTTAAAGAATGCTTAAAAGAAAACTCAGTTTTTGTCATGTTTTTGGTGTTCTGCCCTATAGTTTTCTTCTTTTGGAACATAAGCATTTGTGTTAGGACTGTGCCCCCATACCTTTGATTTACTTACCAGCACACAGTTTACAGATTTCCTCTATTTCTGTGGCTCTGTGTTGCTGAAGTGGGTGTGGCTTCCCTGCTCTTGAACGAAGCCCTTATTACAGTTTTGAACTACAAATCCTTCCACTGTAACAGGTGAGCTTATCAGTAGCTTTGGCTAAATCAAGCAATAGTAATGACCTCCCCAAGTTAGAACTCTTAAGCTACTGGAACACAAGATTGTGATCCCTGCATCTGAAGACGTTGAATTAGAGCTAAGGAAGTTAAACCTGTTTACTGTGCCTTAGCCATTTGTATAATTAGCAAGCCAGAGTCAGGAAGTCAGGTACACCAAGCACACCAGTTGGTGGACATTGCTAAGGTAAACAGGTTTTTGTCAAAGAAAACTGTTTTCTTTTATAATAGAAAGTTGCAAAAATATAATAAAGACAAAAAACAGATAAGCTCAGCACCTTGAGGCTATCATTTTGGCACACAATAATGGAAACATTTAAAATGCAATGGAAAATTACTAAAAACACAGAAATAGTTTTTTGTACATTTTTGTCAATGTTTAATTAATTTTGTTCTTTGCTCAAAAGAACAGTCCTTTATATTATACCTACTACTGACAAAATTAAAAAGTCTCCCCAGCCATTTTGGCTAGAGATCATACTCAGCTTTACGGAGAACCTGTTGCAACCTTAAAACATTGTTTTAATATGTATTATAAATACATATCAATATAATATAATAAATCAAACACTTTTAACACTTTGACTTCTTGCTAGTTTAACCACAAAGAAAGTCGATGATATACTGTGATTTTTGAAATACAGTAGCAGGATGGTATAAATAGTTCATACCTAACAGACCAATTTTCTACATTTTCTTTAAATGTTTAAGAGCCTATGGTGCACTGTGAGTTTTTTTGTAAACACTTTAACAGAGATTTCAATCAGATGCAGGCTACATTTCTGGAATCACAGTAATGTACAGCACCCGGAGGACAAGTTTGTTGAGAAAGAAAAGAATTCTTCCATTACAAGCATCATTAAGCAACATGCTTGGTTCAGTTTGTGCTCTAAATACAGACATTATAGTTGGTGCTGCTCCACCACCTTACAAAATAACTTTATATTGCTTTCTGCTTTACCACCCTCTCTGCTATATAATCCTCTCGGTGTTAACACTTTTACAACCAGAAACCCTACACTATATATTTCTGAATGTGTTTAACTTGGCACCTTGCCTATTTCCTCAAGTTATTCTGTATGAATAAAGTCATAATTGCTCAATAAAAAGGTAATGCATGTAAAATGTCCAATCATTTTGTTGTGTTTGCATGTTTGCTTCATAAACACTCTCATCTAAATAAATTGAGGCTCAAGTGGTCCATGTCTGCCAAATATATATGTAATATTCCTACCTGCATACATAAACAAATTCTTCTTAAAGCATACAGGATGTAGAGTTTTAGGAGTGTTCCTGGATTGTGCCAAAGTCACAGTGGAAGTTCAGTTTCCTAATAGGGTGTTAGCTGAGGCAGCGACTAGCACCTCCTCTCTTTAGCAAATGGAGTGGTGTACTCCAGTCACTGATGAAAATCATATAAAGTTCTCGTCCACCAGTTTGCTTTCAATCTACAGGAACGTACATGCTGCGGGACCAGTTCTTGAAAACAGGTACAGTACCTTTCAGTGAACCAGGCACCGTATCGGCTGCTTTGGGGACAGAGGGTGTTAGATGGAGAGCCAGAAAGGCCACCCAGTAGTGTCCAACTATTTTAGCTGGTTAAACAAATGCTGGATACATACAATAGGCCACGTCTGGTCGAATGGCACAAAGCATGGAAGGAATTGAACGTCAACTCCCTCACATTCAAGAAATTCTTTGGCCCCACAGACAGCACTGGCACAATGGGTCATGCTATTACAACAGGAAGCATATACACAGAAAGTACATGTGGCTATAATAGCAGCAATACAGGAGAGTCGGAGAGAAATGGCAGATTTAATGCAGGTACTCAGCCAGCAGTTGCAGCAGCAAAACATTTTTTGCCAGGCCCAGTTTTGATCGGGGGCCGAGCCTGGGCACAACCCACCAGCATACACTGGCCAAACTACAACTACTACAATACCACTTGTCCATCCAGGCTACCAACCCCTGCATGTAGCAAACCATGATGGTCAAACTACATAGAGTTTGGCCGCTCAATTATACATTTTCACAAGCATAGCAATTATTATTTATGGGAAATGGGAATGTGAAAATAATGTATTTAGTAGAACAAAACAACAAAGGTTGTGTAATATTTGTTTTTTTTTTATTATTTTGATAGACCAGAAATACCAACATGGGAAACATTATAAATAATGGGCTGCACAGCAGCTATCTTATTGTTGGCCCCAACCAGCATTTTTTCATGCAGGTCCAGGAACATAGCTCATGGCTCAAGCACGTATTGTGATGCTTCCGTATGCAAGCTGCGGAGAAAAAAATATGTTTTAAATCTTTTTGCCAAAGCTACTAACAAACAACCACATTTCAACAACCGTTAATTTTGGAGCTACAACAGGTCCCTACCAACTAATAGCGTATAGAGGCCGAGTGTCCAACTAGAAACAGATTACAAACAAAAAATGTTACACACAATTCCTCTAAGGAACAAAGACAGGTGTCATTAGTTCAAACATTATTTGATTATGGTCAAGATCTTATGATACACTGAATTAATTATTCAGATTTTTTGCTACTAAGCCAACTACATGTACATGTGGTGCCCCTATATGTTAGCAACATGTTGCATTCCTGTAAGGAGCGACCAGTAACTAAAGGTGCTAATTATTATTATTTAATTGAGATGGGCCACAAAATGTATTGTACAGACACCATAGTGCAACGTTGATTGCTAGTCATATATAAACACATGACCTTTCAGAATTAAATAGTTTAAGGACTTGTACACTTTTGCTTTTTTCACACCTATAATTATTTTAGGGTGTGTTTTAAACAAAGCTCTATTTTTCCGGTTATTGGATCCTTAAACTCTATAGCTAGAAGATGCATGTTTGAATCTACAACACGTTGCACACTGCTAATTACAGGTCCAATAACAACTGTTTTTAAGGTAGCAAAATGTATCTGAAACATAGAAACCAGATACCAGCTGGGCCAATACATGGTGATGGTTAAGTATGCTTACATACAACATTTAAAAATAACAATGTTGCTAGCTTAAAACACACACACTCTGATAGACACAACTGTTACGGCGAGCGCTGCACACCCATCTCGCAGCACTTCACTTGCCTCCATGGCTGCATCCAGCTGTCATCCATCTCACAGCACTTCTCTCACCTCCATGGCTGCTCCCAGCCATCTCCCTTCCCCCCATGCTATCTCCTCGCATGGTCAGGTGCGCGCACGTCCCCGTCCACTAAAAGGAGCGCACACCGGATTCCTGAGATTTAAAGGGCCTGTACACCACTGATTGGTGTCTGGTCATCCAATCCTGCAGCCACTTCCCCTATTTAAAGGGGCACTTTCTTTCCATCAGTGTCGTATCTTGGTCTTTCCATGCCAGTTGTAAATCAGTTGCTTTTGGATTGCTCACCCGTGTACCAACCTCTGCCTGTCCCCGACTCTTAACCTTTGCTGCCTGCCCCGACATTGGCTACTCACCTTTACCACGAGCCTGTTCTGCCAGCCCTGACCTCTGCCTGTACTCACTACGTCTTTGCCTGCTCCTGTGCACCACGCTGAACCTCGGCTAACTGTGGAACTGGGCCGCTGTTGGGGGGTAGCGACCTGGGGGTCACTCGCCGCTACGAGATCAACCTGCCTTGCGGTGGGCTCTGGTGAATACCAGTGGCCTCTTAGACTCCACTCCCCTGACACAGCACTTGCCATCAGTTCCACAGTCAAAGCGGATCCACATCCAAGTCCGTTTCACCGGGTCCGTGACAACAACAGAGGTCCAGGTGTCAATGGCAGAGTTGCTATGCCAAACAATGGTAAGGAGGAGTATTTCTGAGAAGTTTTTTGGGCAGAATTTAGCACTCCTACCAGCATACATGATAAAATGTAGCACTGAGAGAGCCATTCCTCAAGCCCCCAAAATTTGACTAACAGCCACATAAGTGGTAATGGGCAATAAATGTTTCTTTGCGGGTTTAAAAAAATGATTGAGAGATCAACAAGGCAGCTACTGTTACAACCCAGGGTATATGCAACTTACCATCACAGCTTTGGCTTTGGCCCATGCTACTGAACCCAACTTTATGCTGGTGGGGACAAGGCGGGTTTGGGGGGACAATGGATATGCCAGCAGGAATAGGATGAGCTGTGAGAATCCAAGACAAAAACAATAATATTATTAAGTTAACTGTGTATCTAGGTATATTTTCTGGCAACATCTAAAACACTTAAGATTTGTATATGTGTGTCCTTTCATGGTATTATTACCTTGTTACATTGTCTCAGGGGGAAAAAACTGGAAGAGGTGTGGAGGAGATCACCGGTCTATAATGCCCTGAAACAATATGAATTTAGACCAGAAATCAATTAACCAATTTAGCAAACACTAGCCTTTTCAAAAATAGATTGACACAACAATATACACAAAGCCTACATGTCACGGGAACCACCTCCTTACCTGTCCTCCGGTCCCACGTCGGCTCCTCTCGCTCTACCGGAGCACGGGCTGGGCGGCCTCTGCAGCAGGCGGCGGGCCGGCGTGTGTTCTTCCCGGCCGCCGCTCGGCTATTTCCGCCGCGAGCAGCCGCTCGGCTATTTCCGCCGCGAGCAGCCGCTCGGCTCTGTCCGTCGCGAGCGGCTGCTCGGGCGCCCTCCTCTTCGGCGGCGTCGGGAGCGGCCGCGTCACTGCCAGCTCGGCGCGCTCCCGGTGCGCAGCATCGTGTACGCGCGCGCGTCTGTCCTCTGTTTATGCCCTCCAGCGGCGCTATGCACAGCGCAGCCGCTGGAGGTAATCTGCTCTGGGCCAATGAGCCCTAGTCTATTAAATTTGAATGGGGCAATCACCTTAGGGTTCTGTGTGCACCAATCACGTCCCTTCCCTGGTTCCATCGCTCCTATAAAAGTGTTCCCTCTGCTGTGGATCCTTGCCCGTGATAGCGTGCTGCTGGGTGTGATTTTGGATCTCTCTTTCCCTGTGAATCTTGCCGTGTTTTGACCATCCCTGATTGCCGCCTGGACCGACCTTGCCTGTTTTTTGACCACGATTTCTGCCTGCTCCTCTGTACCGCGTATCTCTGACCTCCCGTTGTGACCTTTGGCTAGCCCTGACTATTCTTTCATCTAAACCCTCCTGTACCGTGCCTCCTCGGATTGACCACCCGTGTATGATCTCTGCCCGTTTGTCGCTACCCAGTCTAGTTCCTGGTTCATCTGCCTTCCCCTGCATAAGTCAGCATCCTTTGTGCTAACAAGTCCTGGGGGCAACCGTGTCCGGTGAGGCGTGTCTGGCGTCCCGGCAAACGGGGGCTTGCTATAGGCGAAGAAAGCAGCGGAGATTGGGGGTTGCTGATTTATTGGAAGGTGGGCGTCCCACGGGACCTGACACTACACACCAGGGAATGAGGGGCTGTCCTCCAATCATGGAGGGCTGAGAGGGGAGGAAGTGTGGACTTCACTCCCCCCCCCCAATTTGGACCACCGAAGTCCAACTCAGAGGTGCCAGACTCCTCCACTCCCTTTACTGCCACCTTATGGAGTGGTGGGGAGTCCACCATCTCCTCCACCTCTGGACTCCCCACCTGATTCTGGCCCTCCCCGGTAGCCAGACTCCAGCATTTCCTCATAGGAGGAACAGATGACCCACGCAGCCGGCACCTCACTGGCTGACTCCTCTAGGTCATCTTCAGCCTTGTCCCCTTCCTCCCCTGGGTCCTTCACCTCGCAATGGCACAAAGGACTCTCCCCCGCAGATGTATTGGGATTGGGGAGAGCCTCTTTGCCATGCTTGTGGATGGGAGGCTGCTTATCTGTGAAGACACAAAACAAGAAGAGGCAAGGTGTGAATGCTAGAAAGCAGCCACAACATTTAACATAGAAAGAATGCTGCAAGCTCGCTGGAGCCTGGATCTATGACCACAGAACCCAGTGCCAGCGTGGATGCTGTAAAACTGGATGCCAAGTTGTACAGTGTCTGATGCCGGATTTAAAGAAACACTATAAAACAGACAGAGGACACCCAAACCCAGCGAAAATACATGAGCTGACATTGGGGCTCTTAAAACTCACTTATTCAGATAAGCATATAATCTGGCCTAACCAATCTTCTAAAGGGCACATGCCACAAAGCTCAATACTGACTGTTTGTGATCCTTCCCCCTCGTCTTCACCCCTCTTCCTTTAGACTGTAAGCTCGCAAGGGCAGGGCTCTCTCCCCTATTGTATCTTGTACTCAGAATATCCACTGTCAACTCTGTAAAACTGCATTTGAAATAGTATATGTACCGTATGTTTCTACCCTGTCTGTAATTACTACTTTGTAAAGCGCTACGGAAGATGATGGTGCTATATAAATAAACAATAATAATAATAATAATAATAATTGGGGACATGCAAATCCACTGTCACTTGAGAGGCAGGCACAAATACACAAGTTTATAACACAAAATTAATGATAGGTTAATGTGTGTAAAATACATCCCAAGCAGGCTAAGCATCCCCTGTCAGTTGATTGTAGTAAAAACAATGAAAAAACACTATGCAAAAGTACTGAAAACATCACTAAAAAAGATTAATATAAGTCTATGGAAGAATGCCACAGAGCGTCTGATAGGATGTGGTGCTGCAGGGCGGTCTGATGACACTGGGTGTTAGTCTTAGATAGAACACTACATGACACTATTAGAGACGCTAGACATTTTGCATAAATATGTCATAAATATTACTTTTAGCATACGCACTGCTAAAACACCTGCCGCTACGTGGCGTTAGCATTTCTGAAATAAACCCCAAAATAGAACTGCACCATCACCAGATCAAATTTTTAAGCAGAACAAAACCTGTGATTTTGACTTTCCCAAGTGTTGCTGTGGGGCATCCCAATCTGGAATACCCTGAGGGAAGACCAAGTGTTGGCCCTGGAATCTTTTAGATTTCAGGGCAGTGCCTTGAAGGTTTGTTACACTTTAAATTACTTTTCTAATAAAAAAAAACAGGTTTCAATTCAGGTTTGAGAGTGCAGACCATGGGAATATTCAAATCCAGTTTCATTGGCTGGGAAATTCCAATACTTGCCCACTTGAGAGTCCAGGAAGACAGGTCCACAAGTCTCAGGCTAGTGGAACTGGCCTGGACATCAAAGTGATATCAGGGTATAAGTGAGAAGAAGGAGAGCTTGGGGGAGGAGAGGAGGCCTTGTCAGAGATCAGCGAAAGGAGGAAAGAAGGCTGCCAGCTGAAAGGTCTGCTTGAGGGTAATTGTATGAGTTCAGGTCAGGTAATGCTCTTAATTATGTATATGTGTATGCCGATCATATAACTCATAGCGTGTGGTGTCTTGTTGTTTTGTCAGATTGGAGATTGGATTGCATCTTGTGTTATTTTGCCAACAATATCCTTTTATTTACCATTTGGCACAGTGTCCTTTGAATTTACCAGATGTCTAAAGCACCTGCATTATTATTAATTATGAATAATATTTATATATTTGTTTGCCTATTTTAGTTGAGCTGGGCAGGATATATATATATATATATATATATATATATATATATATATATATATTTATTAATAATAATAATAATAATAATAATAATAATAATAATAATAATAATAATAATAATAATATTTTAGTTATTACATTGTTTAGAAGGTTAAATTGTTTAAATATATAGGACGAGTCATTCAGGAGTATAATTGTTTATATAATTTGGGAGATATTGGTATTAATTGTTCACATAAGTAATTACTTAAAATTATGCCATACCCAGAAAGAAAGCTTATGTCATCACCTTCTATTCCCAGCCTAGTGACCCAATACAGCCTGTGTTTTTTTTTTACTAAAAACTTTGCCCAATATTCATAAAAAACTAAATGAGTGCAGTATGATGTCTGATTGGCAGACGTATGGTAATACATTTTATTAAAACTGTAATGGCAGTTAGGTTGAATTTCATTATAACTAATAAAGCTGACCCCCAATGCTGGGCTGTGTGCGCTGTAACTAAATGTATTATCACTGTAAAGAAACAAAGGGCATGGTTGCTCATCCAGGGAGCAATATGGCAGACTGCATTGGGCAAGGCCTTTAGTAAAAAAAGAAATACAGGCTGTTTTGGTGCACTGGACTGGGAAAGAAGGTCACAAAAAATCATTTCTGGGTAAAGACTCACTTTAAGTAAGTTAAAGCAGACCAAAACCCTTGCACCTTAAAAGACCCCCACACACCCTAGTACCTCCACCAATGTTGATGGTTTGGGGCTCCTGAGCGAATGAGTTAATTTTTGAAAAATTCAATTCTGCCAATTTATCGAATATCCCCAAAAAATAGTTTTGGGATGAATTTATTTGCGGCAATTGCTTTAAAAGATGGTTGTTTCTGGCCTACCGAGAGCCTCAAAAGGGTTGTAGAACATTTTGCCTTGCTGTAACACGCATAGGGCATGGGTTAGTGAAATAATACTGTAATGCAGTATGACATACAGATCATAATGACCTTGAGGTGGTATCAGTTTGAGGAGACCATATAGTGGCTAAATGACACAGTGTGGAGCTGGTGGCAGCATATAGCAGCTGAATAGCACAGCATGGAGGTGGCAGCGGCATGAGAAGAACATATAGAGGCTGAATGACACAGCCTGGAGGTGGCGGTGGCATATAGTGGCTTAATGACACCCTGGAGTTGGCAGCAGCATGAGGATACCATATAGTGCCTGAATGACACACGCTGGAGTTGGCAGCAGCATAAGGAGACCATATAGTGGTTTATTAACACAGTGTGGAGGTAATAGCAGCATGAGGTGACCATACAGTGGCTCAATGAAACACCATGGAGATGGCAGCAGCATGAGAAGACCATATATTGCATGAAAGACACACTCTGGAGTTGGCAGCAGCATGAGGAGACCACATATTGCCAGAGAGACACACCCTGGAGCTGGCAGCTGCATGAGGAGACCATATATTGCCAGAAAGACACACCCTGGAGGTGGCAGCAGCATGAGGAGACCAAATAGTGCCTGAAAGACAACCTCTGAAGTTGTCAGCAGCATAGTGGCTGAATGACACAGCATGGAGGTGGCAGCAGCATGAGGAGACCATATAGTGGCTGAATGACACAGTGTGGAGGTGGCAGCAGCATGAGGAGACCATATAGTGCCTGAATGACACACCCTGGAGTTGGCAGCAACATGAAGAGACCATTTAGTGGCTCAATGACACAGTGTGGAGGTGGCAGCAACATTTGGAGATCATATATTGCCTGTGTGTTGGCAGCAGCATGAGGAGTCCATATATTGCCTGAATGAAACATCCTGGATTTGGCGGCAGCATGAGGAGACCATATAGTGCCTGAATGACACACCCGGGCGGTGGCAGCAGCATGAGGAGACCATATATTGCCTTAATGTCACACCCTGGAGTTGGCAGCAGCATAATGAGACCATAAAATACTTGAATGACACACCCTGGAGTTAGCAACAGCACAAGAAGACCATATAGTGCCTGAATGAAACACCCTGGAGTTGGAAGGAGCATAAGGAGACCATATATTGCCTGAAAGACACACCCTGGAGTTGACATCAGCATGGGGAGACCATATAGTGCCTGAGTGACACAGCCTGGAGTTGGCAGCGGAATAAGGAGACAATATGTTGCCTGGAAGACACAGCCTGGAGTTGGCAGCAGCATAGGGAGGCAATATATTGCCCGCAAGACACACCCTGAATTTGGCAGTAAAGTGTTGGTGTGGCACCATGATCAATCTACTCTGATGCATCAGGCATTGATGGGTCGAAATCCTTGCTGATCCATGCCTGATCTTCTTCACAAAGGTCAGTCTCTCCACATTTTTCGTGGACAGACGAGTTCTCCTTTTGGGGTTACTATGGCCCCCGCCGCACTAAACACCCACTCTGATGGTAAACTTTTGGCTGGGCAGGACAGTTTCCCAGGGAAAACTCTGCTAGTTCAAATCAAATCAAGTTTGGCAGCCCAGAAGTCCAGAAGATCTTCAAGGTGTGTTGGCATCTTGATGTCATGGTATGCCACCACCTGCTGGTTCAGGTCCTGCTCCAGGTTTAACTGCTGCTCATGAGTTGCTTCACTATGCCGGTGAAAAAAACTACTCATCAGCGACAGTAGACTTGGCAGTGGAAGGTGAGCGCAGAGGGCCTTCTGAGTTAGACCTGTGAGAGGATGGACAATAGCGCAGACGCCTGTCAGATGCCGGTGGTGATCGGAGCAGGGCGGGTGTCAGGTGAGGAGGCTCCGATCGGAGCCCCCTCGCCAGTTCACAAGGCTGGGGGGATGGCAAGTCACCTGCGCTAGCGGGTGGCTTGCCATTAACCCCCGGCACCCCCATTACCTGCCTCCCCAAAGGCCAGGGGGGGGCAGAAGAGCCCGGGCCCACATAGGCTATGTGGGCTCGTAGGCTGCAGGGTGGGGGGGCCACAAAAGTTGCCTACAAGCCCCCATAGCTGGTCCCGGGCTGGTTACTTTGGGTAAGGGGGACCCCACATCAATTTTTTTTTTGATTTTTAAGGGTTTTTAACCCTTAAAAATCACAAAAAAAATGGGGTCTCCCTCCCCTGGGAGGGGGGACCCTATGTCATTTTTTTCCTCAATTTAACCCTTTGTAGTGTGGATGGTATTTGTATTTTATTTGTGAATGTTATAAAATACTTGTTTCAGTTAGAGGGGTCTCCTGGGCAGGAACAGGGGGCTACCGATAAATATGTGGTACCGTTCTAATCGGTAGAAATGGGGCTTTCACATGCAATATGATTTTCCTTAATAAAATACATTTTTTATTTAAAATAAAGGAGTCAATTTTCTAAAAAAAAATTTTATTTATTTATTTATTTATTTTTACTTAATAATATTGTAAAAAAAAAAAAAAATTACAAACAAGACATTTCATGTTAAAGCCTAAACTCTGCTGCAAAAAAATATATATATAATTTTCCTGAAAGTTCCAGCAAAAATGGCGCAAAACATGACGCAAAATGGGGAAAAATGGCCTGTCAACAGAGGGTGACAAAATCTCAAGTAGGCTGGCAATTAAAAGGGTTAATAGTACCTATGCATGTTGGGTATTTTTCTGTTCGGGGGACCTTGCGCTTTCAGACTTAGCTTGTTTTCTCTGGTTTGCATATTTATATTTTATATTTATATTTTTATAATTGTTTTTTATTCAGCTTTTTTATAAATTTTTTAGGGAAACCCTGCGCAAACAAAGAATTCTTTGAGGTAATAATTCCAGAAAGATGAGCCCACTAGAACAAGCTGGGTACCCTTAGAAAGCTTAACGTGTGTACTTTCAGGGAATATATGGTTTATGGGGGATATTCCAAATGTCAAGGGTTGTTTTGGTTGAAAAATCGCAAGGTGCGCACTTTGTCTGCAGAACTGAAATTTTCAAGTAAAATTACCGTTACGCACATGCTTTACTTTGGGGTGTTTGGCAACTCTTCCCTTGACAGTAGCTATGCATGTTGGGTATTGTTCTGTTCGGGGGATGTTGTGTTTTCAGATTAAACTTGTTTTTTCTTGTTTGTATATAGTTTTTTTAGGAAAATGTGGCTTTGATTCTGCTTTTTTATCCTTTTTTTAGGGAAACTCTTTGCAACCAAAGAATCCATTGAGGGATTACTTCCAGAAAACTATGGCCACATCAACAAGCCTGGTACGCCTAGAAAGCCTGAGGTGTGTACTTCCAGAGAATATATAGTTTGTTGGGGGTATTTCAAATGTAAAGGGTTGTTTTTCTGGAAAAACTGCAAGGTGCGCATATTGCGTAGCATAGTTGTATTTTATCTGAAAATCCCCTAAAGCGCTGTTTCAGTTTGGGGGAGTCTCCTGGGCAGGAAAGGGTGTCTACCAATACATATGTGGTACCGCTGTAACCGGGAGAAATTGGGATTTCACACGCAATAAGATTTAATTGACAAACTTTCATTTTTTATTGCAAAAAAAACTACAATATGTAAACATTTTTTTTTTTTGCACATATTTCACCCAAAAATATTGAGAATACACCTAAAAAATGACAAACAAGACATTTCATGTTAAAGCCCAGACTCTGCTGAAAAAAAAAATATATCATTTTCCTGGGAAATCCCCGGAAATCCCTTCAAAAATCACATTTGAACATGGGGAGCGCAAAATAGTGCAAAATGGTCTGGCAACAGAGTGTGACAAAAACTAGGCTGGCACTTAAAGGGTTAAAAGCCGCTTTCGGTGCCTGGACCAGGCTGGGGGAGCTCTACAATACCAGCCGGCCAAGGTGGTTAAAATAAAAGTGGTCTGCATAGCACCTCACAATTTTGCCTTGCTGGAGAAGGTTCCGGCTTGCCTGGAGCAGGAAACCACTGCAGCTGCTCAGGAGGTTCTGGCACCCAGAGCCGTGCTTGCCAGTCAGTAAGACAGCATATTTGCTGCTCCTGTGTTTTGGTTTTGTTATGACTAAAATACATACAAAAAAATACATACAAAACAATTGTGTAATTTATTTTTGGTCCTACCACATTGTGCTCCAGAACTTGTGGTCACACTGTGCAACAAGCAGACAGTATAGGCAAAACAAGGTTTTACGTATAAGCAGCCACTGGTTTACATCGAAGTTACACAGGGGGGTCCCCCTATCCGCTTGGATCATCAAGAAATCGGTGATGGCTTTGTTCGTATAGTTGGTCCAACATATGGAGGGTGACATTCCAATGTGTGGAAATGTTGAAAATCTGAAAATCAGAATGTTGGGGATACCATTCTGATGCTACAGCTCAAGAAGGGTGTGCTTTGCTGTGTACGAGAGGCTGAAGTGCATGCAAAGTTTCCTTCCCATTGTTAGGATATGTTGCAGATTGGGGGAAATCTATAGGAAACGCTTGACAACCAGATTGAACACGTATGCCATACAGAGTGGATGGCTCAGGCCTCTTTGTTGCAGGCTTCCTTGTTGCCAAGGCAAACCATTTGAAGAACAGCGTGACACCGCCATGCCCTGCACACATGGTAGGCTGGAGGTGCACTGAGACTTGTCCATGCAGTGGAGGCTGAGGACACGGTGGAGGATGAGGAGACGGAGTCACACACTGTCACAGGCACAACAGCCTGAGAGCATGTAGGCAGAAGCGGCATGACCTGTCCAAGTTACTGTTGTGGCTGTTCAGGAACCACATTCACCCAGTGGGTCATAAAGGACATATATTGTCCCTGACTGTAGTTACAGCGCCACACGTCGGCACTGCAGAGCACTTTGGTACACACTGATTGGCTCAAAGACTGGCCCACCTTCTGCTCAACAAAATTGTGCAGGGCTGGTACTACCTTCTTCGCAAAGAAATAATGGCTTGGGACTCTCTACCTCGGCTCAGCACAGGCCATCAGTTCTCTGAAAGGTGCAGAGTCCACCACTTGAAAAGGGAGGGACTGCAGCACCTGCAACTTGAACAGGGGCACCGTTGGATGATGGGCGCATACTGTTATCTCTTGGACATGGATTCGCTGATGGATTGCTGGCAGAATAACTGACTCAGAGTAGGAGGAGCAGGAGCATCTGGAGCGACAGGGGATCGGTATGACACACAGCTCCCTTCGGCTAAGGTGGTGGAGCCTTGGCTGGTTGGAACAGGGAGCAGCATGCTACTGGGCGATGCAGCAGGCTGGACCACCACTTTGGAGTCATGGTTCTCATAGGCTGCTTTATGGTGATGCTGCATATCATGTATGTTGTAATTGTGTTTTGGCTTTTAAGTCATTCGGTATACCCGCTGGTGCCATGGTTGCTAACTTCTTTTCTACATCCCTAAGCGCAAGCCCAGGAGGCCTATACCTGTGCCCACCAGCGTACCTGTGCCATGGTGGAGTGGACATTCTGCCTTATTAAAAGCCGCTTTCGGTGCCTGGACCAGGCTGGGGGAGCTCTACAATACCAGCCGGCCAAGGTGGTTAAAATAAAAGTGGTCTGCATAGCACCTCACAATTTTGCCTTGCTGGAGAAGGTTCCGGCTTGCCTGGAGCAGGAAACCACTGCAGCTGCTCAGGAGGTTCTGGCACCCAGAGTCGTGCTTGCCAGTCAGTAAGATAGCATATTTGCTGCTCCTGTGTTTTGGTTTTGTCTAAAATACATACAAAACAATTGTGTAATTTATTTTTGGACCTACCGCACTGTGCTCCAGAACTTGTGGTCACACTGTGCAACAAGCAGACAGTATAGGCAAAACAAAATGGTTGGGCCCCCTGGCCAAAAAAGACAAACCAAAATCAAAATAAGTCAGGCCTCATATTTTGGGGAGGTTGCCTGGTCCTGGATGTTGGTGGTTGTCCTGCCTCTAGTAGGGCCAGCATACTCTCTGTATGATTATTCTGCCTCTCCCGTTGAGCAATCATGGCCTCTAAATTGTTATTGAGGTGCTGCTGCTCAGCTTCCCCTGCAGCCAGGTCCACATTTATGAGTGTTGTTGTTTTGCACACAATCCTGTAATACCTGTTTGTGTTGCACCTGAATGTGGAGCTGTTGGCCCGTCAGTCTGCTGCCATCTTTTGGACCCTGTGTTCCATGGAAAGGTGGCGTCAGGCTACAGGGTGTGGCTGGCTGGCTCCTGGGTGCTCTGTGGACTCTGATGATGTTGTTTTCTGGCCATAGCCCGGGGGTTTGAGGTGGGAGGCGGTGTTGTTTCCTGAGCTGTTGGACTGGGTGTTGGGGTCCTCATTGGATTTTCAGAGTGCTGAGATGGTGTATTGTGCTGCAGGACCTGGAACATCTCCATCTGCAGGATATCTTTAAGGGTTGGTGGTGTCTGTGTGGATAAAGGTAAACATTAGTGTTTGTTTTTGGCCATGGTCTAACACAGCAAATACCTTACTTAATTCCATTAGGCTGAGCCTACACATCCCTGTGTCACTTTTCATCAGCATATTGTGGCCCCACATTTACCTTATCTTATGGTTTGGTCCTATTACTGTTGGTCGCGCTTGGTGCCAGTCCAGGTGCCGTTCTCAGGTTTCAGGGTAGGACGCAGAGCCGGGGTTGCTGGAGGTCCAGTGAGTGCCGAAGGTGGAGGCATGGGTGCTGCAAGGCAAGGGAGAAACAACCTAAGCTAAACACATTCCTTAGCTGCACTCCTTAAGCTACTCAACATGGGGTACACACTGGGCACCACAGCAATGTGTGGCCACCATCATCCCTACAGCTGGGGCTTACTCCCATAGACAACCATTTAGATGCATGAACAGCATAAATCGCTAATTGGACAAGATCTCGCTCATGTGCTGTAGGGACAGCAGAAAGTTGAGTTGTGTGGGCGATCTGGAGGGTTTCACACATTGGAGCATCCTAAATCAGGATTCCCCAGTGGCCAGGACCTATCACTAGTATAAAGAAAATCCGGGTGATAGGTCCCCTTTAAGTTTAAAGTGCCACAGCAGGCAAAGGTAACTGTTACACCATTGCAATCATGTCATTGGCTGAACCTGTAAACCCTGATATCTCAGCCAGTTCTGCTTCAATTTAAAAACAGGACAGTGTCAAATGTAGCTTGACAGAATCTTACAACAATTGCCTTTGCCTGCAGTATCACTTTAAGTAAAAGATCGACCTCCAGTCTTACTTTCCCTTAGTCTAACTAAAAATAGCTGACTTTACAAAATGTATATTACAGTTGCGACTTGATTGGATGGTATGCCTGCCGTTTTATTATTTTTAAATAATTAATTAACCACCTAGGAAATCAAATACAGTACAAAATAAATATGTATTATTCAGTATTTCCTAAAGCATGGCTGATAAATAATTGCTTCCTTTTGCAGGTCTAATCACCCTACTTTAAATCCTTAAAAGGTAAAATTCTGTTGAATGTGCTGAATTATTTTTTTCCAGAAACATGTTATTTGCTTTCTAAAAAATGTTTTACAGTTTATGTAATCCTGGGTCTGAAGTTAATTTGTCCCCTTCAGGCAGACTTTTTTTATATAATTAGTGAACTTTGGGTACCTTCCACTGGTTTAATGCTCTTAAAGGTTCTGGTCATTTGGAAAAGCAAGCATATGTGTAATCAACAAAATAATGATATATATCAAATGCCTCAGATGTTTTATTGATTGGTAATGAATGCACTGCAGGCATATGGCGATTATTTAAATTTTAATATTTCAAAGACAATTGCTGAACCCTGAAGCACTAGTTTTATGAAATTCCATTAAAAAAAGATTTCTCCGGTCTTTAGTGCATCATTAAGCCTGCAGAGCATTTCATGTGCAATTGCAATTTCAGTTTACATTTTCATAAGCAATTAACACAGTAAAAATGTACATAAGAATCATGTTGGTTTTAAGGATTTTTCTGCAACAGAATGGTTGAGATCTGTCACAAAAATACAAATCCCAAAGTCCACTATTCTGTGTCATTTCTGATGGGGATGATGCAGTATGCAAGTGTATCCAGGTTCCAACCCAAGGTCTTTTTCTCTGGCCAAATGGCCAACAAAAAAAGCACAAAGATCATAGGATCACATCCAGGACCTGTAATTAGGGATGAGCGAATCGATCCAGACGAACCCGGATTCGATACGAATTTCATGAAAAATTTGATTCGGATCGAATCCGAATTTCCCCGTGCTTCGATCGCTCGAAGTTTTCCTTTAACATCCATTCATTTACATTACAGGCATTCTAAGATGGCGGACGGGCCATGTCCAGACATCAACCCTGCGCCAGTGCAAGCTGGGGCAGTCACATGCAGCCTATCAGCAGCCAGCAAGCCTGGTGACGTCACAGCGCTATTTAAGTCGGCGGACATCTTGCTTTTCCTCATTTCTCTATTGCATTCGTGAGAGACAGGACACTGCTGTAGTTAGGGAGAGACAGAGAGCCAGGGACAGGCAGGAGACAGGCAGGAGACAGGCAGAAAGTCAGCGAAATGCAGGGAAAGTTAGGAAAAATCGGAGGCAGTCACAGGGAGATTTTTTTTTTTTTTCATCCAGCCTGAGTGTTACTGGCTGGCTGACTGGCTTTGTTAGCGTTTTCAGGCTGCTTATACACTTACTGTGCATATATACTGAACTGATCTCAAGTCTGCTGTGAGGCATCCCATTCTGTGACTACACCAGCCTCTATTTACTATAATAACCCTTTGCACTTATTCTAAAAGTAATTTGGCCTGATAAAGACACTTTTGCTGTGCATAGTAGTACTGCTGCCAGGTGCTCTCTGGTTGGGGCATCCCATTCTGTGACTACAACAGCCTCTATTTACTATAACCCTTTGCACTTATTCTAAAAGTAATTTGGCCTGATAAAGACACTTTTGCTGTGCATAGCAGTACTGCTGCCAGGTGCCCTCTGGTTGGGGCATCCCATTCTGTGACTACAACAGCCTCTATTTACTATAACCCTTTACACTTATTCTAAAAGTAATTTGGCCTGGTAAAGACACTTTTGCTGGGCATAGCAGTACTGCTGCCAGGTGCTCTCTGGTTGGGGCATCCTATTCTGTGACTACACCAGCCTCTATTTACAATAACCCTTTGCACTTATTCTAAAAGTAATTTGGCCTGATAAAGACACTTTTGCTGTGCATAGCAGTACTGCTGCCAGGTGCTCTCTGGTTGGGGCATCCCATTCTGTGACTACAACAGCCTCTATTTACTATAACCCTTTGTACTTATTCTAAAAGTAATGTGGCCTGATAAAGACACTTTTGCTTTGCATAGTAGTACTGCTCCCAGGTGCACTCTGGTTGGGGCATCCCATTCTGTGACTACAACAGCCTCTATTTACTATAACCCTTTACACTTATTCTAAAAGTAATGTGGCCTGATAAAGACACTTTTGCTTTGCATAGCAGTACTGCTGCCAGGTGCTCTCTGGTTGGGGCATCCCATTCTGTGACTACACCAGCCTCTATTTACAATAACCCTTTGCAGTTATTTTAAAAGTAATTTGGCCTGATAAAGACACTTTTGCTGTGCATAGCAGTACTGCTGCCAGGTGCTCTCTGGTTGGGGCATCCCATTCTGTGACTACAACAGCCTCTATTTACTATAACCCTTTGTACTTATTCTAAAAGTAATGTGGCCTGATAAAGACACTTTTGCTTTGCATAGTAGTACTGCTCCCAGGTGCACTCTGGTTGGGGCATCCCATTCTGTGACTACAACAGCCTCTATTTACTATAACCCTTTGCACTTATTCTAAAAGTAATGTGGCCTGATAAAGACACTTTTGCTTTGCATAGTAGTACTGCTCCCAGGTGCACTCTGGTTGGGGCATCCCATTCTGTGACTACAACAGCCTCTATTTACTATAACCCTTTGCACTTATTCTAAAAGTAATGTGGCCTGATAAAGACACTTTTGCTTTGCATAGCAGTACTGCTGCCAGGTGCTCTCTGGTTGGGGCATCCCATTCTGTGACTACACCAGCCTCTATTTACTATAACCCTTTGCACTTATTCTAAAAGTAATGTGGCCTGATAAAGACACTTTTGCTTTGCATAGTAGTACTGCTCCCAGGTGCACTCTGGTTGGGGCATCCCATTCTGTGACTACAACAGCCTCTATTTACTATAACCCTTTGCACCTATTCTAAAAGTAATGTGGCCTGATAAAGACATTTTTGCTTTGCATAGTAGTAATGCTGCCAGGTGCTCTCTGGTTGGGGCATCCCATTCTGTGACCACACCAGCCTCTATTTACTATAACCCTTTGCACTTATTCTAAAAGTAATGTGGCCTGATAAAGACACTTTTGCTGGGCATAGCAGTACTGCTGCCAGGTGCTCTCTGGTTGGGGCATCCCATTCTGTGACTACACCAGCCTCTATTTACTATAACCCTTTGCACTTATTCTAAAAGTAATGTGGCCTAATAAAGACACTTTTGCTGTGCATAGCAGTACTGCTGCCAGGTGCTCTCTGGTTGGGGCATCCCATTCTGTGACTACACCAGCCTCTATTTACTATAACCCTTTGCACTTATTCTAAAAGTAATTTGGCCTGATAAAGACACTTTTGCTGTGCATAGTACTGCTCCCAGGTGCACTGTGGTGGGGGCATCCCATTCTGTGACTACACCAGCCTCTATTTACTATAACCTTTTGCACTTATTCTAAAAGTAATGTGGCCTGATAAAGACACTTTTGCTTTGCATAGTAGTACTACTCCCAGGTGCACTCTGGTTGGGGCATCCCATTCTATGACTACAACAGCCTCTATTTACTATAACCCTTTGCACCTATTCTAAAAGTAATGTGGCCTGATAAAGACATTTTTGCTGTGCATAGTAGTACTGCTGCCAGGTGCTCTCTGGTTGGGGCATCCCATTCTGTGACTACACCAGCCTCTATTTACTATAGCCTTTTGCACTTATTCTAAAAGTAATGTGGCCTGATAAAGACACTTTTGCTGTGCATAGCAGTACTGCTGCCAGGTGCTCTCTGGTTGGGGCATCCCATTCTGTGACTACACCAGCCTCTATTTACTATAACCCTTTGCACTTATTCTAATAGTAATTTGGCCTGATAAAGACACTTTTGCTGTGCATAGTACTGCTCCCAGGTGCACTCTGGTTGGGGCATCCCATTCTGTGACTACACCAGCCTCTATTTACTATAACCCTTTGCACTTATTCTAAAAGTAATGTGGCCTGATAAAGACACTTTTGCTTTGCATAGTAGTACTGCTCCCAGGTGCACTCTGGTTGGGGCATCCCATTCTGTGACTACAACAGCCTCTATTTACTATAACCCTTTGCACTTATTCTAAAAGTAATGTGGCCTGATAAAGACACTTTTGCTTTGCATAGTAGTACTGCTCCCAGGTGCACTCTGGTTGGGGCATCACATTCTGTGACTACAACAGCCTCTATTTACTATAACCCTTTGCACTTATTCTAAAAGTAATGTGGCCTGATAAAGACACTTTTGCTTTGCATAGCAGTACTGCTGCCACGTGCTCTCTGGTTGGGGCATCCCATTCTGTGACTACACCAGCCTCTATTTACAATAACCCTTTGCACTTATTCTAAAAGTAATTTGGCCTGATAAAGACACTTTTGCTGTGCATAGCAGTACTGCTGCCAGTTGCTCTCTGGTTGGGGCATCCCATTCTGTGACTACAACAGCCTCTATTTACTATAACCCTTTGTACTTATTCTAAAAGTAATGTGGCCTGATAAAGACACTTTTGCTTTGCATAGTAGTACTGCTCCCAGGTGCACTCTGGTTGGGGCATCCCATTCTGTGACTACAACAGCCTCTATTTACTATAACCCTTTGCACTTATTCTAAAAGTAATGTGGCCTGATAAAGACACTTTTGCTTTGCATAGTAGTACTGCTCCCAGGTGCTCTCTGGTTGGGGCAGCCCATTCTGTGACTACAACAGCCTCTATTTACTATAACCCTTTGCACTTATTCGAAAAGTAATGTGGCCTGATAAAGACACTTTTGCTTTGCATAGCAGTACTGCTGCCAGGTGCTCTCTGGCTGGGGCATCCCATTCTGTGACTACACCAGCCTCTATTTACTATAACCCTTTGCACTTATTCTAAAAGTAATGTGGCCTGATAAAGACACTTTTGCTTTGCATAGTAGTACTGCTCCCAGGTGCACTCTGGTTGGGGCATCCCATTCTATGACTACACCAGCCTCTATTTACTATAACCCTTTGCACTTATTCTAAAAGTAATGTGGCCTGATAAAGACACTTTTGCTGTGCATAGTAGTACTGCTGCCAGGTGCTCTCTGGTTGGGGCATCCCATTCTGTGACTACACCAGCCTCTTTTTACTATAACCCTTTGCACTTATTCTAAAAGTAATGTGGCCTGATAAAGACACTTTTGCTTTGCATAGCAGTACTGCTGCCAGGTGCTCTCTGGTTGGGGCATCCCATTCTGTGACTACAACAGCCTCTATTTACTATAACCCTTTGCACTTATTCTAAAAGTAATGTGACCTGATAAAGACACTTTTGCTTTGCATAGTAGTACTGCTCCCAGGTGCACTCTGGTTGGGGCATCCCATTCTGTGACTACACCAGCCTCTATTTACTATAACCCTTTGCACTTATTCTAAAAGTAATGTGGCCTGATAAAGACACTTTAGCTTTGCATAGTAGTACTGCTCCCAGGTGCACTCTGGTTGGGGCATCCCATTCTGTGACTACACCAGCCTCTATTTACTATAACCCTTTGCACTTATTCTAAAAGTAATGTGGCCTGATAAAGACACTTTTGCTGTGCATAGTAGTACTGCTGTCAGGTGCTCTCTGGTTGGGGCATCCCATTCTGTGACTACACCAGCCTCTATTTACTATAACCCTTTGCACTTATTCTAAAAGTAATGTGGCCTGATAAAGACACTTTTGCTTTGCATAGTAGTACTGCTCCCAGGTGCACTCTGGTTGGGGCATCCCATTCTGTGACTACACCAGCCTATATTTACTATAACCTTTTGCACTTAATCTAAAAGTAATGTGGCCTGATAAAGACACTTTTGCTGTGCATAGTACTACTGCTCCCAGGTGCTCTCCGATTGGGGCATCCCATTCTGTAACATACCATTAGCCTCTGTCTTTACTGTAAGCTGCACACTTATGTCAAGTAATTTGGCCTGTATGAGGCTGCTTGCACACTGTTGCTGTGTGCATATATTACTGATCTCAAGTCTGGTTGGGGCATCCCATTCTGTAACATACCATTAGCCTCTGTCTTTACTCTAAGCTGCACACTTATGTCAAGTAATTTGGCCTGTATGAGGCTGCTTACACACTGTTGCTGTGTGCATATATTACTGATCTCAAGTCTGGTTGGGGCATCCCATTCTGTAACATACCATTAGCCTCTGTCTTTACTGTAAGCTGCACACTTATGTCAAGTAATTTGGCCTGTATGAGGCTGCTTACACACTGTTGCTGTGTGCATATATTACTGATCTCAAGTCTGGTTGGGGCATCCCATTCTGTAACATACCATTCGCCTCTGTCTTTACTCTAAGCTGCACACTTATGTCAAGTAATTTGGCCTGTATGAGGCTGCTTACACACTGTTGCTGTGTGCATATATTACTGATCTCAAGTCTGGTTGGGGCATCCCATTCTGTAACATACCATTAGCCTCTGTCTTTACTCTAAGCTGCACACTTATATCAAGTAATTTGGCCTGTATGAGGCTGCTTACACACTGTTGCTGTGTGCATATATTACTGATCTCAAGTCTGGTTGGGGCATCCCATTCTGTAACATACCATTAGCCTCTGTCTTTACTGTAAGCTGCACACTTATGTCAAGTAATTTGGCCTGTATGAGGCTGCTTACACACTGTTGCTGTATGCATATATTACTGATCTCAAGTCTGCTGTGGGCATCACATTCTGTAACATCATATAACCTACCTATCTTATTTACACTAAGCAGCTCTCTTATTTAAACTAAGCAGGCCTCTTATTTACACTAAGCACCTCTCTTATTTAAGCTAAGCAGCTCTCTTATTTAAACTAAGCAGGCCTCTTGGAGGCTGATTGTCCACTTTTGGGTGTGCATTTATATTCGGTTTCATATACAGTGGGGTATCCCAATTTGTAAGATAACCTACCCCAACCATGTAAACTAAAGAGGCCTGTTACAGCCTGGGTTTCTCTGCTTGCGTATGGCCTGCATTGCAATCTGTCTCTTTCAATGACACTGCTGCCTGGGGTATCCCAATTTGTAAGATAACCTACCCCAACCATGTAAACTAAAGGTTACGTCCTTCCAGAAGGAAAACTTATGCCGAACACTATTTTTGTTAGGGGCATTGACCTTTGGATTGATCGGCATGAAATTAAGGATTTTTTTCAAAGTATGGCGCTGTAAAGAAGGTCAAAATTATTTCTCATACTTGGATTATTGTTACTTTTTGTTCAGCTTGAAATATACCAGGCCACACGGGCATCCCAAGGCACATGCTATTTTAACCCTATCTGTTGTACAACATAAGCGTTGATCAGCATCAGCTGCTTTATTAAGCTACTTCAGTTGGCACTTGTTTTTGACTGCTTTTAATAAACCAGGCCGCAGGGCACCCCAAAGCTGTACCTTGCACCCTATCTGGTATACAACATAAGCGTTGATCAGCATCAGCTTCATTAAGCTACTTCAGTTTGCACTTCCTTTTTGACTGCTTTCATTTAACCAGGCCGCAGGGCACCCCGAAGCTGCACGTTGCATCTGTTTATACTAAATAAGCATCTACAGCCTCAGCTTTATTAAGCTATTGCATTTTGCATTGGTTTTTGTACTGCTGCCAAAACACTAGCCCATATGAGCATCCCAAACCAGCACATGTCACCCTATCTGTTATACTAAATAAGCTTCTACAGGCCCTTTTTTTTATTTATTTATTTTTATTTATATAGAGCTGTAATAGCTTATATAGTGAGGTAAATTTGCCATTTTGCTTCATTATATAGAGCAGCTCCTGTGTAAATCTGAGGGGCAATAGTTTATATTATGAGGTAAATTCATGGTTTTGCACCATTATATGGAGCAGCCCCTGTGTAAATCTGAGGGGCAATAGCTTATATTGTGAGGTAAATTTGCCATTTTGCAGCATAATATTGAGCAGCCCCTGTGTAAATCTGAGGGGCATTAGCTTATATAGTGAGGTAAATTTTCCATTTTGCTTCATTATATAGAGCAGCTCCTGTGTAAATCTGAGGGGCAATAGTTTATATTATGAGGTAAATTCATGGTTTTGCACCATTATATGGAGCAGCCCCTGTGTAGATCTGAGGGGCAATAGCTTATATTGTGAGGTAAATTTGCCATTTTGCTTCATTATATAGAGCAGCCCCTGTGTAAATCTGAGGGGCAATAGCTTATATTGTGAGGTAAATTTGCCATTTTGCAGCATAATATAGAGCAGCCCCTGTGTAAATCTGAGAGGCATTAGCTTATATAGTGAGGTAAATTTGCCATTTTGCTTCATTATATAGAGCAGCTCCTGTGTAAATCTGAGGGGCAATAGTTTATATTATGAGGTAAATTCATGGTTTTGCACCATTATATGGAGCAGCCCCTGTGTAAATCTGAGGGGCAATAGCTTATATAGTGAGGTAAATTTGCCATTTTGCTTCATTATATACAGTAGAGCAGCCCCTGTGTAAATCTGAGGGGCAATAGCTTATATTGTGAGGTAAATTTGCCATTTTGCAGCATAATATAGAGCAGCCCCTGTGTAAATCTGAGGGGCATTAGCTTATATAGTGAGGTAAATTTGCCATTTTGCTTCATTATATAGAGCAGCTCCTGTGTAAATCTGAGGGGCAATAGTTTATATTATGAGGTAAATTCATGGTTTTGCACCATTATATGGAGCAGCCCCTGTGTAAATCTGAGGGGCAATAGCTTATATTGTGAGGTAAATTTGCCATTTTGCTTCATTATATAGAGCAGCCCAGTTGCCATCTAAATCAACTACTGTCCGGCCAGTACAGCTTTTCCAGGGCAAACTCTGCTAGATGCGGACACAAGTCAAGTTTGGCTTCCCAGCAAATCCAGTGGATCCTGAAGGTGTGTTGGCATGGTCATGTCAAGGTATGACATGACCTGCTGTTTGAGGTCCAGCTCCAGGTCTTCCTGCTGCTCATGAGTAGACTCACTATGCGGGTGTAGAAAGCTACTCACTAGTGACTGAAGACTGAGGCTGCTGCTGATGGAGCTGCTGCTCCTTCCACCCCCCCAGCAGCCATGGCAGTGGAAGGTGATCACAGAGGTCCCCCCGAGTCAGACCTGCGGGAGTATGGGCCATGGCGCAGATAGACATCGCCCAACTGGCTACATGGGATGTCTCTGTAGTAGGTCAGTTTTTCCTCCCTCTCAGTGGGCGTAAAAAATGCCCCCATTTTGTGCCGGAAGCGAGGGTCCAATAAGTTGGAGAGCCAGAAGTCTTCCCGCTGACAAATGGAGACAATTCTGCGCTCACTAGTACGCAAGCATGTGAGCATGCATCGTGCCATTTGTGCAAGTGACTCGGAGGGACTACCTGTCTCCATCTCCACTGTAAACTGCCACGGTGTGTCTGGGTCCTCTGTCTCGCCTTCCTCCCAACCCTCTAGCTCCTGTGGCTGCTCCTGCTCCTCCTCTCCTGTCAGATGACCAGATAAAATGGTCATTTTGTGAAACCTAAACTGTGGTTTGCTGTGCCCCACCCCCTCCTCCTCCTCCACTTCAGCCCCCACAGGCTTCATGTGGCTGTGAAATGTATGTGCCATGTCTCCAGTGCCCTGACCAGCCATGGTTTCCAACATGTGTTGTAGTACATGAAGCAGTGGAATCTCATCGTTCATCTCATAGTCCTGGCAACTGACTAATAAAGTAGCTTCCTCAAAGGGCCTGAGCAAACGGTCGGTGTCACGTATGAGCTGCCAATGGTTTACATTGAATGTACACAGGGGTGTCCCCCTATCCGTTTGGATCATCCAGAAATCCGTGATGGCTTTTCTCTGTTCCTATAGTGCAGTGGTCCTCAACCCTGTCCTCAAGGCCCACCAACATGTCATGTTTTTTGGATCTCCAAATAGCCAGCTCTATTGCTCTGCAGCTGCACTAATTACACCACCTGTGCATCTTTGTGGAGATCTGCAAAACCTGGCCTGTTGGTGGGCCTTGAGGACAGGGTTAGGGACCACTGCTATAGTGGATCCTGCATATGGAGGGTGGAATTCCAACGGGTGGAAACACCGCAAATCAGACTATGTTGGGGTACACCGTTCTGACGCTGAGGCTCAATAAGGTTGTGCTTGGTGGTGTAGGAGTGCCAGAAGTGCATGCTAACTTTCTTTCCTGTTGTTCGGATGTCTTTCAGATGGGGGCAAGACTTCAGAAAACGATTGACAACTAGACTGAACACGTGTGCCATGTCAGGACGCATGACTCTGGCTTCCTTGTCGCAGCGCAAACAAGATGTTCTTCCAAGTATCAGTCACCATGGGTCCAAATTTGCTGTTTTCGTGGATTAAGCAATGATTTCATGGATTGAGTTCTCATTTTTAGTAGTTCCTCCCATGTGTGACTCAAGGAAAACCATGTGAAGAACAGCGTGAAACCACAATCACCAAGGGGGCCTAAAAGTATATATATTGTCCACCATGAGTCCATAGTTACAGCTCCAGACGTAGACAACACTGTGCACTTTGGTACAAACTGACAGGCTAAAGGACTGGCCCACCTTCTGTTCAACAACATTTTACAGGGCAGGTACTGCCATCTTTGCAAAGCAATGATACCATGGGACTCTCCACCTCGGCTCGGCACAAGCCATCAGTTCTCTGAAAGGTCCACCACTGGGTAATGCAGCAGGCTGGACTTATGGTGACGCTGTCTGAGAGGAGAAATCCCTCAGACATCAAGATTAAAAATTCCAAGAATTTTTGAGGGCTAATTATTCAGAGGCAATGATACCCAGTTGTTTCTGATTTAATTACAAGGTGGAAACACACCCTCAAACAAAACTTCACTTTGGCAATACTATTGCATTTCTTTATTCATAATTTTATGTATATATACTAACTAACCTACTTTTTCTCCACAGGATTGTGGATGCTACCTGAAAAACTGCCACATCGCTGAGTAGCTGATTTTTCCTACCAACAGTCCCCAATAATTCACTGCTGCTGCTGCTGCCGCCGCCGCAGACAGTTGACTGGGGGTGTCAGATGCCACTTGTGATGCAGTGGACTGCTTTTGCAGCACTTCCAGACAAAGTTGCTTCATTGGCTGACACAATGACTGGTAAAGCTGTGGAACATATGCTTGAAAAGCAAGAGTAACCATTTGTTTTTATATGATAAAGACCCTGGTTTATACATACTTTTCTTTTTTCCACAGACTGCCCTGCGTGGAAATGAATGGCGCATGGATCAGCCAAGCCTTCCTCCCAACAATGCCTGATGTATTCCAGTAGATTGATGACGGGGCCAGACCAACACTAAAGAAAGATGGATCGTGCAAAACAGATTTAAGGCGCTGCTCTCCAGTTACAGACATTCCTCCACATCGGACCACAAGTAAGTATTGATAAAAAAATCCTTTACGTTACTCTTACTTTTTATTAATATTCTTCGGATAAGACGGATCAGACATCCAGATTAAAAATTACTAGAATTTTTGAGGGATAATTAGTCAGAGGCAATGATACCTGGTTGTTTCTGATTTAATTTAAAGGTGGAAACACACCCTCAAACAAAACTTCACTTTGGCAATACTTTTGCATTTGTTTATTCATAATTTTATGTAGATATTACTAACTAAGCTACTTTTTCTCCACATGACTCTCCGCAGGGTGTGATTCATCCAATTTTTGGGCTCCTGAAGCCAACCCCAGTGTCTCTTTAAAGTAATGTTTGGGCTCCTGCTGCTGCTGCTGCCAACTCCAGGGTGTGAGTCATCCAATTTTTGGGCTCCTGAAGCCAACCCCAGTGTCTCTTTAAAGTAATGTTTGGGCTCCTGCTGCTGCTTGCCACTCCAGGGTGTGATTCATCCAATTTTTGGGCTCCTGAAGCCAACCCCAGTGTCTCTTTAAAGTAATGTTTGGGCTCCTGCTGCTGCCAACTCCAGGGTGTGATTCATCCAATTTTTGGGCTCCTGAAGCCAACCCCAGTGTCTCTTTAAAGTAATGTTTGGGCTCCTGCTGCTGCCAACTCCAGGGTGTGATTCATCCAATTTTTGGGCTCCTGCTGCCAATTCCAGTGTCTCTTTAAAGTAATGTTCGGGCTCCTGCTTCTGCTGCTGCCAACTCCCGGGTGTGAATCATCCAATTTTTGGGCTCCTGAAGCCAACTCCAGTGTCTCTTTAAAGTAATATTTGGGCTCCTGCTGCTGCTGCTGCCAACTCCAGGGTGTGATTCATCCAATTTTTGGGCTCCTGAAGCCAACCCCAGTGTCTCTTTAAAGTAATGTTTGGGCTCCTGCTGCTGCTGCTGCCAACTCCAGGGTGTGATTCATCCAATTTTTGGGCTCCTGCTGCCAACCCCAGTGTCTCTTTAAAGTAATGTTTGGGCTCCTGCTGCTGCTGCTGCCAACTCCAGGGTGTGAATCATCCAATTTTTGGGCTCCTGAAGCCAACTCCAGTGTCTCTTTAAAGTAATGTTTGGGCTCCTGCTGCTGCTGCTGCCAACTCCAGGGTGTGATTCATCCACTTTTTGGGCTCCTGAAGCCAACCCCAGTGTCTCTTTAAAGTAATGTTTGGGCTCCTGCTGCTGCTGCTGCTGCTGCCAACTCCAGGGTGTGATTCATCCAATTTTTGGGCTCCTGAAGCCAACCCCAGTGTCTCTTTAAAGTAATGTTTGGGCTCCTGCTGCTGCTGCTTGCAACTCCAGGGTGTGATTCATCCAATTTTTGGTCTCCTGTAGCCAACCCCAGTGTCTCTTTAAAGTAATATTTGGGCTCCTGCCCCTCATAGTGATGCCACTTCAACTCTCTGCAATTGTGCCGCTCTGCGATTCTATTAGCGATGCCTCTGATCTGCATGTGATATTTATTCAAAGTATTATTTAACTAACCCAGCACGCATCCTGTGCGTGTTACAGCAAGGCAGAATGGTTTACAACCCTATTGAGGCTCTAGGAGGCTCAGAAATAGCCGTTTTTAATAGCGATTCGTCGCGAATAAATTCGGGTCGAAACGATTTTTGTCGGAAAATTCGGCGAAGCAGTCGAATCGAATTTTTCAAAAGTTCGCTCATCTCTACCTGTAATGCCCCTCTCCCCTCTATTAGAAGCCTTTCACATGTGAAATTCTTCCTACAGACATTTACAAATGCTCCTAAAACTTACATTTTCTTACTGAAGCAGACGAAAGCCTACCAGTGATCCAAAACCAGATTAGCCAATTTCCTATTCGATAGTCCCCTCCGTGGGAGTAGAAAAAGAATATGCAATTTTTGCTGATCCTTCATATTATAAACCCATTTTTCTTTTTGTAAACCCATTCTTCTCCCTGGCTTCTTCAGATTGTGGTGCAGGGCTGGTCCTGTCTTGAATCCTAGGAGGAAACACATCTGCTCTTCAATTTCTTTCTCGTCTCAAATCTTCCTCTCCTTTAATCCCCAGTGCTGGGCCATTATGCAATCTGGCATTCGCAGGTCCAGTCACTTACAAGCCTGCCAATCTGCCAGGTGTGTGGGACTTCAGGGAAATTGCTGGATCTCTTGCTTGGAAAGAAGAGAAGACAGGATAATAAAACCATCCAAAAGGTATTCCCTGGGGTGCCAGGGAATTTAGTCCGAAATATGGGCTTTGGTCTGCTATAAAGCGGAGCAAAACCAACCCCCCCCCCAGTACCACGGGCATTGCTGTTGGCTGATCTCAAAGGTGGTCCAGCTGGCTGGCTGCATCCCTGGCTGTCTGTTCGGGCACTGCAGCATTGCAGGAGCAGCCCAATAAAGGTGAATTTACTGGTGACCCCGGGGGCTTCACACAGCGGGGCACCCTACTATAAGATGCCCCCTCGGACAGGCTAGCAGCCAGCCCTGGAATCATTTAAGGGGTTCATTTAAGAAACGCTAATGCCACGTAGCGCCATGTAACAGCAGGTGCTTTCATGACCGCCATCAGCAAGTCTTATTAATGATGCAAAAAAAAATGTAGCGCCTCTCTTAGTGCGTTTCATGTATCAAGAGCGCCGGGTGCTTTGTTAGTGTTCCCTACAGTGCCACATCACATCAGATGCTCAGTATCATTTTCCCATTGACTTCAATTAGCTTTTCCTGCCCCGTAGTGACTTCTGGTTACCGTTTTTTATTTTATTTGTGCTCGACAAGTGACACAGGATCCCTGGCCTGTTCTGAATGTTTTTTCCCTTCGTTATTGTACCTGCTGCTAACTTGTGTTTTCATGCCTGCCAGTCATGTGTTATATAATTTGTATGTCCCCAATGTAATTCCATGTGTTTTCGCCTGGTCACTGTGCTGCTATCCCCATTTAAGGCCTTTTTAGTATTGCACCTGACGCTGTATGTCTGAGGATTGTTGTTTCACAGCGTCCGTGCTGACACTTTTCATTGTTAATGTTAAATACAAATACATTCCTGGCCCACCCCACTGGTGCTACCTGTCGCTATCTCCATTGGAAAAAACAAACAAGACACATCATCACGGGTAGCCTACAGCACCGAACACTAACAGTGCCATCTGACTGTGGCTGGCGTTATGGCCGAGGCACAAATAGCGTCTCTGCGCAGATGCTCAAGTGGTGCTATGAGGTGCTAGTGATAAATTGGCCTCCACGATTCCAGGGCCTGGCCACATGTGTTGTGATCTACTTTAAGTCATCAGCCACTCTCTTCATTCTAGCCACTATCTCACTACCTACCTTTGTTTAGTTAGATAAAGCTTTCTCCCAATTTGCATATTGAAATGTATTATTTGTTTTTTGTTTTTTAAGCACAGTGGAACTTGATGGTGTTTTACTGTATATATCAACAAAATATACATATTACAGCATATAGAGTAGCACTTTTCAAATCTTATTTATCAGTATCTTTGCCGAAAATACAGAAGCTAAAATCACTATGGACAAACAGTAAAGAAAAGGGGAGAAACATGGGGGACCATCGGGAGCAGTTAAAGTGGACCAACACCCAGGATTTTGACTATCCTGGGTCTTGGTCCACTTCAGTGGGGCACCCCCGATCGGGGTGCCCCGCTGTGTGAAACCCCCCCCGATCACCCGAAAAACTCACCTCTCCCCGCTCCCAGCGCCGATGGACAAGGAATCTGACAGTCCCGGACAAGCGGCTCCTCCGCCACCGCCTCCCGCGCGTCCCTCTTGACGTGCGCGCGCCCGCGCCGGCCATTCACCCCGCGGGACATCCCGATCTCGGATGTCCCGTGGGGAGGGAGGTGATCTCATAGATTCCCGGGCCGTGTCCCGTGGGGAGGGAGGTGATCTCATAGATTCCCGGGCCGATCACCCGTGGGTGTTGGTCCACTTTAAGCGCTTAGCTGGCCAAATGCGCATGGGGCAGGGCCATTTGCGCTCCAAACCATTTACCTTGCAGAAGGTGCAAATTGTGCTTCTCCCGGGTGCTTGCCATTTGGTGCTCTTTGCATGTGTGCTGGGTATCATTAGGTGAACAACAACTAAAAACACAACTCAGTATTAATTTCTAGTTACTATAATGATGAAACATGCACTGTCAAAGTACAGTGCCAAAGATTTCATGGAGGAAGGATTTCAAAAATATGCTGAGGAGTGCTGGAAAAGCGGCAGAACAAAGAAGTGCTCACCAGGCGCTGGGATAATCAGCAGCAGGTGGAACAGGCGCTGACACAGGCTGGCCAAAACCTAGTTTCAACAATCCAAGCTAACCCGATAATGTTCTCTGTAGCATCTGATAGCGCCAATGTAGACCACAGCACCTGATAAGAAAAAAAATGCCTGTGCTCTGGAACTGGCGCTATAGCCACAAAACCGATGCAAACAGACCTACCTCATAAATTAGGCCCATAGTCACACGATTAAGGTTTGTTTACCAAAAGAGGTAAAGAGTATATATTCTTGCTGTTTGTATGTTCCTACTTTGTGTTGGCTACCTTCCCCCATAATCCAAAAAATACAACTTAGGGTTTCCACCAATAGTTGTACTGTATAATTATGATAATAGCCCCTCAAGCACAATGTCACGGTATAATACTGGACTCCTCCTTTCATTTACACCTCACATTCAGTCACTAGCTACCTCCCGTCGCCTCCAACTCAAAAATATCTCTTGCATCCGCCCCTTCCTCTCAATTTATACCACTAAAATTCTAGTGCATGCCCTGATTATCTCCCGCCTAGACTACTGCAACACCCTCCTCAGTGGTCTACCAGCCAATAGACTGACACTCATACAATCAATCCTTAGCTCTTCGGCCCCTCTCATCTACTTATCCTCTCGCTCTTCCTTTACTACTCCTCTCTGTCAGTCACTCCACAGGCCCCCACTTTCTGAAAGAATGAATTTCAAATTACTAAACCTAACCTACAAGGCTCTATAAAACCAAGCCCCCTCATACATTTTATCACTAGTACAACAATACCAACCCAGACACCACTATGCTCACTAACCTCCTCCTATTCTCTACCTTGATTACTTCCTCCCACTCTCAAGTCCAGGATTTCACGTGCTGCTCCACTCCTCTGGATTGCCATTCACCATACAATTTATCACCCCTTCCCTTAAAACCTTCAAAACTGCACTTAAATCCCATCGATTTAGAAGAGCCTATCATCTGACTTAACACACCCTTTATACCGTCTTATCATGCCTCAGAACACTGGGCACCTGTTTAGTACATACCTTTGGGGCTCCATTGTCTAATCCCCTTTCCCTTTAGATTTTAAGCTCACAAGGGCAAGGCCTCCTTTATCTACTTTTCTTACCTCTGTACATGTACCTTGTACAGTGACATGGAATATGATGGTAACAATAATAATAATAATAATAATAATAATAATAATAATAATATAATGCCCTGGCTGCCACTAGTCTTTGTTCAGATATATGGACATATGGACAAGCCCCATGGCACATATTGCTTAACTGGGCACGAGTGACCTTGATTCTCAAGGTATAGGACCAGAGATGGCAAAACTCACATACAGTCAGGAGAAACAGGTACCAAGGGAGCATAGGAACAGGTACATTGCTGAGGCTTGCTCAGGTTGATGATTAGTCAGGAACAGGTTTACAGCAGAGGGGTGAGGATGAAAGCTAGGCAGGATAAACAGGTTATGAGTTGACACAGGAGTGGTCAGGAACAGATAAGCAGCCCTTCAATAGTCACAATAGCCATGCCCACTGCTGTATCAAGCCGGGTGTCTGTATGCAGGCGGCGGCAGATACAGCAAAAATGGGGGGGACAGCAGGAAGGAAGGAAAGGTTTACTATTTTTTTAACTTTTGCCTCCTTCACGGCACCTGCACACACTGACACCCGGCTTTATTCAATGGTGGGCGGGGCCATCCGGAGACATCAGCCATGTCCACCTGCTGTATGAAGTCTATGTGTGTGCAGACACAGTGGAGAAGGTGGCAGATACAGCGAGGGTGGCGTCTGATAAGACGCACTGACATTTCCCCCCACTTTTAAGGAAAAATAAGTGCACCTTATAGGGTGAAAAATACTGTGATATTGAGGTATATTTTTATATGGTGTTATTTATGTGGATTACTCATATTTGCATGTAAACTTTGTAATTGTTTTTGATATGGTTTTATATGACTGACAGTTTTGCAACCCCTTTGCAACCACTTTTATCATACACAAATCTTCTGGAGTTTTTTTTATTAACTCTGTTGGTGGCCTATATATTGCTAGGATCAGCACTGTACATTTTCCCTGGGGAGTTGAGCACCTCACTTATTATTTTAGCTGTCTTTTGTAGCATTGTGTGTTTTTTAGAGATGAGCGAGTAGTGAAATATTCGAAATTTCGAATTTCGATTCGAATAGACCGCGTTACTCGACTACTTGACCGATTATCGAATCCCATTATAGTCTATGGGAAAAAAATGCTCGCCACTTGGAAATCTCAATTCGACCACTTGGAGGTCACCAAGTCCACCCTGAAACATCAGAAAATGATGCCAACACTGCTGGAATGCAACTGGGACAGCAGGGGAAGCATGTCTGGGTGCATATAACGCGCCCAAGTCGCACTATTACGCCGCTATCACAGCCTCTCAACAATACACTCCAAACACAATATAACTTCTACGTAAAGTGAGACAAGACAAGGAAACCTTCTTTCCTCTACATTGCCATGGACCCCAAGCCAAACTGTACAAAAAAGAAGAACAAAATTCTGCACCCCTTAAAATCACGTTGCCTATTGACAACCACAGATGGCATAGGCAAGGGGGAAAATAAATAGACCCCACCCCTAATTGTCATTGTGTGTGTGTGTGTGTGTGTGTGTGTGTGGGTGTGAGATGTGGTCAGACATGTCCTCTTGTGTCATTGTGTCACCCCAGCAGTAAGGGAAGCTTAAAGGAGGAGGTATGTTACAGTGTGTTACCCCAGCAGTAAGGGAAGCTTACAGGAGGAGGTTTGTTACAGTGTGTCACCCCAGCAGTCAGGGAAGCTTACAGGAGGAGGTTTGTTACAGTGTGTCACCCCAGCAGTAAGGGAAGCTTACAGGAGGAGGTTTGTTACAGTGTGTTACCCCAGCAGTAAGGGAAGCTTAAAGGAGGAGGTTTGTTACATTGTGTCACCCCAGCAGTCAGGGAAGCTTACAGGAGGAGGTTTGTTACAGTGTGTCACCCCAGCAGTAAGGGAAGCTTACAGGAGGAGGTTTGTTACAGTGTGTTACCCCAGCAGTAAGGGAAGCTTAAAGGAGGAGGTTTGTTACATTGTGTCACCCCAGCAGTCAGGGAAGCTTACAGGAGGAGGTTTGTTACATTGTGTCACCCCAGCAGTAAGGGAAGCTTACAGGAGGAGGTTTGTTACAGTGTGTTACCCCAGCAGTAAGGGAAGCTTAAAGGAGGAGGTTTGTTACATTGTGTCACCCCAGCAGTCAGGGAAGCTTACAGGAGGAGGTTTGTTACAGTGTGTTACCCCAGCAGTAAGGGAAGCTTACAGGAGGAGGTTTGTTACAGTGTGTCACCCCAGCAGTCAGGGAAGCTTACAGGAGGAGGTTTGTTACAGTGTGTCACCCCAGCAGTAAGGGAAGCTTACAGGAGGAGGTTTGTTACAGTGTGTCACCCCAGCAGTAAGGGAAGCTTACAGGAGGAGGTTTGTTACAGTGTGTCACCCCAGCAGTCAGGGAAGCTTACAGGAGGAGGTTTGTTACAGTGTGTTACCCCAGCAGTAAGGGAAGCTTACAGGAGGAGGTTTGTTACAGTGTGTCACCCCAGCAGTCAGGGAAGCTTACAGGAGGAGGTTTGTTACAGTGTGTCACCCCAGCAGTAAGGGAAGCTTACAGGAGGAGGTATGTTACAGTGTGTTACCCCAGCAGTAAGGGAAGCTTACAGGAGGAGGTTTGTTACAGTGTGTCACCCCAGCAGTCAGGGAAGCTTACAGGAGGAGGTTTGTTACAGTGTGTCACCCCAGCAGTAAGGGAAGCTTACAGGAGGAGGTTTGTTACAGTGTGTTACCCCAGCAGTAAGGGAAGCTTAAAGGAGGAGGTTTGTTACATTGTGTCACCCCAGCAGTCAGGGAAGCTTACAGGAGGAGGTTTGTTACAGTGTGTCACCCCAGCAGTAAGGGAAGCTTACAGGAGGAGGTTTGTTACAGTGTGTTACCCCAGCAGTAAGGGAAGCTTAAAGGAGGAGGTTTGTTACATTGTGTCACCCCAGCAGTCAGGGAAGCTTACAGGAGGAGGTTTGTTACATTGTGTCACCCCAGCAGTAAGGGAAGCTTACAGGAGGAGGTTTGTTACAGTGTGTTACCCCAGCAGTAAGGGAAGCTTAAAGGAGGAGGTTTGTTACATTGTGTCACCCCAGCAGTCAGGGAAGCTTACAGGAGGAGGTTTGTTACAGTGTGTTACCCCAGCAGTAAGGGAAGCTTACAGGAGGAGGTTTGTTACAGTGTGTCACCCCAGCAGTCAGGGAAGCTTACAGGAGGAGGTTTGTTACAGTGTGTCACCCCAGCAGTAAGGGAAGCTTACAGGAGGAGGTTTGTTACAGTGTGTCACCCCAGCAGTAAGGGAAGCTTACAGGAGGAGGTTTGTTACAGTGTGTCACCCCAGCAGTCAGGGAAGCTTACAGGAGGAGGTTTGTTACAGTGTGTTACCCCAGCAGTAAGGGAAGCTTACAGGAGGAGGTTTGTTACAGTGTGTCACCCCAGCAGTCAGGGAAGCTTACAGGAGGAGGTTTGTTACAGTGTGTCACCCCAGCAGTAAGGGAAGCTTACAGGAGGAGGTTTGTTACAGTGTGTCACCCCAGCAGTAAGGGAAGCTTAAAGGAGGAGATTTGTTACAGTGTGTCACCCCAGCAGACAGAGAAGCTTACAGGAGGAGGTTTGTTACAGTGTGTCACCCCAGCAGTAAGGGAAGCTTACAGGAGGAGGTTTGTTACAGTGTGTTACCCCAGCAGTAAGGGAAGCTTAAAGGAGGAGGTTTGTTACATTGTGTCACCCCAGCAGTCAGGGAAGCTTACAGGAGGAGCTTTGTTACAGTGTGTCACCCCAGCAGTAAGGGAAGCTTACAGGAGGAGGTTTGTTACAGTGTGTTACCCCAGCAGTAAGGGAAGCTTAAAGGAGGAGGTTTGTTACATTGTGTCACCCCAGCAGTCAGGGAAGCTTACAGGAGGAGGTTTGTTACAGTGTGTCACCCCAGCAGTCGGGGAAGCTTACAGGAGGAGGTTTGTTACAGTGTGTTACCCCAGCAGTAAGGGAAGCTTAAAGGAGGAGGTTTGTTACATTGTGTCACCCCAGCAGTCAGGGAAGCTTACAGGAGGAGGTTTGTTACATTGTGTCACCCCAGCAGTAAGGGAAGCTTAGAGCTGAGACCTCTTAAAAATTGTGTGGAGTCCCAAGAGCTGAGACCTCTTAAAAATTGTGTGGAGGCCCAAGAGCTGAGACCTCTTAAAAATTGTGTGGAGGCCCAAGAGCTGAGACCTCTTAAAAATTGTGTGGAGTCCCAAGAGCTGAGACCTCTTAAAAATTGTGTGGAGGCCCAAGAGCTGAGACCTCTCAAACATTGTGTGGAGTCCCAAGAGCTGAGACCTCTTAAAAATTGTGCGGAGGCCCAAGAGCTGAGACCTCTCAAACATTGTGTGGAGGCCCAAGAGCTGAGACCTCTTAAAAATTGTGTGGAGGCCCAAGAGCTGAGACCTCTCAAACATTGTGTGGAGGCCCAAGAGCTGAGACCTCTTAAAAATTGTGTGGAGGCCCAAGAGCTGAGACCTCTTGAAAATTGTATTAAGGCCCAAGAGCTGAGACCTCTTAGAAATTGTGTGGAGGCCCAAGAGCTGAGACCTCTTAAAAATTGTGTGGAGTCCCAAGAGCTGAGACCTCTTAAAAATTGTGTGGAGGCCCAAGAGCTGAGACCTCTCAAACATTGTGTGGAGTCCCAGGAGCTGAGACCTCTTAAAAATTGTGTGGAGGCCCAAGAGCTGAGACCTCTCAAACATTGTGTGGAGGCCCAAGAGCTGAGACCTCTCAAACATTGTGTGGAGTCCCAAGAGCTGAGACCTTTTCAAAATTGTGTGGAGGCCCAAGAGCAGAGACCTCTCAAACATTGTGAGGAGTCCCAAGAGCTGAGACCTTTTAAAAATTGTGTGGAGTCCCAAGAGCTGAGACCTCTCAAACATTGTGTGGAGTCCCAAGAGCTGAGACCTTTTAAAAATTGTGTGGAGGCCCAAGAGCTGAGACCTCTCAAACATTGTGTGGAGTCCCAAGAGCTGAGACCTTTTAAAAATTGTGTGGAGTCCCAAGAGCTGAGACCTTTTAAAAATTGTGTGGAGGCCCAAGAGCTGAGACCTCTCAAACATTGTGTGGAGTCCCAAGAGCTGAGACCTTTTAAAAATTGTGTGGAGTCCCAAGAGCTGAGACCTTTTAAAAATTGTGTGGAGGCCCAAGAGCTGAGACCTCTCAAACATTGTGTGGAGTCCCAGGAGCTGAGACCTCTTAAAAATTGTGTGGAGGCCCAAGAGCTGAGACCTCTTAGAAATTGTGTGGAGGCCCAAGAGCTGAGACCTCTTAAAAATTGTGTGGAGTCCCAAGAGCTGAGACCTCTTAAAAATTGTGTGGAGGCCCAAGAGCTGAGACCTCTCAAACATTGTGTGGAGTCCCAGGAGCTGAGACCTCTTAAAAATTGTGTGGAGGCCCAAGAGCTGAGACCTCTCAAACATTGTGTGGAGGCCCAAGAGCTGAGACCTCTCAAACATTGTGTGGAGTCCCAAGAGCTGAGACCTTTTAAAAATTGTGTGGAGGCCCAAGAGCAGAGACCTCTCAAACATTGTGTGGAGTCCCAAGAGCTGAGACCTTTTAAAAATTGTGTGGAGTCCCAAGAGCTGAGACCTCTCAAACATTGTGTGGAGTCCCAAGAGCTGAGACCTTTTAAAAATTGTGTGGAGTCCCAAGAGCTGAGACCTTTTAAAAATTGTGTGGAGGCCCAAGAGCTGAGACCTCTCAAACATTGTGTGGAGTCCCAAGAGCTGAGACCTTTTAAAAATTGTGTGGAGGCCCAAGAGCTGAGACCTCTCAAACATTGTGTGAAGGCCCAAGAGCTGAGACCTCTTAAAAATTGTGTGGAGGCCCAAGAGCTGAGACCTCTGAAACATTGTGTGGAGTCCCAAGAGCTGAGACCTCTTAAAAATTGTGTGGAGGCCCAAGAGCTGAGACCTCTCAAACATTGTGTGGAGTCCCAAGAGCTGAGACCTTTTAAAAATTGTGTGGAGTCCCAAGAGCTGAGACCTCTTAAAAATTGTGTGGAGGCCCAAGAGCTGAGACCTTTTAAAAATTGTGTGGAGTCCCAAGAGCTGAGACCTCTCAAACATTGTGTGGAGGCTCAAGAGCTGAGACCTCTTGAAAATTGTATTAAGGCCCAAGAGCTGAGACCTCTTAGAAATTGTGTGGAGGCCCAAGAGCTGAGACCTGTTAACAATTGATTGTATTAAGCCCAAGAGGTGAGCCATAATTTTTTTTATTAATACAGCAATTCTATGGCGGTTAAGGAGGAGGAGGAGGAGGAGGAAATGGCACTTCATACAGATGGCACTTCACTCTTGGCTGCTTTCCACTGTTGTACAAGCAAAGTCCGGGTCAATCCACTTGCTGTTCATTTTGATTAGCGTCAGCCTGTCGGCACTGTCGGTTGACAGGCGGCTGCGCTTATCGGTTATAATGCCCCCGGCTGCGCTGAACACCCTTTCTGATAGCACGCTGGCGGCAGGGCAGGCAAGCACCTCCAAGGCATACAGGGACAGTTCCAGCCCCGTGTCCAACTTGGAGACCCAGTAAGTGTAGGGCGCCGAGGGATCGGGGAGGACAGGGGTGTGGTCTGCCAGGTAGTCCCGCAACATCCGCCGATACTTGTCCCTCCTGCTGATAGCGGGCCCCGCAGTGATGGAAGTTGCACGAGGGGGTGACATGAACGTGTCCCACACCTTGGAGAGTGTTCCCCTGGTGGCTGTGGGCCTGATCGATGTTGTCAGACTCTGGGAGACACTCTCCTCTCTGCCGCCAGCGATGCTGGGTGGGAAAATCTGCATCATGTTCTGCAAGAGTTCCCTCTGGTATTCCAGTAATCGATTCGTCCTCTCCTCTACCGGAATAAAAGAGGAGAAGTTATCTTTATACCGGGGGTCCAGGAGTGCGAAGACCCAGTATAGTTTGTTCTCCAATATCCGGACAACACGTATGTCCTGGGAAAAGCAGCCCAGCATGAAGTCAGCCATGTGTGCCAGACTCTGAGTAGGCATGACGTCACTGCCCCCACCAGAAGGATCATTTTCCATTTCCTCCTCTTCCTCCTCCTCTCCGCCCCATCCGCGCTGAACCAATGGGACGCACACAGCCTGACTGTTACCCTCGCCGCCAGCATCCTCTTCCACAGCCACCTCCACGTTGTCCTCCTCCTCCTCATCCTCCTCCTCCTGCAACTGCCACCGAGCAGCAGACAAAAGTGTGGTCTGACTGTCTACCTGCGTTGCGTCTCCTCCTACCCCCGTCTCCTCTGTGTGCAATGCGTTCTCCCTTATTGCGATGAGCGATTCTTTAAGGACGCATAGGAGCGGGATGGTTACGCTCACTATAGCGTCCTCGCTGCTGACCTTCTTAGTGGACTCCTCAAAGATACGCAATACATCGCATATGTCTGCCATCCATGGCCACTCGTGGTTGGCAAACTGAGGGAGCTGAGTTGGATGCACGCGTGGATGCATCATCTGGTACTCCATCAATGCTCTCTGCTGCTCACACACCCTGGCCAACATGCAATAGGTGGAATTCCAGCGAGTGGGCAGGTCGCACAACAGCCGATGTTGAGGCAAATGGAGGCGTTGCTGGATTTTTTTTAAGCTAGCAGCAGCTACAGTTGACTTCCGAAAGTGAGCACACAAGCGCCGCACTTTCACCAGTAGCTCTGCCAGGTTGGGGTAAGTCTTTAGAAACTTTTGTACTACCAAATTAAAAACGTGGGCCAGGCATGGTACGTGATTGAGTTCTGCAAGCTCCAGAGCCGCCACCAGGTTACGGCCGTTATCGCACACGACCATGCCTGGTCCTAGCTGCAGCAGCGACAGCCACATCTCTGTCTGCTGCAATATGGCGTGCCTCACCTCTGCGGCGCTGTGCTTCCTGTCGCCCAAGCTGATGAGCTTAAGCACCGCCTGCTGACGTCTCCCCGCGCCAGTGCTGCAACGCTTCCAGCTAGAGGCTGAGGGCGATGTTAAGGCAGAGGAGGAGGAGGAGGAGGAGGAGGAGGAAGAGGAGGGGGGTCTATCAGAACCCGTGCTGGCAATCTTGGGCGGGGGTGGTATGTAGGCCGTCCCTGTTTGCGACCCCGTCCCCGCTTCCACAACATTCACCCAGTGTGCCGTCAAAGAGATGTAGCGTCCTTGGCCGCAAGCGCTTGTCCACGAGTCGGTGGTCAAGTGGACCTTTGCGCTGACTGCGTACCTCAGGGCCCGCCTGATGTTACGCGACACGTGCTGGTGCAGGGCGGGGACGCCACACCGGGAAAAATAGTGGCGGCTAGGGACGGAATAGTGAGGTGCGGCAGCCGCCATCAGGTCGCGGAAGGCCTGCGTCTCCACAAGCCTAAACGGCAACATCTCCAGGGCCAGCAGTTTGGAGATGAGGCAGGTTAAGGCTTGGGCTTGGGGGTGACTGGAGGCGTACTTCCGCCTGCGGTTGAACGCCTGCGAGATGGACAGTTGATGGGACGAGGAGATGGAAGGTGCAGACGAAGATGCGGGGGAAGGGGGGGCTGAAGGAGAAGGCCCAAAGTAGCCGAGGCAGAGGCAGATGTGGAGGTGTCCTGGCTGGAGGTCTGGACCGCAGTGGCAGCACACAACAAAGGGGAAGAGGCAGCGGCAGCAAGACCGGGCGCAGGTTGTATTGCGTTTGCTCTCTCCCACTCAGCCCAGTGCTTGACTTCCAAGTGACGGCGCATGCCTGAGGTGGTCAGATTGCTCTTCTCAGAGCCCCTACTCAGTTTTGAGTGGCAGATTGCGCAAACCGCGCTCAGTTTGTCGTCCGCGCAAACATTAAAAAATCTCCACACCACAGAAGTACGAGGCCTCGATGGGGGAGCTTCGCGCGACTGCCTGCTGCCGGGAAGAGCTTCGGCCCTGCTGGCTGTGGCCTGCCTTCTCTGTCTGGACTGTCCTCTGCCTCTGGACTGTCCTCTGCCTCTTGCTGCCTTATTCGGTGATGCGCAGACCGCATCTCCACTGCTTTCCCCGCTGGACATCACCCCTGTCCAATTGGGGTCAGTCATTTCGTCGTCCACCACCTCCTCTTCCACTTCCTCTCTCTGCTCCTCCTCCTGCCCACTGGACATTCCAACAGCCTCCCTTGATGGCAACTGCGTCTCATCATCATCGCTCATGATAGCAGATGCTGGTTCCGGGTCCACATCACTAGGAGATGGCGGATACTCAAGTGTTTTGGCATCACTACAAACAAATTCCTCTGCTAGCTCCTGGGATTCTTGCAGCACATCTGGAAAAGGACCCGAAAAGAGGTCCTGGGAGGGGTCAAGGGTGGGCTGACTCTGTTGGCCAGGTTGGGAGGAAGGAGGGTCAGAGTGAGACTGTGTGGATGACTGGGTGGTGGACAAGTGACTGGAAGCGTTATCGGCCATCCATTGCACCACCTGTTCACGCTGCTCAGGCCTCAACAGAGGTGTACCCCGCCCCCCGCATAACTGTCCCATAAAGGCAGGGAAGCTGGATGAGCGTAATGCTGGCTGCCCCTCACCAGCACACATTGTATCCCCACTGGCTTCAACGCGGTTTGTGCCCCCACCAGCATTTCCGCGCCGTTTTACTTTTTTGGCCACGCGTTATGCCAAATATAAATATATTTTTTAGGAGAACACCTGGCTATACAGCCGTATACTGCCAGAAGGTGAAATGGTGCCTATACGCACCGGGTATATAACAGTCTTTTGTTGGCACAGAGGACACAAAACAGTAGTGCCAAATATAAATATATTTTTAAGGAGAACACCTGGCTATACAGCCGTATACTGCCAGAAGGTGAAATGGTGCCTATACGCACCGGGTATATAACAGGGTTTTGTTGGCACAGAGGACACAAAACAGTAGAGCCAAATATAAATATATTTTTAAGGAGAACACCTGGCTATACAGCCGTATACTGCCAGAAGGTGAAATGGTGCCTATACGCACCGGGTATATAACAGTCTTTTGTTGGCACAGAGGACACAAAACAGTAGAGCCAAATATAAATATATTTTTTAGGAGAACACCTGGCTATACAGCCGTATACTGCCAGAAGGTGAAATGGTGCCTAATACGCACTGGGTATATAACAGGGTTTTGTTGGCACAGAGGACACAAAACAGTAGAGCCAAATATAAATATATTTTTAAGGAGAACACCTGGCTATACAGCCGTATACTGCCAGAAGGTGAAATGGTGCCTATACGCACCGGGTATATAACAGGGTTTTGTTGGTAAAGAGGACACAAAACAGTAGTGCCAAATATAAATATATTTTTTAGGAGAACACCTGGCTATACAGCCGTATACTGCCAGAAGGTGAAATGGTGCCTATACGCACCGGTATATAACAGGGTTTTGTTGGTAAAGAGGACACAAAACAGTAGTGCCAAATATAAATATATTTTTTAGGAGAACACCTGGCTATACAGCCGTATACTGCCAGAAGGTGAAATGGTGCCTATACGCACCGGGTATAAAACAGTGTTTTGTTGGCACAGAGGACACAAAACAGTAGTGCAAAATATAGTTTTGTATATAGGTGCTAATACACCACTGAAGTCTTTCTGTCCCTATTCCAGCAGCAGCAGCTACCCCTCACTAAAGCAGCCGTTTTGTGCAGAGTGTATATAGTTTTGTATATAGGTGCTAATACACCACTGAAGTCTTTCTGTCCCTATTCCAGCAGCAGCTACCCCTCACTAAAGCAGCCATTTTGAGCAGAGTGTATATAGTTTTGTATATAGGTGGTAATACACCACTGAAGTCTTTCTGTCCCTATTCCAGCAGCAGCTACCCCTCACTAAAGCAGCCGTTTTGAGCAGAGTGTATATAGTTTTGTATATAGGTGCTAATACACCACTGAAGTCTTTCTGTCCCTATTCCAGCAGCAGCTACCCCTCACTAAAGCAGCCGTTTTGAGCAGAGTGTATATAGTTTTGTATATAGGTGGTAATACACCACTGAAGTCTTTCTGTCCCTATTCCAGCAGCAGCTACCCCTCACTAAAGCAGCCGTTTTGAGCAGAGTGTATATAGTTTTGTATATAGGTGGTAATACACCACTGAAGTCTTTCTGTCCCTATTCCAGCAGCAGCTACCCCTCACTAAAGCAGCCGTTTTGAGCAGAGTGTATATAGTTTTGTATATAGGTGCTAATACACCACTGAAGTCTTTCTGTCCCTATTCCAGCAGCAGCTACCCCTCACTAAAGCAGCCGTTTTGAGCAGAGTGTATATAGTTTTGTATATAGGTGGTAATACACCACTGAAGTCTTTCTGTCCCTATTCAAGCAGCAGCTACCCCTCACTAAAGCAGCCGTTGTGTGCAGTGTGTATATACCTAGAATGAGCTATATACCGTTCAGCATAGTAGCCCTAATAAGGACTTTCAATGACTCTCTTGTCTTCTGGTAGCTGGTATATATGGTGGTAAATGCGATATTCTGAGCTTCTGGGGCCCTGCCTGCCTACATATGGGCTATATACTGTTCAGCATAGTAGCCCTAATAAGGGCTCTCAATGACTCTCTTGTCTTCTGGTAGCTGGTATATATGGTGGTAAATGCGATATTCTGAGCTTCTGGGGCCCTGCCTGCCTACATATGAGCTATATACTGTTCAACATAGTAGCCCTAATAAGGGCTATCAGTGACTCTCTTGTCTTCTGGTAGCTGGTATATATGGTGGTAAATGCGATATTCTGAGCTTCTGGGGCCCTGCCTGCCTACATATGAGCTATATACTGTTCAACATAGTAGCCCTAATAAGGGCTCTCAATGACTCTCTTGTCTTCTGGTAGCTGGTATATATGGTGGTAAATGCGATATTCTGAGCTTCTAGGGCCCTGCCTGCCTACATATGAGCTATATACTGTTCAGCATAGTAGCCCTAATAAGGGCTCTCAATGACTCTGTTGTCTTCTGGTAGCTGGTATATATGGTGGTAAATGCGATATTCTGAGCTTCTGGGGCCCTGCCTGCCTACATATGGGCTATATACTTTTCAGCATAGTAGCCCTAATAATAAGGACTCTCAATGACTCTCTTGTCTTCTGGTAGCTGGTATATATGGTGGTAAATGCGATATTCTGTGCTTCTGGGGCCCTGCCTGCCTACATATGAGCTATATACTGTTCAGCATAGTAGCCCTAATAAGGGCTCTCAATGACTCTCTTGTCTTCTGGTAGCTGGTATATATGGTGGTAAATGCAATATTCTGAGCTTCTGGGGCCCTGCCTGCCTACATATGAGCTATATACTGTTCAACATAGTAGCCCTAATAAGGGCTCTCAATGACTCTCTTGTCTTCTGGTAGCTGGTATATATGGTGGTAAATGCGATATTCTGAGCTTCTGGGGCCCCGCCTGCCTACATATGAGCTATATACTGTTCAACATAGTAGCCCTAATAAGGGCTCTCAATGACTCTCTTGTCTTCTGGTAGCTGGTATATATGGTGGTAAATGCGATATTCTGAGCTTCTGGGGCCCTGCCTGCCTACATATGAGCTATATACTGTTCAGCATAGTAGCCCTAATAAGGGCTCTCAATGACTCTCTTGTCTTCTGGTAGCTGGTATATATGGTGGTAAATGCGATATTCTGAGCTTCTGGGGCCCTGCCTGCCTACATATGGGCTATATACTATTCAGCATAGTAGCCCTAATAATAAGGACTCTCAATGACTCTCTTGTCTTCTGGTAGCTGGTATATATGGTGGTAAATGCGATATTCTGTGCTTCTGGGGCCCTGCCTGCCTACATATGAGCTATATACTGTTCAGCATAGTAGCCCTAATAAGGGCTCTCAATGACTCTCTTGTCTTCTGGTAGCTGGTATATATGGTGGTAAATGCGATATTCTGAGCTTCTGGGGCCCTGCCTGCCTACATATGGGCTATATACTATTCAGCATAGTAGCCCTAATAATAAGGACTCTCAATGACTCTCTTGTCTTCTGGTAGCTGGTATATATGGTGGTAAATGCGATATTCTGTGCTTCTGGGGCCCTGCCTGCCTACATATGAGCTATATACTGTTCAGCATAGTAGCCCTAATAAGGGCTCTCAATGACTCTCTTGTCTTCTGGTAGCTGGTATATATGGTGGTAAATGCGATATTCTGAGCTTCTGGGGCCCTGCCTGCCTACATATGGGCTATATACTGTTCAGCATAGTAGCCCTAATAAGGGCTCTCAATGACTCTCTTGTCTTCTGGTAGCTGGTATATATGGTGGTAAATGCGATATTCTGAGCTTCTGGGGCCCTGCCTGCCTACATATGGGCTATATACTGTTCAGCATAGTAGCCCTAATAAGGGCTCTCAATGACTCTCTTGTCTTCTGGTAGCTGGTATATATGGTGGTAAATGTGATATTCAGAGCTTCTGGGGCCCTGCCAGCTACAGCCTGTCTTTCCCTGCTGTGAGCGTATATCCCTCACTAAGTTCAAGCTGCTAATGCTGACGAAGAGGAAGTGCTGAGTTTTGTAGATTCGAGGTCACATGGTTTTTCCAGCCAATGCGTCTAGACACCGTTCTCGCGATGCCAGCGTCCTCCCAGGACCTGTCCCACCTCCCCTGCATGGTGATTGGTGTAAAAAACGCGCCAGGGAAGGTGTGAGGGGAAACGAATTGTGAGTGCGCCATCGCTGCTGTACTCGATCGAAATCGAGTATGACGAATAGCGTAGTATTCGATCGAATACCGACTCGGTCGAATACTACTCGCTCATCTCTAGTGTTTTTTAATATCCATTTAATTAAACGTTCTAGATTATATTATTGTTGTGGTGCTCCCTTTTGAAGGCGCAGTGTGTTTGCACTGCTCTCTTCTTTTGTTTATGGTTGCTTGGTAGACATAGCACACTTATTTCCTTATTTATTGGATGGTGCATAAGTTGTGTATTTAAAAATCCCCTTTTTAAAATAAATCTTTAAACCCCTGACATGAATTGATGGTCAAGGGTTGAGTCCCAGCATGTCAGCCAGGCAAGTGGGGATTAGCCAATAAGTACTCTGATTTAGAAACCATTCAGTCAAATTTGCCTTACTATACTGCAACAAGACCACTTCTATCTTGTTCCATTGTTTTAAGTGTGCCCCTGGGGCTAGTAATCTGGCATACCAAGGCTCAAAGGCCGTCTGATCAGCTTCTGGCCGTGTGGGTAATCATTTGGGGTGACTTCAGGCCATCCAAAGCAGGGGCGTAGCTAGGCGAGTGCAGGGGGGGGCACCATTTTGAATCTTTGCTAGTGTAAACAATGTAATATAAAACATAACTCCCTTTTCATTACAACAATAACATTTTATTAAAAAAATAAGAACAACAACTGCAGTTCCAAAAAGTTAGGCAACTGGGGCTGATTCAGCACTAGGTACAAGAAAAGTGCCACCTCAGTAGACTATGGGGGTAATGCTAATTATTTGATAAAGCAAAGGTGCGATTTAGGTGGGCCTTGAATTTTGAATTGCAGCCTGCATCTCAGAGAGCTTTTTAACTTTAAAACACAAAAAAGAGCAAGAAAAAAAATATTTGTTCTAATATTTTCTCAAAAATCACCTGTTCCTGTGATAGGGCATTTTTATGTGACAGGTTGATCCAGTTAACTACAATTTGGAATTGCTGGAATCCTCTCAGTTGAGTAGGTTTTAGTAGTAGATTTATATAGTTAGTCCCCATACATTACAATGAGAGTTGGAGTTGGATGGAGTGATAAAATTAGTGCACTAGATGGCAGAAAGGAGGCAGCTTCTATAGAGTAAAATTGATTGACATTGATGGAAAAGTAGGTGAATTGTCACTCTAATTTTGAAGGGAAAACGTAACAACAAGAAACCAGCCAGTGCCAACTTGCTTGCAGGTTGCAAAGTCTACCTAGAGGTTGATTTAGCACCAGGTGTAAAAGCAGCACTTTCATTTCAATTTGTGCCTAAAGTTCACTTTTTACTCCAAAATGTAAAGTCTAAGAATTGTGAGACAATTAATGAAAAATACTCCACTACCTAAAATTGTGAAGACTGTAAATATCTCTCCATCTATATATCATCAAACATTTGAACATAGAAAATATGAAGAAAGCTATGTGTATAAGGGACAAGGATGCTTATTTATTGCATGCTCATGATCTGCTGACCCTTAGGGGCCTGCTTTCAAGACAGAAAAATTGGTAATGCGAGTCACTGCAGGCCGGGCTTAAGAGCTTAGGGCTTATTAGGTCTGAAGTGCTGGAAGACAAACAGATACTGCCTGGTAACGCCAGGTATCGGTAGATGAGCGTCTGTACAGTGGCACTTAGAGAGACCGCTAGTAGACGCTGTAAGCGGGTATCGAGCGCTATAACAGAGCGTCTCAATCACTCTAGTAACCTGGCCGGTGTGATTTATGTTGGGCGCTCTAACACCAGTACAGCGCTGCAGGGAGCGAAATGTAGCGCCAGCTCAGTGCGACCGACTCTCAGCAACTCACACCTTGCTTAACAAAAAACTACACACACACACACAGCGTCGGCTCTCTAAATCTGGTCGCTGTAGCATAGAGCGCCAGACGCTGTGTGATTAAAGTCTGTTTTTGAACACATATCCACCTGTAACAAAGCAAAAACACATGGAATGACATTGTTGTAACATTGTAACATTAACACCTAATGTTAAAGACCTGTAAATACAATTCTGCATAAAAAAAAAAATACATAAAAAAAAATAAAATAAAAGGAACGTCCATTGAAATGTATGGGACAGACAGCGACAGGTAATACCTGGTTCTCTGGAAGCTAGAGATCCGGCGATATACGCTAAGCCACCTGTAATGATGAATCGGACGCTACATGGCACTGTTAAAGTTGCTCACCAGATTCGCTTTCATAAATGTGGTATTGCGTACAGTGCCCGGCGTTCACCAGACACTACCTGCCGCTACGAAGCACTACCTGCCGCTATCCCTTGATGAGTAACCCCCCAAGTTCCTGTATCATCTCCAGTCCTGTTCCAGCTCTGCTACTGTCCAGTGCCCAGTTCCATACTACCCATCTCTTTTCATTAGAAACTGTTTTATACAAGTCTGGATCTCCTAAGGTGGAGGGAGGTCCAGAACAAGGGTAAGTGTATCTTAACCGTATCCTTTTTGTTTTTTTCTGTAACCGTGAAGTTTTAAAGAGGGGCTGTTGGAAACAACAGTGAGTTCTTAGTATAAAATAAGAGTGACAAGCAGCTAGTGTTCTGGTTGTGTGTATAACCAGGCGACTCCTGCATATGTCACTGTACATTGGATGAGTCAGAAGAAAGAGGGACTATACTGAGAGACAAAGTAGTATTAATGGACATTTGCTAACAAGGATGGCTGAGTAAAAGCTCAGAGTGCAAACAAGATATATAAAGTGACCACTTTATTCCATGGCACAAAAACAAGAATCGCACTTTTCATAGCAGAACCATTTTTAGGAATGATGCATATTGGCTGCTATGGCTAGAGATGAGCGAACCGGTTCGGACGAACCGGAATTCACTCCGAATTTCAGGGAAAATTCGATTCGGCACGAACCCGAATTTTTTTTTTTTTTTAAACATACTCATCTTTATTAAAGGTTTTCAGTACAATACAATACAGAGACATGGAACAAAAATAGATTGTCCAGGTATCACATGGCATCAAGACTGTATAACATCATTTGTTTACATTGCAAAATACAAAGTGCAGAAAGTAATCTTATAACAAATGTGAGGAGGTGGACAGGCAGGAGTACCCCAGGGGCTCCACCCCCGGGAACCGAAGGGCCGCGGCCATATTAACGGGGAGGGGGCCGGCCCAGTATCTCACTCCAACTCCACAGCACCCCTGTTCAAACAATCGAGTCGCTCTTCAGGCCTTCTCATCGTCTGTATCCCAGGACTGGGCACCCAGAGCCACCCCCTAGCCAAACCCACATGGGCCAAAGACTGTTCACTGCTCCAGTGCATATAGTCAAAGAGCTGAGGTCTGGACACGAGGATGAAAATCACCTGACTGACATTTAACATAGACCTACCGACAAAAAAGGCTTAGGACAGATATAAGGGGAAACATAAAAAGAAGGTGACGAGGGCATGACAGGGGGAAGAAAAAGGAGTGGGGGGGAGAGAGGAGAGGGAAGACCTAGATAGGTAGATAGGAGAGGAGGGTGGTGGGCAGGTGGGGGCGGGGGAAGAGGCCAGCGCCCATCCACCTGTCTCAGTTCATGTTAGGAAGGTAAGTGCACCTCTTGCTCTGAAATTTTTCCAAGACGGGACCCAGTGCTCCCGGACATTGTTTTATAAATCGTCGCTGGGGCAACCTATTTCCATCAAGGATCCCACACCCGCTTATAGGTAGCGGAGTCCTTAAAGACAACCCAGATTGTCCAAATATTTAGGTATGCAGCCATCCTATCTTGTTTGGCGTGGCAGATTTCCTCCATTACTTCAACATGGTTTATCTGCCTAAACCAATCTTTAACTGAGGGCGGTTTAAGGGATCTCCAATTCCTTGGAATCAGAACTTTAGCAGCGTTTAGAAGGTGCCTTCCCAAGGGAGCACCCCCCGCTATGCCCCTGCCATCTGGTGACCACCCCAGAAGGACACTCTCGGGACTCCAGTCCATAGGTTCGCCCATGACCTCGGTACAGATGTCTCTCACCTGCTCCCAATAGTCACGTATCCCGGGGCAGGACCACCAGATGTGGACCATCGAGGCACCCGCCGCACCGCATCTCCAACAGACATTTGGAACCGCTGGAAAAATTGAATGTAACAGCTCAGGGGTGCGGTACCATCGTGTGACCAATTTGTAGTTAGCTTCTTGCATCGAGCTACTCATTAGTCCTCTGTGAGCGTTCCTGTATATGTTCTTCCAGTCATCTTCACATAGGGGCCGACCAATATCCGCCTCCCACTTTGCTTCCCATGGTCTAATTTCTCGTTTCCCCTTACTCCTGATCAGGCTATAGGCCCATGACAAGAGATGCGCTTTGGGGCCTTGGCCCAGGCATACCCTCTCAAACTCTGTCAACTCTCTCTTCAAACTGTCTTTCACAGCCCTAGAGAAGAAAAAGTGTCTTAGTTGGAAATATGTGAAGGAGGGGATCTCTGCCTCAACTACTTCTTGTAAACTCAGTTTGTCCCGGAACATGCCTCCATTTTGGAGGTGAAAAGCTCGCAGGGGTCTGGGGCCCCCACATTCGTGTAGCTTGGATGGCTGTCTACCCGGTGGGAAGGCCGGGTTGCTCAAGATTGGGGATAGAGGACCAGGAAACGAGGTCAGAGCAGATTTCCCCTTGCAGAGGAGATGTAACACAGATAAGGAGGAGCCCACGTATGGATGAGACCTGGCCTCCATCGGGACATCACACCACTTCAAGTTGCACACCGAATCAAGGCCCCCCCCCGTGACAGCCTCTCCCTCAATTCTCACCCAATCCTTCTGTGCCCCATTAATCTGCCAGTCCACCACCCTCCCAATATGGGCGGCTTGGTAGTAAGATTTCATGCATGGCATGCCCGACCCCCCTTGATCTCTTGGGAGCAGAAGAAGGTTGCGTCTAATCCTGGGCGGTCTGCCTGCCCATACAAAAAATCGAAAGCTTCTCGACAGTGAGTTGAAAAAGGAATCTGGTAGTTTGATGGGTATGCACTGCAACAGATATAGGATCCGCGGTAGCACGTTCATTTTTAGGACCGCCATACGCCCGAACCAGGAGAGTCTCAGATTGGTCCATTTATCCAGATCTTTCCTAATCCTAGATTCCAAAGGTATGAAATTTAGCTGCATCAGACTGGAGGGATTGACCGGCAGCAGGACCCCAAGGTATTTAAGGCATTTCACTTCCCAACCGAATGGGAATAAGCTTTGAAGAGCTTTTGCCTCTATCTCTGGTAGTGATATATTCATGGCGCTAGATTTGCTGTAGTTAATTTTCAGGTTTGAAAGCTGACCGAAGACCTCAAATTCTTTTAGCAGATTAGGGACCGTCACTCTCGGTGAACGCAGAAAGAAGAGCATATCGTCAGCGTATGCAGCTACTTTTCGCTCTCTGTCTCCTATCAGGACCCCTCTGATATCATCACATAGATCAACCTTCCGCAAGAAGGGTTCCAACGAGAGCGCGAAGATCAGAGGAGACAGCGGGCAACCCTGTCTGGTCCCGTTTCGGATGTGGCGTCTGGTGAAAAATCTGCCCGATTCCCTGGTCAAAAGGTCTTTTAATTCCTGTCTCTTGGAGTCCAACTCCTCTAAGTGTTTCAGCAGAAGAGAGCGCTTATGCTGAGCCTCCAGGTCTGCTATCTGCCTATTCAATCCCTCCAGCCTCAGCCCCCTCTCACGTTTGAGTCTCGCCCCCTCCTGAATCAGGACCCCCCTTAGTGTGCATTTTTGAGCTTCCCACAGAGTTAGAGGGTCTACTTCGCCCGTATCATTGTCTCTGATATACCACGAAATGGAATCTTTAAGCTTTTCCACTACACCGGGCTCTTTCAAAATACTCTCGTTCATTCTCCAGTTCCATTCCCTCCACTCTCTGAATGGAAGGGTCAGGGAGAGCGAGACCGGGGCATGATCAGAGAAAGAAATGTTTCCGATCCGCACTGAATCCACCTTCTCGAGATCCCTCTGGGATAGATAAATATAGTCTATTCTGGAATATTTGGTATGTATGGGCGAGTAGTAGGTGAAGTCTTTAGTAGACGGATGCATCATACGCCATGTATCTACCAACGTGAGGTCCTGTAAAGCCCTTTTAATTTGTTTCAGTGCTCTATAGGATATGGCTGTTTTAGCGTCCGAGGTGTCCATCAAGGGGTTCATGGCACAGTTCAGATCACCTCCAAGGATCAGGATTCCCTCTTGGAAACTCCGTAACCTCCCGAGGACCGTCCTACAGAAGGAGTGCTGGTCTCTATTCGGAGCATATATACTGGCAACAGTGATCACCTGATCATTAGGAAGCTTCCCTTTTAAGAAGATAAATCTGCCTTCCTGATCCCTCTCGACCGCCAGCACCTTAAGGTCCACCTCCTGGGCCACCAGAATAGCAACCCCTTTAGCTTTATTGTTGGGGGATGGGGATGAGTGGCAAGACGTGTACGTTTTGTTTCCCAAGTAGGGAGCCTTGTGTCTTTGGAAATGGGTCTCTTGTACCAATGCGATATGCGCCTTAAAGTTCCTGAGTTCTCTAAACAGGGCGTGGCGTTTGTGAGGGAAATTTAACCCTTTGGCATTTATAGACACCACATTTAGACACAGGGGCCCCATTATCTTAGAGCTGGCCACAAAGTGGCAATCTACTCAGCGAATATCTTGGTACAATTCGGGGTCGTTCTCCCCTAAGCCACCCCCACCAGCCCAGGGAGGGAGTAGGGGAAGTAAGGTAGAGAGAGAAAGTCAGGGGTAGAGGAAAGAAGAAAAGAAAAAGAAAGAGAAAGAAAGAAGGGGGGGTACAGACAGAGAACACTGACAACAAACCAACAACCAACAACGCAGACCAAGACAAGGACGAGTAACGGATATTGGGAAGGAAAGGGGGCAATGAGGGGTAAATCCCCTCCTTAAGAGTGGTGAATGTTCTTGGAACAACTGTTATGAACACAGAGGACTAGCCTCCTCAGTTGTCCCCCGCGATCTGGGGCAGAGCCCACAAGACCCCACCAGAGGAGAGCGCTTTAACCGGCTCTCCACTGCACCACTATAGTGTGTTGCCCCTTTTGGGGGAAAACGTGGAAGGCCGAAGAGCGAGACACACCGCCCAACTACTCAAGTCAAAGTGAGATAAGAGCAGGGGGAAAAAGAAGTGCTGGCGGAGTCCCCACTCCAACACCCAGAAAGAAAAAAGTAGCAGATAGGCACTACTCCCGTGGGCCTGCACCCAAGCTAATGCAACCCAGCCTATTAGATATCCCACCTTGTTAGCTATGAGGAGTGACCCCCTTCCATAAAGAAAAAAGGTAGAATTAGCTCGTTATCCCCCCTGCTTCTCTTCCCCCTCCCAGTCCCCCAGGTTCCAAATTGGGAGCTAGGCATTGAGAACGCCACCTTGAGCATAATGAGCTGGCCGTTCGCGTGCATCCATGGGGCTCTTATGGAGATAGAGTATGACTCGTCACCCACAGACATTTAAGGGACTTCTCCCCTCTCATCCTAAATAAACATTAAGCAAGGTCATACCATGGTATGAGTTGGCAAATAAGGTGGGTATATATGTTATGTTAAGTAAACCGCATGTCCATTCAGATAGAGGCACAGTCCATCCACCAGGACATCTCTGCATTGGAGATCTTAAGTGCTGTCACTGTGGTCTCCGCCACAGCACCCACCCCAGCCGCACAGAGCAGGGGGATACCGCCGCGGAGACCCCAGAGAGGCAGATATCACCGCCATAGTTACATAGAAGCATTAACATGCAAATCTCGAATTAAGCGAGAGACAGGCTTTGATAAGCGCGTCTGAAAGCCAGTCAATATCACAGACAGGGAGGCGGCCTGTCCCAAAGCCGCAGCCATAGGATCTCCATCCGCACCACAGCGGGAGGAGGAGAAACAGAGCGGCAGCGTCATTCATATTACACTGACACAGCTCCAGGACAGCCCGCCCCGCCGAACGGATGGGAGGGGCCCCGGTCTCCGTGCATCGAGTAAAGAGCGGGACAACGGATCTCAGAGTAGCCCGGACAAATAAGCATAGTATAGCCTCCTTAAGCATAGTACAATATACACCCATCTCTCTTTAATGTCATCTCTTCCAACTCCTTCGCAGCACCCTCGGGGGACGCTACGGAGGAGAGACCGGGGGAACAGACCACGCTCTAATATCTTTATAATAGAGTTAGCCATATTATCTACAGTATCACAGTAGGTGGCCTTTGGCAATAAGTGCCCATTGAATCATATACATCCCAGCTGAGGGGGGCGGCCCGTCCCGAAGCAGCCACCCATGCCCCCCAGCCGCAAAGCAGCCGGTCGGCCTAGAGCAGGAGGCCCCGAAGGGGTGCCGGAGGCAATAGCGCTGTTCAAAAAAGCCTAGAGACTGCTCCGGGACAGCCCGCCCCACGGCGGGGGCGGGGGGGGCAGGGTCGCGAGCCCAAGACATCTGAGAGGGTGTGGGCCGTCAATCCCCAAAATCGCCCAGACAATTAGACATATTATATTGTCATTAAACCGTGAGCACCATGTACACCGTTACCTTTATTGCCATCGCCACGGACCCCTCCATAGCCCTCGCATCACATGCGCAGAGAGCCACGGAGGAAACCATAGGAGAGCGAAGCTCACAGCAACTACCTACATGATACAATTAACAAGCATACAGACTCTAAAGTTTAAGCAATAGATGGCCTACGCCTCAGACGTCATTATAACCAAAACCATCAAAAAATAATGTCACTATTACGGACGGGCCGACTGCAGACTGTGCAATAAGACCGCGAGCAGCATGTGCCCCAATACTCTTAATGCCATCGCCATGGTCCTCACCATATCCCCTATGCCATAAGCGCCGAGAACCCCGGTGAAAACCATAGGAGAGCGAATCTTACAGAAACTACTGTCATGATAGATTTAGCAAGCATACAGAAGCTATAGCTAAGTAGAAGATGGCCTACGTCAGAGACATCGTCATAACCATATGCATCATAGATAGATAACTATATACATCACGGGTAATGTCGGTTTGACGTTCAGGCTGGCTGCAAACAGTTCATCTCCGTTGTCCAGATCTGCTTCGCTCTCTCCTGTCTCGCGGGGGGGAGACCTCCGGTGCCCGACCCGGGGAGGCGCCGACACGGCCCTGGCGTCCCGCTCTTTGTACCAGCAGGGGGATCGAAAAGTCGCTGAGCCAATCCGGCAAGGAAATCTGTGGAAGGTGCAGCAACTCGCAGAATTCAGAAAGATCCTCAGGTGAGCGTAGGATACCAGACCTACCATTGTAGGAAGCGGAAAGGGCAAACGGGAAGCGCCATCTGTAAGGGATGCCCCTTTCTCTTAGGGCAGCTGTTAGGGGCCGTAGAGCCCGGCGCTGTTGAAGTGTAATTAAGGAGAGGTCCTGGTAGAGTTGTACTTCACTGTTATTAAAGGTGATCATATCCCTGCTCCTGGCCTTAGAGAGTATGTCCTCTTTGAGCTGGAAGCTCTGTAAGCAGCATATAATATCGCGTGGGGAGGACTCACCCATGCTTCGCGGGCGGAGGGCTCTGTGTGCTCTTACGAAGTCTATTGGGGTGTCCGGGGGCCTCTCCAACAGCGAGTTAAAGATGGACGTCAGGGCCTCCTGGGTTTGATCCGGTGCGACCGCCTCTGGGACACCCCTCACTCTGATGTTGCATCTTCTGTTGCGGTTATCTAGGTCTTCTAGATGTCGGTGAAAGCCCAGTAAGTGCTGATTATGAGCCAAGACCACCTCTTTAACCTCCGTAAGTCTCGTGCTGGTGTCGGCCTCCTCGCGCTCCACCTTGTCGATGCGGTGGGAAAGAGACCGCATGTCTGCCCTGAGATCTGCGACCGCCTCCGCGATGGAGGACTTGATGTCTCGTGCGAATTTGGCCAGTTCGCTGCGGGTAGGTAGCTGGCTTAGTTGAGCCGCCAAGCCCTGCTCCTCGTCGTCTGATAACATCTCTTCTCTCCTATCTGGAGAGCCATGAGGGGAGGAGGCGCCCGCCATTTTAGGCCCACGAGGAGCTGCGTCTTCCGAGCGCTGACTGGAGAACATCTCCGGTAGGTTCCTGCTTCCCGATTTTGGGGTCTGCGAGGATCGGGGGGTCTTTGCGGGAGCCCCAGCTTTGCTAATTTGGCCCATCGCCCGTCAGGAGTGTTCAAAAAGCTGCGTTAGTGGAGACTCCGCCAAGAGCACACGGTTCAAGCAGCCATTCCGCTCTCCGGCCAAGCCACGCCCCCCGAACCCGAATTTTTTTTTGGTTCGTGCCGATCGAATTTTCCCTGAAATAAAAAAAAAACCTCCACGCTCCGGCGCCGCTCTCAGCTGTCATCAGAGGATGCGTCATCAGAGGACGCGTCATCAAAGGGCGCATCATCAGAGGGCGCCTGAGAGTGACGCCGGCCTCCACGCTCCGAGCATGCAGGTAAGTGTTTGCTTTTTAAACAAATGCCGGCATGGTGGGAGCGGGCAGGCCGGCTACGCTGTCAGCGGGCGGCGGCGGCCCGCTGACAGGCGTAGCCGGCCTGCCCGCTCCCACCATGCCGGCATTTTTTTTTTTTCAGATGAGCGATTCGTTAAAGTTCGATTCGGGCGAACCCGAATTTCTTGGGGAAATTCGGCGAATCGCCCGAATCGAACTTTCAAGAAGTTCGCTCATCTCTAGCTATGGCCATTAAAGAAGAGAAAGCCATGGTATGGCCTCAACCGTATTGAGAACCTTTGGAGTATCCTCAAGCAAAAGATAAATGTAAGCAGAAACTCACAAGTTCAATGCATTTAAGAATCATACAGATGAGAATGTAACTTGGCCATTAAGATGTTTTTGATTGAAATAAATGTGACCTATTAATGCTGCAAATTCAACAAATCAAACCACCAAAAGACCTTTCTAAATATATTGCAAATTACAGCACTACCAATAAACCAATATATTCCAAATATATCCAAATAACTCCTTTAAAGTGGACCAAAACCCAGGAATTTGACTATCCAGGTTTTTGGTCCTTTCCCCCATCGGGGTGCCCCGCTGTGTGAAACCCCCCAGGACGCCGAGACCTGCTCACCTCTTCCCGGTCCCACAGCGCGCCTAAGAGCAGAGTCTCTGACAGCCACATCCTCCGCTTCCCTCTAGCAGTGCGCAAGCCCGCACCAGGTATTTGTGAATGACCGGCGCGGGCACGCTCCCTGTTAGGAGGAGGCGGAAGATGCGGTCATCAGAGCCGCTGCTCTTAGATGCGCCATGGGACCGAGAAGAGGTGAGTTGCTGCGGTGATCTGGAGAGTTTTACACAGCAGGGGGGCCCCGGGGAAAGGAACAAAACCCAGGATAGTCAAAAGATTTGGTCCACTTTAAGAGTACAATCCTTATAGGGCCTTATTCATGAAGGGATAGTACCAGGTAGTGCCTGTACAGCGGCAGGTAGTGGCAGGTGAATGCCGGAGATGGCACACAATTACACATATATGAAGCCGAATCTGGTGAGCAACTAGAACAACGTCATGTAGCGTTCGATTCATCATTATCCCAGCCTCAGCGTACAGCACCAGCATTCTGTCTTGCAGAGCACCATGTCTTACCTGTCGCTACCTGGCGCTCTCCCATACATTTCTATGGACGATCCTTAAATCCCTCTCCTGATCCCATTTTTTTTTCCCTAAAAAAACACAAACCTTCTGACATGTATTCTGGGCAAGAAAATGACATTTTTTAAAACTTTTTGAATTAATAATATTTTTATGCAGAATTGTCCTTACATGTCTGGTATTAAAGTGTTCATGTCACAATGTTATAACAATGTAATTCCATATGTTTTCGCTTTGTTACTAGTGGATACATGTCCAAAAACAGTCTTTAATCACACAGCCTCTGGCACTATGGGCTACAAATACATGATTTTGAGCGCCAGTGATGTTTGTGGCTGTTTTTTTGATGAATGTGGTGTGAGTCAGTCGCACTGGGCTGGTGTTACGGTTCGCTCACATACCGCGTTGTATAGCGACTCACATATCATATTCATCAATGTCGGAAAGCGACTGAGGCGCTCTGAAACAATGATCCATGACTGAGCACAGCGACTACTAGCGGGTGCTCTAAAATCCCCTCTACAGATGCTCATCTGTCGCTACCTGCCGTTAGTAATGAATCAGCCTGCCAGTTAAAATCATTTACATCATAATACAAAAGGGAAGAGCTCCAAGAATCAATATACCAATACAATCATCCAATGACATCTGTACAAATATAAATTTCAATTCCAGATTTGTTGACTGCCCTGCAATTGTCTGATATCGAAATCAACATTGGAACATTGGACCACGAATGTCCATGGATTTCCCATGAAAATGATAAATTTTTTTCAGCAGAGACTGGCCTTTAACAGAAACATTTTTTAGTGCTTTCACAATATTTTTGGGGTGAAATGTGTCAAAAAAATGAAAGAATGCTATTTTTTTTTATTTTGTAGCATTTTTAAACAAAAAAAATGTAAAAATAGAATTTTTTAAAAAACATTTCCACGGATTTCACCAAAAATATTAAGAATGAAACGAAAAAAAATAACAAGCAAGGCATTTCATGTTAAAACAAAAACAATATATCATTTTCCTAAAAATCCCTGGAGATTCCTGCAAAAATCACAGTTAAACAAATATAAAAATGTTGAAAAATAGCCTGTCAACAGAGGGTGACAAAAGCTCTAGGTATTCTGGCAGTTAAGGGTTAAACCATAACAGTGTACCTGTACATACTATATTAACCTATATAAAATACTCCAAGGAATCGAGCACAGTAAAGACTGTTAGTGAGAGTGTTAAGGTGCAATTAATGAATATTAGGCAAACTCTATATAAACCTATTTATTGTTATACAGCTACAGTGAATATGAAGACACAGAAATAAAAAACATATAACAGCTGGCAACAAAACCTGTAGCTGGATTCTAGTGAGTAGGGCAAGCAAATCAGCTGGAGACTCCCCAGGGGCCATGCGTTCAATGCTTGTTATACACCCACTTCCTAAAGCCTGGGACAAATTTAACAAATGACGTTCTTTACAACCTATAAAATGTATTTTCCTCTGTACCATTTATATTTAGTGCTGATATTTATGGCTGTAAAATTGGCCTGCGGGAGGGATTTAGCTGGCCATTACATAACCCATTTAATTTAGGTATTTAATCTGTGCGTGGAACATTTTATGCACTCTATTCAGTAGCTCTAAATTTTTAGGCAATGATAATACAGTACCTATATGCATTTATGTAAGGTAGTGTATGCAATGCTTAATAACTACCGTATTTTTTCACCCTATAAGACGCACCTCGGATTTGGGGAAACTAGAAGCAAAATATTCTAAGCCAAATGTTGTGCTAAAACACTCAATTACAGACAGTGTGGCGTTCCCCCATCCCATTCCCATAGGCAGTGCGGCATTTCCCCTTTATTACTTCCCATAGGCAGTGTGGCATCCCCCCATCCCATTCCACATAGGCAGTGTGGCATCCCTACCCATTCCCCCCTCACATTCCCATATAGGCAGTGCATCATTCCCCCCTCCCTTTCCCATATAGGCAGTGTAGCATCCCCCCATTCCCATATAGGCAGTGCGTCATTCCCCCCTCCCATTCCCATATAGGCAGTGTGGCATCCCCCCATTCCCATATAGGCAGTGTGGCACCCCCCTTCCATTCCCCATATAGGTAGTGTGGCATCCCCCCTTTCCATTCCCCATATAGGTAGTGTGGCACCCCCCCTTCCATTCCCCATATATCCCCCTTCCATTCCCCATATAGGCAGTGTGGCATTCCCCTTATAGGTAGTGTGGCATCCCCCCCTTCCATTGCCAATATAGGTAGTGTGGCACCCCCCCTTCCATTCCCCTTATAGGTAGTGTGGCACTCCCCCCCCCCATTCCATTGCACATATAGGTAGTGTGGCATTCCCTCCCCTTCCATTCTCCTTATAGGTAGTGTGGCATCCCCCCTTCCATTCCCCTTATAGGTAGTGTGGCACCCCCTTCCATTGCCCATATAGGTAGTGTGGCATCCCCCCTTCCATTCCCCTTATAGGTAGCGTGGCACCCCCTTCCGTTGCCCATATAGGTAGTGTGGCATCCCCCCTTCCATTCCCCTTATAGGTAGCGTGGCACCCCCCCTTCCATTGCCCATATAGGTAGTGTGGCATCCCCCCTTCCATTGCCCATATAGGTAGTGTGGTATTCACCCCCTTTCCATTGCCCATATAGGTAGTGTGGCATTCACCCCCCCTTCCATTGCCCATGTAGGTAGTGTGGCATTCCCCCACTTCCATTCCCCTTATAGGTAGTGTGGCATCCCCCCCTTCCATTGCCCATGTAGGTAGTGTGGCATTCCCCCCCCTTCCATTCCCCTTATAGGTAGTGTGGCATCCCCCCCCACTTCCATTGCCCATATAGGTAGTGTGGCATTCCCCTTATAGGTAGTGTGGCATTCCCCCCCTTCCATTCCCCTTATAGGTAGTGTGGCATCCCCCCCCTTTCCATTGCTCATATAGGTAGTGTGGCATTCCCCCCTTCCATTGCCCATATAGGTAGTGTGGCAATCCCCCCTTCCATTGCCCATATAGGTAGTGTGGCATTCCCCCCCTTCCATTCCCCTTATAGGTAGTGTGGCATTCCCCCACTTCCATTGCCCATATAGGTAGTGTGGCATTCCTCCCCCCTCTTCCATTGCCCTTATAGGTAGTGTGGCATTCCCCTGCATTCCCATATAGGTAGTGTGGCATTCCCCCACTTTCCATTGCCCATATAGGTAGTGTGGCATCCCCCCTTCCATTGCCCATATAGGTAGTGTGGCATTCCCCCCTTCCATTCCCCTTATAGGTAGTGTGGCATCCCCCCGCCACTTCCATTGCCCATATAGGCAATGTGGCATTCCCCTTATAGGTAGTGTGGCATCCCCCCCTTCCATTCCCCTTATAGGTAGTGTGGCATTCCCCCACTTTCCATTGCCCATATTGGTAGTGTGGCATGCCCCCCCTTTCCATTGCCCATATTGGTAGTGTGGCATCCCCCCTTCCATTGCCCATATAGGTAGTATGGCATTCCCCCCCTTCCATTCCCCTTATAGGCAGTGTGGCATTCCCCCCCTTCCATTCCCCTTATAGGTAGTGTGGCATCCCCCCCCTTTCCATTGCTCATATAGGTAGTGTGGCATTCCCCCCTTCCATTGCCCATATAGGTAGTGTGGCAATCCCCCCTTCCATTGCCCATATAGGTAGTGTGGCATTCCCCCCCTTCCATTCCCCTTATAGGTAGTGTGGCATTCCCCCACTTCCATTGCCCATATAGGTAGTGTGGCATTCCTCCCCCCTCTTCCATTGCCCTTATAGGTAGTGTGGCATTCCCCTGCATTCCCATATAGGTAGTGTGGCATTCCCCCACTTTCCATTGCCCATATTGGTAGTGTGGCATGCCCCCCCTTTCAATTGCCCATATTGGTAGTGTGGCATCCCCCCTTCCATTGCCCATATAGGTAGTATGGCATTCCCCCCCTTCCATTCCCCTTATAGGCAGTGTGGCATTCCCCCCCTTCCATTCCCCTTATAGGTAGTGTGGCATCCCCCCCCTTTCCATTGCTCATATAGGTAGTGTGGCATTCCCCCCTTCCATTGCCCATATAGGTAGTGTGGCAATCCCCCCTTCCATTGCCCATATAGGTAGTGTGGCATTCCCCCCCTTCCATTCCCCTTATAGGTAGTGTGGCATTCCCCCACTTCCATTGCCCATATAGGTAGTGTGGCATTCTCCCCCCTCTTCCATTGCCCTTATAGGTAGTGTGGCATTCCCCTGCATTCCCATATAGGTAGTGTGGCATTCCCCTGCATTCCCATATAGGTAGTGTGGCACCCCCCCTTCCATTCCCCTTATAGGCAAAAGTAAGAAAAAAAAAATAAACTCACCTTTTAATCCTCCCCACTGTCCCCGCCGACTTTACACACAGACGCGGCGATACCTCTGCCGCTCGCACTGTCCCTATCACTTCTCCATGGCCCCAGCCGACAGAGACACCCGGACTATACAGCGGTGGGCGTGGCTGATGCTCGAACGTCGGCCACGCCCACCGCTGTATGCCTGCGCCGCAGAGAGGAAGCAATGGAGGCAGCTGTATCTGCCGCCTCCTCCGCAGCGCCTGCACGTACAGGCACCGCGGAGGAGGCGGCAGATACAGCTGCCTCCGCCGCTTCCTCGCTCTCTGCGGCGCCAGCACACAGAGTCAACACCCCGCCTTGGTATAGTGGTGGGCGTGGCCGATGTTCGAGCATCGGCCACACCCACAACTGTAACAGGCCGGTGTCTGTGTGTGCTGGCGCCACTGCCTCCGCCGCTTCCGGAACAGCGCGAGCGATGGAGAGGTGAGTTAACTTTTTCCTTTTAATTTATTTTTTTCCCGCATTCACCCGATAAGACACACTGACATTTTCCCCCCGCTTTTGGGGGAAATTAAGTGCGTCTTATATGGCGAAAAATACGGTATAACAAATATGGTGTTGGCAAATATTGACTCATTTATTAAAGGAAAAAATATATATCTACATATATATATATATTCTATATATCATACATGATCTTTGTGTATGTGTGAGCCTTTTATTTAGATGGTGTGTTGGGGACAGTTGCTTTTTTATGCTCTGGGTCCTATTGCACAGGACTGCCGTGACAGTACTATATAATTTCTTCTCACTTTTTAATAGGTAAATATGAAAAGATAATGCACGTCTAATGTATATAAAGAAACTAGCCCTAATAGTGTTTGTACAAAGTACAATTAATCTTATTATTTGATCATTGTGCTTAATAAATATAGAAAGCTCTCCATATTTCTTTGACTACGCTATGTGGAAATGGAGAACTTTGACTTTTCACCTGGAGAAGTTCTCATCAAGATCCAATTAGGTGAGCAGGAGTAATGAATATATGTATATATATATATATATATATATATATATATATATATATATATATATATTACACTATTGTGTGTTTAGGTGGAGAGAACCATTTCCCTAACTACAGGTCAGTGGATATGGTTATTTATCACATAAGGAATCACTATAATCACTTTTTATGCTGAATTTTGACATCTGTTGATTCCTCTAAAAACTTGACATCAAATTACATTTTCTATCAGCTTCTAGGGTTAATAATGTATCAGGGGTAAAATTACTGTCAACATAATTAATCCTTGATTTGGATTTATCTTAACTTTTAATATGATATAGTAGTTTGGTCTTATGAAAGTACAACCAAAAAAAATATAAAACAAATCAAAGAAAAAGTGTGGAACAAATTTACTCATATGCATGGTAAGTCACCATAAAACAATTCTAATAAGGAACAGGAATAAATTATCTACAGTGTTTCAAAAATCAAATTATGTTATTTCAACAAGATATGCTACAGGGCAAATATTGAGAAAGCTGAGCTCAGGTTTGTTTCCGAATCAATGTCCTCTTTGTACTAAAGCTTGAAAGCTGATATGAGGTTTTATGTAAGAGAAAAAATATAGCCTTTCAGCGAAATATGTATTCCAGATGGTCTCTGTGTGCCAGTTAAAAGCTGTGCAGAGTATAATATTCATTAAAAGCTTAAGTATTATAGTACAACCATACAAGGTTTGTTAAATTGGTTTGGCTCTAATAACTTGAACCCATAGTTTTAAAACTGTTGACGAGAAAAAGGCATTTGAACAAGTAAACATTTGACAGATACCAGTCATAATGTGCAAAATTGCTAGAACTAAACATTCAGAAATGTTTGCACCAATTGTATTTTGTAGTAGTTTTTTTTTGAAAGTTGTAAAACAAAGAGGTTGCTATTTTGGGTAGATTTAAAAACTAGTCAAAACTTGTGTAAATTGTACAGGACAGAAATATTGCTTATGTAAAGCTTTCCTTCTTGAGACTGCAGCCCATCAAGTCACCTATGTTGCTCCATGAGTCTTGATGGGAGATGCTGACTTTATTGTCAAGCTGTCGTGCTGATACGGACATCTCTGAGTCCTACCCCTTCCTGCAAACTCAATATCTGTGTTGGAGTTGCTTCCATGTATTTGACACCTCTTATGACCTGATCACATATGAAATTATGTCCACATTGAATCCCCCTGCTACAGTCCTGACCACATCCAAGTTGCTGTCCATGTTGCCAACATTTGCCACCCATTTTAATGTTACTGCCCTTACAGTAAAGACCCTCATTCTATGTTTCTGTGTGCTGTCTCCCAGAGGGTCTGATCTGGCAACATATGTATTTTTATTTTTGTGTACCTATTAAGTCAAAGATATGTGGTGAACATCTGAGCAATAACCGACTATTATGTGACCATGGGAGCAGTAACAGTGGATGCCGATTCTTCACTGGTATTGCGATGCTTGGTATGGCACTGGTGAGTTTGCAGTACAGCAGGATTCCAAAAGGAGAAAAAGGCAACCTCTTACACTTTCCAGAGTCAATTCAGCAGCAGTATCCAGTGATCTTAAAGCATTTCCTCAACAGCATAGTTCCAATTCCCTGCCAGCACCTGGGGGGTTTCACACTCCTGGGGGGAGGGAATCGATCGGCCCGGATCCCACTGGGTTTTGCTCCACTTTAAGTCACTCACTGACACAGTCAAGTATAACAGTGCTATGAATGTTATGTGGTAAAGGTTAAGTTGGCAATAAAACATGGGTCATACACAGTATAACACAGTGAAAGGCCCAACCGGGGCTCTAGTTAGTCGGTGCACATATACCCGGGTGACTCGAAGAGATGATCTGCTCTTTACAAGCGGGAGTCAATCAGACATGCAGTGCAGCTGAAGCTCTCCACAGGGCACACAGCAGCTGGACAAATCAACCAAGTCAGCAGGCAGAAGGCAGAAGGCAATGAAGAAGCTACAGACCAGCAGCTGGACATGCAGGTAAATAAAGTAGTAGTCTGTAAAGTGATCCAGACTCCCATGTGAGGCTGTGGATGCAGGTGGCAGCAACACAGCTCCTGGCAGCAAGCCATGTGCTCAGTTCTCTTAGCATACAGGAAGTCTGTCCTGTATTTATAGTCTTTGATTCATCCAGAAAGAGGCTGCAAACCCCAACTAGCAGGGGCAGGAAGTGTACCATCAGTAGCTAGAGAGAGAGTGATCTATGATCTCCAGCAGGCCTGTCATGTTCCAGTTGCAACTCTGTGGTAACTGAGCACTTCCCTACACAAAGTTGCCAGTTGACCCAGAGACAGCATTCACACAACTACCTTTGTGATGACACCGGATCCTTAAACCGGACCAACACCCGTTATTACATTAATTGCAGCTCTTTGCTGCTGTGAAGAAGCTCGAGGGGGCATCCAGAACGCTGGAGCCCCCTTGCACCTAACTTCACAGGACGCTTAAAACACTCACCTTCCTTCTGAGCCAGCGCTGGGAAAGGAGTCCCGCCCGGCAGCCAATCGCTGGACTTCTTTCCCGGCACTCGTAAGGAAGGTGAGTGTTTTAAGCGTCCTGTGAAGTTAGGTGCGAGGGGGCTCCAGCGTTCTGGATGCCCCCTCAAGCTTCTTCTCAGCAGCAAAGAGCGGAACCAACACCCGTTAATGTAATAACGGGTGTTGGTCTGATTTAACTTTCTCCTCAGTTTCCCTGCTTGGCTGCCCAATTCTTCCTTCTGCTCACTGCTTGATTCCACTAGCGGCAAAACTAACCTCTTCCTAACTTGGGCATACTTAAAAGGAAAGTTTATTTTCAATGGCATTTCTGTGTGCCAAATATATCCTCAGGTTGCTGAGCTGATCTAGTATGTTTTATGTTGGCAAATGTATTTTATGGAAGCAGCTTTCACTACCTGCAGTCTGTTGCTATTGGCATCTGTGGACCAAGATCTACAATAAGAAAAGTTAGCTCTATACACACCCGAGTGCTGCTGCTGAACATTTGAACAAGTGAACTCACATCAGCAGCAGCCATAACAGCAGTGTTCTGTGTGTACAGGGCTTCTCTCTTATTATGTATATAGGTACTCAATTGCTAATAGTAACAGATTGTAGGTAGTAAAAACTGCTTCCGTATAACTCACATTTGCTAAAAATAGAAAAAAATACTACACAATTTAGCACCTTGAAGACAGTAAAAAATGCATGTAAAAGTAGACTTTACATTTAAATAAATTTGTCTCCTTCTCTTTATCACAGACCCTTACTTAAGAAGGGAGAAGGGATAGCGTCAGGTAGTGCCTGGTTAATGAGAGGTAGCGACAGGTAGCAACTGGTGAACGCTGGACACGGCACGCAATTACTCATTTATCAAGCAGAATCTGTTTAGCGACTGGGATAACTCCATGTAGCGTCTGATTCATCATTTTCACAGCCTCAGTGTACAGCGCCGGCGTTCAGCCTGGCACAGCGCCAGGTATGATCTCTCGCTACCTGTCGCTCTCCCATTCATTTCAATGGACGGTCCTTGGCCGCTACATGGCGCTAATGATGAATCAGCCTGCCCGTGTATAATCAATTTGCACAGCATTTACAGGTCTCTAGCTCTCTCACATTTCTAGTACATGTGCTATTCGAGATTTATTTAGATCAGACTCAAGCTTAACTATTTATAGCTGTCAACTAAGGGGGTTATTTAGGAAGGGATAGTGGCAGGTAGTGCTTCGTAGCTGCAGGCAGCGTCGGGTGAACACCGGGCGCTGTACGCAAAACCAAATTTATGAAAACGAATCTGGTGAGCGCCTCTAACAACACCATGTAGCGTCCGATGTATTATTACAGATGGCTCAGTGTATAGCACCGGTGCTCTAGCTTCCAGAGCGCCCGGTATTTACCTTTTGCTCAGTGTTGCGCTCCCATACATTTCAATGGCTGTTCATTTGCTTGTGTTTAAACAGCGTGTTTTTATATTTTTATGCAGAATTGTCATTACAGGTCTGGCACTGTAGTGTTATTGTCACAGTGTTAAAACAATGTTTAATCACACAGCGCCTGGCGCTCTATGCTGTAGCGACCAGATTTAGAGTGCCAAGGCTGTGTGTGTGTCCTTTTTTGCTAAGTATAGTGTGGAGCGTGTGTGACCGACAGTGTGAGTCGGTCACACTGAGCTGATGCTACCTTTCGCTCCCTGCAGCGCTGTACTGGTGTTAGAGCGCCCAACATACATCACATTCATCAATGCGGGCCAGGTTACTACAGCAACTGAGGTGCTATGTTACAGCACCCGATACATATTTACAGCGGTCGCTCTAAGCACCACTATACAGAGGCTCATCTGCCGATAACTGACTTTAGTAATCAATCAGCCTCTACTTGTTCCCTATACTCTCCCTACCCTCTAATAAACAGCCCTCTAATCTGTCTTAAAAGAGCATTAATCCTATTTGAGCTATTCAGCAATTCAAGGGATGCTAGTTAAAAATGTGGGTTTTGGTCCGCTTTAAAATATTAGGATTATTTTGATTTGATGTTTTTGAGGAATATTAGTCACCATGGATTGCATAACATTCTATTCCGTTGTATACAGAGCTAAATATTTTATTAGAAAGTAAAACAAAACACTTGTATTGTCAATTAGGTCATGTCAAGAGGTTATTTTTATTTTGTAGTTGATATCGGTACAGAAAGAGATATTCTTTCTTCATTATGGATCCATTGTTTTACATTTCAGCAAAGTATACCCAGGATGCAGACAGGGAGAATGTTATTATAGGGAACAGAGCAGAGTATACACTATTATCAGCAATAGAACAGTATGTCAGCAGGTGTATTCTGAAATACTTTTTGAAACCAAATAAATATATTTGGGAACCTGGAGTATAAAATTTTTAAAATCCCCAGGGAGACACAAACAATATTTACATTTTTACATTGCTCCTGCCAATTAGAGCGCAAAGAAACATAAAAAAAAGCATGCAGACAATCACATGGAGTCACGGATGCGTTTTACATTTGTGTGGGCGATTGAAGCTCACTTTTAACTACCACGTGCTATCTTTTAATTTTAAGCCAAAGTTGGCTCCCACCGTAGCAGAGTGCACATGTGACTGGTAAGGCATGACATGTTCTTAGCTCAGTCATGCCAAAATTTAGAAGTGAGGCCTGAATACTGTACATAAAGAGCCTGTAAGAAGCTTCAGCGCCACATTTACCTCAGCGGTACTCAGAAAGTGGTGCACACTGGTGCTGAGCTAATCAGCCGTGAGTCCAACAGGCACTGATACAGGCTGGCCAATACCTCTGGCGCTGACCCAGGCTGGCTAATACCTCAGGCACTGACCCAGGCTGGCCAATACCTCAGGCGCTGACCCAGGCTGGCCAATACCTCTGGCGCTGACCCAGGCTGGCTAATACCTCAGGCACTGACCCAGGCTGGCCAATACCTCAGGCGCTGACCCAGGCTGGCCAATACCTCAGGCGCTGACCCATGCTGGCCAATACCTCAGGCACTGACCCAGGCTGGCCAATACCTCAGGCGCTGACCCATGCTGGCCAATACCTCAGGCACTGACCCAGGCTGGCTAATACCTCAGGCACTGACCCAGGCTGGCTAATACCTCAGGCGCTGACCCAGACTGGCCAATACCTCAGACGCTGACCCATGCTGGCCAATACCTCAGGCACTGACCCAGGCTGGCTAATACCTCAGGCACTGACCCAGGCTGGCCAATACCTCAGGCGCTGATCTAGGCTGGCCAATACCTCAGACGCTGACCCAGGCTGCCCAATACCTCAGGCACTGCCCCAGGCTGGCTAATACCGCAGGCACTGACCCAGGTGGCCAATACCTCAGACGCTGACCCATGCTGGCCAATACCTCAGGCACTGACCCAGGCTGGCCAATACCTCAGGCGCTGCCCCAGGCTGGCCAATACCTCAGACGCTGATACAGGCTGGCCAATACCTCAGGCGCTGACCCAGGCTGGCTAATACCTCAGGCGCTGACCCAGGCTGGCTATTACCTCAGGGGCTGACCCAGGCTGGCTATTACCTCAGGGGCTGACCCAGACTGGCCAATACCTCAGGCGCTGACCCATGCTGGCCAATACCTCAGGTGCTGACCCAGGCTGGCTAATACCTCAGGCACTGACCCAGGCTGGCCAATACCTCAGGCGCTGCCCCAGGTTGGCCGATACCTCAGACGCTGACCCATGCTGGCCAATACCTCAGGCGCTGACCCAGGCTGGCTAATACCTCAGGCGCTGACCCAGGCTGGCCAATACCTCAGGCGCTGACCCAGGCTGGCTAATACCTCAGGCACGGACCCAGGCTGGCCAATACCTCTGACGCTGACCCTACCCCCCCTTCACGAGGGGCCTCCGGACCCTTACCAGGTTTCCCCGGATTGTCACGATGGAACTTCTTAATAAGAACTTTAGCATGCACATCTTTTGCCGCAACCCAAGAATTTGGGATTCTCATGGTTTGCGGGAGTTGAACCTTAAAGGACACGTTGCTTAATTTCTGAATAATGGGGAAAGGACCGATAAACTTGGGCCCTAACTTACTGGAAGGTTGCCGGAGAGAAATATTTTTAGTAGAAACCCAAACAAGGTCCCCAATCTGAAGTGCGGGTTCTTGAGACCTGTGGCGATCGGCGAACCTTTTATGTCTAAGAATAGTTTCTTTCAAAGTCTCCTGGACGCGGGTCCAGATGTTCTTCCGCTCTTGGAGCCACTCTTCCAATGCCGGTAAATTGGAAGGGGACCCAGAGAGAGAGGAAGCCCTGGGATTTTTTCCAAAATATGGTGGGCGTGCTCGCGCGCGTGCGCGAGCACGAGAACTGCCGGAGGCGCCGGCAGAGGAGGAAGCAGCAGAGGGAGGCGCGCTCACAGCTGCGCTCGCAGCCGCCCGGCGCGGCTGGGCATGAGAGGCGGAGGCGGCGCTGGAACGGGGTGCAGGTAGGTGCATCGTGACACCCATACTGGCCAATACCTCAGGGGCTGACCCAGGCTGGCTAATACCTCAGGCGCTGACCCAGGCTGGCCAATACCTCAGGCGCTGACCCAGGCTGGCTAATACCGCAGGCACTGACCCAGGCTGGCTAATACCTCAGGTGCTGACCCAGGCTGGCCAATACCTCAGGCACTGACCCAGGCTGGCCAATACCTCAGGCACTGACCCATGCTGGCCAATACCTCAGGCGCTGACCCAGGCTGGCCAATAGCTCAGATGCTGACCCAGGCTGGACAATACCTCTGGCGCTGACCCATGCTGGCCAATACCTCTGGCGCTGACCCATGCTGGCCAATACCTCTGACGCTGACCCAGGCTGGCCAATATCTCAGGAGCTGACCCAGGCTCGCCAATACCTTAGGCGCTGACCCAGGCTGGCCAATACCTCAGACGCTGACCTAGGCTGGCCAATACCTCTGGCGCTGACCCAGGCTGGCCAATACCTCTGACGCTGACCCAGGCTCGCCAATACCTTAGGCGCTGACCCAGGCTGGCCAATACCTCAGGCGCTGACCCAGGCTAGCCAATCCCTCAGGCGCTGACCCAGGCTGGCTAATACCTCAGGCGCTGACCCAGGCTGGCTAATACCTCAGGCACTGATCCAGGCTGGCCAATACCTCAGGCGCTGACCCATGCTGGCCAATACCTCAGACGCTGACCCAGGCTGGCCAATACCTCAGGCGCTGACCCAGGCTGGCTAATACCTCAGGCACTGACCCATGCTGGCCAATACCTCAGGCGCTGACCCAGGCTGGCCAATACCTCAGGCACTGACCCGGGCTAGCCAATACCTCAGGCGCTGAGCCAGGCTTGCCAATACCTCAGGCACTGACCCAGGCTAGCCAATACCTCAGGCGCTGACCCAGCCTGGCCAATACCTCAGACGCTGACCCAGACTGGCCAATAACTCAGGCGCTTACCCATGCTGGCCAATACCTCAGACGCTGGCCCAGGCTGGCCAATACCTCAGATGCTGACCCAGGCTCGCCAATACCTCAGGCACTGACTCAGGCTGGCCAATACCTCAGGCACTGACCCAGGCTGGCTAATACCTCAGGTGCTGACCCAGGCTGGCCAATACCTCAGGCACTGACCCAGGCTGGCCAATACCTCAGGCGCTGACCCAGGATGGCCAATACCTCTGGCGCTTACCCAGGCTGGCCAATACCTCAGGCGCTGACCCAGACTGGCCAATAGCTCAGACGCTGACCCAGGCTTGCCAATACCTCAGACGCTGATCCAGGCTGGCCAATACCTCAGGCGCTGACCCAGGCTGGCCAATACCTCAGACGCTAACCCAGGCTGGCTAATACCGCAGGCACTGACCCAGGCTGGCTAATACCTCAGGTGCTGACCCAGGCTGGCCAATACCTCAGGCACTGACCCAGGCTGGCCAATACCTCAGGCACTGACCCATGCTGGCCAATACCTCAGGCGCTGACCCAGGCTGGCCAATAGCTCAGATGCTGACCCAGGCTGGCCAATACCTCTGGCGCTGACCCATGCTGGCCAATACCTCTGGCGCTGACCCATGCTGGCCAATAGCTCAGATGCTGACCCAGGCTGGCCAATACCTCTGGCGCTGACCCATGCTGGCCAATACCTCTGGCGCTGACCCATGCTGGCCAATACCTCTGACGCTGACCCAGGCTGGCCAATATCTCAGGAGCTGACCCAGGCTCGCCAATACCTTAGGCGCTGACCCAGGCTGGCCAATACCTCAGACGCTGACCTAGGCTGGCCAATACCTCTGGCGCTGACCCAGGCTGGCCAATACCTCTGACGCTGACCCAGGCTCGCCAATACCTTAGGCGCTGACCCAGGCTGGCCAATACCTCAGGCGCTGACCCAGGCTAGCCAATCCCTCAGGCGCTGACCCAGGCTGGCTAATACCTCAGGCGCTGACCCAGGCTGGCTAATACCTCAGGCACTGATCCAGGCTGGCCAATACCTCAGGCGCTGACCCATGCTGGCCAATACCTCAGACGCTGACCCAGGCTGGCCAATACCTCAGGCGCTGACCCAGGCTGGCTAATACCTCAGGCACTGACCCATGCTGGCCAATACCTCAGGCGCTGACCCAGGCTGGCCAATACCTCAGGCACTGACCCGGGCTAGCCAATACCTCAGGCGCTGAGCCAGGCTTGCCAATACCTCAGGCACTGACCCAGGCTAGCCAATACCTCAGGCGCTGACCCAGGCTGGCCAATACCTCAGACGCTGACCCAGACTGGCCAATAACTCAGGCGCTTACCCATGCTGGCCAATACCTCAGACGCTGGCCCAGGCTGGCCAATACCTCAGATGCTGACCCAGGCTCGCCAATACCTCAGGCACTGACTCAGGCTGGCCAATACCTCAGGCACTGACCCAGGCTGGCTAATACCTCAGGTGCTGACCCAGGCTGGCCAATACCTCAGGCACTGACCCAGGCTGGCCAATACCTCTGGCGCTGACCCAGGATGGCCAATACCTCTGGCGCTTACCCAGGCTGGCCAATACCTCAGGCGCTGACCCAGACTGGCCAATAGCTCAGACGCTGACCCAGGCTTGCCAATACCTCAGACGCTGATCCAGGCTGGCCAATACCTCAGGCGCTGACCCAGGCTGGCCAATACCTCAGACGCTAACCCAGGCTGGCCAATACCTCAGGCACTGACCCATGCTGGCCAATACCTCAGGCACTGACCCAGGTGGCCAATACCTCTGGCGCTGACCCAGGCTGGACAATACCACAGGTCCTGACACAGACTGGCTAATACCTCAGGTCCTGACACAGACTGGCCAATACCTCAGGTCCTGACACAGACTGGCCAATACCTCAGTACAACAATCAAAGCATTCAGCGCTAGGCCTGCTAGCGTCAAAGTAGTACCAAGCACAGCGCCAGATTAAACAGCAATGCCGGCGCGCCGAGGCTGGTACTATAAAAAACAAAACAGTTGCTAACAGACACACATCAAAAATTAGGCCCAAATTATTTGCATAATCAAAGAATTGAGAGATGCTTTGAAATGGTTAATTTATTCTGTTACCACAGGTGACAAATTATAAATCAAGAAGTTGATTGAATTACAGTTTAAAATATACAAACCCGCCTCCTGGTACCCTTCCAGGATAAAATAAAAGATATTGTCCAAGCACTTAGCATCATGCTAATTACTTAGTGTGAATTGCAACCTATGTCTGGACGAGCTTTTTAATTTTAACTCTAAAGAGAATGCAACAACAATTCGTTTTCTGCATAACCCATGGGATGCTGGTATTTAAAAACGTAAAAAAGAATACACTTAACTAACTGGAAAAATTAACCCAATCACAGACACGTGATTTTTTGGGAAAAGCTGGAATAAAATATTTGTATTGTTTGTCACATCCAAATGCACAAAGAAAATCAAACAAGCTTCTTAAAATCATGAACCTTATTAAAATAAATGAATCTAGGTAAAAAAAGAGCCATTTTCTATCTATGATGGCAATGCTAATTATTTCTTGAAGTAAGTCTAATTTTGGGTGTGTTTTTTTAGGTATAAACAGAAACTTACTGTACATCCTCTGTAGGTTGGGGTTAGAAGTTTGAACTGAATGCTCCCAGATATTGGAAGCCATAGGAGGGACTGGCAGAGTGGAGCATTGCTTGAGATGCGAGGGGATAAATGAGGCAAGCAGCAGAGATGAAAATGTATAGGAGTCAGGCAACCAGTCAGTTAACTGGTTGTCCACATAAGAGAGTATTAAAGTAGTCTAGCTGGAATATGATTAGGGTATGCTCTAGAATTTTAGTGGTTTCAGATGTAAAGAGGGGACGGATATGGGAAATATTTTTGAGCTGAAGATAAAAAGAGGTGGCTAGTGACTGAATGTGGGTTGAAAATGAAAGAGGTGAGTCAAGTATAAAACAGATACATATTGCTTAGGGAGCTGCAGTGAGTTCATTAACGTATAGTGTTATGCTGAGACGGGAGCAGAGTTGGGCAGTGGGAAAATGATAAGCTCTGTTTTGTCCATGTTCAGTTTGAGGGAGAAAGAGGACATAAATTAGGAATTCAAGATAGATAGTGAAGAGAGGTTAGAGCCTGACAGTTATAGTTGAGTGTCATCTGCATAGAAGTGACGTTGGAAAATGAGTTAATGAGTTGACTTTAACAGATAAATAGTCTGTCTAAATAGTCTAATTTTTAGGCAGGAGATTGCTGTACCATAGCAATCACAAATAAATAAATATGTGCAATTGCAAAATAATCAATTGTGCTAAAAAAACAACCAAACTATATAGGAATAAAGACCCCACAATAGGAGCCCAGGTAGCAGAGCCTGATCACCCAGCCGTGCGCATCTGTACCAGACACCCAGGTCACCACTCACATGGGTTACAAATAGGGTCTAAACATGATGTAGAGACCAACTGCCGCCCTCCCACCATCTGTCTCACCGGCCACATGTTCAGTGGAGCATGGGCACCACTTCCTCAGTTTTTGTGCCCAGTAGTATGTTGATCAGATTTGGCCTTACCAATTACACTGTGCCCGCACTTCTCATCATTTGTTGCAATACGATGCAAGTGCCTTTTGAGCGGTAGGAAGTGAGCCAAGAGAGGGCATGAACCTAAATTCATAGAGAAGTATTGTAAGTAAAAGTGACTGGTCAACAGTATAAAAACAAGGGATAAGTCTAAATTATGATAGGCTGCTTGGGGTCACATGGGGCATGAAATGTGATAAATCCTGAGTGCCCCTCCCCCACTGCATAATTACATTAAGAATAAGGTGGGCATCCAATCAAATAGCTATCAAAAGGATACCAAAATGGCTTCCTATGTTTTTTTTACCTTTAGAGAGTATCTGAAACGCTCCAAAGAAATAAAGTCCAAAGAAATAATTAATATAGAAAGTGCCTTAATGGGACTATAAGTCCAATGGCAATACTACGACAGCAAGCAGCTCATCAGATGCCTGTCCCATGTGCCTCTCCGCTATTTTCTGCAGCACAGGGTAGATGCCGTAGCAAGGTTCCAAAGTTTGCCTCCTTTCAGTTTTATTCCTCCTGGACCATGCAAGAAAGTGGTCTACTAGCCACTCTGTCCCTTGGAGCTCTTGGCGTGAGCAAGCATAGCAAGCCACAGCAGAGAATGTTCATGACTTGAACCAGCCTTGAACCAGAAATTAAAGCGAAGAAAGTGGTTCTGCTTAAATACATAAGGTATTTACATATAATCTAAGAGATGCTTGAAAATGGCTTATTTTGCACTGTTCCCAAGGGGGATAATGTGGGAGGAAGTACATTTGAACCTGGACAGGGAGAGTTTTGCCTCGGCAAAGAGCATAGATTCTCATCTATCCTCCACCAAAGTAAATCATGCCAGGTCCTGTTCAAATTTCTACATGTTTTGATAATCTGGCCTGCACCAGGCAGCCGTCTGGTGGCTGTCTGCCATCGATAGTAAAGCTCTGTTCATCGTTTACATAGGGCACTGCCTCAGCTAATTCCCTTTATGACAAGCATCCATGCATACTGGAACCTGGATATTCAAGTCATGTGAGTATAGAAAAATATTCGTATAAGATTTGCTGCAGCGGTGGAATGCTGATTATGTATTTGTTTATTTTGTCCTAAGAGGAGCACTTTATATTTTTCCAGATTCTAAAATGAAGTAGAGGAAAGAAAAAAGCAAAAACATATTACCAACTGAAATAGATTTATCTATGAGCATAGTGAAAGTAGGGGCTGTCAAATGTATGCTAAGATTATTTTTTTCTTTACAGAAAATAAATCTTGAACGCAACAGAGCTGAACTTATTCCTTCATAATGGATTTGTTGTATTAGTCCTTTTACATAATTCCCTGTTCTTCTTTCTGTAATTCATCATTGCTATTAACATTCATTCTCAAATAAAACAAAAGGTACCAATTTATTCGCATCACAAGGTTGAATATAATTATAAAGGAGTGCAGACCAGCAGCTAAGTGGTGTTTTCAAAGATTTTCAATTTTAGACACCAACACAACTTGCATTAATGTATCTTGCAAGCATCACCTGGTTTATTTACTAAGAAGAAAGTCCTGTTTTCTCATTAATCATTACCAATCAAGTGTGAGGGATTTGAAAGAAACTAGAAAATTCATATGCACATAATAATTGTTATTATTTGTATCGAACTATTATTTTCTGTGACTGTAGAGTAGATAACAGCTGAGAGGTAAAGATTACACATGGATCTTGAGAAGCTAATGCAGAAATGTCCTTAATACAACCTTAAGGGGCATATCTTGTGGCATCTGAGGAACAAAGTTTATTATTAATCTGAGTATGATTATAGCAATATGAAATGCAGTAGCCCATACCTTGTCACAGGACAAAAACATGGTGAAGTGTTAGTGAACTAAAAGAATGGCCAGCGCCTATGATTTATGAACAAGCTGAACCGTATGGGCACGTTGTATAGTTTGATGGGTTGGGAGGTTTCAAAGAGGAAAACGGGCATTTGGGAAGCCAAGGAGCTAGGAGTAAAAACAAGTAGTTAAGAGTACAGGAAAAGACAACATAACGGAGAATACATAAAGGTTGATATCTGTAAATTACCAACAAAATGAAAATGAAATAAGTGTCAATAAAATAGTTTTTATGTGTGATTAAGTGGGTGAGCACAGCCAAGTGGTCCCCGTACACAGGGAGTAACCAAACAAACAAAAAGGGAGGCACACCAATCTAAATTAAAAAGCCAGTATCAAATTGTATACAATAAAGATCCACAAGACATATTAGACAAAACTTGTTAAAACACTAAAAAACTTATAACAGATAACATACCAGACAGACAAACATAAAGGATGAGTAGATGGTGGGGAGAAAATTCAATATTTCATCTATAATAAATAAATCCAATGTTAGCGTACTCCAAATGCATACAAACAAAAAATATAAAAAAATATATATATATATATATATATATATATATATATATATATATATATATAAATAAAACATTTTTGTGTGTGCAAAAGTTTGCAAAGGATTGTGCAAAAATGCAATGTGCAAAGGTTCACTATAGAAATATATACTGTGAAAATAAGCTGTGCTGTCCAATCAAAGCACCATTATATTAAACCACATATCACAGCAGGTGTAAAGTATGCTGCTCCCAAAGGGAGCTCGCCCCCCTAAACAGGTCCCCTTCAGTCACTAAACCACCATCAACAAGGTATATATAAAATCCAATAACCCAAACAATCCAGTAATTCAATAACACTTAAAAAATTTCAGATTAGTCACTAGGTCTCCCCACCACCTGCCAGCATCCAAAGCAGCCACGCGTTCTGTGGGCAACTCTTCCTAAGGCTAATACACAATTGTATTGTCTCTGTTTAAATACCTTTCTGTGAGGCCACATCCCACAACCACCACCAATCGCATGCGGAGGTAAGCAGCTGGATCCAGCTGCAGGCAAGCCATTTTTACTCTCCTCCACCATGCGGCCGACAGCAAGCCAAGGGGGAATGACCAACACAGACAACAGCCCTTATTCATAACACACATAAAATACACCGGGAGTAAGACACGTTACACAAAGATTTGTATTGAGCCCCACTGTATCTCCCAAAGACCCTGTATATAGGTGCTGCACACACTTTACTAAAAGCCCTGAGATTTCTATTCAGTAAGTAGCTCCTCTGATTGCAACAACTATACACAAACACTACACAAGATAAAACATAAGGCACAGCACTGACCGGTTTAGCTCTGCTTTAAAGTAAATCGACTCCCACAACAATTCATAAGAAATAATAAATACAGCCGTCTCCTCTCTCAAGTCAAGTCAAGTATATAATCCCCATCAGACTATCAATGACAGGCGTGCAGTTAATACATAGCATGCAAATAGCTGTGGGAGTCGTAGATGGGTGCTAGACATTGCAGGGAACTAGGGGCATCTACATACTTTGTCACTAATCCTAATTCTCTGTTTTGTTTTTTTTAATTTTCATTGATTAATTGTAACTTCACCAGTATATATACAAGTTTGTCATAGGGCATTGTTGTCCTTTTGAGAAAGGACACGGACATGTCTGAAACGTGTTCTTGATGTTTTTATTGGAGCAGCAGACCTTTACTCATTGTTTCTATTTTGCTCAAAACATATCGAATCGCCAGATCCTTGGAGTTCAGTGTCACATGCAAGCACAATGACTTGGCTGCACAGAGGATGCCATTCACAGCCAAACTCCAGCCCCTCCCAATAGTATGTTAAAGAGACATCATTTACACCTTTACCCCCCACCCCTTACTGTACCTGTTCTAAGCATTACAATAAAAAAAATCCACTCACTTGGTCATCCTCTTATGCTGGTGGAGAGAGCCAGCACTCTGCAATGGGACCTTCAGTGACAAGTCATTTACACAATCCCTGGAGCAGCTTGGGAGATTGGGTGACTGGCCTGTAGTGGAAAGCTGTTTTCCTAGGGCTCTGGCAAACCTTTTCTTTACAGCTGATTTAACAGCAGGGACAAACTATAGGAGACGCCCGCAGGTACTGGAGGAAGAGAAGGTCAGCGCAGCGGAGAGAAGGCAGTGGGGGGATAGCAGTCACACTGTCAGTGGTTGGTAATAATGGGAGGGGACTTCAACTTAGCTATTGAACCTTTAGTAGATACGTCAGTTGGGAAGTCATCAATATCTTACTCAAAAGGCTTTTAAAAAGCTGTTGCATAACAGACAACTGATAGATGTCTGGAGAGTATGTCTGGAGGTCCAAGATGGCTTCAAATTGAATAATATTTCTAAATGCTAAAACTGTCCATCCTTTTTTTAATGTTTTGCTTCCATCTGCTATGTTGTGTTTCTGTGATTAACACCAATCCATAGAGATTAGCAAATATTCATTTAAAATGTTCTGTTCACACACATACAGTATATCCACAATGATGACTAACCAAATATGTGTAATAAACACATTGCAATGCAAAAATTAGAACATTTGTGACTAAGAATTACTCAACATTTTGCAGCTGCCCATTTTTTCAAAACCTATATTGTGAACTGCTGAACTGTTCTGATGAGTTACATGTACAATTACCTTACATAGACATTACACATATACTGCATGACAACATTGTAGGCAACAATCTAAGTACAGCATCTTCTTTAATCCTGAGGAGAACACTTTGTTACTGCCCTATTGTGTGTATGCTGATTAGTAAAAGCTGCATGTCAGTAAAAAGACCCATTATACAGGGATAAAAAATATATCAAAAGGTTGGAACCTAAATCTGCTACAGTGCATATATAATCACTAGGTATAAACGAACCTGCTGAAGTTCGGGTTCATCAAGATAGGCCGAACATGAGGCTCGATTCAGAGAGACACAAAAAAACTTCCGATTTCGTGCCGATCTGTTTTTTTTGTGAAATGTTTCCGTTCTCGTATGAGCGTACGAGCGATTCTGTGCATGCATTGAAAACATTGTGTAAAGTTTCCGTCCGTTCGTGCGGCAGATTTCGAATTACGAGGATGTCATTTTCCATCCAGACTTTTCGGTTTCATTTCCACATGTTACAACGTAGGCTTTAGTTTTTGCCCTTTTCCCATTGTATCCTCCAACGAATCCTTTACGTTTCCCGTTTGATTCTGTTTCCCTTTTTCAATAAATAATCGTCCAGACGGAATCCTTATGATCTTGCGCCTGCGCACTACAAACTTAACTCATTAACGTGCTCGCCTACATATTTGCCACCCTCACTTCTACTACAATGTTTAGCTAAATCACTTAGCACTATCCTCCATCTTCCCTTTTGGACCCTTAAAGCTCACCCAAATAATTTCTCGGTCATGTGAATATTCATCTTTAAATATTTCTGGGCCCATTAGTTTTGTGTTAATGTATTTTGTAAATGAAATGACACTGTTCCTTTTTTGGGGGGATTCCATCATAAAATTAAAAATGTATAAAATTATTCTTCATCTGTGGTCCCCAACGAGTTGCGCAGCTCCTGCATCTCGCCCACCAACTGAAGGACCCTGACACTCCGTTGTGCCACTCTGGCATGTGTGGTCCCTGTTAAAAAACATAAATTCAAATATTGGTATAACCTTGATGGGGTCATACTGCAGTGCCCCCCCCCCCCCGTATGGTCCAAACACCTAAATCTGGACTTCAAAAGCCAGAGGGCCCTCGCCACCACGGCCCGGGTTTTGCATAGTGCCCGATTAGAGAACCCCTGGCCCGCATTCTGAAGGGAAAGAACGGGCATCAGGAGCAAGGGCGGGTGGCACATCTTGCAGTTCCTGCAACCAAATATAAAATAATTACACAAAGCAAAGGTAACCAACTAAAACAACTCCTACAACAAATTAAGGTTCAAGTTCAACAATCCAAATATAATTCACAAACGACATAAGTCTAAAAAAATATAGCAATTATATGGATGTGTAGAAAAATAAATGTTTACATGCTAAGGACTAATTTAGGTCAGCATTAAAATGCTTCTATAAGGCATACATGAAAAGTATTGATTCATTTATGGCCTCGGCCATGCTGATACATGCAATGCCTTGGTGCTAAAGGCGCGCAGACTCCTCCACATAGCCGCAAAACATGTTCAACAATAGCAATCGGAGCCCTCAAAGGTGCCGTAAGTGGATCGGAAATGAAACAGATTTATAGGGTGGTGACCCGTCGGAAATCAGCTCTCTGAATCAGACGGGAACCCATCCCAACAACGGAAGTTTTCTGAACGAACGAAAAATTTCAGATTTGTTGAGAAAAAGCTCCCGAAATGACTTTAAACTTCCGATTTCCTTTGGATTATCGAAAGAACATATACGTCTATGTTCGAACGTTCGTGCGAGTCGAAAATGCCCAAAAAAAGGAAAAAATGACAAACACCCAACAAAACTTTCGTTTTCAAATACCAAAATAATGACATTTGGGATTTTGAATCGACCCTATGGTGCTAAAGTTCCGTTTGGGTCCCCTGAACTCGGCCCAAACCGGCCCTGCACATACTGGGCTAGGGAAAGTAGTCAAAATAATAAAAGAAAACAAAAGAAACTAAGAAATACATACATAAATTAATTAATCAATATATAGATAAATGAATAAATAAATTTAAAATTATTAAAGTGTTTGGCAAGTCAGAAGTAAAAAAGAATCAATATAAGGTGCCTACCTTTCATTATGTGGGTCCAGCACTCTGCTTCCTTCTCTGTCCATCTCCTTAGTGAAGAAAATCACTTCCTCATTCAGCTTTCAGTCTCCACCCCGCTGACCTGGTCCATCAATCAACCCTCAGGGGACCAAGAATGGAAACCCCCCCACTCCCTGCCTAGATGTCCTGATTGGCTGCCTTTCTCAAGCTCTGAAACCCTGCCCTCTTCTCACACTGTGCTTACATCACATCGCTGTTGCCATACCCACTGTTTCTCTTAAATGTTTTCTTTGCATCTCCAATGCTCTAATAGTTTTAAAGATAATTTAGTAAATGCAGGGTCTTTTTGAAAAATGGATAAAATTTTTGGGACAGTGCAACGTGTAGCCTGAGACAACGGGACTACAATCAGGCTTGCCTTTAGTATAACTATAACATCAATAAATATACACATAAATAAATACATACATAAATTAATTAAAAAAAACATTTTTTACAGGTGTCTAAGGTCCGGGGGGAGAGGAGGAGGTGTTGGAGGTGGAGGGGGATGTGGCAGAGGCGGAGGAGCAAACACTTTAACCTCTCACTCACTGTGGTGCTGAACATACGTTGTTACAGGACACTTGCCGCAGGGCACCTCCAAGGTATAGACAGCAAGCTCTGGCCACGTGTCCAATTTAGCTACCCAGAAATTGAATGACCCATCGCTCAGCAACAGGAAACACGTCGACCCGTAGTCCTCCAGCATGTGAGTCAAAGTCTGCCTCCTGGTACTACCATATCTAAAAGTGGTGGATGTGTCAGACAATGGAATAAGTTGTTCCACATTGTGGCCATGCTCACCCTCTGGAAGGTGTTACCGGTGCCCTTGCTGCATTGGCAACTAGCTGCTCCTCCTCCTCTGCCTCGTGCTGCCCTCAAATTCAGCTGGGAACTCAGCCAATAGAACATCCACAAGAGTGTGTTTGTACTCTCTTATTTTGCTATCTCACTCCATTGCTGGTATCAAGGAGGTGATGTTGTCCTTATAGCAGTGATCCAGCAGGGTGGCCACCCAGTAATTGGCCTGGTAACAGGTGACTATGTGGGCATGCTGTCATCATGCAGGCACTGGAGCATGTAGTGGCTCATGTGAACCAGGCTGCCCTGAGTTAAGAAGAAGCAGAAAAAGCTGTCATCAGTGTCCAGTGTCTCTACTTCCCCAATCCAGCCATGCTCTAGAGAATGTACTCCTCCCCTCTCCTGCTCTGAATTCTACAAAACTGTCTGTTGGCTGAACAGTGGCATACCTGGCTGCTATCGACCCAGCAACCCACCCTATGAGCCATGTGTGCACTCCCCTGATCCCTGCACGTTCCTTCTCATCCTCTGCGTCCATCACATCCTCCATCATGGACTATAGGGATTATTCCAGAAGGAAAAAGATGCGGATGGTAGCATTGAAAATGGCGTTATCAGCGCTGACCATATTGGTAGTGTAATGGAAGCACTGCAGCACAACGCAAATGTCCTTCATGGAGGCCCACTCATTGCTGGTGAAATGTTGTTGGTCTGCACCTCTACTCACCCAGGCATTTTGGAGCTGAAAGTTCCTCTGCAGTGCATTCAGGAGAGCGGCAGCAGGGTGGGAAAGTCAAAAGTGTGTGCACACACTACACACTTTATTCAGCATAATGGGCCAGGAAGCTCTGCACCACCAAGTTGAGCACATGCACCAGGCAAGGGATGTGCTTCAACCCCGCTCAGCCCAAGGCTGCTTCAAAGTTACGCCAATTGTCACACATCACCTCGCCAGGCTTCAAATGCAACGCCAGCAGCTGCTCATCTGTCTGCTCCTGGAAGCTGGTTAACAGCTCCTGGAGTCCTGGGCGGTGTAGGTAATGAGATGAGGTTTAGCACCTCATGCTGCTGTTTCCCCATGGCAGTGCTCAAATTGGTGGTGCAAGGGCTGTGCTGACTACTTAAGGAGGAAGCAGAGGAGGATCAGAGTAGGGGGGGGCAACAGGAATCATTGACTGAATTCCAGAAATCCTGGGTGGTAGAAGAATATGTGCTACATTGCTTCCGGCCTCAGTCCCAGCTGCTACTACATTGACCCAGTGGGCAGTTAGATGTAACCTCCCTACCCATGCTTACTTGTCCACATGTCAGTAGTGATGTGGACACTAGGACTAATGGCATTGCCCAGTGCACATCTTATTTTTTCCACAACCTGTTGGTGCAGGGCAGGGGTGGCCCTGGCGAGAACAGTTGTAGCAGCTGGGAATTGTGTATTGTGGAACAGCTGCTGCCATCAGATTCCACCAGATGGAATGGGAGCATTTCAAAGGCCAGCAATTTGTAAAAGCTCATTGCTGGGATAGGCACAACTTCCACTCTCTCCAAAGTTTGGGGGATGGAAAGCTGAACACTTTTCTGGGATGGCGTGGACATGCTTGGTGATGGTGGTGGTCCCAAATACTCCCTTTGTGGGGAAACAGGTGGCCTTGTCGTTCGGAATGCAGTCTACTGAAGCAGCAGAAGGAGCCTTAGGTGTTTCCATGTTTATTAGGTGTTTCTGCCACTGCAGCTCATGTTTGGATTGCAGGTGCCTGATCATGAACGTGGTGCTGAGATTATTACAAATTTTTCCTAGCTTCAGGCACTGGTGGTACAGCTTTCAAATGACCTGTGTCTTGTCCATTGAGCTAAGCCACACTTAGTCCCTAGGCATGGTGGGCAGTGACAGCAACTGGCTGATCACTGGCACAATTCTCCCTCTTCTGCAGGCTACCTGGGGCTGTGTGACCACCACCATAGCTTCCAAACTCTGACCTTTGGGTCTAGGACCACGTCATCACCCTGGGCATTCTCTTCCTTCCACTCCTCCCTGCTAGACCCCCTCTCATTATAAAACTGCTGTCTTCCCAAGTTTTGGACAATAAAGATTCTACAATTGTAAATTGTGATCGGGGTTCTGGAACTGACTCAATACCCAAAAGAACTATATATCTGTTGTAGGCCAACAGAAAACTCCATATGTCCTCCTCACAATAATTAATACAAATTTACATAAGACTTGTCAGTGATCACCAACTATTAAGTATTAAAAACATCGTTTATGTTTTAAATAATGTTAAAATATCTCAGTTGTATTATGATTCTATACTGCAATATTTTATCTGTAAATAAATTACTTTTCATCCACATAATGTACGCGTTTCTATATAATATTATAAATAATATAGTATAATTTTTCTTGATCTTGGTCACCATGAAGTGGACCTGGACATACACATACATACATTTATATATAAGCAAATACGTGCAGCCAATCAGCCTTCTTCCGGGTTTGGGCAGACTGTCAAAAGCGTACAGCTTTTGAAATCTGAATTTGAAATCAATTTGAAATCTGTGCTCAGGTCGATACGATATGATACCGAACTTTGTGGTTTGGAATCACCCATCCCTATTAATCACAACTCTAATTCATGTTTCAGAAATCTGCTACTTGATCTTGGCCTTGGCAGACCTATCATGGTCCCAGAGCAGGTTCACTCTTTAAAAGGGCTTTTTCTAGGGTCATGGGCAGTTGAATGTTGCAATACTCACTTAGACCATTGGGTATCTTCACAACCAGACTTCCAGATGGATTCAGGTCAGCTTGAGGGACAGATATTTCAGACGCAGTCAGAGAATGGCTTAAACAGGCTTCCCTTTTAATTAAGGATGCTACTCAAGGCGCCCCTGGCACATAGGGTTCTTCTTGATGCTTACCTTACCCCTACCTGGTCCACCTTCCAGGAGTCTTTTCACATGGGTTCCACATGGGTTTTCCTCCCCACAGTCACCAACAACAAGCTCTGGCCTGTTACATGGGGTACTCCTCCTTGCTGACCTCCAAGATCATCTAGGTAGAAAGCTCCTCTGGGGTTCCTCCCAGTACTCCCTCATTGGGCACTGGTCCAGACTTAGGAACCAATGAGTGCATGGGTGGGCTGGTCCCTTTAGTGTGTAAACCTAATCACTCTACAGCAGGGAGGCATCTAGCTTCCCTGCTGCAGTCCCTAAACTAAAGTCTGTTAAACTACTCTACAATTACTATTTTAACAAGGATGGACCCAAACCAAACAGACTGGGGGGGGGGGGGTCAGGTAATCAGGTAACTCCTGTTTGGTGCAATAAACAAAGTAAAAGTGGGGTTACATGCAGGGGTTCCCAACTACTGGTGATGTGTAGGATCCCATCAGGTGGTACACTGTTTCGAAACAGTTCCAAAAATAAGAAACACTATTCATGTGGATTTCTAAGCATCGTTTGCATTTTCACTAGTTGCTTTGTGCATTTTAACATGTTTTTAGCTAGACCCATGTCTAGCTCCCAAGTTGTATTAGGATACATTGAAAATGGAAAGTGGTTACAAAAAAAAAGGTTTAAAACCCCAGTGCTACAGTATATTACATGGAACTGGTGTAACAGGGTTGCCAGGTACAGTACAAGGAGTCGCTGTTGGAGGGGAATCTGGTTAAAAGGGACCTAAACCCACCTTTTTATTAGCATCCCCTTAAACAATTCCCCCATGAAAAGTGCTGTTTGCCAGTTGTCACTACTCCTGCTTCACTCTAATCCTAGATAATGCCACCTGTTTTACCTGTAAAGCTCTGCCTCCTCCATTATTGCCACTGATGTCATTGCCACATCTATGCAATTGCTGATCGTCTGCCATCTTACAGAGAGGGACAGCAAAAATAAGTGTTTTCAGGACGATTAAAAAAGCAAAAATACCTCTTTCTAGTTCTACACACTAAAAGGGGAGTATCAGCTTGGACTTTGGTCTAATGTACTTTACAAGTTCAGGGGGTTTCGGTCCACTTTTGATAATTATTTTATACTCTTTGGGCACAAAAACTCCACAGTAGATTAGACTCAATTTATATCATCTATATTTGCATGCCCCAATGTCAACGCACACACCCCTGTGCATACAACTCCTGTGCACACCACACTTCCTGTGACATTCAATTCACTGTGATATACAGTATATCTGTTTGCATTTGCAAATGCTGGGCCACTGCTAAAAGACTTCCATGCACACCCTTAGATCTCAAAGCTAGATCCCTAGGACAGATAAGTATCTAACAGGGTCACTGTCTGCTGTGGGGGATCACAGGTAAGTTATTGTTATTTTAGCTTGGCTATCTTAACGTTGTTATGTTCTGCTTTGCAAAAACAGCTTTTGGCATTTTCACCTACTGCAAAGTGCTAAGAAATTTGATGCAAGTGATTGATCTTTTATAACATAAAAGATAAAGTGGGTGTGGCACTGGAATCTGTGATGCTGCATAATAATCAGCATAATGGGCAGGGTATGTAAGATCCCCAGAAATTGCATAAGACACCCTGGCTGTGCTTCTCCCCCTGTTTCTAGGTGACGTTGAAATGCATGTGCCCACTCCCAAAGTGCTTACAGCACTCCCAAAAGGCCATGTGCGCACCCCAAAAGCACATGCGTGCACTCCCAAAAGCCCATGTGTGCACTTCCAAAGTGCATATGACACTCCCAAAGTGCATGCGCACATTCCCAAATGCCAGTGCATGCACTTCCAAAATGCATACGTGCACTGCCAAAGAGCACGTGTACACTCCCAAAGGGCATGCATCCACTCCAAAAGTTCATGTGCGCATCCCAAAGTGCATGCTCGCACTCCCAAAGTGAATGAATGCCCTTCCAGGTTAGAATGGAGTAGGTGGGGTGGCAGGCACTGCGCAGCTCTCTCTCGACATTGGCTGTGGGAGAGAGGGGGAGGTGAGGTGGCCGGCGATGTGCTGCTCTCTCCCAGCATTGGCTGCAGGAGAGAGGAGAAAGATGGGGAGGCAAACAGCGCACATGTTTTTTCTCCCTCTCGCCATGAGTGAGTGGTGGGGGAAGGAATGGGCAACGCCATGTAGCCAGCCAGTAGCGGGGAGGGTAGCTGTGTGTCCCCTGCACTGGGATATCGGCATCTGCCGAGGGCATGATTCTTCTCCACCCTCCCACTCACATACCCAGCAGGGTAAATTAGTAGCACTTTAACTCGCAAAAGCCCATGCGCTCACTCCCAAAGTGCATGAGCATACTCCCAAATGCCCAGGCATGATGTGTGGGGATGCGGGATATGCACTTTGGTAGTGCGCACATGCATTTTGGGACTGAACGCACACTCAAAGTGCTGTGGAAGAGAGGAGGAGTTTAAGTGGCAGGAGCTGATGGAGAAAAGCAGGGCCAGATTATGAGGGGGGTGCAAGGGGCTAGAGCCCAGGGGCCTCCACCACCTGCCCTGCAAAGGGGGCCCCCACCAACCTTTGGGTTATGGTCTGATCCAGGAGGCTTTTCAGTCCTTGGTCTTGTGGGCCGCAGGCAGTGGGGGGCGCATCTGGGTAAGCCTTTTTTTGTTTTTGCAATTCTTCAGCCAAAGCCACTACAAAGCCGCCAGCAACGCTACAGTGATGAGTGCGTGCAGATCTGTCACTGCACATAAGCCACCAAGCACAGCTGCTAGCAGGTCAATGCAGGGAACTGGACCAGCTGGGTGACTACACTACCCCCCACCCAGAATGGCAAAACAGGAGTTCCTGAGCAGCACGCACCCGCACAAGGGTGGCACAAGGGACTCGATCTGACGTTTCATTAAGTAAGCGGGTGCCAGACAACCACCAATCAGTTACTTGGCTGGACTATTATTTAAAAAAAAATACTGTATCTGGGGCCTCCACCAGAATTTGCGCCCAGGGGCCTCCACCACATTTAATCCGGCCCTGGTGAAAGGAGAAGGTGGAGCAGCAGGCGCTGATGGAGAGTGAAGGAGGTGGGGCGACAGGCACCGATCATGTTTCTTCTTCTGTCGCTGCATGAGTGAGTGTCAGGAGGAGGGAACAGGCCATGCCAAGTTGCTGTGTAGCTCTCCCTGCTGCTGACCAGCAGAGAGGGTAGCTGTGTGTCCTTGGCGAGGATGTCAGAGGGGGTGCATGATTCTTCTCCCCCACCCCACTCATACACAAAATGGGATAAATGAGTGACATTTGCCTGTAGTAGCAATATAACTCACTTTGAGAATGACTATTAATTCCAAAGCTATGAATTATGCATGGCATAGGTCAATGGAAGGGACATTCAGGATGTGTTAGATCTGTGTATTGAATTGTATTGTATTAAGCATTGAGGGAACGTCAGCCCAGCCTGTCACATTGTAAGCCATTCCAAGTGCATCACCCTTGGGTCACTGGGTTTTACTTTAGTTAGGCTTTCAAATGTAGATTTTTGTTCACAATTCATGCTTTTTTAACCTTCAGAACAGCTCAGCTTTTCGTCTTAAAAATGGGTATTTCACTACTACAGTGTGGGGACTCCATAAAGGAAATAATGAATCCAAAGCTACATTATCCCAAAGGGAAGAAGTTACCAGAAAGTTTAGTAGACAGGAGAAAAATACAAATTTTTAAATCATAATACATGACAGCAATTTTTAAATAAAGCTTTGAGTTGTTGGAGCTTTTGAGATCTGGCAATATGGACAGTTATATATTTCTTCCTTATTTCTGTCTTCAGCATTATTTTTCAAAAGAATAAATTAGTAAAAATATATAATTATTTGACTAAAATAAAGAACAAATAAAGAACAAAAAATAATAATGAGTCTGTATTGAGAGCCATAGAAAATAGACTAACTGTATGTGAAGTACAAGACTACTAGTCTACATTCTTGTGCTTCTGCAACCTTTAACATTTTTCAAGTATTTTGCAATTCATTTACCTCAGATTTAAATGGATTTTCTAGTTACCATAAAATGTCAATTTACACAAACATTTTGGATTATTGCCTGCATTTGTAACCAGAAGCTAAGTGTGAACATTGACACAGAACCCCATACTCCATACTTCAAGCATTTTAGCAAAAAACTGACAATATCTGGGTATAAATATTCCACTTATGGACAATGCCATAATGACCTGCAAGCAATCCTAGAAGCATTCAATCAATAGCCAATCAGCACTGAGCTGGGGATCATACTGGTCCTCTACCACTTGAATGACAAGGCTTTATTACAGTCTTCAAAAGTACAGGTAGATGCATTTGGAACCTGATGTTAGTGTCTGGGAAAGAGAAGAGTGTATAATTATAAATGCATACTGGTACCAACTTTTCAGGATGGGAAAGAGGGACATTTGGTAAATTAGCCCACACACCCTCAATGAGGGAGGGATAGGAGATAGGATGTAACAACAATACCACAATATAACACTTGTTATATAGACAAATAGATAATTTATTGCTGCAGATCTGTATGTTACACATCAAAGAGGGACAAATGGGAACAACAAAGGACAGGGAGACACTGTATATATGTATTTGACTGTATATATATTGTATATATGGTCTAAAGCAGAGGAGTAGATAGGCTTTCTGGCACCCAGGGAAAAGATTTAAAATGGCACCCATCATGCTCAGGTCCCCCTTTGGCACCCCCTGACCTGCTGCACCCAGGGCACGTGCCCCCCTGCCCCCTCCCCCAGCTATGCCCCTGGTCTAAAGAAAGCCACCAGAGCATGGAATATTAACTTTTAGAGGAGTAAAGCATACCCTTGCTTGAACTCAAAGAAACTGGCAAACCGATAGACATTTTTTCCAGTGTTGGAGGCCAAATTGGGGGGGGGGGGGGGGGGCACCTGGGCGATTGTCCTGTACAAAATGGGCTAGGGAAAGTACAAATGCAGTGTGGCATCCCCCCATCCTGTTACCATAAGCAGTATGGCATTCCAACCCATACTATTTCCATAGGCAGTGTGGCATTCCCCCCCATACAATCCCCATAAGCAGTGTGGCATTCCCCCCATCCCATTCCCATAGGCAGTGTGGCATTCCCCCATCCCATTCCCATAGGCAGTGTGGCATTCCCCCATCCCATTCCCATAGCCAGTGTGGCATTACCCCCCATTCCCTATGCAATGTGGCACCCCCATCCCATTCCCATAGGCAGTGTGGCATTCCCCCCTCCCATTGCTATAGCCAGTGTGGCATGACCCCCCCATCCCATATGCAATGTGGCACCCCCATCTCATTCCCATAGGCAGAGTGGCATCTCCACCATCCCATTCCCTTAAGTAGTGTGGCTTTTGCCCCATCTCATTCCCATAGTCAGTGTGGCATCCCCCCCATCCCATTCCCCATATGCAGTGTGACATCCCCCCATACCATTCCATATGCAGTGTGGCTGAATCACCCTCACCCCCCACCCCAGACAGAGAGAAGAAAAAAAAGGTATACTTACAAGAGCCTTTCCTCCTGTGCCGTAGCCACCAGGAGGCCAGCCGATGGAGGAGTGGTGGGCCGGGTAACTGAACCTACATCTCAGGCCGGCACATGCACACACCCGGTCCATGCAGCCGGTGGGCGTGGCCGTAGCCTGTGTTTGCATCAGTGCGTGCCGGCCCGAGAAGCGGCGGCAGTGCCGGCAGCCAGAATGGGGACAGCAGGCCTTTTGTTTTCTTTTACATTTGCCCAATATGACACACTGACTTCCTGTCCACCACCCCCCACCCCCGCCAATTTTTTGGGAAAAAAATAGTGCGTCTTATAGGGGAAAATATGGTACATACATGAGTAAATGCTGAAATAATTAATAACATCAATTGATAAATATATACATAAATAAATATACACATATATACATAAATAAATATACACATCAAAAAATCAATATTGACATGATATGATATATATATACACATATATTTAATTATTTATTAATAATTAATAAAAATAATACATTTCTTACAGGTGTCAGAGGGCTGGGGGCATAGAAGGAGGAGGTGTTGGAGGTGGATGTGGCAGTGTAAGTGGAAGAGACAGAGGAATGTGGCAGAGGTGAGGGAGGAGGAGGTAGCAAACCACTTACTCAGGTGCTGGCACAGCCAAGTTCCATGGGATCTACGGCGTGTTCATTTTAAGGAATATAAGCATGTCCACGTTGGCTGTGGATAGGCAGATCCTCTGATAGGACACTTGCCACAGGGCGGGCCAGCAGCTTCACGGCATAGAAGGCAAATTCTGGCCATGTGCACAATTTAGCGACCCAGCGAGCCATCGCTCAGTACTGGGAGACATTTGGACAGGTTGTCATATACCATTTGAGTCAAAGTCTGCCTCCTAGTTCTACGGGCTAGATCCGATGGTGATGGATGTGGTGGACAATAGACACCTCCTCCCTGGCCTTGTGCCACCACTGAGCTCCTTAAATTCAGCTGGGGACTCCGCCAATAGTGCGTCCACCAGAGTGCATTGTATGATCCAGGTTCAGTGCTGGTATCAAGGAGGTAAAGTTGTCCTTATAGTGGGGATCCAACAGGGTGGCCACCCAGTAATCTGGTGACTATGCCGGCAACTCTGCGGTCATTGCGCAGGCAGTGGAGCATGTAGTGGCTCATGTGAGCCAGGCTGCCCTGAATCAGGGAGCAGCTGTCCTCAGTGGTAGGTGTCGCCTCCTCTGTTTCCATCACTTCCTCCATCATGGTCTGAAGGTTTTTTCCAACAGGCAATGGATGGGGATAGTAGCGCTGACAATGGCGACAACATCGCTGACCATATTGTTAGCGTACTGTAAGCCCTGCAGCAGATGTCCCTCATGGAGACCCACTCATTGGTGGTGAAGTGCTGTTGGTCTGCACTTCTACACACCAGGAAATTTGGAGCTGAAACTCCACTATTACCTGTTGTTGCTCACACACCCTTTACAGCATATGCAACGTGGAATTGCAACTGGTGGGCAAGACACATATGAGGTGGTGGGTGGGAAGTCCAAAGTTCCTCTGCAGTGCAGTCAGTCATACGCCGAAAGTATGTGCACATATGCTATGCACTTTATTCAGCAGCTCCGGTGTGTTTAGATAATTGGCCAGGAAGCTCTGTGCCATCAAGTTGAGCACAAACACCAGGCAAGGGATGTGCTTGGCCCAAGGCTGCTACAAGTTTATGCCCATTTTCGTACACCACCTTGCCAGGATTCAGGTGCAATGGCAGCAGCCACTCACCTGTCTGCTACTGGATGCCGGTGCACAGATCCTGAACAGTGCAGGCAGGTGAGTTTAAGCACAGTATTCTGCCATTTCCCCATGGCAGTGACTGACTGCTTGAGGAGAAGGCAAAGTAGGAGGAGGAGGCAACAGGAGGCACCAACTGATTTTCAGCAATACTGGGTGGTGGAAGAATGCTTTACGCCTCAGTCCCAGCCACCACTACATTGACCCAGTGGGCAGATAGAGAGATGTAACGCCCCTGCCCATGCTTACTTGTCCACATGTCAGTGGTTATGTGAACACTTGAGCTAATGCCATTGAACAGTTCACATCTTTTTTCCCCAACCCATTGTTGCAGGGAAGGGAAAGCCTGACAAGAAAGGTAGTGGTGGCTGGGAATGGTGTATTGAGGAACAGCCACCGCCATCAGATCTGTCCATCTCCACCAGGCAAAATGGGAGCATTTCAAAGACCAGCAACTTGGAAATGTTTTTATTCAGAGCCAGGGCTCGTGGGTGGGATACCCATATGTCGTGTGATGGTCCACTGGCCACGTCCTCATCCTCCAGCATAAGTTGTTGGGCATCTGAGAACCCTAGGTCTGCAACCGGGGCAGGGGCAGGTGGATGGCCCACGGTACCCCAGCTGGGAGTGTCATTATAAAGCATTAGTGACTTTTGGCTGGGATGGCCTTGCTGATTTTAAAGGGGGTGAGGTGGTGAACTCAGCACTTTTGGCAGAAATGGGGTTAGGACAATGCCATGGAACTGGTACCACTGCGTGCCATATAATCTATGACTGCCTCAACTTGTTCTGGCCTCACCACTCTGCCAGCAGTATTGGGGTCTACACAAATGCACTTCAATTCTTGGCACCTGCTTGCACCAGAGGAAGGTGCAGCAGGCAAGGATGAAACACATCCTATCCCTGCAGCACCAGCTCAGTTACCAGCAGCAGCATAATGGCCATGATCCTGTCCCCTTTGGTGCTTTCTGCATTGTTAAACACCTGCAGGTACAGCGGCCCGAAAGTAATAAAAAAAAAATAAAATAACAGGAAAATTGCCCTTACATATCCTGAACAACTGGATACTCCACTAACAAATCGTATTAAAAATCATTGACCCCTCAAGTGGCCTGAATAATTGGTATTAAGGAGTAGTGACACCCAAGTGGTTTGATTAAGTGGTATTAAAGGAATAGATCAGGTGTCAAAACATTGGAGAGGTTCTAACTTCACTAGAGAGGTTTCCAGGATGGAGAGTAGATGGATATTCGAGTTAGACACCATGACTCCCAGAGGTCTGAATGTAGAATTCAACCTCAACTGTTTCATAGATACTGCTTGAATTTCTATAGTCGTTTAATCATTTTTAAACATTTTTGAGGTTTTTCGATATGCATATATATGTTTATTCAGTATATTTTTAATTCTGATGATGTGTATTTTTTAAAATGCCTTATGTACTGTAACGCTAAATCATGTTCATGGATTTCTGCTAGAAGCTGCACTACTTGTGAGAAGGAACGCTTCACCTGCATTCACCCTGGACGTTCGTGTCCCCGCTTTAACCTGCACGTTACTGCAGGATTAATGAATTGAAATGCTCCCATTTTGCCTGGTGGAGACGGACAGATCTGATGACGGTGGCTGTTCCTCAATACACCATTCCCAGCCACCACTACATTTCACGCTGGCTTAAGATTCAACACCCTCATCTCTCCACGGACGGCCGTAGTGGAGACGACAGAGGTGAAGCGTTTCTCTACAGTCCTTGCTGAGCCTGTCTCCATTTTGGAGTTTGTGAGTGTTTTACCTTTTCATTAAACAAAACGTACTTGAATATTACGGGATTGCACTAGATTCCATTGTGCTTTTTTACATGTCTTGTGATTATACAACACAATATCCTTGCGACAAGTTGCATACTGGCCTTAAAGAGGATTGGCAAATCATTTGAATTAATGGATTTCCATGAACCTGGGATGTCACATATGAATTTATATATGAGAAAGCCATATTTACAGTAACAGCTGGTAAGCAGACATCTAAAGGTGGCGGGCACGCAAGTTCACTTGTTGAATACCAGCACTTGCACTTCGGGATACCCCCATAAGTTGGCAATTTGAGAAAGTTGCACTCACGCTTTTTCCTTTTTGTTATTGACTTGTGGACTTTAATGGGATAAGAAGTTTCAGCACGTAGTAGCATTATTAATCTATTAAGAAGACTGAGAGGACCACTATCCCTCTCTTTATTGAAAAGTATTTGTGCGCTGTGTTTTTATATATCTGTTTGCGTGGTATTAAAGAGTACTGACACACAAGTGCCCTGAATAAGTGGATACTGAATGAACAATTTGTATTAAAGGTCAGTAACCCCATGTGACCTGAACAACTGGAATTAAACGGTATTGACACACAGGTGCCATGACCCAGTGGATACTCCACTGACAATTGGTATTAAAAAGTAGTGACACCCAAGTGGTTTGACCAAGCGGTATTAAACAGTACTGGCACACAAGTGCCCTGAACCAGTGGATACTCCACTAACAATCTGCATTAAAGAGTAGTGACACACAAGTGCCCTGAACCACTGGATACTCCATTAACAATTGGTTTTAAAGAGTAGTGACACCCAAGTAGTTTCAGCAAATGGTATGTAAGAGTAGAAACTCACACATTCCCTGAACAATTGGTATTAAGGAGTAGTGACACCCAAGTGGTTTGACCAAGTGGTATTAACGTCCTAACTGACACATAAAAAATGAAGATGTGGTCCTGAAAATGTCTAATTTTTTATTGCAGATCTGAAATCTATGGCTCATGTGAATAAAGTTGGTGCATATCTACAGTTTTTTAAATGCTTTATAACCCCTTATTGACCCACTTAAATTGAGTCTGAAGGTTCAGTACAAGTGTGGATGAACAGTCAGGAGGTAGGTAGGTGGCCAGCAAGTAGGTAGGTAGATGGGCAGGTAGGTGGCTGGGATGTCAGGCAGGTGTGTGGCTGGGCAGGCAGGTGGGCAGGTAGGTGAATGGAAAGGTAGGTAGGTAGGTGAGTGACAGGCATGTAAGTTGGGGGATGAATGGGTAGGTGGTTGGGCGGTCAGGCAAGTAGACATTTGGTGGGTCAGATAGATAGGTAGGGGGGCAAGCAAGTAGATAGGGGGGCAGGTAGGTAGGTGAGTGGGCAAGCAAGTAGGTGGGTGGGTGCTCAGGGAAATAGGTAGGTCGGCGGCAGTTAGAAAGATTGGGGGGTGGCAGCAGGTAGGTAGGTACGTGAATGAATGGGTAGGTGGCTGGGTGGCAGGTAGGTAGGTAGGTGGGTGACAAGCAATTTGGTAGGTGAGTGGGCAGGCAAATAGATTGCTGGGCTGTAGGTAGGTAAGTGGGTGGCAGCTAGGTGGGTGCGTAGGTGGGCAAGTAGGTAGGTGGGTGGGGCAGGCAATTGGGTAGGTAAGTGGGTGGCAGGTCGGCAGGTGCCCAGCAGTAAGGTGGCAGGTAGTTAGGTGGGTAGCAGACAGGTAGGTGGCTGGGCAGACAAGTGGGTAGGTAAATGGATGACAGGTAGGTAGGTGAGCAGAAAGCAGGTAGGTGACTGGGCAAGCAAATGGGTAGGTAGGTGGGTGGCAGTTAGGTGGGAAGTAGGCAGGTAGGTGGCTGGGTAGGCAAGTGGGAAGGTAGGTGGGTGAAAGGTGGCTGGGAGGGGGGCGTGGCCTGGTACGCGAATGAAGCGGACGTGAGCCGGAGAGCTTCTGACCCCGCCGGGAGAATTACAGCTGTATTTGCAATACTTACGAGTCAAACTCACCTCTAAAGACGGCCCCATGAAGGGACGAAAAAGGAGAGAGCAGAAGAGGATGGCGATCGCCGGCTCTCGAGTGAGGAGAGCGGAGCCGGAGAGCGGAGGTAGCCACGTGGGCGCGGACATGGTGCCGCTTTCTCCCTTATCGGAAGCCAGCAGCTCGGAGGAGACTGAGGGAACCGCCTGCCGTGTCAGAGGCGGCGGGAGGACGCCGCACACTTCAGCGTCGAAGACCGCCTCAGGAAGCCCCAGCGTGGCTGCAGACGCTGGGAGCGGGGCTGGGGGGAGAGACGCACCCAGCAGAGACACGTGCGGTACCGCCTTCGCAGAGCAGGCAGTCTGGAGGTAGGAGTGGCGGGGGTGGAGGAGTGCGGGTGGCAGATGCAGCTCACAGCACGGCGGGGGGGGGGACCCAGGCGGGGAGGAGGTGGGCCGCAGGGACTGCTCCAAAATGGCGTCGGCGAGCGCGCATCATCTGACCCAGCCTATGTTTGATGAGGGGGACCCTGAGGATGGAGAGCTGAGGGAGTCAGGGGGGCAGGCAAGGACATCAGCCAAGGCACAGCACTCGGATGCATGCCTAGGGGCCCAATTCCACCCCAATGCCCTTCGTGCTGCATATGAGGAGAGCCCAGGGCTACAGAGCCCATCCCCCAACGAGGACAGCGGACAGTCTCTGGCCACTGCGGCCCCGGCCTGCCTCTGGCCGGGCAAGCAGGCCCGCAAGCAAGGGAGAGAGGCCACAGCAGTGGGGAGGCTGGAGAGCTACGGATTCACCTCCACTGATCGTATGCCGAGGTTACAAACGCAGAGCTCTGAGGCACTAGGACTTTCCTCACCCTCACCCCCGCCGGCCTGCCCCCTTCCACAGAGGATGCAGCACTCTCGAAGTGTCCCTGGGACCGAATCTAATCTGAGAGGAGAGCTCCGACTGACGCCGGCGGCGCCCCCTGCAGGTGTCAGTGGCGGGATGAGAGTTTCCGCCATAGGCGCCCCCCCCCAACAGTGGCCTGGACACGAGGAGATATCGCCGCTCGGCCTGCCGGAAGGGGCATTCGCTGTCCCCCAAGAGCCCATGTCTCCACCAGCTGTGGATTCTCTGCCTATTGTGGAGCTTCCGTCCCCGATCTTATACCCGGATTCCCCATCGACATCAACTAATGCCGGGGTGCGAGGGGTGGCGCTAGATGCCAGTAACATCCATCAAGAAACACTCTCTTTTCTCAAGTCTATACCCACCAAAGCGGATATCGAAGCGCTGATCAGGAGATACGAAGCGGCCTACAAAAAAGATATAACAGAAGTTAGAGGTCAGATCCGGTCATTAGATGCCAGAGTCTCTTCCAATCTCACAGCTATAGAGGAAGCGCTGGCTAATATGGCGGCAAAGATAGAGAGTCAAAACGCGCAAATCCTTCAGCTGCAGCTCCAACATGACGACCTGGAAAACAGGCACAGGCGAAATAACCTCCAAGTTCGAGGCATTCCCGAGGCTTCAGCGGGAGAGGACGTCAGGCAAATAATCACAGTAATATTCAACCAATTACTTGAAAGAGAGACAAATACACCGATTGAGATTGACAGAGCGCACAGAGCGCTGGGCCTGCCAAGCAGTGACCCATCCCGGCCAAGAGACATTGTCTGTCGCATCCATCACTACAACACCAAGGAGGGAGTATTGTTTTATATGGGAGTTTGATCTTAGTAGTTGCATAATTCTGTTTTGTGTTGCCAGCCTCTCCAGGTGGGGGGGCTGACTCCGCGTTTCGTCGCCGGACATAGTTCCCCCACTTAGGCCAGTCTCTGACCTTTCCCGTTTGGGGGTAGGCCACAGACTTAGCGAGACCGCTACTTAGTTGTCCCTGCTTAGGGGGTATTGGCCGGAACACCCAGTTTTCATCGTTTTTGTATCTAGCTTTCCCTTTTCCTCCCCCTCCCCCCTTTGTTTCTACCCTCCTGTCTCTTCCCCTCTGTATTCCTTGTCTGTAATTGTATTACTTGCTCTCGCTGATCCCTCCCCCCTCTCTGGCCCGAGTCGGCAACAATGGGTGAACCTAATCTGGTTTCATTCAACGTGAAGGGGCTGAACACGCCGGAGAAAAGGAAGACGATACTGAGAAACCTCAGGGCCTTAAAGGCTAGCGTGGCCTTTCTCCAAGAAATGCACTATAAAGCAGCAAATCCGCCAACCATGAGAGACAGGGCGTTTCCGGTCTCCTACCACAGTTATTCTCTGGACTCCAGATCAAGAGGGGTAAGCCTGCTGATATCCAGGTTAGTACCTTGGGAAGAGGTGGGGGTGCTGGGTGGTGAAGAGGGAAGGTGGCCCTTTGTTAAGGGGAGGATCTGGTCAGAGCCTTTCACCTTTATCACCATTTACTGCCCAAACACGAGACAGGTGGACTTTCTAGAGTAGGTCTTGGCTAAACTGGTAGAATTCGCAGAGAGAAGAGTGGTGATCGGAGGAGACTTTAACCTCACCCTGGACCCACTGATTGACACTTCCAAGGGCCACACTTACCTCTCCTACTCCAAACTTAAAAGGCTCAAAAGGCTACTGCACACTTTTCAGCTAGTAGAGCCCTGGCGTATTTTCCACCCTAACAGTAGAGATTACACGTACTACTCTCCCCCACATACCATGTACTATAGACTGGACATGTTTCTCATCCAACACCATACATTGCAGAGAGTTAAGAAATCAGATATAGGCAACATTGTGCTGTTCGATCACGCTCCAATTAGTCTCACACTGTCCGCACACACTCCGGTGCCCCACTTCTGGTCGTGGAAACTAAATAACTCACTCATTCAAGATGCAGGCTTCAGGGAAACCCTAAAACAGAACCTAAGGGAGTACTTCAATAGGAACACTACACTAGGCTCCAACCCCGCAGTGATCTGGGAAGCGCATAAATGTGTGGTGAGAGGCCTTCTGATCCAACAGGGGGCTAGAATTAAAAAAGAGAAAGGTAAGACTACTAACGAGCTAGTGGGAGAGATCCACAGGTTAGAAGTGTTGCATAAACAATCCCTAGCTTCTGAACATCTGGCGGCCTTGACCGCCCTCAGGGACCGGCTACGTAGGATCTGTAATGACTCGGTTAAGCTCTAACTCGTCAAGTGTAGGAAAGCCTATTATGAGTCAGAAGACAAATGTGGTCGCCTGCTGGCCATGGCCCTGAGGGGGGAAAGAGCCAAAACATATGTCCCCAAAATACAGGACAGGACTGGAATCATGAAACACAAGGCTGCGGAGATCGCCGGAGTTTTCAGACAGTATTACGAGGACTTATATAAGCTACCTATTGATAAATACGAGGGCTTCAGACATAGCCGCTTACCTCCAGCGCTCTGGGCTCCCTAAACTCCCGTCTGAGGTCTTGGAAGACCCGATCTCCCATAAGGAACTAGATATAGCGTTGAAGGACTCGGCTGCTGGGAAGGCTCCGGGACCTGATGGGTTTCCCCTTATTTATTACAAAACCTTCGCGGAGGAACTTTCGCCAAGAGTGCTGGAGGTATTCAACTTCATGCGCTCAGGCAACACATTCCCACGAGACAGCCTTTCTGCACAAATTGCAGTAATACCAAAAGAGGGCAAGGACCCGATATCCCTCCTGAATGCTGATATCAAGCTTTTCGCCAAAATATTGGCATCGCGCCTATTGTCGCACCTCCATCAGGTGGTGCATCTAGACCAGATAGGCTTCATGCCTTATAGGGAAGCACATGATAACACCACGAAGACACTAAACCTTATCAATCTGGCAATACAACGGAATCTTCCTGCGCTACTCCTCTCAACCGATGCTGAAAAGGTGTTCGATAGAGTGCAGTGGGATTTCATGTTTGGAGTCCTAAGGCACATTGGACTAAGATACAGCATGCGGGGCTGGATAGCTAGCCTATACCACGGCTCTTCCGCAGTTGTGAGAGTCAATGGTACAACCTCGAAGCCTTTCGGCATCGGTAATGGGACAAGACAGGGGTGCCCTCTGTCACCACTGATCTTCATACTAACGCTGGAGCCTCTCCTTTGTAGGGTTAGAAATAACCAGAACATCCAGGGAATATCCTTGCCCTCTGGTCATTGCAAAATAGCGGCGTACGCGGATGACCTGCTGTTCTTCGTGACTAGCCCGGAAGTCTCTCTCCCAAACCTAGTGAAGGAGCTGGAAATATACAAAAGCCTCTCCAGCTACAAAATAAATATGCAAAAGTCGGAGATTCTCAACGTACATCTCTCGGCTACTAGAGAGGCCAACCTTAGCCAATCTTTCCCGTTCAAATGGACTAAGGATCATATTCCTTACCTGGGAGCGAAGATAGGCAGGTCTCCGGGTAGGCTCTTTGAGCTTAACTTCCCCCCACTTTTGCGAGCGTTCACCAAGAACACAGACACATGGTCAAACAGGAACTGGAACAGACATGCCACACAAAAACAGTGGGTTCAGATTGAACAAAGTAACTCATCATTCCCTCTGCGAGGCCTCCCATGGGTTGCAAAGCAAGCGGTAAGACAGGAGCTCTCCCACCCAACAATAGGGGCCACACTCAAGGTGTGTCACAAGTTCCTTCAGGGGGATGAACTCTCTCCCCCCTTATCCCCGTTATTCCCAATATTAGGAAATCCAGAATTTACCCCGGGGTTGGGTGATGGGATAACCGACCAATGGATAAAAAAGGGAATCTGCTGAGCTAAACAATTCTGCCACATAAGTAATATCACGTCGTTGGAAAGACTGGCGGAGGCACACGGACTTCCGAAATGGGACGCGTGGCAGTGGAGGCAGCTTAACCACTTCCTTAAATCCGTTAGATGTCAGTTGTGCCATTTAAGGGAACTCACCGGTTTTGAGAAGATGTGTGTTGACGAGGGCCCTGCTAGACACACTCTTTCCCTCGCTTACAAAATTCTGATAAGTACTCTAGACCAAGGTGATCTCCCCTGCTTCACCAAATGGGAGGAGGACCTGGGGGTTACCTTTACGCCGGAGCAGTGTAAGAAAATTATTGAGCTGGCCCATAAGACTTCAGCGTGCACTAAATATAAAGAGTGCAATTATAAAGTGCTGGAGGTGTAATTCTGAGCGAGGTGACCTTCTGCACATTTTTTGGTCGTGCCCGGCCATACAGTCTTTCTGGAAGGGTGTCAGAGAAGTAACGCAGCGCATGACTGAGAAAGAGATACCATGGGATCCGGCCTTCTTCCTTCTCCATCACTCGGCCATACCCGCTAGGAGCTATCGGAGATCTGTGGTGTGCCAGTTGGTTAATGCTGCAAAGGCGTGTGTCCCTTCGCGTTGGAAGAGCCGGATGCCTCCGAGCATTGCGCAGTGGCTCGCCAGGGTGGGTGAAATTGACAGATTTGAAGGGATGATCGCATGAGTCTGAGGAAGAACACAGGGTCAAATGGGCCTACTGGATAGAATTTACGTTGTCACAATCCTACAGCGACCTTCTGATGGCAGAGTAGTAGAAGGAGCTTAGTTGTCCCTGTTAGTCTTTATATTGCATAACTTACTCATAATTTGTTCTAACTGTTATCGTGAGTATTTTATTCCAATGTCTAGTTGGTAATACAACAACTGCCTAATAGCTGATGTGACAGGTTTGATTTGATATAGGCGGCTGTCGCGGGGGACCTTGCCTGCTTTGTCCCTGGATCGTGTCCACACGATGGGCCTTAGGGTTTTGCCAGGCACTCTAGTCCTGTCAGCAGCGGGGTTGGCGGGAGCCTCGACCTGTCATGCGATGAGCTTGGTAGGAGCAAGGCGACCTGTCCGGAGTTGTAATATACGCCCTGCGGTGTGCCAGGCGACGCCATTTGCCACCTTTACGACCCCGTTGGGCTATTATAAGCAGGTGGTTGATTGTATTGTTCTGTACTTATTTTACTAAGGTGCATTTCATGAGTCATGTACTTGTCCTTCTTTTATGTTCTGAAAACCATAAATAAAGAATATGTAAAAATGAAAGGTGGCTGGGCAGCAGACAGGTAGGTTGCTGGGCAGGCCGGTGGGTAGGTAGGTAGGTAGGGTGGGTTTGGGCAATGACATCTCATCAGGATCTCTGCATCAGCGGCACCCTGAGGTCTGCAGAAGACAGTCAGCAGTGGCAGCGGGAGAGGTGAGGGACAGCTAGGTGTGCAGTCAGCAGTGGTGGCAGGACCAGAGTCGAACAGCTCGACGGCAGGCAGTCAGCATCTTGGCAGAAGCGGTGTCAGTTGATGGAAGTGGTGGCCAAGTGGAAACAACATGGGACATCTCAGCAGCGGACAGGCGGCAGGATCAGCATCTCGGCAGAAGCGACGCAGGACCCCTCAGCAGCGGGCTGGTGGTAGCATGCTTCATTCTGGTGGTGGGGGCAGGAAACATGCTGCAGCAAGGGAGCGAGTGGGCTAGTGAGTAAAAAAAGCATGTCCCCCAATACTTCAGCCTAGTCCCCGGCATGCTCCCCGTTCTCACTGCTCTCTTCAGGCACTAGGGGAAAGTCCCTCAATTCACCCCAGCACAGGGTAAACTGTTAGCACACATTTACTGTGGACATGCTGGAGACAGGTCATCCCTGTCAGGTGGTGCTGTCAGTTGGACTAGAAGGAAGCAGCTCTCTTTTACACTTTCATCTAATGAAGCAGTGTTTGTTGCATCAGTGCAGGCCAGTCAAGAAGTTAAATGGCTAAGACAACTGTCAACAGACTTGGGTCAACAACAGATGGAACCAACAAAATCTTGCACTTGTGCAGATGGAAAGGGTTAGCTCAAGAACCAATTGTGTTGATGCAAAGATCCACTTTCTAAGGGATCTTCAAAAACAGGGACTTTTTAAGCTACTGTATTGTATGACATCGTATATTTTTACACAGCCCCTGACCACTGAAGAACCTTCAGGGCTTACAAAGAAGATGGGCCTAACAGAATAAGGCTTAGCTGTTGAGAAGGGGTGTTGGAGATACAACAGATTTAGCTTGTCTCTGACAGAAGATGTTGTATTTCCTGTATATCGAGTTGAACTCATTTATTTCTTTTTCCTGTCTGTGTACAATCCACCATGTTAGGGCGACCTTCTCTTACTCCATGCATGTGGAATGAAAAATGTTTTTTTTTAATATCTGTCTATGTTGACTGCAGAACATGATACATGATACCAACCTGTCTTTGCAAGTTGTACTCTTCTCAACCAGGTGGGATGATGTCAGGAAGAGTAACCCAGCACAAGCATTCTCATATATTAATACTCCAAAATCAAAGAGTTGTGGTACCAGCCACTGAAGCGTAAATACTAGTGTGGCTATTTGAATTACATTTCATTAATTTAATAGGTCCAGAGAGTATTGTTGCATTTACCTATTATTATTTGGATTTCTGGGTTCAGGTAATGCAGGATCAGAATGTTCTGAAATAATTAAACAACAAAGGCATATTTCAGTTGCATTAGTCCAGTTCGGAGTGGCTGAGCAGGAGCACCTACCCTAATGATGGGTTTAACGTGCTGCATTGGCATATGCATGGGTAGGGAAAAATCACTTTTTAGAGTGTGGTTCAGCTTTAACCCTTTAAGTGCCAGCCTACCTGGAGTTTTTGTCACCCTTTGTTGCCAGACCATTTTGCACTATTTTGCGCTCCCATGTTCCAATGTGATTTTTGAAGGGATTTCCCAGGAAAATGATATATTGTTTTTTCAGCATAGTCTGGGCTTTAACATGAAATGTCTTGTTTGTCATTTTTTAGGTGTATTCTCAATATTTTTGGGTTAAATATGTGCAAAAAAAAAAATCTATTTTTTACAATTTGTAGTGTTTTTTCGTAATAAAAAATGCAAGTTTGTCAATAAAATCTTATTGCGTGTGAAATCTCAATTTCTCCCGGTTACAGTAGTACCACATATGTATAGGTAGACACCCTTTCCTGCCCAGGAGACTCCCCCAAACTGAAACAGAGCTTTAGGGGATTTTCAGATAAAATACAACTATGCTATGCGCTATGCGCACCTTGCAGTTTTTCCAGAAAAACAACCCTTTACATTTGAAATACCCCCAACAAACTATATATTCTCTGGAAGTACACACCTCAAGCTTTCTAGGTGTGCCAGGCTTGTTGATGTGGCCATGGTTTTCTGGAAGTAATCCCTCAATGTATTCTTTGGTTGCAAAGAGTTTCCCTAAAACAGGATAAAAAAACAGAATCAAAGCCACATTTTCCTAAAAAAACTATATACAAATAAGAAAAAACAAGTTTAATCTGAAAAAGCAACATCCCCCAAAAAGAACGATACCCACCATGCATAGCTACTGTCAAGGGAAGAGTTGCCAAACACCCCAAAGTAAAGCATGTGCGTAACGGCAATTTTACTTAAAATTTCAGCTCTGCAGACAAAGTGCGCACCTTGCGATTTTTCAACCAAAACAACCCTTTACCTTTGGAATATCGCCCACAAACCATATATTCACTGAAAGTTCACATGTTAAGCTTTCTAAGCGTACCCAGCTTGTTGTAGTGGGCTCACCTTTCTGGAATTAATCCCTCTAAGAATTCTTTGGTTGCGCAGGGTTTCCCTCAAAAATGTATAGAAAAGCTAAATAAAAAACACCTTTTCCTAAAATATAAACATGCAAACAAGAAAAAACAAGCTAAGTCTGAAAGCGCAAGGTCCCCCGAACAGAACAATACCCAACATGCATAGCTACTTTTTACCCTTTTAATTGCCAGCCTACTTGAGATTTTATCACCCTCTGTTGACAGGTCATTTTCCCCCATTGTGTGCCATGTTTTGCGCCATTTTTGCTGGAATTTTCAGGAAAATGATATATATATTTATACCATATTTTTTCTTGCAGCAGAGTTTAGGCTTTAACATGAAATGTCTTGTTTGTAAATTTTATTTGGTTTTTTACAATATTATTAAGTAAAAAAAAAAGAATAAATAAATAAAAAAATTTTTAGAAAATTGCCTCCTTTATTTTAAATAAAAAAATTATTTTATTAAAGAAAACCATATTGCATGTGAAAGACCTATTTCTACCGATTAGAATGGTACCACATATTTATCGGTAGCCCTCAGTTCCTGCCCAGGAGACCCCCCTAACTAAAACAAGTACTTTATAACATTTACAAATAAAATACAACTAACATCCACACTACAAAGGGTTAAATCGAGAGAAAAAAATGACAGAGAGGGGGGGGGACCCCATTTTTGGGGGAATTTCTAAGGGTTAAAAACCCTTAAATATAAAAAAATAAATGAAATGGGGTCCCCCTTACCCGAAGTAACCATCCCGGGACCAGCTATGCAGGGCTTGTAGAAACAGGGCGCAGGGGGCAGCTTTTGTGGCCCCTGGCCCTGCAGGCTACAAGCCCGCATAGCCCGTGGCCACGGGCTATTCTGCCCCCCCCTGGGCTTTGGGGAGGCAGGTAATGGGGGTGCCGGGGGTTAATGGCAAGTCACCCGCTAGCTGCAGGTGACTTGCCATCCCCCAGTCTTGTAAACTGGTATAGGGGTCTCATGGACCCCTTACCAGTTCACAAGGGGTTAAATGTGAAAAAAAAAGACACAGACACAAAGAGAAAAAAAAAATTACATTTTTTTTTTTACTTTACTCACCTCCGATCCTGGGTCCCTCGTCGCTGTCCCGCGATGCTCACCCAGCTCCGGCATCTGTCAGATGCCGATAGTGATTGGAGCAGAGCGAGTGAGAGGCGAGGGGGCGCCGATCGGAGCCTCTTCGCCTCACACCCGCCCTCCTCCGATCACCACCGGCATCTGACAGATGCCGGAGCTTGGAGGGGGTATAGGAGGAGTGGGATGACGTCATCCGCCCCTCCCACAAAAGGCGGGGCTAGGGGCGGCGGCCATTGTTGCCATTAGAATAGGTGAGGACCCCGGAAGAGGGATCAGACCCCCCCCCCGGTGAAGAGAAGAGCCAGCGAAGGGATCGGGCGTGGAGGTGAGTTAATGACATTGGTTTTTTTTGTTTGTTTTTTTTTACAGATTACTGTCAGCGGTGGAAACGGGGGGGGGGAGCAGGCATGTAGTTTCTACGTGCTTGGCGCTTAACGGTAGGAGAAGCAACCACATAGAAACTACGTGCTTGGCATTTAAAGGGTTAAATGCCCTGACCAGGCATGAACTGCCTCTTAAATTCTATTTATTACATATAAATATTTTATGTATTCTAAGCGAAGCTGCTTTCATCGCTTCTATTCTAGGTTGAGGCTGAGCTGGGAAGGGCATGTCATAGCTCATCTTTATGAGTCATAGACAGCTGTGGGACCATTTTGATTTGCCATTCTGTCTTGTGGAGGGAGCACCAAGGGACAGGGTGGCTGTAGAAATGATATTGTAAGGGAGGACACACTTTGATACCCTGCTACAGCTTCTACCCTTCACTACAGGAAATTGAGGTGAGGCACATGGGAGCTGCTTATTGCCTTATTAATGCAGTTGGGTTTACAGTCCCTTTAATATGAATAGTCAGTTAAACCTCCATCACATTGTATAAATTATTTAGGCATTTATAGTAAGGGTTTTTCTAACATTTCTCATTCAATTTGAAATCAGTGCTTTTTCCAGCATTAAAAATTTGTATCTTGTTTCAATGTTAAGTAAATGAAAAAAAAAACACAAGTTAGTTTTCATCATTTTAATAAGCAAGAATAATAAGCATTTAGGCCTGACAGCATAATAAACAGCTTCGGGGAGTCTGGCTAGAGGAGCAATCAGTTTTACTTATTCTCAAGTCTGTGATTTATAAAAGGTCAGGTTTCAATTGTTCTTCTTTTGTGCAGCTGTTGCCTTAACGCATTGCATTGCTCCGCTATATTTAGCCCCGGCTGTTTATCCCGCGATGATTACAATGTTGCTGGGTACTACTAGGCTATGATGTTCTTGCTTTTATATTGTACAGCATTTCCAAAACTGTAGCAATTTTAATAATGAATATATACAAATGCAAATGTCTACTCTCAAGTAACGGAAAGATCAAACTGTGAGGTGAATAGCAATTAGAAATAGCATAGCTTTGTTTTTTGCATTTAGAAAAAAAATATAAGCATTGCAATAATACTAGAACATAACAATGGCAGAAGAACACCCACCGGGTTCTCTATCAGGCTTCTAGAATGCTTTCAGTTGAAGGAAAAATGATGAATCCTTAGTTCTAAAACACCAATTCTAACTTCATATTCCTTACCAGTAAGAAAATGTCATTTTGTTTCCCTACCTATGTGTCTGCTTTGCTTTTTTTTATTAACTTGGCAAGCGCCCCCTAGTGGCCAAATTTGGCCACAGCTTACTGGTTTGTTTTATAGTGCTGCCTAGATGGGTTCAAGTGCTTATAAAGCTAAAGATTATTACATCTGGTTACAGTTGTCCTTTAAGACGCAACTCCAGTAACGTGATTACCTGTTTAGTCTTTCATTTAGCAAAGCTGTTTTTAATAGTGTCGGCAACCACATGACCCCAGCAGCTAATCATTGTGCTGGATTTTTTATGAGGAAAAAAAGTAAGATTTCTCTTGTTACTAGTTCACTAGCTGAGGTTCAAGCTCAAAATATCAGAAACAGATGCAAAAATGACCTGGGGTCCATCTACCTAGATGCTGAACTAGAAATAAATCCAGCAAACATGGGTAAAGTACCGGACTTTGGGGTGTGCCATCTCAAAGGGTTCCATGGGCAGGGGGGCAACACTGAGCAACTGCGCCCGACCACTATGCTGTATATATTAAAACAGGGAATAGAACTCTTGTTTCCCAAAGAGCACAGCATAGAGAGTAGGGAGCAGCTGGCATCATGCATGCACCATGGGATCACTTGTGAGGTAAGTATACCTTGTGAGGTAAGTATACCAGCGAACCCCCGTGGTTTCACACAGTGGGACATAGGGATTCAGATGGCTGTATGTATTTTTGGCTGGCAAATACAGGTTTTAGTCCACTTTAAAGAGGCTCGACAGTCAAACAATGTCTGATACCAGAGAAACACCCCTACTTCTGCATTGCCTCCCCACCGGCTGCCAGTTTAAACACCCTACATGGTTGCTCACATGGTGCAGTAAACTGGCAGTCGATGGCTAGAGAACGCATTGTGAGTGGGTACTTTTGCCTCGCATCAAGCTTGATGCTAGGTTATACACAAGGGGCTTACAGTGAGCCCCAGTTGGCAACCTTGTAGGCCAGTAGTCCGACAATGAAGAAGCATAGAAGCGTATTGGGGGGATGCCATCCTGTCTTGCACAGGGCATCCTGCATAGGTGTAGTTGGGCAACATGGCATATTTTATTTGGAAAATATGGCAACTTTAAATTGTGTGAATGCCTTGGGAATAATGGCTAATCGGTTAGTCAGACCCATATTGTATTTTCATGAACATTGCAGGATCAGCCTATCAGTCTGCAAGATTAAAGGAGCTCTATTGTGAAAGTAGCCTAAAACTAAAAATAAGGCATGGTGTAACCTTGTAATTGAAGGAAGAAGAAAGAGAGGTGGCAGGTTCTACTTTTACTGCTTGCCAATAACTCACCTGACAATTTTGAGATTGCTGATTGTCTGATCTCAAGATTTCCGGATGATGTACACCAGCTGGCTGACCTCATCCCCAGCTTTTTTTTTGCGGACTGTTTGCACAGGGGTGTCTGGGATATTACTACAGGCTAGGGACGAGGGTTTTGTGCCACTTTAAGTGCGATGATATGTACTAGACACATAGTTCACAAGCCTTGACCCATCATAAGTTTCAGCTGTCTTTTCCTGACACATAAGCATACCTATGAAGGTGTTTAGGAAATGACAACCACCAAACAAAAAATGTTGATGCTGACAACCATCACTTTCTGCTGATTTTTTTTCACACTTGTGAAGTCTAGGAACAAAGTACAGAGGGGAAGATTTTTTAAAATAAAGTACTGGGTTTTGTTTTGTCATATAAGATGCACTTGCCCATAAGAGGCACCTAGAATTTGGAGGCAGAAAATGGGAAAAAGAATCTGAACCAAATGTGCTAAAACACTGTCCCCCAAGATCAAAGAAATAGGAAACCCCCGATTACAGGCAGAGTAGAATTTCCCCCTTCTAATCTCCATAAGCAGTGTGGCATTTTCCCTTCCTTATCCCCATTCTGCCCCCCAATCCCCATAGGCAGTGTGGCATTGCCCCCCTCCCAAGCTGAATAAACTTTTTATAATGTAATACCATAACACACCCTGTTTGTTACATTGCACAACAGGAGGGCGACAGGAAGCTAAATATGGAATATGAAAACTCTCAGCCCAAATTGTATCACTGTCAGTGCTGCTAATGAACAAGTAACAATGACTGAGCAAACTGGGTTAAATTAATAAAAGCCAGTGAGATACAACATATACACTTTTATCTCTGTTGATATGAGATCCTAGTTAGCAAGTACAGTTCCAGACTTTTAAAAAATGAGAAAAACAAGCAGGTGTTTGGAACAAACTAAGTATCCAAGCATACAGATCACCACTGCTTAATATAAGTCTAGCTAATGTCCAGTCCTTGAACAACAAGCATGATGAAGAGCTAGGTTCAAGTTCAGGGAGGGATTGCAGCCTTCTCTGTTTTACCAAAACCTGGCTGAGCCCCGCAAAACCAGATAACCATAAACCTTCTAGCCTCCTGAATTCTTCCTCTGTTTTTCAGACAGCTAAGATTTAGTAGTTCGGAAAGGCTAGAGGAGGATGAGCAGTACCAAGAAGGAAAAGCAGGCTCTGCACAAGGTGGTGAAATCTGTCAGCATGTACAATCCGAACCGAACAACCAGACCTGCAGCCTATCTACCAAGCAGTGCTGGGGAAAGGAAATGAGGAATTTGAGTGACTAAACTCATCTTGACAAGGGACAGTTCTGTTTGCTTCTGTGAGGGAAGCGCTTCTGCAACCAGAGTGCCAAAACGGAGAGGAAGAAAATGAGTTTTTATCGACAGGCCATCTGGACTCTCAACTAAGGTAACATCTAGGCTTAAGCTCTAACATTTCTTGTATAAACAACATACCAGAATAATCCACACTGTAGTCAGTGCCATACTAGTAATCTAAAATTAGCTTTATCTCTTGGAATTACAAATGATACATGTCAGTGTTACTAATTATGTTGTTTTCTTTTGTTTTCTGTCACAAAAATAAAAAAAATCACTACATATTTTACAATGTATGTGCAATGCTTTTAACCCTAAAATACTTCATTTACATAACAATTACCGGCTATGGGCTTACACAGACAAATACTACGATTTTGTAATAGGTGTCTTTTAATGTTCTCATTTATACAGGACATGGTACATGTAGCAAGCTTAAGAGTGGCTCTGAAGTGAGAAAGTCAGTCGGATGACTAGCAAAACATATTCAAGAAAATAGAATAGCAAGTCCAGTTTTATTCCTACATCTTGTGACAAGGTGTTCTGAAGCAAAAACTGCCCATCTCACAAAACAACCAGCAATGAGAAAAAGTAAAGCTGGGCACATCTGTACAAAAGATTAGCCAAAAGATTTTGAGCGCCTCTAAATTTTTGTAGAGGCTGAATTTTGAGAACCTTTTTTACTGGAAACAAATATTCAACTTATATTATTTGAGCAGGGCTGAGAGGGGCAGGAGGTGGACATGTGCGGTTCCTTATGGATGCCTTAGGGTGTTTATAGACCACCCATTCTCTGCTCTCTCACAGCCCTGCTGTACAGCACTGTTTTTTGAAGCTTTTTGACCTCTGAGCAACCTCAACCTGCAGGTGTGGCTCCCCTTTCAAAAAACATCTTTAGAAACCAGGGGCCGTAGGACAGTGGTCACAACCATGAGACTGGGTGTAGGTAAATAGGGGAGCCCACTATGGCACCCCTAATCTAAGACCACAAAAAAATCCATATCCAGATCAATCAGTTACTCAGAACACTGTTGTCTTTGCCCCAACCTATAAATATGTTCCCTGTGATCTCTTCCCTTAGTTGTGATGTTCCAGCTCAGGTCCAGCTCGAAAAGCCAGGGATATTGCAAAGTTCTGTTTACTGAGTAATCCTCTTCCTGAAAACAAATGGGTTTTTAAACAATAGTGAAGCCAAGGACTCCCTGCTTTAAAGTGTACCTAAATATGATAAAAAGGTCCATAGGAAGGTTTTATCCCCTAACACCTGGATATCATGATTTGCAATGCATGGCCTGAAGGTCAGGCAATATACAACTTTATCTGCACATTTATTACCTTGCTAGTAACACACAAGCACGCTCAGTGAACACCATGGGCTGATGCAAAAATAGAAAAAAATAGTGTAGAACACATAGCAACCTCCAAAATGAAATGGTGCCGAAGATAATCTCTATCCCACGACACATGCACCTCCACACGGTGAATCCACCACCAATAGTGCAAATCCTTACCGACTAGTAAGAGTATTAGAGCCTTCAAAACGTCCACATAAAGGTACTTGATGGATCTTATTCCTCCTTATAATGCTCACCGATATCCAAAAAATGGGGCAATTAAACCGGTCACCGAAAAATAATAATATAAACAGAATCTAGTGTAACTCCATTTAAAACCCACAAAGGTTTAATAAGTAGTTTTAAAAATTTACACTCACAAACATAAAATAAAAACAGCTTTCAGTCAAAATCATGGCAGCGCTCGTCTCACCGGCCCTGGGATAAAGCAGCTTTGCCAGCAGAGAAGTCACGTCAACCACAGATGCACAGGTACCGATGTTGTAACTTGAGGAGAATTCCGCCACCGCCACCGCCAACGTGTTTCGTCGCCAAAGGCAACTTTAACTAGGCTGGTGGCGGGCGGAAGGCGGAAAATTCAGCCTAGTTAAAGTTGCCTTTGGCGACGAAACGCGTTACAACATCGGTACCTGTTACAACATTGGTACCTGTGCATCTGTGGTTGACGTGACTTCTCTGCTGGCAAAGCTGCTTTATCCCAGGGCCGGTGAGACGAGCACTGCCATGATTTTGACTGAAAGCTGTTTTTATTATATGTTTGTGAGTGTAAATTTTTAAAACTACTTATTAAACCTTTGAGGGTTTTAAATGGAGTTACACTAGATTCTGTTTATATTATTATTTTTCGGTGACCGGTTTAATTGCCCCATTTTTTGGATATCGGTGAGCATTATAAGGAGGAATAAGATCCATCAAGTACCTTTATGTGGACGTTTTGAAGGCTCTAATACTCTTACTAGTCGGTAAGGATTTGCACTATTGGTGGTGGATTCACCGTGTGGAGGTGCATGTGTCGTGGGATAGAGATTATCTTCGGCACCATTTCATTTTGGAGGTTGCTCTGTGTTCTACACTATTTATCTACATTGGGTCCATTTGGGAATAAGGACTAATACACGTGGAGCACCTAATTTGCGGACTTATAACATTCATTTAAGTGTGTGTGTTTGTTAGTAGATTTGTATTTATTATTTACAGCGCGGTGTATGTACTATCTTTGTACCAAAAATAGAAATGTAGTATGCATAGATCCCATTTGTTATTATGCCCAATTTTCAGGTCTCTGGGATCACAGTGCCAACAGAGCTATACAAACTTGCTTAGGCTGCCTTGTGGAAAATTCAATCCAGCTTGATGAGTTAAGAATGTCACTGAATATCTAGGCCCCCAATAAATGTAAATTTGTGGATAATGTGTCCCTGCTTGTTGATATGACTGCTGTTCCAGAACCCATCACTTCTTGGTAGGAGCCATACTGTACTCCTATACCTTTAAGTGGATGTCTTCAGGATCACCAAGTTTGATTTAAGGTTGTTCTGTGTATATGTCACTTGGTGCAGTAATGGTTTGGATTGAGAAGAAAGGTACAGTATTTTTCGCCATATAAGACGCACCTGCCTATAAGACACACCCAGGATTTGGAGGAGAAAAATTAAACAAAAAAATATTCTGAACCAAATGGTGTGCTAAAATACCCCCACCCAATCACCCTATTATAGACAGTGTGCAGAATTCACACCATTACAGACCCCACATTACAGGCAGTGAGTGGTATCCCACATTAAAGGAAGTGAGTGGCATCCCACATTAAAGGCAGTGAGAGGCATCCCAAATTACAGGCAGTGAGTGGTATCCCACATTACAGGCAGTGAGCGGACATGGCAATTACAGGCAGTGAGCGGGCATCCCAATTACAGGCAATGTACGAGCATCCCAATTGCAGTTAGTGTACAGGCATTCCAAATGCTGGCAGTATACGGGCATTCCAATTATAGCCATTGTATGGGCATCGCAATTACAGGCAATGTGCAGCATGCTCCCCCCCCAAAAAAACACATTCCCCAGAAGCCGTCTCTCTTACACACACACACAAACACGCACACACTCACACACACTCTCCTTACCAGTGCCTGCTGCCTCCGGAATCATCGGCGCCTCCGGCATCACTTCTCAGTTCCCGTAGCTGCCGCTACTTGCAGCCTCACGCTCCCACCAGTTCCGACTTCTGTCATTGAACACTGGCAGGAGTCACAGGCCATGCCCCACCATTTGCCTGAATCGGCTGGGTACAGCAGGCGACGGGCAGCAGCATTGACTACAGGTACAACTGCGGCAGTGGTGAGGGAAGCGGAAGCTGGTAATGTACGTGTGTGTGTGTGATTTAAGCCAGTGGGAGATGGCTGCTAAGCCGTAGGAGCTGGGTATGCAATGTTTTTTTTTTTTCCTTGCATTGGCACACACACACACACACACACACACACACACACACACACACACACACACTTTTGTGGAAAAATAAGTGTGTCTTATAGGGTGAAAATATGGTAGTTGCCTTAAAACATAAATAAATAAATAATGCATACTACAGCTGCCTACAATATAATTTTCAACAAGATGTTCTGATATTTTACAAACTCTGAAGGATGACATAAAAATATGAAGCCTGTGAGGCATGAATAGTATCTTTAAGACCAGGAAAAGCAAAGTGCCTAAAATTATGGACAATAGAAGAGCATTCAATAAAATGTCAGTGCTTTAAAATATTGTAACTAAAAGGCTGAAAAGTTAATACTCTGCCTTTAGTGAAAACCTAAAGTATATTGCTTTATGACTTGAGCAGCCCCTGACAAGACAGAATTGGTAGAATATCACAAACTATTACATCTGTACATCTAGCAGATAGTTTGGGCTGTTCAATGAATATGGTACAAATAAGACTGACACAGATTTAAAATGTGTAGAATGAAAAAAATCTCTGTGATCCAAAGTGGACGTTTTTAATGACAGTACTTTCTGACATTCTTTTGCTTGGGTGAAATTTTACCTAAATTTTGCAATTATGTTTGCAGCCCTGAAATGTATAGGGCTGTTAAAAGGCTGATATATACACACACACACACACACACACACACACACACACACACACACACACACACACACACACACATATATATATATCACATTGTCTAATAAGTTCATATGTCCGTAACTCCAAGATAACGCCACAGATATGCACTTTAAAGAGTTTTTATACCCTACTTGCTAAAAATGTACAATACAAAAAACTTCAAGCCTCAAACAGGGCAAAAGCAAAAGCATACATAAAACAAAAAGAAACATAAAAAGTTATGCCCAAGATGGCTGCTGCATTCAAGTCTACAAGTCTACAAAAGCAGGTCTCTCAGTCCCAAAGGAAGCCCTGTGGGCTGTCTCCATCAGCTCCCACAATTTATTTCTGTCTGTCCTCCAGCTGCCCCAAGCAAATCAGCCCTCAAGTCTCAACTACTGTGCATTTGTTTTAGTCACAATAGCACAGGTGACTTCTGATTGGTCCAGATCTCAATTTAACAGGTTTCGCTATTGCTGGCCTAAATTAGCATGTAGATGCATGTAGCGAGTGACTGGGACAACGCCATGTAGCGTACAATTCATCATTATCCCAGGCTCAGCGTACAGCACCGGTGTTCTGCCTTGCAGAGCGCCACATCTTACCTGTTGCTACCTGGCGCTCTCCCATACATTACAATGGACGATCCTTAAATCCCTTTCCTGCTCCCATTTTTTTTCTTCACTCACAAATATTTCTGACATTTATCCCTGGCCACAAAATAATGTTTTTATATATATTTTTTTTTTTTGGCACATTTATGCAAAAATGTATTTACTTGTCTCAGACTAAAGTGGTAATGTCACAGCCCCCCAACAATGTCATTTCAAATAATTTAGCCTGCTTACTGCTGTTCCCGTGTTTAAAAAATCACTTTAATCACACAGCGGCCGGCGCTATGTCCTCCAGCCACACAATCTAGAACACCTGCGTTCGCTCACTGTCATATTTTAATGAATATGGTTTGAGTGGCTGAGATTCTGGCGCACTGAGCAGTCTCTGTCATTCGCAGCATGCCATGCTCTGCAGTTGCTATGCATACGCAGTTTTAATGTTGCATTTCATGGAGGAATTTTTGGCGTTTCATTGCGTTTTTATTTTGCGAGGAGGGTCAAAGGTTTTGCTTTCAATTTTGTTTTGTGTACTTCCGGTTTTACACCCACGAGGATCCACTATGTGCCCCAGGAGACCTGCCAGGCGCCTCCCCAGCTCCTCCTCAGACTCCAAAAACCCTCCCAAAGAAGAAGAGACAGAGGGTGGATCCTTGGGTCAATGGCCAAGTGGTCAAAGTAAGTGTACATGTGCATAGTTGTTTTGATTTTTTTTTCCATTATAGCTGCTAAACCAAATTCTATAATTTATTTAAATGTGTAAAGCTTTATTGTATGTACAGGCCGCACTAATAGTTGTAATGTAATCATATATTATTTAATATTGTTTTTTAATTTTTTAAAATTGTTTACATTTTAATTAAATTTATAACATTATTATAGTGACTTCTGCTAACATTTTTAACATGTAGATTAGCATTTTTCCAAATGAGATATTTATATATTTTTTTTCTTTTTTTTTTCTTAGGACTTCTGCATTCGGAAGTACGACTATGCCCTGAGTACCAAGCGCAGCATAGTGATGGAGGTGCAAGCCACTGTGTCCCGGCGCTTCAATACCAATCTAACCTGAAGATCAATAGTCCTAAAATGTTCGGACTTCAAGCGCCGGGACTAGGGATGAGCGAATCGATCCGGACGAACCCGGATTCGATCCGAATTTCATGAAAAATTCGATTCGGATCGAATCCGAATTTCCCCGCGATTCGATCGATCGAAGTTTTCCTGAAATTTAAAAAAAAGGCCGGCCTGGTGGGAGCCGAGGAGGCCGGCTACTCTGTCAGCTGTGCAAACCAGCTTCCGCCTCCCGCTGACAGTGCAGCCGGCCTCCCCGGCTCCCACCATAACGGCATGTAGCACACACTTACCTACATGCCGGTATGGTGGGAGCGGAGGAAGCTGGCCGCACTGTCAGCGGGCGGCAGAAGCCGGGTTGCAGTTAAAAATGTATTCACATATATAAAAAATCAAACATTGAAAGAATGAATGAGCATTGTAAAGGGTTTCAAGATGGTGCCAGGAGGCTGTGCTGTTGCAGTCCTCAGGCTTGTTTGTTACAATGTATTTACCTGGGAAAAGGCAGTATGTATATGTAACAGATTATTATACAAATGTCACAAGGTAATTAAGTGTTCAGCTGTGCACCCGACTCTTCTGCAGAGATTCTGCGCATATAAAAGTATTGTGTTTGTACTCTATTTTGGATCCTGCTTGTGTGTGGAAAAAGGGGAATCATGTTTATAAATTCTGTATATAAATAGAAGTGTTATATTTGTGTGAGGGAACTTAGATTTAAATATATATATATATATATATATATATATATATATATATATATATACCTATATATATATATATATATATATATATATATAAATACCTATATATAGGTAAATGTTATACATTTTATATATATATATATATATATATATATATATATATATATATATATATATATTTTTTTTTTTATAAAAATATATAGTTACAACTACAAGCATAGGATAAATATAAATATAATATAAATATTATTTATTATAATTAGAAAGATATATAGATTAATTAGATATATAGATAGATTAATTATATATATATATATATATATCTATATAGATAGTACAAGTTGGTTTTGAGGATAAAGCGCAACTGGATAATATGAGCGGCTCCTACAGCAGGAAAACCTGTGATTCCCAGGAAAAATTGTAGTGTGTTAATCAATTTCAATTTAGGTGTAGCCCTAGAAGGAAAAAGATTGGTGTAGGAGCGCTGTGGATACACAAAGGTTGGTTGAATCATTACATGTGATAGAATGTATTATCACAGATTAAAAGTAGTAGGATGATAACTTATCATGGAAAAAAAAATAAAGAAGTACCAATATGATATACTGAATATAGTGGAACATCTTAAATAATTGTAGATAATATAAATTAATAGTGGATAGTATAAATTAATGATTAAATAATAAATTATTGATTGATCTAATAAATAAACAATAATTTTATTACAATTTTGGTAGGGGGGCAATTCATTAGAAAGTTAGATACTATAAATTAGTGTATATTAATAGTGGGTACTGTAAGTTCATAATTAAATAATTAGTTATTGGTTGATCAAATAAAAAAAAAATAGAAAATGATTAAATCATTAGTAGAGGGACAATTCATTAAATAATTAGATGGAGGGATGTAAAATTGAAACTGGATAGACGTGAATAGATAGAATGGATATATAAACTAAGGATATGATAAAAATATGATAAGAGTATAAATATATAAATATATAGGTCATTGTGGATGAGGAATAAATTACTAGAGGATTAGTAAGAAGTAATTGATAAAAAACGATTTGATGGATATATAAAGTAATGATATGATAAGACTATAAATATATAGATCATGGTTGATGAGGAATAAATTATTAGAGGATTAGTAAAAAGTAATTGATACAAAATGATTTGATATGATATGAAAATGATAAAAAGGTGGTGACATTAAGGATGTAAGGGTGTAAAAATGTAAAAGTTAATTAATTATGATTGAATAGTAATGTTAATGTTAATGGAAATAGTGTAGTCGAACATTGCGGTAAAGGAGTAAATTAATAAGTTTGATGAGTAGGGGGAAAGTCCAGACAAATATTTTCTAAGGAACAGATCAATATTGAAGGGGAACCAATCTAGTTAGTTGTTTTCTAAAAAGCAATTAAAATCCAAATCTATATTTTGTCCATGTGGTGAGAGTGTGTTTAATTCAAAAATTCAAAAATATATATATATGAGTATAAAATCGGTATTCAATAGTAATAACTAGTAATACAATTATATAAAAATTAATATAAACAGTGGTCAGTAGATGGAGTTATATTAAATTGATATGAAAGAGATATATGTGTATATAATTGTACCGGTGATATCATTGATGGTAATGCTCATAGAAATGTAGCAATAAATTGATGAGTCTAGAGGTAATAGTTTAAATTCACTTTATATAAGTTATATATATATATATATATATATATATATATATATATATATATATAAAACCTCTCACTCCATCGATTTTCTGGCATATTCATATTCTCAAACTAATTAATTTTAAATCAATCTTAAACCAATTTCATAAAACTATTTCAAGAAGGGGCGGGAATGCCCTTGCTGTCTTTTTGAACCAGGTGTTTCCCAGTGCTTGCTGGGAAATGTAGTTGTAGGCAGTAGTTCTATTGTCAGCTTTTCTTTGATAGCTCTATTGCCGGCTCTACTTTATTAGTTCAATTGTCGGCTTTTCCTTATTAAAAGCATAAAAAAAACTTGGTAATGTTTTGTAGTGGAAATAGTACAAACCTTATGTATTTATTACTTAATTAACTGATGATTAAAATTAAATTGATGATTGAAAATAAAATGAAAGTCAAATGGAAAGGAATATAAGTTTCGGGGACTTGATTGTGGTCTGATTTATTTAGTTGATTAGCGGGAATTCGTTTGGTTAAGTTAATTGATAGAGTATGAATTTAATGGATGATAATAGAGAATTAATTTGGCGGATTATAATAGAGGATGAATTTGGAGGATGATTTTTGTGAATGACAGCTTGGAAAGAAAGTGGGCTCCTGCCTGCCGGCCCCGTCCGCTGTCATTCCAAGCTGTCATTACCTCCCCGCCCGCTGTAACTCCTCCCTCCCGCCTTGCCCACTTTCTTTCCAAGCTGTCATTCATTACCTCCCGCCCCGCCCACTTTCTTTCCAAACTGTCATTATCTCCCGCCCCGCCCACTTTCTTTCCAAGCTGTCATTACCTCCCCGCCCGCTGTCAGTACCTCCCTCTCGCCCCGCCCACTTTCTTTCCAAGCTGTCATTCCTCCCTCCCACCCCGCCCACTTTCTTTCCAAGCTGTCATTCCTCCTTCCCGCCCCGCCCACTTTCTTTCCAAACTGTCATTATCTCCCGCCCCGCCCACTCTCTTTCCAAACTGTCATTACCTCCCTGCCCGCTGTAACTCCTCCCTCCCGCTCACTTTCTTTCCAAGCTGTCATTACCTCCCCGCCCGCTGTAACTCCTCCCTCCCGCCCCGCCCACTTTCTTTCCAAGCTGTCATTCCTCCCGCCCCGCCCACTTTCTTTCCAAGCTGTCATTACCTCCCCGCCCGCTGTCAGTACCTCCCTCTCGCCCCGCCCACTTTCTTTCCAAGCTGTCATTCCTCCCTCCCACCCCGCCCACTTTCTTTCCAAGCTGTCATTACCTCCTCGCCCGCTGTAATTATTTTTTTACCTATAAATAATCAATTTACCTATAAATAACTTATTTTATATCCACTGTTCACACATTTTTACATAATTTTCACTTATTTTATTCAAATTACCTCCACAGCCATATAAAGTCCATATTTTAATTATATATATATATATATATATATATATATATATATATATATATATATATTATATTTTACTAATAATTCCATAGACTAATAAGAACATAAATTAATCCAGACATCTCTTTCATGTCCCACTCACAAATTACCACATACATTTTACTTGGATCATGATATTATATTATTCTCCTAATATTATTAATAGTGATGATAAAAATAATAATGATATTAATATAAGTGATGTTATTATTATTTTTTTTTTCATTATATACATCCTCTAGTGCATAAACAATCTTTTCTAAACAATTTCTTTGATCACTTTCTCATTTTTTATCCAACTTCTATTCAATTTTTAATCATATCAATTTTATTCACTTTCATTAATTTATTCATTCTTATCAGTTCCATTCATCCAGATCTAATTCATCCAGTTATTTAATAATGTATTTATTTATTGAATTATTTAAACACTTAATCATTATAACCAATTTGTTAATTGCGTCAACTATTTTGTTCCCAATTATCTATTATGATAATCATTTATTTATTATATAATCATAATTATGATAATCATTTATTTATTTGAATCAATAGTACAATTAACTGTCACAATTCACAGTCCTCTATTTAAACAATTGATTATTTCATTCAATTCATTTTTGATTTACCATATAATTATAACTATAATACCACCAAAGAAGACCCCGCCTTCACCTTGAAAGCGTCGGTGAACTGAAATACTCAAGTACAGCAGAAAAAAAGCCAGTAACCGGCTTTTCACTAGATAAGACTATAAATATATAGATCATGGTTGATGAGGAATAAATTATTAGAGGATTAGTAAAAAGTAATTGATACAAAATGATTTGATATGATATGAAAATGATAAAAAGGTGGTGACATTAAGGATGTAAGGGTGTAAAAATGTAAAAGTTAATTAATTATGATTGAATAGTAATGTTAATGGAAATAGTGTAGTCGAACATTGCGGTAAAGGAGTAAATTAATAAGTTTGATGAGTAGGGGGAAAGTCCAGACAAATATTTTCTAAGGAACAGATCAATATTGAAGGGGAACCAATCTAAAAAGCAATTAAAATCCAAATCTATATTTTGTCCATGTGGTGAGAGTGTGTTTAATTCAAAAATTCAAAAATATATATATATGAGTATAAAATCGGTATTCAATAGTAATAACTAGTAATACAATTATATAAAAATTAATATAAACAGTGGTCAGTAGATGGAGTTATATTAAATTGATATGAAAGAGATATATGTGTATATAATTGTACCGGTGATATCATTGATGGTAATGCTCATAGAAAGGTAGCAATAAATTGATGAGTCTAGAGGTAATAGTTTAAATTCACTTTATATAAGTTATATATATATATATATAAAACCTCTCACTCCATCGATTTTCTGGCATATTCATATTCTCAAACTAATTAATTTTAAATCAATCTTAAACCAATTTCATAAAACTATTTCAAGAAGGGGCGGGAATGCCCTTGCTGTCTTTTTGAACCAGGTGTTTCCCAGTGCTTGCTGGGAAATGTAGTTGTAGGCAGTAGTTCTATTGTCAGCTTTTCTTTGATAGCTCTATTGCCGGCTCTACTTTATTAGTTCAATTGTCGGCTTTTCCTTATTAAAAGCATAAAAAAAACTTGGTAATGTTTTTTAGTGGAAATAGGACCAACCTTATGTATTTATTACTTAATTAACTGATGATTAAAATTAAATTGATGATTGAAAATAAAATGAAAGTCAAATGGAAAGGAATATAAGTTTCGGGGACTTGATTGTGGTCTGATTTATTTAGTTGATTAGCGGGAATTCGTTTTGTTTAGTTAATTGATAGAGTATGAATTTAATGGATGATAATAGAGAATTAATTTGGCGGATGATAATAGAGTATGAATTTGGAGGATGATTTTTGTGAATGACAGCTTGGAAAGAAAGTGGGCTCCTGCCTGCCGGCCCCGTCCGCTGTCATTCCAAGCTGTCATTACCTCCCCGCCCGCTGTAACTCCTCCCTCCCGCCTCGCCCACTTTCTTTCCAAGCTGTCATTCATTACCTCCTGCCCCGCCCACTTTCTTTCCAAACTGTCATTATCTCCCGCCCCGCCCACTTTCTTTCCAAGCTGTCATTACCTCCCCGCCCGCTGTCAGTACCTCCCTCTCGCCCCGCCCACTTTCTTTCCAAGCTGTCATTCCTCCCTCCCTCCCACCCCGCCCACTTTCTTTCCAAGCTGTCATTCCTCCTTCCCGCCCCGCCCACTTTCTTTCCAAACTGTCATTATCTCCCACCCCGCCCACTTTCTTTCCAAACTGTCATTACCTCCCTGCCCGCTGTAACTCCTCCCTCCCGCTCACTTTCTTTCCAAGCTGTCATTACCTCCCCGCCCGCTGTAACTCCTCCCTCCCGCCCCGCCCACTTTCTTTCCAAGCTGTCATTCCTCCCGCCCCGCCCACTTTCTTTCCAAGCTGTCATTACCTCCCCGCCCGCTGTCAGTACCTCCCTCTCGCCCCGCCCACTTTCTTTCCAAGCTGTCATTCCTCCCTCCCACCCCGCCCACTTTCTTTCCAAGCTGTCATTACCTCCTCGCCCGCTGTAATTATTTTTTTACCTATAAATAATCAATTTACCTATAAATAACTTATTTTATATCCACTGTTCACACATTCTTACATAATTTTCACTTATTTTATTCAAATTACCTCCACAGCCATATAAAGTCCATATTTTAATAATATATATATATATACATATATATATATATATATATATTATATTTTACTAATAATTCCATAGACTAATAAGAACATAAATTAATCCAGACATCTCTTTCATGTCCCACTCACAAATTACCACATACATTTTACTTGGATCATGATATTATATTATTCTCCTAATATTATTAATAGTGATGATAAAAATAATAATGATATTAATATAAGTGTTGTTATTATTATTTTTTTTTTCATTATATACATCCTCTAGTGCATAAACAATCTTTTCTAAACAATTTCTTTGATCACTTTCTCATTTTTTATCCAACTTCTATTAAATTTTTAATCATATCAATTTTATTCACTTTCATTAATTTATTCATTCTTATCAGTTCCATTCATCCAGATCTAATTCATCCAGTTATTTAATAATGTATTTATTTATTGAATTATTTAAACACTTAATCATTATAGAAAAAAGATAAAGTCAGCTCTACCTGTATTTCAATCCTGTGGCGGTGAACAACACATGGGTCTGCGGCCGCGGAAGCTCACTCCGTAGACAATCATAATAAGAAATGTTGAGCCAGCCCAAAAATGTCGTAAAATCTTGTGCTTTTATTTTCTTCCATTAAAATCAGTAATCCAACAACTTCAAAATGATAGATATGTACAAGATGGGCCCTAACGCCAACGCGTTTCGGACAATAGGTCCTTAATCATGACATCTAATGGTAACAATGAGTAGAAACCTTTTTATCCAATACCATAAAGGGGACACTCCCACCAGTCATGCGCTCTCAGGATAACCTGTGGTCAATCAGGATAATTATTCTGTCCCGAGCGTAACACCCGGGATCACCCAATTAACTCCATAGGATCCACATTCTTATATGGGATTAATTATCCCTATCTTTATAATAGTAGAGCACATGGCTGAATGGAGTTAAAATATAAAATGACCCCTGTATTCTTAAACTATTTTCTCTTCAAAATGCCTTCACTATACATTTAATCTTTATTTCATTAAATACACTACACAACAATTAAACTCCTATATATTAAAAAGCGGAGACATATTTAATTAAACGGCTGAGCTGTGTTTCACCTCAGTCAGCCACAGTCTTTACAGAAGAGACAGTAATATACTTCTGGTCAAAGCAAATAACAAACCGCAGATTGTAACAAGATGTCTTTACATTGTAACTGCTGTTGACATATTGATGTATCTCATTTCTACAGCTAAATCAACACTGCAGAGATGAGATACATTCATTCAAAGGGCTCTAAGAGCTGCTGCTACATTTCTAAAGGAGATTCCAGCAGAAATTGTTACATTTAAATATCACTTGTAACATTCAAAGATTACTAGTCTGTACTTGGCAGTCTGCCCAGACAGCTCCTTATTGAGTTTTACTCGCTCACATACAGAGGTGAATGAATGAAAGTACATTTAACGGCAAAAGGATGGCGGCTTTTTGTGTCTTAATCTTTACATTATCTCTAAATTCCTATATTTTCTTAGTCTAGTTAGGCTGTAGTCATTTATTATTAGCAAAGCATTTTATGAATATATTATTTAAAAACATTTTAATATGTGAATATCATTATAATCTATATTTTACACTATTTTGTTCTAATAACCCTAACTCTCATATATACAATTGAATACTCCAAGTTTCATTCCATTATACTGTTATATTTCAGGGAAAGGGGGAAGCATGTTCTATTTCAAGAATAAATTGACATCCCATCGTGAGTTTAACCCATTAGGGATGCGTGTTCTGAGATGAAAAATCCAATAAACTTCTCTCTGAAGTAATTTCT